>WOAB01000789.1:0-1200000 GCA_027886185.1 Rheum nobile | reverse complement strand
TAATCAATTCTCTTTCATAATAAACCATTCCAACTAGTCCTAGAATATCATGTTTGCTACACAAGATAAGGGATTTCAACTTGAAATATCCAAACCCTAGCAATAGACAATTACTAATATCAACTAGGTGATCAATCCAGTCAAATAAATAAGAATCAATAGGAATAAGCTCAAGAGAAAAGATATAATCCAAAGGAATAGAAAATAGAGTTATAACCTCACAATCATGAATCAAATAAAGGCTTCAATTGTCGGACTAAGCAAAGGGTGCTTAGTTCTTCATAGTCTTGAAACAATAAAACTCAAAGGGAAAATATGCTGAATGGAAAACAACCATCTGAAAGCTGTTAGGGAAAATTAGGTTAAATAACCTAACCCTAAAACTAAAGTGAAAAGATAACGAAAGTAATCCTAAAAGGAAATAATATTAAATTAACGAAAATAAGAAAATAAAAGAAAACGTAAAAGTGAACTTCGGAGAAATCCCCGGGCCTCGCTGTCGTGTGGTTTCGCGATCGCGAAAGGAATTCCGCGGTCGCGGAAAATGCAACTTTGCTCTCGACTTGCGCATCGCTGAAGGATATTTCCGCGATCACGGAAGAAATTCAGCGGTCGCGGAAAATGGCTTTTCTTGCTCCATGTTCTCGAATTTGCCGCAATCAACCTCTGTGCTCATACGCGGTCGCGGTTCCTCCTTCTTCGCTCGTGTGGCTTCTTTCTTCATCTTTCTTGAGTGGTCTTCTCCTCATCTTCTGGATATCTTCGTTTTAAGCTTCTCCACACCACTAAAGTCACACTTCTACTTCTCAACTCCAATCTCTATAATACGCTCTAAATCCATACAAATGGCACCCAAAACACCGGTAACAACTCCTAGATAAGCCCTACAAAGTAGAGCTGATCACTAGACAATTGAAGCCTTTGTTTGAAGTTGATATTGAGATTATTCCTTTCTTTATTCTTGAATGTTATGATTATCTTATGCTTCATCCCATTGAGTTTTATTGATTTCTCTAGCCTGATCACCAAGTTTTATTTGTATTATTCATACTGCAGGATTAGGGTTTTGAATTCTATTGGTTGATCTAGTTCATCAATTGTTGTGATTAGTATTATTAATATTAGTTTCCCTAGCCTGACAAACTAGTTGAGATTGGTATTATCTATAGTGCTAGTTCCCCTAATCTGGTCAACTTGTTGAGATTAATATTGTTCATCCCTAATTTAGAGTAGCAACCACAATTTACAGGAACTAGTTGTGAATGTTTATTGTGAAAAGAATTTATTGCATGTCGAGTACTGACTAGTTGTTAAGTATTGCATGAGCCTATCTATTCCTGAGCCTACTGCTGCTGTTAGATTTATCTTGATAGTTTCTTGATTGTTTAATAGTTAGGGTTATCCGCACTAGTTGGACTGGTAACTAATTTAGAACAGGGATTAGGACATTCATAAGGATTGAGAACTAGGGATAATCAATTATTGATCAACCAAACTAAAGGTGGATATTTGTCTAGCCAAGCTTTCTATATTTTATTTATCGTTTTCTTAGTTAGATGCAACCAAAAATCCCCCTTTGTCTTTGTTATCAATTGGTGAATGATTTTGGCAAACAGGATATATAGCTTGATTCTCTGTGGGATTCGACCCTTACTTACCATACTACATTAGTTAGGTTTTTGAGGTTTACTTTGTTAGGCGCATGCGACAAAATGCCCTATCAGAGGCCGTGCGTGAAAGGGGACCCTTTCTTCAATCTCCAGCCACCGAAATGGAAGGTGAGCTTCCGGTGGTTTGGAGCCCGAATTCGAACGCGTTTTAACAAATTGGACAATGGGCTTCATAGATTAGACTATGAAGGGTCTAATTCCCATGAAATTGGGAAGAATAGTACAAGGATAAGATCAAATTCGTCCCCGAAAGGCAAGAAATCGCACTGAATGCGTCTTTGCATTATTTGGTGAAATTGGATCCGATTCAGGATCGTTTTTTCCCAAATCTGTCTCGATTGTGTAGAGAATTTTATGAATAATAAAACCACTATAAATACTCCCCCATCCGATGTCATTTCGGCACCCAATTTCACCCTCAATGTCACAAACCCTAGAAATTCCGCTGCGACTATTCCATGTGCAATTCCGGCCACCACCGAGCTCCGCCGCCGCAATTGCCTTCACCACCAGTTGTGCTCGTGAGCCTTCTTCAAAATCCCTCTTGTCCCAACGCCAGAGCTTCACCGACGAGCTCCAATTTGGCCTTGAACCAGCCGGTGCCACCCGCGATTCCGGTGGAACTTCTACCTTTTTCCAGTTTTTGTTTTGTTTTATTTTTTATTTTTATTTTGCCTAATCTTGATTAAATTGGTTAATCTAGATTATTGGGAAGTATGTTAGGATTAATTTAATTTTATGAATATTAAAAGTAATTTAACTATATTTATTTGGGTATTATCTTATATTATGAATGGTTAAATTATAACTCGTCAACTAGATAATATTCTGAGCTAGAAATTTTTAGGATTATAAATAAATTATCGGACCAATTTATTTATGGTATGATTATATAGAATATACGACTAATTGATTTTTAGAATCGTATAAATAATCCATTTAATAAAAAAGCCTTGAAATTGATTTATTTAGAGTTAAATAAATTCAATTAGAAATCGAGACATGTATCCTTCAAATTTTGATATTGAATAAATTATCTATTTTTTATTCATTTGTTGTGTGTGATTTGGGTACGTCTCAGAATTTCTTTTGGAACAGAAATATAGTAGGGAGCCAATTTGCTTTTCGAAAGAAACCATCTCCGGTACACCGTTCAACCTTCTTCGTGATTCAAGGCAAGTGGCGGTTCGCTATGGCTATTTTATTTCATTTTTTAATTGACTATTAATCTATTGTCTTATTAAGTTGGGATAAATATTCTTAATTTCTGTTTGGGAACTTATGTGATAAATTATTGTGGAAAATGAATCCTATATATTAGGTTATAACAACCCTTATATATTATTATTATTATTATTATTATTATAGGGTGCTAGATGAACTTTGGTGTGGATTGTTGTGCATTGGTGTGGACTTATATGATAGTTAGCACGAGTATTCGTAGAAACGCTATTTACCTTGCGAGGTTTAGTTGTTTCTATATAACTTGTATTAGGCTCTAATACTTTTGGTCTTGACCTACCCTTATTCGAATATAAGTGGTGGTGCACTTGGCTAGTGCCGAAATTCAGGATTCGTCCCATGATCTATATCTCATTACGAGATTGGTATGGATTAAAAGCTGTAACGTAAATGCACATTTTGGAATTAAATAAGATAAGTGCCGTTTTGCACATAATTAATATACCCTCGAGCGAGAAGTACAACGTGGAACCCCCCGGACTCTTGTCTAAAGTTAGTTCTGTTTCCAATCTGGATTCGCATTATACGATGAGGTTGGTTGAAGACCCAAATATTCATGTAGTCAGTTTTCAAACTTTGTGTGATAAATATAATGCTCCCAAAAAAAATACGTATACCTATAAGACTTACCTTCTTTGAAGTCTTTTCTTATCGCATACATTTTCTATCGTTTCAGTGAGAGTATCCGAGTTATATATCGTCTACCGACTATTATTCGAGAGACAATGATAGTAAGTGGATATAATCACAGAGAACCACTATGTTTGCACCCTTGCATAGTCTTTCATTATACTGACCAATATTTCTCTTTCCTTGCATGGTTGGCTGGTGTCATCTGTCCTATACGGCACATCAGTGGTTGGTCTCAGACACCTTGAAGTAACAATTCGAAGACAAAGGCTTGCAGTTGGAGATTGAAATTTTTTAAGTAATATTATTTTTTAAAAGTAGTGTAGTGTTGACTTAATCTTCTTAAATATTTGTAAGACCTAGTTAAGTTAGTCATGTGTTAGGGTTTATTTAACAAGTCTTCCGTTGTATTATAATTACGATAGTAAAACTTATCTCCTCAATTTACGATGAAAGATTTTAATAAAGGATTAAGTATTTGTTATAAAAATCTTCCTCTATTTACTCTATTTTTATTATTCAATGTTCATTTATTCATTTAAGTATAATTGTTTCGATTAAAGCATTGGTTTGCTTTGGACTTTACAATCTGAGGTCACTGGCGTGTGGCACTACCAACGTAAGTCGGGGTGTTACACCTCTTTCGAGTCGACGTCGTAATCCGAATTGACAATCGTCGGGTCAAGTAGACGACCATCTTTGTTAAGTCAAATGTCGTCTTTGTTAAGTCGGGTTCTGATGTCGACTTGATGAGTAACTGATTTGAAGGAATTCATCTTGACTGTTGACGTCTCGACGAATGACGTCTTAAATCGTGGTCCAATAGGTATCTTATCACATAGCGACTTTTAATAAAGAAAATCTTCACATATGTGATTAGTCATTTTATTATACAGTAAAGTATTGCAATAAGCCTATGGATTGCTATCCATAGTCGCCTCCCCACATGTGGAAGTATTAAAAGCTGGACATAAATTGAAGACTTGAGTTGCATCCTCTGTTGTGACCCTCTGGAATCAGGTGATCACTTGTGGAATTCCTTCCATTTCTCCAGAACAGTTCTTGGTCGTCTTTCCCAATGGTTGAAGATTGTTATCTTCAACCACTCCTGGCTTGATTGGTTATCTTCTCAACCGGGGGAAAAGGAGATCGTGTTCAAGATGAGGAACCCCATGTTCAGTACATATGCCTACTACATCTAGATGGTCCCCAATGAAGCAATTTCTAGAGCAAGGAACAAAATATTGAAGATTGTATTCGTAGGGTAAATAACCATCTAAAGACCTCTCGTTTGGCAAACTCTAATATGCATTGTCTTGTAACTAGAAAATGGTTAAACTCTTTAGGCATTCCTATGTAATTTCAATGTGGCCTGAGTTGTGTTGGTGTTTTCTTTGCCATGGAAACTAAATTTTGACAACTTTTGTATTTTTCTCTAATTTTAATTTATCTTTAACCTTTTAATAAACAATTTTGTGATCCATTGAATTCCTAAACTCGGGAAAAAAATTTACAATTGAGTCTCTACTCCATATGAATTCACGATCAAAATACGTACAAGAACAAATTTATAGTGTTTTGAGATCGAGTTTGCAATCTCGGATTTCCTTGCATTTTTGGTAGAAGTTGCATAACGTCTTCTAGAGTCCCCCCTACGGATCACATTTCTAAGGCTTCAGAAAGAACTCATAGACCTATATTTGGCGATCTCAACAGTACCAAAAGTCGCCAGCCTTAGTCTCATCGTTTAACTCTCTTAGATTACGTACAAAGTCAACCTCCTCGGTGGACAAGATCGGGAAGATGCAGAATGAAAGTGTAAAATGAGACAATGTATCCTAAACCTCTCTACTCTTTCGATTGGTTGCATGATTTGAATACAAGTATACAATATATTACAAGTGAGAACCCTCTCTAAGTGTCTCAATAACAAAGTCAAGGGAACTAATTAAGGAAAATAAAGTACAAGGCATGGTTACATACTAGTGCACCAAGGCAGATCTCGACTTGGCTTGGACAAGGACGGCTACATGGAAGACGTTGGTTTGGTCTCGAAGTGGTGTTGTAGGCGAGCAACAAAATTGTAGGCAAGCGTAGCAAACACGACGTATTTTGACGCTTTTTAAGCCATTTTCGACAGAAAAAACTATCGTGATTTAAGTCGTCGACGCTATCAACAAGCGTCGGGAATTTTAGCGTTGCAATATACCAACGCTTTTTGTATCAAAATTTACCAATGTTTTTCGATGCTTTTTACCGTCAACAATTGCACTTTTCCAAAGTTGAGTATTCTCCCAACCTTGACAGGAAAAGTGTCGCATGAAACAATTTTTATTAATATAATAATTGCTTTTCTCTTTAATTTTCTTTCCTTGTAACATTGTTGGTTTAAATCTCAATGAAGATGCATGAAACAAACCAATGAAAATATATAAAAAACATGGATGAAACAATAAAGATAAAGTAACATATTAAACTAAAAATATATAGAATTCACATTCAAATTACCAAAAAGTAAAGAATCCAGCACATTGATCAAAAATATTCAAATTATCTAACTATACATGAATATCTAGAACTAAAATTTATTATGTGACACACGAGATCTTGACACTCAGTCCCTCATATTAAGATATTCATTCCCCGTGTGAAGAGCTCCTCCAAAGCTCCAACTCAAGAGATGTACCAATGAAGTCTTTCTTCTTTGACTCACATCGCAATTCTGCTATCTAACCATCAAGTGTGGATTTTGTTGTCTCTGTAATAAGTAGAATGTAAATGAGAATATTAATGAGCATTATAATAATAAAAGTTACATCTAATACGATAATTAGGCACTAAAAATAGAGTAATCAATATTTGTTCAATTTTTTTCCCAAATCATCACTAATTTTAATTGTGTTATGGATAAAAGCTCTAGATTATCCTAATGCAAAGACATTCCCTGGAAAGAACAATTGCTTTATAGAGTGTGGCTATGACATGTATATAAATTAAAATTGTCATCATTTGTAAGATCTCTTAGAACTTATAGAACAATATGAGGTATGTCTTTATAAATATCCAAATCATTTACATAATCTATCAATATATATACAAATGTCTCTCTTCAAAAGCTAATAATTTGTAAAACTACATATTCCGCTAGTGCAAATAAATTAAAGGTTGTGACACTCAAAAGGATTCAACGAATACCTTTCTCACGCCTTTACCTCCATCTCTCCCATGATGCCTTGATCATTGTTGGGTAATCGACAATTTGGTAGTTAGCAATTGCTTCCTCGGTGGTAAAAACACAAGCTTGTCGGTAAATGTCATCTGGAATTCATATTTGGTGTTAGTGTTGAATAACATACATAGGATCACACAAGATCATCTCTAAGACAACTAACAACTAGTTGCACCACGTCATCTAATCGACATTATACATAATCCAAATCATCACATGCATGCATATAATTTACATCTACGATAACTATCAGGTAGCACAAAATAAATGTTAAGCATTATAAAGCGTATTCGACAAACTCAACAGATGTATCATGAATACTTAACACTTAGTCCACATATCATCAAACATATAATCATTCAAAGGAGAATAAAGTTCTGCAATCTAAGTAATAGGCATGAATTACAAGTATACTCGTTTTGGGTCAGCCAAAAAAATAATGATGCATATAGGAATGTTGATGGACATATGATAATTCATTAAAGCTTTGCATAAAGCATATAATCATTCAACGGATTTCTTCTCCTAATCCCCTTCTAGATAGTCGTGAAAATTCATTAATGTATGATTTTTATTGTGCCAACCAAATAACAAAAGAAAAGGTTGTTGGTGGGCATAAAAAACTCTTACTTTGACTTAAATATTCCGCTAATAATTTGTAAAACTAGATATTCCGCCAATGCAAATAAATTAAAGGTTGTGACACTTAAAATGAATCAACGAATACCTTTCTCACGCCTTTACCTCGAACTCTCCCATGATGCCTTGATCATTGCTGGGTAATCGACAATTTGGCAGTTAGCAATTGCTTCCTCGGTGGTAAAAACACAAGCTTGTTGGTAAATGTCATATGGAATTCATATCTGTGTTAGTGTTGGATAACATACATAGGATCACACAAGATCATTTCTCTAAGACAACTAGCAACTAGTTGCACAACGTCATCTAATCGACATCATACATAATCCAACATCATCACATGTATGCATATAATTTACATCTACGATAACTATCAGGTAGCACAAAATAATTGTTAAGCATTCTAAAGAATTTGTATTCGACAAACTCAACAGATGTATCATGAATACTTAACACTTAGTCCACACATCATCAAACATATAATCATTCAAAGGAGAATAAAGTTTTGCAATCTAAGTAATAGGCATGAATTACAAGTATACTCGTTTTGGGTCAGCCAAATAAATAATGATACATATAGGAATGTCGATGGGTATATGATAATTCATTAAAGCTTTGTATAAAGCATATAATCAGTCAACAATTTTCTTCTCCTAATCCCCTTCTAAGTAAACGTGGAAATTCATTAATGTATGATTTTTATCATGCCAACCAAATAACAAACGAAAAGGTTGTTGGTGGGCATAAAAAATTCTTACTTTGACTTAAATATTCCACTAATAATTTGTAAAACTAAATATTCCGCCAATGTAAATAAATTAAAGGTTGTGACAGTCAAAATGATTCAACGAATACCTTTCTTACGCCTTTACCTCGAACTCTCCCATGATGCCTTGATCATTGCTGGGTAATCGACAATTTGACAGTTAGCAATTGCTTCCTCGGTGGTAACAACACAAGCTTGTTGGTAAATGTCATCTGAAATTCATATTTGGTGTTAGTGTTGGATAACATACATAGGATCACACAAGATCATCTCTAAGACAACTAGCAACTAGTTGCACCACGTCATCTAATCGATATTATACATAATCCAACATCATCACATGTATGCATATAATTACATCTACGATAACTATTAGGTAGCACAAAATAAATGCTAAGCATTCTAAAGCCTTTGTATTCGACAAACTCAATAGATGTATCATGAATACTTAACAATTAGTCCACACATCATCAAACATATAATCATTCAAAGGAGAATAAAGTTCTGTAATCTAAGTAATATGCATGAATTACAAATATACTCATTTTGGGTCATCCAAAAAAATAATGATGAATATAGGAATGTTGATGGGCATATGATAATTCATTAAAGCTTTGCATAAAGCATATAATCATTCAATGGATTTATTCTCCAAATACCCTTCTAGATAGTCGTAAAGATTCATTAATGTATGATTTTTACCGTGCCAACCAAATAAAATTAAAAAAGGTTGTTGGTGGGCATAAAAAATTCTTACTTTGACTTAGATATTCCGCTAAAAATTTGTAAAACTAGATATTCCGCAAATGCAAACAAATTAAAGGTTGTGACACTCAAAATGATTCAACGAATACCTTTCTCAGGCCTTTACCTCGAACTCTCCCATGATGCCTTGATCATTGCTGGGTAATCGACATTTTGGCAGTTAACAATTGCTTCCTCGGTGGTAAAAATACAAGCTTGTTGGTAAATGTCATTTGGAATTCATATTTGGTTTTAGTGTTGGATAATATACATAGGATCACACAAGATTATTTCTCTAAGACAACTAGCAACTAGTTGCACCACGTCATCTAATCGACATCATACATAATCCAACATCAACACATGTATCAATATAATTTACATCTACGATAACTATCAGGTAGCATAAAATAAATGTTTAGCATTCTAAAGAATCTGTATTCGACAAACTCAACAGATGTATCATGAATACTTAACACTTCACAATCAAGATCAAGGTGACCCAATAAACCACATTTATAGAAAAAGTTCAAGAGTCGCTCGTATTTTCCACGATCCACATTTTCTTATCGTCCAACATTATCATCACGCCGCGTCGCAATGGCTTCCGCAAATCCATCGACACCCTAATCCTTAGATAGCTCCCACATAGGAGGATATGTGAATCGTCAACTTCCACCACTAGTGGAAAAAAGGCTTTTTACCACTGTTATTTTGCAAATGTTACCACGGTTGATCAACCGTGGTAAACTTGGCCGTGGTAAACATGTTTATCACGGTTGCACATTTACCACGGTTGCATATTTACCACGGTTGTTGAACCGTGGTAAATGGAACAACCGTGGTAAAAATGTAACAGTTTAATAGGTGAATAACAACCGTAGTAGAATTGTACAACCGTGGTAAAATTGATCGTGATAAATAATTTTTGAACCGTGGTAAAATTGTATAACCGCATTAAAATTGAATCATAGTACATTTGATCGAATCTTGGTAAATCGTTACAACCCCATAAACCGAGGTAAATGTGCACATCTTTTGATACCTAATTTATAATATTTATTATATCATACACACAATTGTCATTTATCAAAATGGATCGATCAAATAATGACAAAATATTATACATTAATATATTGTCATAACTTCTAAAGGTTGAAGTCTCACAAGCAAAATTTGGAGCCACACTTCTACAATTGAGATTATGGGGCGCACTTGTTGTTACCTCATAGGCTTCAGAATCTCAACTCAAAGTCTTTCCTCATACCCCCTTGAATCAACACTGAAATAATGTAAATTTTCACTCAACAAGGAAGAAGATATATCTCATACAAGGTTCATTCTAAATACAACTAATTCACATCACATACCTAGAGACAAGTAAATCTTGAATTAGGGCAAATGCGATATTCAAGGCCCAGTAGCAACCAATGGAGCCGACACCAAGGCATCAACACTGCTTTGATGGCAATTTTCTTTGGATTTTCAACAATACCGCCACTCTCCTCGTTGTTATCATCGCCTACATCACCCAACAAATCATGCTCCATAGTTGATTCCTACAATAATTTGCCAATTTCTCATGAATTAGTTGAGACTATATTTGTCTTGATAGATATGATTCTTCTTCAGAGTTCAGACAGTACAACTTACACGATGGACGTCGTTCAGATACTTTGCGGTGTTTGGATCCTCTCCACCGGGTCTACGCCCTCCTATGCTCAAATCAGCGAGCCACTTTGTAATCCCTTTTGCAAATTTGTCGAAAGTGATTTTGGTCGTCTTGATCCAACCTCATCTCCTCCAACTCTGCTCACTTTCTCCATAACGTCGTCTTGATCCAACCTCATCTCCTCCAACTCTGCTCCTAGCATAAAGGCTCTCAGCTGCTACTATGTAGTTGTCTTTGTCCACATCGATTTTTGAAAACAAAGTGGCTCTATTTTTCTGGCGAATAGCAGCTTCTATTTTCCTTTGTGCTTCCACATCAAAAGGGTCTATATAGAGCAATGCCTACACAGCAAGGGAAAATGGGGTTGGGGTGATTATTCAGTTTTGATCTATCAGAAGCAGCTAGAAGCAAGAATAGTGAAACAGATAATGCCATGTTGTAGGGGTAAGAAGTGAATCATATAACAATCACTCGATAATGAGAGAATACAACAAGTACGAAAGATAGATAGTCAAACATTTAAGAGAAATCATGTGGTAAAACCTTCCCTTTTCTTGCAAATATAGTCATGTACTGTCGTAAAAAAAGCATGTACAATGAGCTACATAGCCAAATTATCCTTTGGTTAGATGGAAAACATCTCTATACTTAAAAAATTGTACTGTATTTATTAATATATATACCTAAAGGGATGTACATTATTTATCTTCATTTGTTGGAAAAGAACACCACAAATAAGAAACAATATCATCCTTGCCGCCATATATGTCAAAGTGCAGCTCCACGGACCCAACATATATAACTCACATTTACCAAGGTTTGTGTGATTGATGAGAAAAAAAGAGTAAAAAAACAAGGGGAAGGATGATGTGTTATCCAAAACAAAAACCAAGTGAGAATAATGAACAACATGAAAATTTAGCAGGAAATAGCCATGGTAAACCTGTAAAGAATCATATAGCTCACAACAAAACGACATAAAACAGCAAACAAATAATTGCAGCACAAATCAGGAAAGGAACGAAAATCTACAAGAAAAACAACAAACAACTAACACTAAAAATCAAGAAAAATAGGAGCCAGCTAACAATAGTAAATTACTGGAAAATGTTCAGCAGAAACAGGAGAATGTGCAGGAAAAAAGGAAAAATAAAGTAATGCGATTTTTAAAGGAGTGTTGAGTCTTTTCATGATTTCACATATATGTGCTTCTAAAGCTCATTTTAAAAGAAAATGGTTGCTCAGAAGAGACTTGAGTATCTGAAGCCTAGGGCTTACCTAAATTTCTTCACAAGGAAGACTGTCTCTAGAAATATAGTGCACAGTATTATCGCCAGTTTTGTCATCTGCAAGGAAAAAAAAGATTGAAGCAACTTGGATCAGCTAAATTTGCAGAGAAAATTGTAAATACTATGTGTCATCTCAAACGAAGCAACCAAGTCTCTAAGATCTACCTAATGCAATGAAGAAGACCTCTAAAATTCACTTTGCTCCTTTACATTATTTTCTGATCAAAGCAAAAGCGATAGCATCTTACTCGAAAATGAAAATGCAAAAAGAAAGTATGCGAAATTGATAATACATTATGTCTAATGATAACATATATTACTCTTGATGGTGAAATAGCCTTGCCAATGGGACTTTTTGTAGACTCCATAATAGCATCAATATGCGCTTTTAGATCTGAATACGAAGAAGCCGAAAATCTCCAAAAAGGGGCTGACTCGCCCATACTTTCCCACCTCAAAGCAATCTAAAGATATACACAAACACCGGTTTTTCAGTTCATGTTCGGCAACTGAATATAACCAGGAGGCCTGAGAACAAAGAAAAACTTTCCAGTTCTCGCGATTTCTTTAATCCCGAATTTACCGACGTTTCTAAGGATGGCAACCAATTTTCCAGGGTCCCTAGTTACCTATAAATTCATAGGAGGAAAATGAAGTACAAATAAGTCAACCTTTCAGAAGCAAAATGAAGTATTACATCAACTAAATTCAAGAAGAGCATTGCTCAAGGAAAAGTTAAATTGCCTCAATGGTCATGTAGATTTCTGAGGTGTCCAGAATTTTAACTCTGAAGATGTTCACCAACCACATTACCTAAGAGTCAAAGTTTAAAGACTCAGCATTTCAAATTACGAAAAAATATTACAAACACAAGCCCTATTTTAACAATGCCCAAAATCCAATCTGCAACAAAATAACAAAGTTTGAGCCCTAGCTTATCGCCCAAATGCGAGGTACAGAAAAATTGAAGAAAAATAAGAGGCAACCCTAAAGCTTTTCACAGATATATTTAGCAAAAATGAAAATGTGTTTTGGAGTAATCGAGTACATTTCCGTGAACAATGATTCCAGTACTTTAAACCTAGCTTGGACACTTCAAACTACAACAACCACAATCAAGCAACTTTAACAACAATTAAACTCATAATTTTACAAACCCTAATCTTCAATCAAACACTTAAATTGGTTCAATCCTAATCCGAATCCCCAAATTAATTTCATAATCTGAATTCTTAATACCTAAATTAGCCCTAAATTTGATAAAGCCCTAAATTTTGTAATCCTAACCCCCAATTTACACCGAATTACCTCATCGGAGCCGTCGAGCCCATCCAGCTGCTTCGCTAGTCGAATTCAAGTGTCCAAGCTACTGGTCGTCCAGCCGCTTCGCTAGTCTTCCAACCCCCCCCCCCCGTAGGAGTAGTCGCCAACTTTCGAAGCCACTGGTCGTCTTCGCCACCGTCGTCCTTTTCAGGGAGCAGTGGAGCACCGTCGTCCAGCGCAAGGAGCAGTGGAACACCGTCCGGCTGCGACATCGTCTCAGTGTGTCCCGCCTCTGTCCGAGAGTCATCCTACCTCGTCGAGCCGTCGATCATGTAGTTACAATACGGCTTGAATGTGCGGTTGTGAGCTTGCAAATGTACAGCTTGAATGTGGTAACAGCGAGTTATAAACCAATACGGTTTTTTCTGATAGAAATTACCACGGTTGTTTTAAAAACCGAGGTAATAATGCCAAGCATGCAAAATTACCACGAAAAAATACGCAACCGTGGTAAAAGCAACCATAGACAATTACCACGGTTGTTTTAACAACCGAGGTAATAATGTCAAGCAGGCAAAATTACCACGAAAAAACACGCAACCGTGGTAAAAGCAACCATAGACAATTACCACGGTTGTTTTAAGAACCGAGGTAATAATGTCAAGCATGCAAAATTACCACGAAAAAACACGCAACCGTGGTAAAAGCAACCATAGAGAATTACTACGGTTGTTTCACAAACCGAGGTAATAATGCCAAGTATGCAAAATTACCACGAAAAAACAAGGAACCGTGGTAAAAGCAATCGTAAAATTACCACGGTCGTTTCAAGAACCGAGGTAATAATGCTAAGCATGCTCATTTACCACAAAAAATACGCAACCGTGGTAAAAGCAACCGTAGCCAATGCCCCTTTTTCTACTAGTGCACCAAGCCCCCTAGGGCCATTCCAATGTCTTTAGCGACTCCGACAGTCATGGCCGTGATATGGAGGTCATACAGGCGAGCCCAGAAGTCAACCCTATCAAACTTCATCTTCGACGGCTGTTGGACCCCTGGTTCCTGGAGCACCAAGAGGGATGTGTCAAAAGCTCCGGGGCCGCCCTTTAAAACTCATTCTTTGTCTCCTATGTCGACAAACTGAAAGACGAACAAGTTGTTGCGAAGCTCTCGAAACACGAAGCCCTTCATCGATCTCCAAGCCCCCTTCATCGTCGCTTTGAGAGCATATGTGTTGAAAGGTCTAAAAGTCAGTAACGAACCAACCAGCGTTAAGGACCCATGGTGGCCCGGAGAGCTGCTACCGACTTCTCTGCTAACCACCACCGTGCATTCTTCTTTCGTCAAGTACAAATCCCGTCGGTCGAACGACCCCGCTGGCATGGAAGACTTCCAAACCCAAACCCTCAGATGAAGAAGACCGCATCAAAGCTGGTGAAACTCGCACGTCGGCGAGGACAACCCCAACTTCCACAACCGGGGAAGAAGAGAAGGAGTGGCGGCTTCTCTATGCCCTAGGGTTTTTTCCAACATGTGTTTAGCAGTTGTGATATTAATGTTATGTTTATTGACTTAATTCAACCAATATATAAAGCATGTCTCATCGATTCTATTATGTATATGAAATCAACCACTTTGATAAATTATAAGAATATAATGTTAATAGAATTACTTGCTCGATGTTGTTGCTAGAAATTCAAGTGATTGATGGTGTGTGGAGGTGTTTTGGTTAATTGGTATTGTAGATCAAATCCATGGTTGCTTTGCGTGGGCTTGAGGAAGGAGGGAAACGGTGACATGATCGGGTGGTGCTTGAGACTGATGCTTCACTTGTCGGAGTGGAGTGAATTCTTCTTGTTTGCTTTTACTAGATCTACGACACTCTTACATTTTTAAAGCTCATGCTTTACTTCTTCTGTTTGTAATCTTGTTTGTTGTATGAGAACAAGGTATCTCATGAACAAACAGTTAGAAAATCTAGCGCTATATTATCCGGTTAGACCACACGATGATTGATACATGGTAGCTCATATTAAAGGAGTTGGTCGAGTTTTGTTCATGAACTTCATCGGAATTGTGTTTTTGTACCTAGTTAAAATGATACTCAAGCAAATTATACAAATTACTTAATTTACTTTCGTTACGTAGTTCACATTACATCGTGCCATCCTGACCAGAATAAAAAAGTGAACATGCTCAAATTTAATATCCTTCTCCTTAAAAAAACTTAATAATTTTCAGTGATCTAGTTTTATCTATTACTGACACGTGCACCCCTATGCAAAATATCTGGCTAATCACGTAAGAAATTCCATTTGTTAAAATATCGTACCTACTATAGTTGAAATTGATATTTATTTTCTTAAAAATGGTATTTCGTTACTTCGACCACAACATTGATATCATGGGCCGGATATAAATAACACACTAATATCTAGGGTTGAGCAAATTCCGGGCCAGACTGAAAATTTGGATCGGACCGGACCTAATCGATCCGGTCCAAAAATTTAGGATTTTCGGGTTCAGTCCGGACTAAATACCGGTCCGGTCCAATCTGGCCCGATTTATTAGAAAATCCTAAAATTGTATGTGGCACACCTCTCCTCTCCACCAAAACTTTATACAAGTTATAGGTTTTATGTTATTATCAGGTTGTATGCAAGCTATGACACAATGTTATGCTATTGCAAGTGTCAGATTGTATCATCTATGCAAAATTATATTTAAGTTTGAGAATTTTTTTTCATGTTCCTCTAATGCAAAGATATAAATCGATCCAAATCCGGTCCGGACCGGTCCGGGTTTGGACTAATGCTCATCCCTACTAATATCAGTACCAAGCCAGTGGGTGCAGTGTCACTATTCCACATACTTCAGTAGGGTGCACAACCAGGTCGACCCGGACCGACTTTTTATAAAAAAGTGATCCGTGGACCGGACCGGACCGGATCCGATCTATCCGGTCCGGTCCACGGGCCGGACCGAAAAGCCCGATTTGTCATTTTTGGGGTTTAACGGTCCATCGTGTTGACGGCCTGGACCGGCCCGGTTCTATTACTACGATGTACCTGTTTGAATTGAATAATTGATTATTTGTACTGCATATTAAGCTAAAAGTTCATCATAATCTCATTACAATTAATAATTTAATATAAATAGTCTAAGTAGATAATGTATTATAGTGGGGTAAAACTCCAAAATCCTTCAACAAAATAGAAAAGTAAATTGACAGTGAAGGTTCTATACTACTCCCTCCGTCCCATTTTATAAGCCCTATTTGCGTTTTTGTCATTGTTCACGGTTGAAGGGAATCTTCAAGATTTCTTCCAATATATAAGAAAAAACATAGTCATGTGGGGTCTTGTTTGATTCGTCTCAACGAGTACTTTGATAATATCAAAAAATTATAATTTTTAGGGTTATGTAATTAGAGATATTAACGATACAAAACTCGCATCGACATTTGAAGCCGGGTCAAATGGGACTTATAAATTGGGACAGAGGGAGTATTATGAAACTAGAAATTTAGAAAAGTAAATTAATATCCATAATGAATGTTAGCAAAAAATGACTTACACTAAAGAATTTATCTGTACTAATAAGTGGAATTCTCAGTAGAACAATCAAACCTGCTGGTGCGACTTGGAGTCCGACGACGAGGCTGTGCCGCTGCGGGAATGGAGGGAGATTGGAGGCCGATCGGACTGAGAAGGTAGGGAGAACCGGAGAAGCAGGTCGCCGAAGAAGTAGGTCGCCGGAGAGGCAGCCAAGCAGGTCGCCAGAGAGTGGAGGGAGATTGGAGTTCGACTGTTTGAGAGAAGATTAGAGAAAGTCGGGGTAACGGGGTTAGGGCCGGCTACATAGTGTATACAAGGATATAACTTGTTATTTTTTAAAAGGTCCGGTCCAGACCCAATCCAAAACCCAATTTTATAAAAAATCATGACTCGTGGACCGGACCGATAATAGACCGATCCAGAAAATTCCGATCGGGTCCGATTCGGGTTTTCGATCCGGTCCAATATTGTGCATCCCTATACTTCAGATTCTTTTTCAACCCAATCATACAAAATATAAAAATATTTTTGGAAAAAATTTACATTTGCCTTTTATTTTTTCAGTAATTAAACACCAAGAGAAGGATCTAGAACTTGATCTTCCAACCCCCCATTCCACGTCACAAAAAGCGAAAAGATGCTAGTGGAAATACCATGGCTGTTCAGGTTTTAACCTTAAACCATGGCTGTTCAGGTTTTAACCTTAAACCAAGCACACGGCCAGTTCTGATATCTCTCCTCCCATCTCCATCCCACTTTTCTGTGAAGAGCACGCGCGTTGCTGCAAGCAATGGCCGCCGCCTCCACCAACAACAGCATCGTTGATGACGGAGGAAGAGTCGGCGGAGTGCTGGAGACGCCAACCCTAGACAAGGAGACGCCTTGGATTCTGCAGGAGGTGTCGGAGGAGGGAGGCTACGCGTTCGTGAGGATGGAGACGGCGGCGAGGAGAGACCTGAGGGCGGCGGAGGCGGCGAGGGAGATGGCGTGGGAGCAGCTCCACTCCGGGCCGTGGCATTCGGTGCTCCCTATCTGGAGAGACGCGTACTCAATGTCGTGCTTGCACGTAGCCAGGATCCATTTCGCTGACGGCGACGTCGGTGAGGCGCTTAGGGCTTTGGATATGGGGCTGATTATGGGAGGGGTGTTGTTGAGGTCGGATTTGGAAGGTGCGGTGGAGAAGGTGAGGGGTTTACAGGAGGAGGAGGAGATGGGAATGGAGTTGGAGGTGAAGATGGATGGTGTTGGTGATAATACCGGGGGTTCTAGTTTGGCTTCTCGCGGAATCGATCAGGCAGAGGTGAGGTTCGTCTTCTGTGTTGTTGTTTCTTTCGGTTCTTCTCCTTGTTAATTTGTTGGATTTGATTTTGTAGAAAATGAAAGGCTTATCATTGAAAATAGGAATTGGGAAGGCATAACCAAGGAATTTTGATGCAAACGGGGAATTCTTGCGTCGTTTTCTCTTTACAGTTCATGAGCATTTGGAGAATGTGAAATATAAAGTTACTCGTGAATCATACACTTTCCAAGTTGCTAATGATAGCTTAGAGAATGATTTTTTATTGCCTCTCTATTCAAACTCATTATATGATCATATTAGGAGTTCTGTAATTGTCTGTGATATTCCGAGTAGTGATGCGTCTGATGGATCTTTCTGCTCTATATATATAGCCCACAAACACCAGTATGCTTCACTCATTCTATCATTTTCTGAATATTAGGTATTTCTGCTTGATATTGTATTGGTAACATTAATCTTTTGGGCTCGTTTGGTATGATGACGGAATCGGGTTGGGTATGAGGAATCGGGTTGGATATGAGGAATCGGGTTGAGTTATTCTTTGAACATCTTGTTTGTTTAGATGCTAGGAATCAAATTGTCTTTGTATTTTTTGGAATGACTCATACCTTCATAAAAAGGAGGGTATGGGAGCTTTTATATTTATGGGAATGACTCATTCCAAAACTTTTTAGCCAACCAATCATGGGAATCGGATTAACTCATTCCTAACCCCATTCCCTATACCTAAGGTTACTGAAATAAGTTGTTTCCTGTGTTAAAAATCACAGGTGATCAGGCTATTGCCTTATAGTTCACTCTCTTCCAAGCTTGTTGCAAGGCGTTCAGCTTTGTCACTGGAGGGATTCCTTCGCGATTACTTCTTAGTGGGTTCCCCTGTCATAATAACCGACTCTATGGGTCACTGGCCAGCTAGCAGGAAGTGGAGCAACGTTAATTACCTGAAAAGGGTTGCTGGTGATCGTACGATTCCAGTTGAGGTGGTTTGCTTATATCTTTTTTTATTTTAGTTCTGTTAAATATACTTGCACTCTGTATCTAAGGAATACAGACACCAGTTATAGTGAATCCGTATAAGGCTTGCTCGATCATCTGCAATTTTTCTTGAGGACAATGAATCGATGAATGTAAATGATTTTGCTGTTTTGTGTTAATCGTTCTGTTATAGATGTTACAGTGAATCTTAGTATATGATCTAGCATGAACTAGAAGTTACAAACTCCTATTTATACAAGTAGTCTGCTCAGTATCAGGGTCTAAAGAAAACTAGAATCCCCATTGAATTTCAGAATTCATTATAATTAAATGTTAGTAAACTGTCAGTTGATTTTCTTCATTGTACCTTTGTATGGACATTAGTCACATTATACACAAGTTTCCCCACGTTTTTTTTATTGTTTTCTCTCATTGTTGTTTCTCGTTTTTCGGCGTATCAAACAAGTATTCCTCTTTTGACATCTCTTTACTGATACTGCACTTTGTTCCTCTGGGTATATTCTCGCAGCAGGTAGACTATAACTTTATAAAGACTGATTACAGATTCTTCATTAATGTAATAGATCTCTTTTTTTGGGTCAAATAATGTAATAGATCTCTAGTGTCAACTTTAAAGCCTTTGGCCTTTGAGCTTCTCAGCTAACTAATTTCGTGAACTAAAGACTTGTAAAGTTTAATACTTTGTAGGTTGGGAAAAACTATTTATGCTCTGAATGGAAGCAAGAGCTTACATCCTTTTCTCAGTTCCTTGAGAGGATACAGTCAAGCGACTGTTCTGGAGCCCCCACCTATCTTGCACAACATCCCTTGTTTGATCAGGCATGTTTCTTTACCCTCATTGAAACACCAAATGCTTTATGTTCCAATGTTGTCTCTAAGCTATCGATCTACTATTGTAATTGCTTGCTGATAGATATCTTAAAGTGACAGATAAAGGAGCTGCGGAAGGACATTCTAATTCCTGATTATTGTTATGCTGGTGGTGGTGAGCTTAGGCCCCTAAATGCCTGGTTTGGTCCAGCTGGCACAGTGACGCCATTGCACCATGATCCACACCACAATATCTTGGCCCAGGTAAAATCAGGTTCTATAGGCAATTACAATTGAAGTTTTTTTGAGTCATCCAGTTTGTCAACTTGAGTTTATTCCGCCTTCTATGTCTCAGTATGGTGCTGGAAAGATGAGGGTAACTGTATTTGACTTCCCTTCCAGGTTGTTGGAAAGAAATACATAAGGCTTTATTCAGATTCCTTATCTGAAGAATTATATCCATATACCGAGACCATGCTTTGCAATTCCAGTCAGGTAAACACTATGATCTATTTCATTGAAGTTTCATGCTCTGTTATTATCACATATGATACCTGCATCTACTGAATGTCTTAATTCATTGTGTGCAAAGGTTGATCTGGACGACATAGATGAAGATGCATTTCCAAACTTCAAAGATTTGGAATTTATAGATTGCATATTAGACGAAGGTGAAATGCTGTATATCCCACCTAAATGGTGGCACTATGTGCGATCCCTCACTCCAAGCTTTTCAGTTAGCTTTTGGTGGAGTACTTCTGAAGGTTCGCCTGCATCTTGATCCCTCGCTTCTGATAGGATTTGATGATTTTAGTGTTGACTTGATGAACCAATAGTGTTAGGACATTGTTGCATTATTGAATGTGTCAGTTGTAGACGTAGAGTGATCGCTGCTCTGCTAAGTCAGCTGTAGATATACTTCTACCGTGTTATTGGACTGTACTTGTATGACTGCTGAAAGATCAAAATCATTTTGAGTAATCGTTGAGACCTTTCCTTTGAACTTCTGTTACTAAAAAGAAGAAATTGTAGGTTTTGGAAGATCGAACAATGGTGAACATTTGTCCTGTTAAAAGTATGAAGTACCTTTTGGAATAGGAAGGATTGAAGAAGTTTTTATGACCAGCAATGTAAAAACTGTTAAATTACTTGACTTTGTGAACTGAACACAATCTAATTCAAGTTTTGTTTTCGGCTTGTTCTTCCACCTGTCAGCAGACCAATAGAACCAGTGAAAATCGCACTCCACCCATTATATGAAGGTATCAAATTGTGGGTCTTGGAAGATCTACTTTTCTATTAGTTGGGGTAGGTTTGCCTTTTGGACTTTTTTACTCTCTCTATCTTTGCATAGCTATGTACAGACCCGGTAACTTTTATAAACTACTGTCATCTATCATTGATAAATGTACAGACCCGGTAACTTTTATAAACTACTGTCATCTATCATTGCTAAACGGTGAGCATCTGGTGTGTTAACTTTGTTTTGATCACATGAACAACCAAACTCAACCGTATGAGAGGGTTTGTTTAGGTGACTAGGCTACTTGACTGGGTACAGGACAGATTCTGCTTAAATCTCTGCTTGGTGCATATGAGAGTTTGTGATAATTTGGTCCCTTCAGAACCAAACTCAACCACATTTAATTGTTCATCGCGAATATGGTTCTCTAATCTACACAGTCCTGGACCACAACTACTTTTTGTGGTGGGTAGAGACCGTTGGACTTAGCATTGATCTTCAGTTCTCCACCTTCATTGCCATTTGGTCTAAAATAATTGAACCTTCAGTATTTGTTGATCCTGATATAAATTCATCTCGAACCTAGTTGATTGACCATCATGCTTAGGTACATATGACATCTGAACAATCAAGAACATCTATTGTTGAATTGTTTTGTTTTTTTTTTCTTCCCCTCTTCTAGTTATTGTTGCAGTGAAAAACCCATCTATGGCTCTAACGGAAGATCCTTTCTGATCCACTTCATCCCTTTTTGCATCTGAGATGATCTTCTTCACCTTAGAAGCTCTCTTTCTGAGTTCCTTGGCTCCTTGGTTCTCGCCCATCACCATATCTATCTTCCTCGTAATATCTTGGCAAGTAACCTTGCAAGCATTTCCTCTTGCCAACTCAACACATATCCCCAGCTCTCCCTCCAGCAACTTGACATTAAAGAACTGCTCTCCTGCCATTGGCCAGGAGATGATTGGCACTCCATAGCTTATAGCTTCAAGAGCGGAGTTCCACCCGCAGTGACTTATGAAAGCACCAGTTGACCCATGTGATAATATCTCCACCTGTGGGGCCCATTTCCTCACAATTAGCCCTCTCCCTTGAACCCTCTCCACGAAACCGGGAGGCAACCAATCTTGGGCGTTGAGCCCGGCTTCCAACTCTTTGCCCAAAGGTGGCCTGACCACCCATATGAAGAATCTCCCAGATGCGTCCAGAGCCAAAGCCATTTCAACCATCTGTGAGCTTGTAAGGGTGTTCTGCGATCCAAAGCACACGTAGACCACCGATCGGGGGGGCTTACTGTCAAGCCATGCCCTGCATACGCCATCGTTCTCCTGCCGGTCCTGCTTCAGAATCGGCCCAATTGCCCAAACGGGTAACCCGATCTTCCTCCTGAAATACCCCAATCCAACCCGGTCGAGCTCCTCCACGTCATTGAACAGGGCAGCATCCGCATCGTACCATTCTGCCAGCATCTTTCTCTGGAAAACCGACCATGGGTCGTCGCCGTCGGCAGCAGCCATGCTTGCTGGCATCCCGGTAATGTGAACCTTGCCGCCCTCTGGAAAATCCTCCATCTCAAACTCCTCAGCGCCTTCCACCTTCCACTTGGGAGCAGTGGACCACAGAGAGTGGTAGCAGGCCATGCCAAAGCCACTAGTGGCTGCAAAGATGGCGTGGAAGACGCCGAATTCGTGGGCCACCCTCCCAGCCCAAGCAAAGAACATGTCAGTGATTATGCAGAGTGGGTGGCAGCCTTCGCTCTTCTCTTCTCGCACTATTTCTCCCACAAGCCTCCTGAGGTCGGGCTCGAGAGCGAAGGAAGACTCCATGAGGCGGAAGATGAGGTCGTAGGGGAGGGCGTCGGTGCTCTCCGTGTTTGGCGGGAGGCCGTGGCGGACGCTGTCGAAGGGGATGGACCGGAGGCGGATGTCGGAGTTGGGCGGGAGTGAGGACCGGAGTTTGCTGATGTTGAGAGGGGTGTTTATGAAGGTGATCTTGTACTTCTTTCTTCTCTCTATGTCAAGGGCTAGGGCTAGGAATGGGATTATGTGACCCTGGGCCATGAAAGGCAAGATCAAAACATGTTCTCTTCTTTCTTTTTCCATTGCAGCAAATTCTTCAAAGGAAGAACAAATTGGGCTATGGTTTTTCTGGGAGGAATTCAAGAGGGGAACTGGGTTTTTAATACCTTTTAAGGTAGGTCCGTTCATGTTCTTCACTGCTGCTGACTGCAGTTACGTTTTTTAGGTGTCACCTTATACTACTACTAGTTTAGTATGATTCTAAAATGTATTTTCATTACTGATATTTAATTCTTACCCTTTATTAGTTATATTCCAAACGAAATTTCTTATCCCCTATATTCCTCTTTAAACCACACCCACATCTCTAGACTCACAAGAAAAAAGTGCATTTGAACAAGAATTTTATGTCATTCCTAATTCAACTTTTATGACATTTAATTGCATTAAATGTCAAAATATAAAGATTTTATGTATCAATATTCAATAGAGACCGAAAGATCTTTTTCAGAATCGGGCTAATGGAATTTCGACCAACGGTAATGGAATTATTCTAAGTTAAAATTTTGGTAGGGCCATTTTCACTGCCCCATCATAAGAAATTAATTAGTACTGTGATAGTGATGGTGTGGAAAACAACTTAAATGTGAAACCGGTAACTTTCGATGTTATAGACAAGTATTGAAAAGTTAAAAGGAAGGGCAACCTACCACATTCTTTGAGAGTTTCATGTTGCTGTCTTTATTAATGCGGCTTTAATTATGTTTCACTGATATGCTTTTTCTTAGGTTAATGCTTTCCTTTTTATCCTCTAATGTAGTGTTTTTTTTTTTTTTTGTAGAGGATCCTCTAATGTAGGTGGTGGGTAACCCAATTACCAACTCCAGCATTTGTTTATTGACCGTATTAAACTTTGGCGTAAGGTTGGCCTATAAAGTGAAAAATATTGCAATTGCAACATATCTGTGATAAAAGAATTTATTTCACATCAGAAGTTTGGACTCGAATAAGATCATTAGTATATAAGGTTGGTGAACTACTCTTCCTATTATTAACTAATTTTAGAATATAATCTCACCTAACTTATGTGTTGGGCTTATACGTACATGTGTGGGACTCCCAAATAAAACTCTAATTTTATTTTTTTTGGCTACCAGTAAACAAGACTGTTTATGCAACAACTGTAAGTGCAATTGGCAACACCCCAATTGCCATAGTCTTCAAGCCAGTCCTAAAACTAGATGCTATACCTTTCCATGACCCCATTCACATCAGGGATCAAAACATAGCTTTTATTGTGTTTTTCAGAGAAGTCAATGTGAGTACAAATTCTCACAAACTTTGCCCATTTCCTTTTGGTGGCAAGAGGGTGCAATTTAAGTAGAGAACCAATATGATTCTCTTCAAGGATGGCTTGAATGGCCTCATCATTGCAAAGTTGAGCAGGTTGGAGTGGGATCCTAATCCAAAGATCTAGTTTGAAAATTGACTCAGTTTGAGGGTCAAAGCCATTGTACCAAGGCTTCATAAGAAGAAGTTGGCCAAAAACATGATAGGAGTGCCCTTCTCAGATTTTATTAGGTCCAGGGGATAAGAAAAATTAATTAAACCACTCAAATTGCCTATTATAGAATCCTACTTCACCTTTAAGGAATCTCCATTCAGATTTTAACTTTGTGAATAGTTTTGGAAATTTCACGGGATTGCTAACAATATAGCCCATTGAAGCAGACTCTTTTTGTTTTAGGACTGTTGCTCTAATTTTGGCAAGTCTAGATAAGTATGATTCAAAATCAATTTTGGGTTTAGTTTTACCCTCAATGCTTAGGATTTGATAGAGGTATCCTTAACAGAGGATTTGATAGAAGTATTGTTGATAACAACATAAGGATTAGTAGGGGTATTAGCTTGTGAAGCATCCTCATGATTTTTATTAGAACAGAGAATAACAGAATAAGGTTTCTTACATCGACATAGACAAGAACATGTAGAGTAATATCTCTCATCTTATAAGAGAAGAGAGAGTGTTCGGCATAGCTTTGAACAAAGCCAAAAACACGCAGAGCAGATGAGAGTTTGGCAAACCAGTTTCTGGGAGCTTGCTTAAGACCATACAAGGACTTTTGCAGACGACAAACATGTCCGGGTGGAACGTGTAGTAGGCCGGGCGGAGGAATCATATACACCTCATCATCTAAGTCACCATGCATGAATGCATTGTGAACATCCATCTGATGAAGTTCCCAACCTCGAATAGCTGCAACCGACAAGAAGACTCTAACAGATGCCATCTTGGCAACGGGGGCAAATGTTTCTGAAAAATCTACACCTTCGACCTGACGATTGCCAAGTACAACCAATCTAGCCTTGTAGCATTCAATAGACCCATTAGAGTTGTACTTAATGTGATACACCCACTTACAGCCAATTGGTTTCTTGTCTACGGGTAAAGTGGTTAACCTCCAAGTGCCATTACGAGCAAGAGCCTGGAGTTCAGATTGCATAGCGTTGCGCCATGGTTTGTGCAGAACCGCCTCCTTGAAGGAGGAGGGCTCATGGCCGGCAGTAACGGCTGCTAGAAACCGGATATGGGAAGGAGAAAAATTAGCACAAGAAACATAAGAGGCTAAAGGATAGGATGTACCTGAGGATGATGATTGTGGCGCAGGGATAGAGGAGAGAGCATGGGGGTTTAGCCGAAGAACAGTCTGACAAACATAATCTTTGAGATGGGTCGATGGTTGCTTAGTTCGAGTACTCTGTCGAACAACTAACGGTTGTAGACCAGATGAAGAAGAAGGGATGATTGCATAATCGCTCCTTCTGTCGTCAGTCGTGGGTACGGGAGATGGCAGTCCCAGAGAATATGATACATCTATAGGTAAAGGTGTGTCAGAGGCATCCCTATCTACAATCGGCGAAGAAAGATCATCATACACCGTCGAAGAGGGCAGAGATAGCGGCTCCGGAGGTAGCATCTGAGGTGGTGCAGCGAAAGGAAAGAACTCCTCAAAGAAGACGACGTCTCTGCTAACAAACGTTTCCTTGGTCTCTAAGTCATAAAGAGACCAACCTCGTTTGCCTTGCGGATAACCCAGAAACACGCACTTTCGGCTACGAGAAGCGAACTTGTCCTTATCTTTGGGATTCTGAGCAGCAAAACATAGACAGCCAAATACTCGAATAGAGGCATAGGAAGGTGAATGCTGATACAGTACCTCATATGGGGATCGATCGCCCAGCAGAGGTGTAGGTGTGCGGTTGATTAGGAAGGCCGTTGTAGTAACACACTCGCCCCAAAATTCAAGAGGGAGTCGTGCTTGAAATCGGAGAGCATGAGCAACATTAAGCAAGTGACGATGTTTACGCTCAGCTCTACCATTCTGTTGAGGAGTAGCAACACAAGATGTCTCAAAGACAATACCCTGATCCTCAAAATAGGAACGTAATGGTAAAAATTCAGTGCCATTGTCGGCACGAACTCGCCGAACTTGGCTGCGGAACTGAGTGCGTACAAGTGCACAAAATTTTTGGAACCGGGCAGCAACCTCAGTTTTAGATTGAATAAAGCACACCCAAACTGCACGAGAGTGATCATCAACTATAGTTAAGAAAGACCGAGCACCACTCAAAGAAGGAGTGTTGTAGGGACCCCAGACATCACAGTGAACCAAGGCAAATAACTCTGTGGCTTTATTAGAACTTTCAGGAAAAGACAATCGCGTTTGTTTAGCTTTAAAGCAAGAAGTACATGGAGGGAGACTCACAAAAGAGTCTTTATTCAAATTAAAAGACGAAATAGAAGACAAGACAGACGACGACGGATGACCAATTCGACGATGCCAGAGAGTTGCAGAATCAGCAGACGACTGAGCAGACGAAGCACGAACTTCGGAGCCGAGTGTATGCAGCCAATAAACCCTGCCATGCTCTCTACCCACGCCAATCACCGTCCTCGAACTGATTTCCTGAAGTACAACAATCGTGGGAGTTAGAAGAACAAGCAATTTAAGGTCTCGAGACAACTGAGCAAGAGAGAGTAAATTGCAGCTTAAGTGTGGAACATATAGAACATTGGACAAACAAACATTGCCCATATAAACTCGGCCCTCCTGAGTAGAAGAGGAGAGGCGCCCGTCAGGTAGTTTAATGTTGACGGGCTGCACATCGGTTAATTTTCGAAGAAGAGATTGATCGCCTGTCATATGAAACGAGGTGCCAGTATCTAATATCCAAGTAAAAGACATACCAGACTGGGTGGCGGAGGTTTGCATCGCATTGAACATGTTCATAACTGCCGCCATTTGTGCGTTGCTGAGAACCGGACCGAGAGCTGCACGATCTGCAGTGGTGATGGCCGAGGCCGAAGCCGAATGAGGCGACTGCATAGCATGAACGACACCAGTAGAAGGCGGCGGCTGCTGCTGTTTGAGAGCATCACGAGCAGCCCATCGCTGTTTAAGCCAATCCGGGTAGCCAATTAGTTGAAAGCAGCCTGCTTTCTCATGGTCCTTACGATCACAGTGAGTGCAATGAAGGTTCTTCTTGTTTGCCCGAGGTGTGCCAGGAGCAGAAGGCGGCTGCGGTGGAGGCGAAGACGACGGAGGCGGTGCAGAACGCTGTTGACGAGCAGCGAAGGCGACCGTCTCGGCCGGTGTCGGAGTTTGTGAAGCAACCACCGTCTTCATACGTTCTTCTTGTACAACGAGAGCATACACCTTGTTGAGTGGCGGAAAGGGATCTTGCGCCAGTATATGTGATCGGAGAGAGCCAAAGAGATTGTCATCCAACCCAATGAGAAATTGGTGAACTTGTTCTTCAGTATGCTCGTTGGACCAAAAAGAGTTCAAATTGCACTTGCACTGACCACAAGAACAGTTCCTAACCGGAACATAATGGCCTAATTCCTCCCAGAGTTTGTGAAGAACGTTGTAGTAAGAGGCAACGCTCTGTCCAGATTGGCGACAACTGCCAATTTGCGCTCGAAGTTGAAGCTTTCGAGGGCCGTTTCCAATACAGAAACGCTGCTGAAGGTCATCCCATAATTCCTTGACTATAGGAAACCAAGTGATAGAAGAACGACAAGAGACATCGATGGATTACAGAACCTAACTGACCAACATCGAGTTGACCATACACCAGTCTTCAACAGTCGGATGTGTGGTTGAGGAAGCAGTCGGCTTGGCGAGGAAGCCGTCTAAAAATCCAAGCTTTCGCTTGGCACAAAGGGAATTGCGAAAGGCAATAACCCATTCATCATAGTTATCTCCTTTGAAAATCATCGGGCAAATTGAAAGACCCGGATGATCCGAAGGATGAAGGTAGTAGGGTGAAGAAAAGCTAACAGGGATATCTTTGTTTGAGTCTCCCATGGTAAAAATTGGCGACGTCGATGAATGAAATCGAACAAGAAAGGTGGTGGCTGGTGGTGGCTGTTGGCGGCCGAAAATAGGGCAACGAGAGGGGGTTGGCGGAAGGCTTGTGTGTTATGTGGATCGATTAGGCTGATACCATGATAATTTGAGAGAGGTTAAAGTTTTGTGGAAAATACTTTCTTGTTGTTTCATTGATTCTGGTAAATTATATATAGCCTTTACAAAATACTATCTATAAGGAAAGATAACTCCTTGGAGCCCAAGATACAAATATAAGCTAGAATAAATTAATATTTCTAATAATATCTGTAATAAAAATCATTCTAGATTTAGGCTTGATTTTAGCGACTTTTCAATGAAAAACCCCACGAATGATGCATCATTGTATTCTACACAATAATATAACAGAACATCCCTTTTTTCTTGTGCAAAAATTACCCATATTTTACTAATAAATAAAAAACTAAACATACAAACACCAAAAGTTTTTTACAAGTAAACACTAGACTCCTTACTAGTTACAAAGCAAGCCTAGATCATCATAGCGAATGATCTTTAGAAAATCTCGGAAGAGGAGATCTGTGGTAAAACACATATATGGAATGAAGTTATCTTATCATATTGCAAAGTTGAACAATATCAATGATAGATAAAGCCTCCGTGATCCAATTTTGGAGATGGACAATATTGATGTCATTAGATGCGAGAAAATCTTCTACAACATTACAATCCCTGTAACAATGAAAGACCCTAGCAAAATCAAAGTATTTCAGCAGGGAAAGGATGTCTAGTATTATAGTTCTAATCTCCCATGAAATCATCCTAATCTGCTTGACGTAATTAATCATATTTAAATTTTCACCTTCAATAATAATGTTTTCAATATTTAAACGAAGAGCCTGACAAAGGCCTTCAAGTAAGGCATAAGCTTCAGTTTGTAATACAGAGGTAGAAAGAATTTGTTTTCTATCAATGTGAGCTACATATGAGTGATCATTTCTAATAACGAATTCAATGTAAGATGTGAGATTGTTTCATTTCGATCCATCAAATTTTATTTTGAAATAGTTAGAAGGAGGTTTCTTCCAAATTAAAGGTTTTGAGTAACGTAATTTGTTTTTCTAAAAGGCTTATTTGAAGAAAAATATTTCCATTCATTAAATTGGATAATGGTCAAGTTGGCTAGAGATGAGTTTGAGTGTATGGAGGTTTGTCTAAAAAGCTTATAAATTCTATGTTTCCAGATACTTCACCAAAGGAAGGAAGTGAGATCTAAATTAAAACAGAATTATTGTGTCAGAAAAGTTCTATGTTTTCATGGAAACTATGAGCATTAGGAATTAAGAAAGAAATTCCATTTTTCTGATTAATTATGTGAAACAAATGAAGAATAAAACTACATTTGAAAAACAAATTATTACAATCTTCATCCAAGTCATTACAAAGGCCACATTAATTGAGATGACACTCGATTATAAAATCTATATAATCGTTCAGTGGTTGGTAAAGAATCATAACAAGATTTCCATAAGAAGTTTTGAATTTTAAGAGGTAATTTGTGTCTCTGTATCCAAGAGTAGTTGCAATAGTTAAAGCTAAGAGGTGGAGAAATGAGTTGAGTTGTAGATTTGACATTGAAATCAACATAAGAAGGTGCCTCAATTAATTTTTCTGGAATATCAGTACTAGGGATCCGAATAAAGAGGATTTTTTAAACAATATGTGAAGGTCGTAGTTGACTAAGCTTCAAATAATCTCAGTTTCTATTAGGGGATATGAATTCAGACAGCTTTGTGTTTAGATTGTAATAATTAGAATAAAATTGAAGACTCAAATTTTCAATATAATTATCTTTCCAGAAGTTAATGGTCGGGCCATTTCCTAATTGGCAAAAGAGTCCTTTTTTGAAACTATCAATTATGTTCAATAATCTGTCAAATTGCCAGTGTAGGCCTTAGAAGCGTCATCTCATGCCAACCCGGGAACTTTTCAGGAGGTCACCGTTGTAATATCCCACTTAAATTAGAAAAGTAATATGGTAATTTTAACTTGATAATATAAAAGTTGTGAAATTTATTTTATTTCTTTTAGAGGGGTAATTTAAATTTTCATTAACTTAAGTCCAAAAATTATGTTAATATAATTTTTGTACAAATTAGCAAATGGTTTATAATAGTATGGGTAGAAATAAATAACTAAGTATAACCATGAATGTGATTTTGAGAATTTTTAAATATTAAAATAAAGGGTATAATATTTATAATGTTTATCCATGTAGGGATAAAATAATACTTAATCTAAGTAGGTTATCTCTTTAAGACATGAATTATTTAAGTTATGTTAACATATGTTAATATGAATTATTTAAATTATGTTAACATATGTTAATATTAATTTAAATAAAAATATCAAGTTAGCATAAACTATTTAAGGTAAGAATAATAGAATGTTGATTTAAATATGGTTAAGTTTATAAGATAATATAACTTAAGCTTAAAGATACCTAATTTAATTTTTCCTTTAATTTATATTTGGGTTAAAATGTATACATAAACTTAGGATAAATTATAAATAAGTTTGGGTATTTTTTGTAATTTTTAAAAATTAAATAAGGACATTTTTACCATAACATGAAAAGTTGGGCAAAATGTGCAAATAAGCCAAATGTTGGCTGGCCGTGAACAGTAGCTTCTCCTTCCTCCAGCCATCACACGCAGCCAGCCCAAGCTCTTCTTCCATGGTGGTTTTCGGCCCAAAAACGTGCTTGTTTTTGACAATTGAAGCATGGGCTTTGTGGGTAATATCTTAAAGTGTATAATTACCATAAAATCGGGATGAATCAACCAAAAATAAGATCAAATTTTCCTCGAAAAGGCAAGAAATCTTCTTAAACGTGTCATTACGTTTTTATGGCAAATTCGATCCGATTCGGGATCGTTTTGGACCAAATTTTATATCAATATGTAGGGGTTTTAGAGTTAGAGTTTGGACATTCCAGAAAATTTTCGAGAGTTAGGGTTTAGACAAGAAATCTTCTTAAACGTGTCATCCAATTTTGAGATTTAGGGTTTCGACATTCCAGAAAATTTTATGAGCTTCCAGGGTACAATTCTCCTTCATTAGGGCACCTCCAATTATAATTCAAGTATCAAAATCTTCGTCTTGAAGTCACGAATCCAACGACACCAACCACGAGCCATTTGGTGGTTATATGAGTTTGAATCGAGCCATTCTTCGACGAGGTGTTTGGTCGAGCCGATTCGGTGAAACCCCAAATTTGATTTTTATTTTATTTTATTTCAATTAACTACGTTTATATATACTAATTGGGGTTAATTAGTTAAACATTTGGTCGAGCCGATTCAGATATTGCCCCAAACATTCACCTATTTCACACGATACCCGAATTTTGTGTTTTTTTTTAGTTAAATGCCCAACTGTTAGCTTTTAACAATTCCGTTAAAAAAACAAAAAAGAAATTAAAATTGTTTGCTTCTCCTTCTCGGCTTCTTCGATCAGACGAGCCATTCTCGACACATCTCTCCCTCAACCCCGCTCTCCTTCACTTCTTCGTCGCCGGCGGCCCTCCGCCCCTGTTCACCCAGACTTACAACCTCACCACTCACTCGCTGAGTCGCCAGACATATCTAAGCGAGTCAGCGATCCAACTCGATCGAAGCCGAGTCGATACCACTGGGAAGCAAAATAGATCTAAACCAATGCGCTGAATCAACCTAAATTCGCTGCAATTTTCACGGATCTCCGGCCTTTAACATAGTTGAGAGCCTGCTAGGTCTAGGCTGAAAGTCGGCGCGACGTCGTTGTTGATGCGACGATGGCCGGATTAGAGTAGCCAGAGCTCGCCTTACCAAATCACCTTCCACGGTTCCGATCCTCACGAGCGAATTTGTCATCCCAGATCTGCGCATGTGGAGCCTTTGTGGATGATACGAAGCCGGCTGCTGTTTTTTCGCGTGACCGAAGCTCTTGTGCAAGCTACATCGAAACGATCCAGGATGATTTGTCGGCCATCACATACACATTTTCTTCTAGTGCGACGGGATTGCTCGGCTGTTGCGAACCACCTGGTTGTTGACGACAAACGATCGTCCCGACGACGTTGGTCTGTCGATAGAAAATCGAACTGACGAAGACGACGATGAGATTGGCACGAATCCAGAGAGATTCACGCGACTCGGAGACGTCGTCGGTGGAAGAGGCTTGACAAGGAGCGATTTTGAGAGGAGAAGTTCGGCGTTGATGAAGCGAACGTGCCCACTACTTAATTTGACCAATCGGGCACAAAATCGGGCTCTAATCCGCCATTGAAGTGGCTTGAACTGCTGCATTTTAATGGAGGGGCTTGAGGTTGAAGAAGCAACTTTCCAGAAATTACACACGGCCCCCAAATTTCAGCCTATTTGCACATTTTTGCACAACTTTCTAAAGTTGTGGCAAAAGTCCCGTTAATTCACTTTTCAAAAATTCTAAAAATTACCCAAACTTATTTATTTTAATATACAAAGTTATAATATTATTTTAACTCAAAATTAAAATGTGGAAAAATTATCCTAGGTAAAATTAAGCTTATGTCACATCTCTTTATAAAAGTAACCATTTTTAAATCTTGATTAACACTTTGTTAATCTTAACTCAAATAATATGGGTTAAAATTGATAAGTTTATTTAAATTATAATTAACATAAGGTTAATCATAATTTGGACCATTCATATTTTAAAGAAATTACATATTTAGGGTATTTATTATTTTATCTCTCCATGGATAAACATAATAAATCATATAACCTTTATTATTATATTTAAAATTTAAAAACTACATTCATTGATATACTTATTTATTTATTTCTACACCAAACTATTATAACCCATTTGATAATTTGTACCTAGTAGAGTGTCAAAAAATGACCGAACCCGTTTTACCGACCTGACCGACCCGCTTTTGGACCCGACCTGACCGAAATTTTTGATAACCCGAAGTTACCGAACCCGAATTTACTGAGACCAAACCCGACCAACCCGAACCCGACCCGATTAACGAATAAATGTGGAGTATTAATAAAATATAACATAAAATATATATGATAAATGACATATAAATAATGATAATATGCTTAATATTCTAAAAAAAAAAGTACATTGTTGTACTTATATGAGTTTTTATAATGTAGAAATTTATAAATTAATATAATAAAAAATAAAAATAAAATATGACTTTGGTCTACTAACATCAATTACATTATAAAAATAAAAATAATTATTATTATTTTAATTCATTTCAACTTGTTTTGACATATTTAAATTAGTTTTTATCTATTTAATAATATTTAAATAGTGAACAAAATATTTAAAAAATGACGCTCTTGACCCGTTGGTTAACCCGAACCGCCCGCTGACCTATAATGACCCTACCGGCTTGACCTGTTATCCAAAATGATCCGACCCGTTCTCAACCCGAACCCGAAATAACCGAACTGAACCCGACTTGACCGACCCGGTTGACAGCTCTAGTACCTAGGGATGTGCAAAAGTAGACTGGACCGTAAATTTACGGTCCGGGAATTTGACATTTACGGTTTACGGTCCGTAAAAATTAAAAAAAAATTACATTACAATTTTGGGCGTAATTTTTACGGTATAGACCGTAATCGAACAATTAAAATTTCAAAAATTCTAAAATCTGGTCTTCCCGCACCGTAACGGTCCGGTCCATGATCCATATATTAACAATTTTACGGGCCATCAGTCCGGACCAGACCGTAAATGTCCGGCCCGGATCGTATGCCCATCCTTATTCGTACCCATAAATTATCATAACCCAACTTTGAACTTAAGTTAATGAAAATTCAAATTACTCCTCTCAAAGAAATAAAATAAATATCATAACTTTTACATTTATCAAATTAACATTACCATACTACCATTCTAATTTAAGTGGGATATTACATATACGACTAAAGGAATTTTTAGTATCGTATAGATAATCGTCTATCATGTAGCCTCGATAATTGATTTATTTAGATTTAAATAAATCTAATTAGAAATGGAGAGAAGTATCATTCAAATTCTGTTATCGAATAAATTATCTCATTATAATTTATTTATTATATGTGATTTGGGTACGTCTCGGAATCATCAGGAATCCAGTTTGTCGAATAGAATCGATCTTCTCTCGAACGTCGACACGTCGTTTTACCGACTAAACGACTTAAGGCAAGTGGCGGTTCGCGCTTGTAATTTCTTCCATATTTTTCTTATTTGACAATTAATCTATTGCCTTAATTAAGTTGGGATAAATATTCTTAATTTTGTGTTTGGGAACTTGTGTTAAATTGGTGTGAAAATGAACCTTATTTATTAGGTTGTATATTTGCTAGTAACGACCCTTATATATATATATATATATATTATTGTAGAGTGCTAGATGAACTTTGATGTGGATTTGGTGTGGACTTATATGCTTAGTTAGCACGAGTATTCGTAAGAACGCTATTTACCTTACGAGGTTTAGCTGTTTCTTTATGACTTTGTATTAGGAGGATTATTGCCCTAATACATTTTGGTCATGACCTACCCTTATTCGAATACAAGTGCTGGTGTACTTAGCTAGTGTCGAAATTCAGGATTCGTCCCATGATCTATATCTCATTGCGAGATTGGTGTGGATTAAAAGCTTAAGACGTAAATGCACGTTTTGGAATTAAATAAGATAAGTGTCGTTTTGGAGCGAGAAGTACAATGTGGAACCCGCCCGATCTCTTGTCTAAAGTAAGTCCCCTTTCCAATATAGATTCGCATTATGCGGTGAGGTTGGTCGAGGATCCAAATATTCAACGAGGCGTTTTCAAAACTTTGTGTGATAATGTAACACCCCCAACTTATGTCGGTAGTGCCACACACCAGTGACCTCAGACTGTAAAGTCCAAAGTCACCCTAGGCTTTAATCGGAATAATTATACTTAAATACAATCATAAATAAGAGTAAACAATGTCATAGTGAATAGCATAAGAAGTTTATATAAGAACTCAATCTTTTATTTAAATTTCTCTCGTAAAATGAGAAGGACGGTAATACAACATAGTGAAATCACATCGGAAGACTTTTTAATTTATAGCGGAAGACTTTTTAAGAAATCCTAATTACATGACTAATTTATATAAGCATTACATTTATTTTGAAACACACACACACCTTTAAAATATTACTACTTAAGACGCAACCTTCAACTGCAAGCTTTCGTCTTTAACCGGTTACTTCAAAATAGTCAGGGACCAACCTCTAATGTGTCGTATAGAGTGGATGACACCAGCCAACCATACAAGGAATAGAAACGGTTGGTTAGTCTAATGAAAGACTATGCAAGGGTGAAAACAAATTGGTTTTCGTAGTCGTATATAATCACTACCATTGTTTCCCGAATAAAACTCGGTAAACGGTATATGACTATAGACTTCTACCGAAAAGAATGAAAAGAATGCTTAAAGAGAAGAATCCAATGAATTGAGTCTTATGGGAAATTACATGAATTTGTTTGGGAACATTACATTATCAAACAAAGTTTTAAAAACATCTGGTTGAATATTTGGGTCATCGACCAACCTCATTGCGTAATGCGAATTCAGATTGGAAATGGGACTTACTTTAGACAAGAGACCGGGCGAGTTCCACGTTGTACTTCTCGCCCGAAGGTATATTAATTATGTGCAAAACGACACCTATCTTATTTAATTCTAAAAAGTGCAATTACGTTACAAATTTTAATCCACATCAATCTCGCAATGAGATATATATATATAACATGGGACGAATCCCGAATTTCGGCACTAGCTAAGTGCACCACCACTTATATAAAATAAGGGTAGGTCATGACCAAAAGTAATAGGGCAATTATCCTCCTAATACCAAATTATTAAAAAAACAACTAAACCTCGCAAGGTAATAGCGTTCCTACGAATACTCGTGCTAACTAGCAATTATTATCCATACCAAAGCACAACAATCCACACCAATTATTATCTAGCACCCTATAATATATATATAAGGGTTATAGCTAGCATATATACAACCTAATAAAAAAGTTCATTTTACACAACATTTTATACACACAAGTTTCCAAACGAAAAATTAAGAATATTTATCCCAACTTAATTAAGACAACAGATTAATTGTCAATTAAGAAAAATATAGAATAAATTAGCAAGAGAGAAAAAACTACTTGCCTTGAATCACAGAGAGATGAACGGTATCACGGTGATGGTTGTTTTCGAGTAGCAACTTGAATCCCTGCTCTATTTCCGTTCCTGAACCAAATCCGAGACGTACCCGAATCACACACAAAAATAAATTATAATTAGATAATTTACTTAATACTGAATTTTGAGGGATATATGTCTCAAGATTTGAATTGAATTAATTTATCTCCAATTAATTCAATTTTCAAGGTTTATGGGTAGAACGATTATTTATACGATTAAAAATCAATTAGTCATATATTCTAAATAATCTTTTCACGAATAAATAAATCTCATAATTTATTCATAAAGTCCAGAGATTTTACTACAAAATATTATCCAAATGAAAAGTTAATATTTTAACCATTGATAGTCTAAGACAATACCCAAAGTAAGTTTAATTAATTTAATTTAAATTTTATTAAAATCAAATTAATTCCATCTTATTTTTCAGTAATTAAGAATAATTTAATTAACCTTAATTAAGCCAAATAATAATCAAATAAAATAAAAGAAAGTGGAAATCAGACCAAAAATCCGAAAAATACCCGCGCGGAGGGGCTGTTTGCGTTTCCGGCGAAATTGGTGGCCGAAGGTGGTTTTCCGGCGTCCGAAAGATGGGGATTTTGTATAGGACTCAAGGACGAAGCTAGTGATACCACCAATTGCAAATTTGAAGCTCTAACGAGCTCTAATTTTACAGAAGAACAACCGAACTCGGGATTTAGGGTTCTTGAGATTGGATGGCGAAATTGGATGAATTGGGGGTCCGATTGGGAGGGCTTTTATAGGTTTCTTGTAGGTATGAATTGTTATTTAAAATTCTAAAATTACATTCGTCGTTATACTTTTTTATTTATTTTAACACCACATTATTATTATTCATATGATAATTTGTACCAAAATTATCATAACCAACCTTTGAACCTATGTTCATGAAAGTTTAAATTATTCCTCTAAAAGATGTAAAATAAATTTCAAAACTATTATTTTTACCACTTTTAAATTACTATTTTACCCTTTTATTTTAAGTGGGATATTACAATACTACCCCTTTAAAAATAGTTTTGATCCCGAAACTAGCGCTAACAAGGTAAGGAACAATCACACATGTCCTAACGCTTTACACTATCCTTTATGAGTCCAGACAATCCTTATCAACACGTCATGTACTGTTTTTGGCACTCAAGAATTCTCGTATAAACGCATACTCGAAGTAGTCACGAATTTAGTAATTTCCAAAAACAAGGAAATACTTCTTTATTATTCAAAACATTACATTAAAACAAACTGAAGAGATGTCACACAGACAAAATACTAAACCATGGAGACTATTGACACACAAGTCATTGCTCCATATTCTTATAAGCATTAAAATATAACTACAACTACTCGTTCAAGATTTCCTTCTCATCGGATTGACGCATCACGAAGAATCATTGCCCATGACTCGAAGATTCAATAGGCGCCTTGCCTTTATTTCGAGCAATAGATTGCTCAGAAGCGGACACTTCTGGCATTGGGTTATGCCTATTACCAACGACGGATGCGTGGTATGATTGTGTTGGCCTTGACCCTTCTGCCTACAGTATGTTTTCATGTGGCCTTCTTTCCCACAATTATACCATACCTGCTTCTCTTTTTGGCAATTAAAATTTTTATGCCCCGTCTCACCACAGTTGTGGCATAGAATTGTACCGCTACTCCAACCTGAGCCTTTGGTGGAGTCAGACTGAGTTGTCTCAGTCTTAACACGACTAGACTTCTCAAACTTGGTAGGCAATGTCGGCCGCTTAAATGTACTAGCCTTGTGGTTCTGTTGCCCACCCTTCGCCTTATTCTATTCCTCCCGCTTTCGGGCGGATTCTTCCAGCGTGACCTCTATTTTTTAGGCCGCATCCACATACTGCTCCAAAGTAGAGCAACCGTGACACACAATCAGATGTTTTATTTTTGGATTCATCCATCCATGGAAGTACCAGATCTTATGTTCTTCCGTATGCACTTCTGAACCAGCATAATGCAACAAATGATTAAACTTTGCCGCCAACTCAGACACTTTCAGTCCCTCAGTCTCTGGGTATAGGAACTCCTTCAACTTTTCTTCTCTCATAGCACGAGAGAAGAATCGATCAGTGAGCTTGGCCTTGAACATTGCCTAGCTCAGATTCGGGTGGTCATCCAAACCAGATCCTTCCCACCACTCACTTGCTCCGTCTAATGTAACGAAGCAATGTGCACAAGTTCAGCCTCGGTGCAAACCACGTTCCAAAATAGCCGCTCCATATGGGAAAACCAATAGGCAACCTTGACTGGTTCCCCGGTCCCATCGTAGCTATCCGGGAGCATTGGATTGATCGCCTTCAACGCTCAGTTATAATTCCCGTCATTTCTTTCGGGAATCACAGGAGGTACATGACCTTCACGTCCCATAATATCAGTAGCGACATGAGAAACGTGAGCCGCTTGAGCTTGCAGTATCCCCTGGGCCGTCAGTACCTCGACCATTTGCCTCACTATCTGCCCAATGACCGTCGCATCCAATACGATCCGGGCATGAGATGGATTGAGTGGAACTTCCCTCGCAGCTTGAGGGTCCCCTTGTCCTTGATGAACATCTTCTTGTAGGGGCGGGTTATTATTGTGCGAGCCAGATCCCACGTCATCCCCTTGCTGAGCAGCACTCCTCATATGAATTCGGGATCCGTCGCTAGGACCTTCATTATCCGCTCGGTTGGTGGATCGAGTGTTCACCATCTGTTGATGAACCATAAAGTCAAGTCAAAAGTTTTCCAACTTGTACATGATACTTAATCAATTACGTTATGACACGAATTGTAGGGGTCCAAATCAATAACTCATATTAGATTGACTGACCATCCACCATTATTCTTAAACGATCTTATCCTCTTACTTGAGAATAAGGCACATAGGAGAAATGTCAACCTTAGATGACATTAAACATAAGAATAGACGATATCCTCACGAATGGATCTAAGGAATAAGTAACAGAATCGAAGCTTACAGAAGTTTGAAAACCACTCATTATTAAACCTAATACTTTCAAACTTTATATTTTTAGTTTACTAGTATAATTATTTATATAATTAGTTTCTTAACCTAGTGACATTTATAAACTATACCAAAACCAAAAGTTCCACTTTCAAAATTTATAAACCTGATTTTAATCTTTACAACACCATTTTTATAAAAGAACTATAAACACAAATATTAGTGTCTTAATAGTGAAACCTTTATTTTTAAATTTCACTAAAACTTAAGAAATTTTAAAACCTTAAATTTAATACTAACAATTTGATTTTTTTCTTCAAAATTCATTAATAAAAATAAAATAGTTTCAAAAATAATTTAAAAAATTCTCAAACCTAACAATTGGCCAAGAATTTTAAAACCATTACTCTGATACCATAATTGTAACACCCCCGACTTATGTCGGTAGTGTCACACGCCAACTTATGTCGGTAGTGTCACACGCCGCCAATGACCTCAAACTGTAAAGTCCAAAGTCACCCTATGCTTTAATTGGAACAATTATACTTAACTACAATCATAAATAAGAGTAAACAATGTAGTGAATAACGGAAGACTTTTATATAGGAACTCAATCTTTTATTTAAATTTCTCTCGTAAAATGAGAAGGAAGATAATACAACATAGTGAAATCACAGCGGAAGACTTTTTAATTTACAGCGAAAGACTTTTTAAGAAACCCTAATTACATGACTTGCTTATATAAGCATTACATTTATTTTGAAACACACACACACCTTTAAAATATTACTACTTAAGACACAACCTTCAACTGCAAGCCTCCGTTTTCAACCGATTAATTCAAAATAGTCGGGGACCAACCTCTAATGTGCCGTATAGAGTGGATGACACCAGCCAACCATGCAAGGAATAGAAACGGTTGGTTAGTCTAATGAAAGACTATGCAAGGGTGAAAACAGATTGGTTCTCGTAGTCGTATATAATCATTACTTTTGTTTCCCGAATAAAACTCGATAAACAGTATATGACTATAGACTTCTACCGTAAATAATGAAAAGAATAATTAAAGAGAAGACTCCAATGAATTGAGTCTTATGAGAAATTACATGAATTTGTTTGAGAACATTACATTATCACACAAAGTTTTAAAAACATCTGGTTGAATATTTGGTTGCTCGACCAACCTCATCGCGTAATGCGAATTAATATTGGAAATGTGACTTACTTTAGACAAGAGACCGGGCGAGTTCCACGTTGTACTTCTCACCTGAAGGTATATTAATTATGTGCAAAACGGTACTTATCTTATTTAATTCCAAAAAGTGCAATTACGTTAATTTTTTTTAATCCACACCAATCTCGCAATGAGATATATATAACATGGGACGAAGCCCGAATTTCGGCACTAGCTAAGTGCACCACCACTTATATAAAATAAGGGTAGGTCATGACCAAAAGTATTAGGGCAATTATCCTCCTAATACCAAGTTATAAAGAAATAACAAAACCTCGCAAGATAATAGCGTTCCTACGAATACTCGTGCTAACTAGCAATTATTATCCATACCAAAGCACAACAATCCACACCAATTATTATCTAGCATCCTATAATAATAATAATAATAATAATAATAATAATAATATATAAGAGTTATAGCTAGCATATATACAACCTAATAAAAGGGTTCATTTTACACAACATTTTATACACACAAGTTTCCAAACGAGAAATTAAAAATATTTATCCCAACTTAATTAAGACAATAGATTAATTGTCAATTAAGAAAAATATGGAATAATTTAGCAAGAGCGAATCACCACTTGCCTTGAATCACAGAAAGATGAATGGTATCACGGAGATGATTGTTTTCGAGTAGCAACTTGAATCCCTGCTCTATTTCCGTTCCAGAAGCAAATCCGAGACATACCCGAATCACACACAAAAATAAATTATAATTAGATAATTTATTTAATACTAAATTTTGAGGGATACACGTCTCAAGATTTGAATTGAATTAATTTATCTCTAATTGATTCAATTTTCAAGGTTTATCAGTAAAACGATTATTTATACGATTAAAAATCAATTAGTCGTATAATCTAAATAATCTTTTCACGAATAAATAAATCTCATAATTTATTCATAAAGTCCAGAGATTACTCCAAAATATTATCCAAATGAAAAGTTAATATTTTAACCATTGATCTAAGACAATATCCAAAGTAATTTTAATTAATTTAATTCCATCTTATTATTCAGTAATTAAGATTAATTTAATTAACCTTAATTAAGCCAAATAATAATCAAATAAAATAAAAGAAAGTTGAAATCGGACCAAAAATCCGAAAAATACCCGCGCGGAGGGGCTGCTTGCGTTTCCGGTGATATTGGAGGCCGGAGGTAGTTTTCCGGCGTCGGAAAGATGGGGATTTTGTATAGGACTCAAGTACGAAGCTAGTGGTACCACCATTTGCAAGATTGAAGCTCTAACGAGCTCTAAAGTTACAGAAGAACAACCGAACTCGGGATTTAGGGTTCTTGAGATTGGATGGCGAAATTGGATGAATTGGGGGTCCGATTGGGAGGGATTTTATACGGTTCTTGTAGGTATGAATTCCATTTACAAAACCCCTCTCAATAATCCCTCCAATTGAAGACGATTTGATCCAATTTTGGATTTGTTCAAATCGGCCTCCTAGATGACACGTTCATTTTGGGGATAAAATTCCACGATTTTTGGTCACCATTTAAGTCGATTCATTGAGGGAATATGTGTGTTTTAAAGTGTTCTTAAATGCCCAATGGGCATAAACCCCAATCGGATCCAAAGTGCACGCGAATTCGCCATTAAAATGGTTTGAAGAAGCTCACGCAGCTGGCTGTTCAGTCAAGTGGGGAAGAAGACAACGTTTCAAATAATTACAAAAATGGCCCTAGGTTTTGGACTTGCGTCAAAAATGCCCTTTTAACTTTTAAAAATCACAAAACTTACCTAAATTTATTTATTTTAATATTCTAAGTTTATAATATTATTTTAACCCAAAATTAAAGTGTAGAAAAATTTATCTTAGGTTAAAATAGGCTTAAGTTATTTTTCTTATGAATTTGACCATACTTAAATCCTTAACAAAAATTTGTTAAACTTGATTTAAATATTCTAAGTCAAAATTAATAAGTTTTATCTAAATTATAATTAATCATAATTTAAACTATCCTTAGCTTAAGGAAATAACTTACTTAGGACAATTATTACTTATCCCTTTATGGATAACACAATAATTCTTATGAATTTTATTGTTATTTAAAATTACATTCTTTGTTATACTTATTTATTTATTTTAACACCATATTATTATTATTATTCATATGATAGTTTCTACCAAATTATCATAACCAACCTTTGATCTTAAGTTCATGAAAGTTTAAATTATTCCTCTAAAAGAAATAAAATAAATTTCAAAACTTTTATTTTTACCACTTTAAAATTACTATTATACCCTTCTATTTTAAGTGGGATATTACAGATAAATATAATGTTCCCAAACAAACTCGTTTATTTCCTATAAGACTCAATTCCTTGGAGTCTTCTCTTCAAGCATTTATTTTCTTTCGTTTTAGTAGAAGTATAGTAGTCATATAGCATTTACCGAATTTTATTCGAGAAACAAGGGTAGTGACTATATAAGTCTATAAGAACCATTATGTTTTTCACCCTTGCACAATCTTTCATTAGATTGACCAACCTTTCATTTTTCTTGCATGGTTGACTGATGTCATCCGTCCTATACGACACATCAGTGGTTGATCTCAAACAACCTTGAAGTAACAAATTGAAGAAAAAGGCTTGTAGTTGAAGAGTGTGATTTAAAGTAATATTATTTTTAAAGTTGTCTAGTATTGATTTAGTCTTCTTAAATAAATGAAATACGTAAATAAGTTAGTCATGTGTTTAGGGTTTATATAAAAAGTCTTCCGCTATATTTTAATTTTGAATTGTAAAACTTATCTCCTCAATTTACGAGGAAAGATTTAATAAAGGTTATGTAATTCTTTTAAAAAGTCTTCCGCTATTTATTCTTTTATTATTTAATGTTTATTTATCTATTTAAGCATAATTGTTCCGATTAAAGCCTATGATGACTTTGGACTTTATAGTCTGAGGTCACTGGCGTGTGACACTATCGACATAAATCGGGGGTGTTACAAATCATATGAAGGGGGAGGATTCATTATGATGCTATAGCTTTTTATCTAGTTTCTCACCTACTTTTGAAACCTTGAATACTTCATGAATGCATGAAGAAGCTAAAGCAACAAATTCTAGAATCCCAATCGCATTCATTAGATTGACAAAATAAGGATATTTTCTTTATTGATTTTAGATGGTAAATGTCCCAAAGTAATTCCAACTGCTAAAACTTGTTTTTACATGTATCTTAACATATTAATGAGCGTGACGCATAATTAAAGCATCATGAAAAGATTGAAGAAGAGACTGCTATTGTTAATGTGGCTACATATAAAAAGTCATGATAATTAAACAAAAACATGCTAATGAAAACAACAACGTTTTTTTTTTTCAAACAATATGAAGATGGGACCACTGTTCTTTACAACAACCGTTGTATAAAATTTAGGCAAAGACCACGATTTTTCTAAACAACTGTGGTCCGAGTTTTACCATGGTTGCCAAAGAACCACGGTTACAGAAAAAAACGTGATCCTATGTTCTTATCTCGTCGAGAACAACCACGCTCTTATAATCGTGGTTCGATGAACAATACAACCGTGGTCCGAGTGCCCCTTCTGTACTAGTGCTGGTGACATCCGTCCCATACAATACATTAGTTTGTCTGTCTCAGGCTATCTAGAAGTAACAGATCGGAGCAGAAGGCTTGCAGTTGAAGTTTAGTTTTGAATAATTTTCAAGGGTGTTTGTGATGAGTTTCAAGGATCGTGAAGTCCACAGTGCAAGGTAAAACCCCCTATACCTCCAAGGAATTCGACAGCAAACTTCTAGAAATCCATCCTACCTTCAATTGGCTCGTTCTCTCTGGTCTGAACTCCGAATTGGGTGATTCAAAATCCCAGAGTTAGATCTGGACTTCTAGATGATGTCCTCAAAATTTGAGCGCAATCAGATCAAAGAATAGAAAGTTATGTTGATTTTACTGAGAGATCGCTGAGAGTTTCAAGAAGGAGTTCAACGAGAAAAGTGTTTTGGATGGAGGACGTGAAAGGGGAAGTTGAATGAAAATGGATTTGGAGATGGATCTGGGATGAAGTTGATGGATAAGTGAACTCATTTGAGTGGATAGTATGCACCACCCAAAGAAGAGCAATTTGATCAACACCTAAGGGATATGACACACCCAAAGAAGAAGATCGATTGTTGTTCGATATTACACACGAACAATGGATAGTTTTTCTGAAAATTCAGGACTGAAAAGAGAGCTTCTTGATAGTCTTTTTGATTTGCTTGAAAACGTTCTTTCTCAAATGAGTAGCTGCTGCCTTCTATAGGCCAAAAACAAAAGAAAACAACTAAGGAAAAATACAAGGCTATGGCCCATCAAGGCCCAATAAGCCATACAAAGGCTAAAACCCGAAATTTAATGTAAAAACAACTAAATCAATGTCTAAGAATGTCATAAGCTGTCATGAAATAAATAAAACATAGATCATGCACCCAGACACGCCATGGGGAGATTGAATGTGTTGGAATGGAACTCTTTGGAACGTCAGTTCCCATGGAGTTCCCTTCCTCTGTTTCTCTTTTTTTGACGATGACAAACACTTGAACTTAACTGGCTATTCTAGTGTTTAATCTACAGCTGAAAAGATAAGGGAACCAAGTCCAAAGTGAGCGAAAATCAAGATCAATGGAACTGGATGGGAACCGCATCGCATCAGCGTATCTGGGGAAATCTCACAGAATCTCTGAGAAGATTTACTTGCCAAATCTGGACGCCTCCAAACAAAGTTCTTAGGCGTGTTTACACATAGAGTATCTTTATATGATTGTGTAAATTAGGATTCGGTTTAGAGGATATTTTGTATCTTATTATTGGTAAGATATAAAATATGTCATCTTGGATTTATGGAATAAAATCGTTCAAAGAATATCTCGTCCGAGATCTTTCCTTGACAATTTTATTGTATAGATACTCGATGATACTAGGGTTTCATTCATGCATTTTTGACGAGCTTGAGAGTGCATCTGTGAGACAAAGAAGAAGACGAAGTGTTCGAGTTGAAAGTGTCAAAGTAAGTCTATTGTGTGTTAATCTGTGATTTCTAGGGAACTAGGTTTAGTCTTAGTGAGATAGACTGAAATGAGATAGTTCGGAAGTTGTAATCGCATATTAATATACAAGTAGACCGTTTGAAATCCTCGAAAGATGGGTGGTTTTTATCCTAGATAACTAGTTGGTTATCAAAGGTTTCCACCTTGATAAGCACTACTTTGTAGGGCTTAACCAAGAGTCATTAGAGGTTTTATTGGTGCCATTCGGGTAGATTTAGACACATTCATGTGTATGGCGTTTGGGGGCGAAGTTGGTGTATTTGGAGGTGTTTGAGCCGTTTTGGAGATCATAGTAGACACTGAGGAGGAAGCCATCAGAAGTAGACGCCAAGGAGCTGAAGAGACGAAGACTTCGGAGGAAGTACCTTACGGCGCCCGCCGTAATCACCTCCCTTGTTCACTTTGCTTGCGGCAAATGACGGCGACCGTCGTTTAATTACGGCGATCGCCGCCATTCTCAGGTTCGTTTTTTTTATCTAAAAACAAAAAACAAAAAAAAACAAAAAAAAAACAAAAAAAAAAAGTTTTACCGGGCTGTCCAGATTTCCCACGAGAGGTATGCATCATGTTGCTAACGGAGGCATACATTCACCCTACATTCATTTGGCAACGATGGTGGCCCTACAGTCGACAGCTGGAGAGGAGATACACCAGGGCCCAACCACGATGACATCTGGGTCCATTTTTGAAGGCCATGCAACCCCGTTCCCTTGATCGACCACTCATTCACCACAGTGGTTCATTATGGTTGCATGGTAGGAGCTGATGGAGTTGAAGGTCGTGCAACCCTGCTTTCCTACATAACCACCACACCCCACGGTGGATTCCTATGGTTGCACGGTAGATGAAGATTATGGCGTTGATGCCGACACCCGTGACATGGACGTTTATTGAGAAGACCGCCAGCGACACCTTCCGTGTCCAAGCCAGCTCGGCAACGTTGTGAGTTAATTTTTTGCTTTTCCCTGTGCTTCTATTCTTTTTGTCTTTCATTACATTGAGGACAATACAATATTTAAGCATGGGGGAGAGTTCTATACTTGCCACGTCGTTGAGGAAAAGAAAAAAAATGAAAAAGAGCCAAAAATTTGATAAAAGGCTGAAATTGAAATCCTGGGATAGGCTGAAAACCCGAAAGGGCGGCCTAGGTAATAAGCAGGTGGCTTGGACCAGCATTAGGCTGGGGTAATATGTTGTCAAGAGTGATGTGAGTTTATGTGAGCACATCTATTGAAAAATGAAATGAGTGGCTTGGTGAAAACCCGAAAGGGCGCCTTGGCAAAATGAGTGAAAAGAAGAAGAGTGATTTTAGGATTTCTCATTATTCTTGGCGAGGCGTCATAAGAAGAGACAAAGAAGGATTTTCGGGTAGGTCACTCTGGGAGACATAAGGAGCAATAGATGGAGGCTAAGATTAGAGGTTACTCACGCTATTGGATGTCCGGGTTTAGCTTGGGGGAAGTACTCTGCTTGCCCCTTAAGCTTGTTGAGTTGTTGATGTGTTGTAAATGAGAGTGGTGCCAGGAGCTTGGCATGGGTTAGGTGACTCTTAGTTGGAGGATATGCTTCTTGAGACCTTGGATGCTACATTGGAGGAGTAGGCTCTTTATTAGTTTACTCGTGGACGAGCAAAGGTCTAAGCATGGGGGAGTTTGATAAGCACTACTTTGTAGGGCTTAACCAAGAGTCATTAGAGGTTTTATTGGTGCCATTCGGGTAGATTTAGACACATTCATGTGTGTGGCGTTTGGGGACGAAGTTGGTGTATTTGGAGGTGTTTGAGCCGTTTTGGAGATCATAGTAGACACTGAGGAGGAAGCCACCAGAAGTAGACGCCAAGGAGCTGAAGAGACGAAGACTTCGGAGGAAGTACCTTACGGCGCCCGCCGCAGAAGCCACGGCGACTGCCGCCTAAACCCTCCCAACAACAATGGCTACGACTTGGCCACGACGCCCGCCGTGGAAATGCGGCGCCCGCCGCCATTACGGCGCCCGCCGTGGAGGTTGTAGCGCCCGCCGCCGCTATTCAAAAGTCCGCCGAGCCGTTTCCTTATTTGCTTTATTTTGCATTATTTTATTACGATTTATTATTTCGTTTTAGGTTAATTCAGACTTTGTTTCCTTTAGTATTTAAGGGTAGAGAAAGGCTTGTTTGCCTATCAGCTAATCTCTCTCTGAACCCTAATTTCATTCTACGTATTTGTTATGAAGAACTAAGTCCCCTTGACTTAGTCAGACGCTGAAACTTTCGTTTTGATTCAGTTGTGAGACTCTCGTTCTTAATCTATTGCATGGTTTTTATCTATTCTCTTGCTTGATTGCTTATAATTGATATTGATAATCTCTATCTTGGACGCAACTAGGGTTTGTCGTTATTGATCTATCGCTAGATTTAGATTGTTACTGGTTGAGCATATCTATTTCAGAGTAGCAACTGCATCGTACTAGTATCTGGTTGTGCTAGTCTTATGCAGAAGATAACTGATTTACATTCTAGGATAAAAGCTGGTTGTTTTATGCTAGAATTGTATCCAACTATATTCCTATCCGTAAGGCTGCTGTTAAACTGAATCCTGATAGTTTCAGGGTTGTTTAATTAGTTAGTGCTAATAGTATCTGGTTGTGCTATTAGTTATATCTGAAAAGGAATTGGAATTTCCATTGCATGAGATTTTGAATGAGTATCTAGGATCAACTTGTCATACGAATAGTGGATGTTGTTTGACTAAGTGCTTTTCCCATCACTGATTTCACAACTCTTTAGCTTGTTTACCTTTTGCATGTTTAGAACTTACAAAACTCACAAAACCCCCCCTTTGGTTACGTTTGATTGACATACAAATTGCATATTTAGATAGAATTCGCCTCCATGTGGATTCGACCTTTACTTACCTAGGACTACGGTTTAAGGTTTGTTTGGATATTTTGCATAGCAGTTTTACACGACGAAAACCTGTTATCATAAGTAATTGTTTTTGATAACTTGTTTACTCGTTATTCCGCTGCCCATAGGAACTGAACACATTTGTGTCTCAGTTCCCTTGAAACTAACGCACAGATCCTACAATTGGTATCAGAGCTAGCGCTCTAGATTGTGTGTTTACTAAGCAGGTTGTCAAGATGTCTCGCAACAATGAACCTGAACTCGGTGTCTCCATCAACAAGCCTTACATCCTTAAGAATGGACAAATCAACTGGTGGACGCAACAACTTATTGGCTTCATGCAAACCAACGACATGTAATGCTGGTATGTCTTGGAGAATGGGAATTATCCTAAGCCAACTGATTCAAAGGATCCCACCAAGCTTCTACCTATCTCTGAATGGACTCAAGAGCACTTCAATCAACAAGAAAAGAATACCAAGGCTCGTCAATACATCCTGAATGCATTGACAAAAACTGATCAAGACAAAGTCATTGGCATCAACAATGCTAAGGAGATGTTGAAAGCTCTGAGGGAATTCAACCTGGGAAGTGAAGACCTTCAGAATAGCAGGAAATTTGATCTACAAGGAGAATACCACAGATTCAAAATGCTTGAAACTAAAAATGTCTCATCTTATCACTCTCGTTTTAAAATCCTATGCAATGAACTTACAGCTTGTGGTGTAGAACCTGAAGAGTGGTCCAAATCCATGGTGATTATCAACGGACTCAACTCCAAGTTCGAAATGACACAGAGCATTATGCTACAAACTCCTTCCATCAGAGTTCTCCCTGTTCAGGAACTCATTGGTCAACTCCAGCGACAAGAAGACAAGGCTAAGGGAAATGAGCAAGTGAAAACTGATCAGAGCATTGCCCTGATGCTGACCAAAGTCATGGAAAGGCTGAAGACTGATGAAAACTCTGATGAAGAAAATGATGATGAGATCACTGCTCTTCTGACTCGCACTGTAAGGAACTTTCAGAAAGGCAAGTTCCCTAGGAAAGACTTCAAGAGGGAACACAAGGAATTCAGATGCTACCAATGCAACCAGGTTGGGCATCTTGCTAAGAATTGCGCAAACAAGAAAGTGGATGCTGAACCACAACAGAAAAAGGCGTTGGTTGCTACATACACATGGGGTGACAATGATGAAGAATCTGAAGAGGAACCAGACGACTTATCCGCTGGACAGTGTCTGATTGCTGAAACGTCATCAATAAGGGAACTCGATACCAGTTCCTTTGACGTCTGTCTCATGGCAAATGCAGACCCAAGTACTGACTCAGACCTTACTAAACCTGAGGTATCTTCGGCTGAACTCACTGAAACTCTCTCTAAGTATGATAAAAAGCACTTGATTAAACTGATTATCAAACTTAGCGACGAAAACAACTCTTTGCAAGAAAAGATAACTGAAAATGAAGAAGAAATTTCTTGCTTAACTGATGAGAATGTTGTTTGGTGTAAGAAATTTGATGATGCTTCTAAGTCTCGTAACACTTCGCATGTTATCTGTCCTACTTGTGATTTACATGATAAACTGAATCTTGGTGACAGTTCCCTTGATAGTTCCTCTCCTAATCATGAATTGCTGTTGTCTATCGTTGATAAACTTGACTCTCTCTCTGCTTGCATTCATGAAAATACTGTTAATCAAACTATTTTTGTGAGACCTAGGGCTGGATTAGGCTACCATCCTAATGACTCTTCAGATCCCCCTTGTCATGCTCATAGTGACCTTGATAAAGTGTCTAGTGATCTCCATGCTAGAAATGAAAGACTTGATTTAGCTCTTCAAACCTCTAAGTGCAAAAATGAATATCTGCAAGAAAGAATCAAGGTTCTTGAAAGTGACTCTAAGAATAACCTTCCTTGTGCTCCTAACGATTCCAAAATACATGAGATGTATAAGGGTATTGGGCGTAATGCTCCCAGGAAGAAGGTTGATCTAAGGGAAAGAAAGAAAGCCAACTCAGTTCCCTTTCGTCAAAATGGTAAGTACCTCTGGATTCCCAACAATCGGGTTTGCTGGTACTGTGGAAACCAAGGTCACAACATTGACGAATGCAACAAGAAGGAAAATGGATGAGGAAAAAGCCTCTAAGAAGAGGAACTATATGAGGAAAGATAATAGGAAAAGAACTGAAATTTCTGACTTGAATGATCCCTATTATTATTCTTCTCCTTCTCAGGGAACTGATCATGTTAATCCACCTAGGAACTCTCCTCCTAACAAACCCGGGAACGGTCAGCCGACCTGGATTCGTAAGAAATGATGTTTAATTGTGCAGACTGAAGTGAGTAAAGAAGAGAAATGGTACATAGATAGTGGAGCTTCATGCCATATGACTGGAAACAGGAAGAAACTGCACTCACTTCAGAAATACAACGGAGGAAAGATTTACTTCGGTGACAAGAGAAAATGAGCCATTTGTGGCATTGGATGCGTGGACCTAACTGACAAAGTACAGGTAAGTGATGTTCATCTTGTTGACAATTTGGTTTTTGATCTAATGAGTGTGTCACTGTTTTGCGATCAAGGGGAGAACCATGTCTTATTCACTCCCAAAGAATGCTTCGTGCTGAATCCAGAGACACACAAAACTCTTTTGAAAGGGAAACGCTACAACAATGTCTATATCGTAGACACAAGCTTCATTCCTGAGGAAAATCTTTGCTTGTCTTCTATAGCTGATAGAACGACAATATGGCATCAAAGACTTGGACATGCTAGCCCTCAGATTATTCATAAGCTACACAAGAAGGAACTGGTGAGAGGACTTTCCTCCGTTCAAATTGAAAAAGACAACATTTGCTCAGACTGTATAAGGGGGAAACAGGTACGTAGTTTCTTTAAGTCAAAATCTGAGATCAGTTCCTCTCATCCTCTTGAACTTGTTCATATGGATTTATGTGGTCCCATGCGTACTCAAAGCTTTGGAGGGAACATGTATATTCTTGTACTTGTTGATGATTTCTCTCGCTTCACCTGGACCATTTTCATAAAATCAAAAGATAAAGTATTTGACAGATTCTCAGCTATAGTTCCTACTCTTGAGAACTCCCTTAGGCACAATCTTCGTGCCATACATTCCGATCATGGAACTGAGTTCAAAAATGCCAAGTTTCTAACCTTTTGCAGGGACAAGGGAATCTCTCATAATTTCTCAACTCCTCACACTCCTCAACAGAATGGAGTTGTTGAAAGGAAGAATAGGACCTTGGAGGACATGTCTCGTACTATGCTCTTATCTGCTGGTCTTCCTCACAGGTTTTGGGCAGAGGCAGTCAACACCGCTTGCTACATTCTGAATCGTCCCATGCTTCGCCCGATGACTGAAAAGACTTCTTATGAGCTCCTGAAAGGCAGAGTTCCTAACATTTCCCATCTTCGGGTCTTTGGGTGCAAATGCTTTGTGCACAACAACGGTAAAGATCCCATTGGGAAATTTGATCCCAGAAGTGATGAAGGGATATTCCTTGGCTACGCCAGCAACAACAAGGCCTACAAAGTGTTCAACCTTCGAACTCAAAAGATTGAGGAAAGTGTTCATGTTGTGTTCAATGAATCTGCCTTTTCTAAAATGCAACAGGAACCCTCTAGCAATCCAACTACTGATGATGACTCCGATGAAGCCATCCACTCATCTACTCCTGAGTTCTCTCTAAACCTGTCTAGAGACTATGTTGGGAACTCATCTGACTCTGCAGTGCAATTCTCTCCTGCCTCTCAACATCATGATCAACAAAATGATACTCCATCGACTGAGAGTCCCCAAGTCATCGGAACGCCTGTTCAAGCTCCCAACTCTAGGGAGCTCATCTCCTCCGATGCTCCTGCTCCCAGTTCCCATGTTGAAGGGAACTCTGATGATCATGCTGTAGGGAATTCTAATGATCATGCTGTAGGGAACTCTGATGTCACACATCCTGTTGTGACCAATGACTCAATACATGTTCCCAACTATAAGTACAAAGGATCTCATCCCGTGGATCTAATCATTACTCCATATCACAAACCAGGTCCGTCCACTAGATCCTCTCTGAATAACTTTTGTGCTTTCAATGCCTTCTTATCTCTTGTAGAACCCAAGAACTACAAAGAAGCACTCACTGGCTCAGACTGGATTCATGCAATGCAAGAGGCATTACATCAATTTGATCGTAACAAAGTCTGGCGCTTAGTTCCCTGTCCTCCCAATAGAACCATCATAGGAACTAAGTGGATCTTTCGCAACAAGCTTGATGACTTAGGTTTCGTCACAAGGAACAAAGCTCGTCTGGTAGCTCAAGGGTATAATCAACAAGAGGGAATTGACTACGATGAGACGTTTTCTCCTGTTGCAAGAATGGAGGCTATTCGCCTAATGATTGCCTTTGCTGCTCATAAAGGATTCCAGCTCTTCCAAATGGATGTCAAAACTGCCTTCCTAAATGGAATTCTTCAAGAGGAAGTGTATGTCAAGCAGCCCCCTGGATTTGAGGACAGAGATCATCCTGACTACGTCTACTTCCTAGACAAAGCTCTCTATGGGCTAAAGCAGGCTCCCCGTGTATGATATGATCGTCTTGCTCAATTCCTGTTATCCAATGGATACAGAAGAGGTTTGATTGATAAAACTCTCTTTTTATTGGAAGTTAAAGATGATATCCTGGTTGTTCAAGTCTATGTCGATGATATTATCTTTGGTTCCACTAACCTCTCTCTTGTAGAAAAGTTCAAGAACCTAATGAGCAGTGAATTCGAGATGAGCATGATTGGGGAACTGACCTTCTTCCTAGGTCTTCAAGTGAATCAGCTCTCTGAAGGAACTCAGATCCATCAATAGAAGTATGTGAAGGAACTACTTCGAAAATTCAAGATGGACACTTGCAAACACTTTGCCACTCCCATTTCCCCAGCAACCAAGCTAACGCTGGAAGAGTCCGATCCCAAGGCTGATCAATCATTATACAAGCAAATGATTGGTTCCCTTCTCTACCTAACCGCTAGTAGACCATATATTATGTACTCTGTGTGTCTTTGTGCTCGCTTTCAGGCTGACCCTCGCTCCAAGCACATGGCCGTTGTGAAAAGAATTCTCCGTTATCTGAAGGGAACTGACAATCTCTGTCTTTGGTACCCCAAACATTGTGACTTCGAGCTCCTCTCCTACACGGATGCTGACTATACTGGATTCCTCCAGAACAGAAAAAGCACTTTTGGAATGACTCAGTTCCTTGGCCCCTGCCTGGTCACATGGGGCTCCAAGAAGCAAACCTCCATATCTCTCTCCACCACTGAGTCCGAATACATTGCTGCTGCTGCTTGCTGTGCTCAACTCCTCTGGCTCAAACAACAACTCGCGAACTTTGGTAAATCCTATGGCCCTCTCAAAATTCTATGTGATAATACTAGTGCCATTAGCATCTCTAAGAATCCTGTCTTTCACTCCAAGTCTAAGCATATTGACATAAGGCACCACTTTTTGAGAGATAACGTGGAAAAAAGGATCATTATTATGGAACATTGTCGTACTGAGGAACAAATTGCTGATATATTCACAAAAACCCTTAATCGAGAACCTTATGAGTACTTTAGACTCCTTCTTGGAATGATTTCCATAGCTTAGCGATTCTGAGTTCCCTTGCCTATTTCCCTGGTATTGAGTAGTTATGTGACTTATTATTTTCTTTGGTAACTAGTTGGGAACTGTGTTTACTGCTTTTCTTGTCCATCTCTGCCTTCATGTGTTTATTGTTATGATATTAGTTGGACATTCTTCTCGGCTTCATGCGTTGTGTGAATATCTTGATTGCATTTCTTTCAACAATATATAATCAATCTGATCTCTGAACCCACATCATAAGCCGAAAGGATGATTGATTATAAGTTGTCCCTAGCCTGGCTTCCCTAGTAGTTCCCTATGAACCTTTTCTTGATTAAGTCCACAACTGGGAACTTACTAGTTTAGCGTCAAAATTGCCTTCCTACTATTTATATGCTTTTGGATGTGTACTTTTCATGATTTAAATACCCACTACATATATGCATCCAAAGCCTTCCCTAGCCAGGTACTTCTAAGGAACTAAGGGGAACTGAAAAGGTCGCTGCTTGTGTGCTTTCTCTGTCGCCGTCTCGGATATTGTGTCTCCTTCCTTTACTGTGTTAAGAGATAATCATGATGAAACCCTGCAAATTCTGTCCGATTGTGAACGTTGAGGATGTGATGTGATTCTGATCCGTTGCCTTTGAAAAAAAAAAAGGAACTGAGCTGTTGGATCATTATCCTTCATATGCAAGCTTGCCACTCTCATCCCTCGTACTCTCTGCCTTACCCCTCAATAATCAAATCCCTGCTGACAACACTTGGTGTGTACCCGGAGTCCCCCCTCTAAAGACGATGTATCAGCACTAAATGGATATGGCTTACATCAACCGTCTCAGGGTTAATGAGGAAAAGGAGGTTAAGTCTAAGAGGACTCGTGCTGCCACTGACCCATCTGCGCATGAGACCTCCGACCTCCAGATTGTCACTGCTGCCATCTCTGCTGAGCTCAAGGAACTCACTGCTGCTGTGAAGGAACTGACTACTGCCTTCAACTCTCTTGCGGCTGCATTGATTGCCAAGCTGCCTCCCAGTTCCTCCTGAATTCCCTATGTTGTCTCTGGCTTAGTCTCCCTAGGAACTCCCCTGCTCACTAGCTGCCCTGCTTTGTTTTTTTTCCTCTTCGTGATCTTGTTTGTTTGCTCTTCGTGTGTTTGCTAGCTGCTTTGTGCATCTTTTGTTATAATTAATGAATATCTGTTTGCTCAGTTGCGACTTGGCATTTGCTTTGAACTTGTTCCTCTCTAGGTTACCATTTGAAACTAATCTATCTTTTCGATGATGTCAAAAGGGGGAATAGACTCTGGAATCTTGGAAACAATAGGACTGGTGTATTTCTAAGGGGGAACTAAGTACTGTGTTCAAAAATTAAGGGGGAACTATGAAGCATTTATCCCAGTATCTCTGCTTCCTTAATATGTCAATTAACTTGCCTATTGGTTTTGTGCTTATTACTGGTATTAGTTTGTCATCATCAAAAAGGGGGGAATTGTTGGAATGGAACTCTTTGGAACGTCAATTCCCATGGAGTTCCCTTCCTCTGTTTCTCTTGTTTTGACGATGACAAACACTTGAACTTAACTAGCTATTCTAGTATTTAATCTACAGCTGAAAAGATAAGAGAACCAAGTCCAAAGTGAGCGAAAATCAAGATCAAGGGAACTGGATGGGAACCGCATCGCATCAGCGTATCTGGGGAAATCTCACAGAATCTCTGAGAAGATTTACTTGCCAAATCTGAACGCCTCCAAACGAAGTTCTTAGGCGTGTTTACACATAGAGTATCTTTATATGATTGTGTAAATTAGGATTCGGTTTAGAGGATATTTTGTATCTTATTATTGGTAAGATATAAAATATGTCATCTTGGATTTATGGAATAAAATCGTTCAAAGAATATCTCATCCGAGATCTTTCCTTGACAATTTTATTGTATAAATACTCGATGATACTAGGGTTTCATTCATGCATTTTTGACGAGCTTGAGAGTGCATCTGTGAGACAAAGAAGAAGACGAAGTGTTCGAGTTGAAAGTGTCGAAGTAAGTCTATTGTGTGTTAATCTGTGATTTCTAGGGAACTAGGTTTAGTCTTAGTGAGATAGACTGAAACAAGATAGTTCGGAAGTTGTAATCGCATATTAATATACAAGTAGACCGTTTGAAATCCTCGAAAGAGGGGTGATTTTTATCCTAGATAACTAGTTGGTTATCAAAGGTTTCCACCTTAAGTAATTATTCTTGATAAATTGTTTACTCGTTATTCCACTGCCCATAGGAACTGAACACATTTGTGTCTCAGTTCCCTTGAAACTAACGCACATATCCTACAGAATGGCTCAAGAGAAGCTAGACTTGGAGCTTCGAGGCCTTCTTGAGCTCTTGATAGATGCAATGGCTCGGGCCCTCGTGATTGGCTTAGAAGCTCTTCTTGTACACTTGAGCCATCACTCAAGTCATCTTGGCTCTCTTGGTTCTCTTGAAATGCTCTAGCTCTGGTCCGCAAGCTTTTGGTCACGATGGGACCCAAGGTCACATCATCCTCCCCTTCTTGAGGATAATTCGACCTCAAATTCAAGTGCCCTACAAGAAAATCAGTAAAATGAGGCTCTCGAACTCTACCAAGAAAATTTAAGAATGTAAGCACAAAATTTCCAAGTTCTATATGATGTGCAAGGATGCATGCACATGTTATGCTACTACCCTTCTTTTTCTTAAGCATATGCCTCATGATAAAGCAGTTTAAACTAATAGATACTTAGACATGAAGTTAAGAAATGGAACTAGATGCAACTTCTTGGACATTATTTAAGACATGGTACTATAATGAAAGCAAGAGAACATAGTCCTAGATGTAAAATATCTTGCCATTATAGAAAATGTTCTATCCATGCACAACATCACCGAATGACGTTAAGGAGTAGAAAGAGAATGGCACTCCCCTAGATTCCACCCAAGGCTTCTTTGAGTGATAAAACTCACTTGCAGCGGCGTCCCTCTTATACTTCAAAAAGGTTGCTTTTGGGACTTCCTCCTTTAAGAGGTTCAAAGTCAAGGTTGAGACAAAGAAGGAACTCCCCTTCTTAAGTCCAATCAAGTCATTGCTATCACGGGGCATTTGCATTGGCTCTTTGACGACACTTGGTTCAGCCATTTGAGGAGATTCTTGGACTGGTTTGGCATCCACTTCTTCCACATGGTTCTTGACAAAATTTTGAAGTTGAACTTCCTCGACATCAATCCCATTAGGTGGCGCTTCAATGCTGCTTAATTCTATAGGAGGGTGGCTAGCTTTCAACACACTTTTGTCCTCCTCTCCCTCACTAGTAACAACTAAAGCTTCACTCTCAAAGGATCCCTCATCCTTGTAAGTGTAGTATTGGTTTGGACAAATTTCTGCCAAGTGGCCTCTCCCTTCACACATGACACACACGATGTCACATGCTCTAACCCGGGGTTGTTGGCTCACTCTTTCTATGCCCTTGGATGTGCTAAAAGATATGTTAGGTGAGTCATAGACTCCCTTGGCCTGCACAGAAGGGTTAGAAGAAATACAATAAGGCTCAAAAGAAGGGATGGTTTGATACCTTGTTGGAGCGAGACATTTTTCTTCTTCTATATAGCTATAGTCATAGCCATAGTATCCATAAGAGGACCTCCTTGGTGGCATGTTCCTTGGAGTTTGTTGTTGCTGCCTAAGTGGAGGGAGATTCCTTTCTCTAATGTGCTCCCTTGGAGGTGGGTGTCGTAGCACATTTTGTGGCACCATGAGCCTATTGATAGGTGTTAGGAAACGGAACTCAGGAACCTCAGTTCCCATGAGAGTTCCTTTCCTCAGTTTCTCTACTTTTGAAGATGACAAATACTTTGATACTAATGTTTTATTTCAAATATGTGTTTAAAGGAACCACATGACAGTTGTTGAAACCATGGAAGCCAAACAAGATAAAGAAACCAAAAAAACAAGCCAAAGGAACCTAGAAGTGCCCATAAATGCAACACGTGACTTTGCTCTTCCCGATGAAGCTGGGAACACAGAACCTTCGGACAAAAGATGACGAAAGGGACTTGAGCAAAGCTTCCAAAAGTCTGCCACCATCCAAAGGAAAGCTCCAAGATGTCTAGAACGCTGAACCTCGGACAAAGGCTGTTGAAAGCGACCTATCATAAAGCTGTCACCATCCAGAGGACAATTCCCAAGTGTCCAGATTGTTGAACCTCGGACGAAAGGAGTTGGACAACGACTTGGCAGACTTGGCTGAAGCAGTTGACCAACCAAAGTGGATTATGAGCTGCCTAGGTTGTTGGTATATGTCAAAGACAGCGTGAATCAAGGATTACCACACATCCTAGGGCAAGCTTGATCTGTGGGAACCAAGAGAAGATCCAACCTCGAAGAATCCACTTTATAAGGAAGATAAGCTCTACTATTATCTTCAAGCACAACTACAAGAATCACACTCCATAGCAAATATCATAGTGTGAAGCTCTCAACAAGATCATCAAATCAGAACAAGATCAAGAAGAACCAGTCAAGGAATCAAAGAGCTGTGTGCTAGTTCTTGTGACTATAAGTGAGTTAGTTCCTTAGTGCTTAAGACTGCTTCTTGGATTGATTATACTTTCTGTTAAGTTATCTAGGATTGTCTAACTGTGTGTAAGACAAAGAAACTTTGTGTTTGTTCCTAGGATAAGCTGTAACCGAAGTGATAAGAAATCAAGAAGTAGACCTTGAAATCCTTTCGGAAGAAAGGTAGTGGTTTTTATCCTAGATTGCTAGTTGGCAATCGAAGGTTTCCACTATAAGGAACTTGTTCATTTAGTTGATTGTTTATTTCCGTTGCAAAGGGAACTGTAAACTGTATTCTCAGCTCCCTTGTTATTACTCTAACAATCACGATCCTACAATTGGTATCAGAGTAGGAAAATCTCTAGATCTTTGTTTAAGTTTGCAGATCTAAGATGTCTCAGTCAAGCAAGTTCGAGCTCGGAATCTCCACCAACAAACCACATCTCCGAAAGAAGGGAGAAGAAACATGGTGGGCCAAGTGCATGGAAAGCCACATAAAGACCAATGACTACCAATGTTGAAGGATAGTCGAGAATGGAGATGGCCATGTCGATCTCAACCAAAAGGAAGAAGATTGGAAACCTGAGCACTATGTCATCATGGAAAAGAACGCCAAGGCTAGACAATTCATTCTCAATGGACTGGATAGAGAAGATATGGACAAAGTCATAGGAATCAAGATGGCGAAAGAAATGTGGAAAACACTCAAGGATATGCATGAAGGAAGTGACGAACTGAAGCAAAACAGAAAGTTTGCTTTGGAAGGAGAATACCACACCTTCAAAATGATGGAAACTGAAACCATCTCAGAATACTATTCTCGCTTCAACAGATTGATTGGAAAGCTAACAGCGGCTGAGGTCAACCTCGATGAAGTTTCCAAGTCATTGGTGGTTATCAATGGACTTAATTCTAAGTTCACCCTCATCAAGGGAATCATGAAGAACACCTCAGGCATCCAATCACTTCCCTTGACTCAGATCATAGGGAAGCTGGAGGTTGAAGAAGGAGAACACACCAAAGTCAATGCCGACAAGAAACTGGAGAAGGGAATTGCTCTCAAGATCTCCAAGGCCTTTTCAAGGCTTGAGATGGAGCAGGAGAACTCAGACCTAGAAGAGGAGGAGGACGAACTTACAGCTCTCTTCACAAAGAATATCAAAAAATTCTTTGTGAAGGGAAGGTTCCTAAAAGGCAGTTCCTCTCACAATGGACCAAGGAGAGATCTCAAAGAAGTCTCCTGTTATGAGTGCAAAGAAAAGGGGCACTACGCTAAGAACTGTCCCAACAAGGAAGACTCCAAAGAAGATGAAAGACCTCAGAGGAAGAAGGCTCTTGTGGCCTCATGGGGGAGAAGACTCAGATGAGGAACTGGATCTGAGTGGTTTCTCTGGAGGAAGATGTCTCATGGCAAAAGGAGATTCAAGCGACTCAGAAGACCTTGAGGTAACTTCTGACGACTTTGTAAAAACTCTAGTTGATTGTGATAAGAAGCAACTTCTAAAGATCATAAAGAAACTAGGAAAGGAAACTAGTTCTCTTCAACAAAAACTTGATGATTGTGAAGATGAAATTGCTTGCTTGACTGTTGAGAATTCTGTGTGGAGTAAGAAGCTTGATGAAACTGAGAAAGACCTAGCTGAAACTCACTCCAAACTCATTGATATTAGAAATGTACATGCTAGTCACCTCAAAATCTGCAAATCTTGTGATGAGACTAGTATAGACTCTGTTAAAGTTCCTATGCATGATAACCTACTTGGAAATGATATGCTTCAATCTATAATTGATAGGTTAGACACTCTCACTGACTCTATAAATGAAAAAATGATAAATCAAACTGTCTTTGTGAGACAACGTCATGGAATTGGATATATTGATAACAAGGCCAATAATGATGCTGAAGATGAAAAGGCTAGACGAGAACTTGTTGAGATGAATGAGAACCTCAGTACTGCTCTTGCCACTTCTCGAGATAGGAATCAATTCCTATTAGAGAAGATCATGGTTCTTGAGAACAAGGCTGAGGTTGCCAAGCCTCTCAATGAAAGGTCTCAAAGTCCAAAGAGAGAACCTAAGGAAAAGGAGAAAACATTCCCTGAAGACAAGTGGTTCACTAATTCCTTTGCTCACAAAAGGTATGTGGACATGGCTCATGGTAAGGTTAGAAATAATGTTGATTTCAACAAAAGAAAAACTGAGAAACCCTTTAGGCCAGGAAAAGGAAAATATGGACATGTCGTTTATGTTACTATTGTGGCAAGAATGGTCATTACATCACTGAGTGTCCTAAAAGAAGGAACTATGATAATGAGAAAAGAGCTTACTACTGTGAAAGGAATCAGTTCCCTTGTAGCTCACAGACTCACAATGATAATTCACATGCTAATCTCCCCTAGTAAAGGAAAACTTCACTGGGTTCAGAAATCTTAGTTTCCTTGTGTGCAGAAAGAAGAGAGGCAACCTCAACTATGGTACATCGACAATGATTGCTCATGCCATATGACCGGAAGAAGAAATCAAATGACCTCTCTTCAACCCATCCAAGGAGGGAACATCTCCTTTGGAGACAAAAGCAAAGGGAAAATTTGTGGAATAGGAACTGTGAATCTCAATGACCACATTAAGGTAAATAAAGTTCACCTTGTTGATAATCTTGGTTTTGATCTAATTAGTATGTCACAACTGTGCGATCAAGGAGACAATGAAGTTAGATTCAAATCAAATGAATGCACTATCCTTGACTCCTCGGGACAAATTATCCTAAAGGGTAAGAGGCTCAACAATGTGTATGTTGTTGACCCATCCTTCGTTCCCAAGGAGAAACTCTGTCTCTCAACTGTGAATGATCAAACGAACTTGTGGCATCAACGTCTTGGTCACGCTAGCACCAAATTGATCCAAAAGCTACACTTAAAGGAGCTAGTCAGAGGCCTTCCAAAGCTAAGTGGCAAATCTGAGGAACCATGCTCAGACTGTGTAAGAGGGAAACAAGCTCGGAGTTCCTTCAAATCCAAGAATGTGGTAAGTTCCTCAAGGCCTCTGAACTCATTCACATGGACCTTTGTGGACCTATGAGAGTTCAAAGCCTAGGAGGAAACATGTACATCTTTGTTCTCGTCGATGATTTCTCTCGTTTACTTGGACAATATTCATAAAATCTAAAAGTGAAGTCATTGGACGTTTTAAGGATTTGGTTCCCATGTTAGAAAAGTCTCTCAACTGTTCCATTAATTCTATCCGTTCTGACCATGGTACCGAGTTCGAAAATGGAGAATTTCTAAACTTTTGCAGTGAGCACGGCATTGATCACAACTTCTCTGCACCATACACTCCTCAACAAAATGGAGTAGTGGAAATGAAGAACAAAACCTTAGAAGACATGGCTCGAACTATGCTCATCTCGAGTGGTCTCTCTCAATCATTCTGGGCTGAGGCAATCAACACAGCCTGCTACATCATCAATCGAGCTATGCTTCGCCCAATCACAGAGAAGACACCCTATGAACTTCTAAGAGGAAGGGTTCCCAACATTTCACATCTTAGGGTGTTCGGATGCAAGTGCTTTGTGCACAACAATGGAAAGGATAATCTTGGCAAATTTGACCTAAGGAGTGATGAAGGGATCTTCATTGGATATGCATCAAACAACAAGGCTTACAAGATCTTTAACAAAAGGACCAAAAAGGTAGAAGAAAGTGTTCATGTTATTTTTAATGAAAAATCACTTGGTAGAAATGTGCAGAACACCATCAGTTCCTTTGAAGATCCATTTCCCAAACCTCCTCAAGAAGATCTAGATGAAGACATCACACCACCCAGTTCCTTCCCTGCTGCACAAAATCCCCCACTTGTTTCTCCTTGTGAAGACAATCCAAAACAACCCTATTATGATCTACATGATCACCTAAAGTTTTTTTATAGACAAAACCAATTCGAAGGAGATAATTTCTAAAGGAGATAAAGAAGGATCAAACTTACTACTCTTGAAACCAATTCGAAGGATCAGATTTACTACTCTTGAAACCAATTCGAAGGAGATAATTTACAAACCTTTGAAACCAAGCCCTTGGTGCCTATTTGAGTCATTAAAAGCTATTTGTAGATGACATACATGATTTTGGAGATCTGGATCAATAAAATCTAAAGGTTGTTGGGAAAAAACAATCTCAGTCAACGATCCATGTAGAAACACATTTTTGACATCCTAGTCATGGATTAACTACAATCTGGAGAGGGGCAAGTGCAAGCATAGTTCGAACAGTTATAGGTTTCACAACTAGAGAAAAGGTTTCGATGGTCCCTTGTTGTTATGAATAACCACGAGCAACCCATCTAGTCTTTTAGCAAGAAAATTTGCCATATGTACAAAATTTGTTCCGAGCGATATACATGAAACAACGTCAGTATAGAACGAGCTTGAAACAAGCTCCCAAGTCCTATTTTTCATCAAATCATTATATTCATCTTTAATGGCTTGATGACAATTAGGGTCTTAGATGGCTTTCTTGTGATTGGTTGGTAATGGAGAAATTGATACGGAGAAGTTGTACACGGGGTTAGGAATAAGGAAGGATCAGACTTACTACTCTTGAAACCAATTCAAAGGAGATAATTTGCAAACCTTGAATAAGGAAGGATCAGACTTACTACTTGTAAGGAATAAGTAGTAAGTCCTTATAAAGCTATTTGTAGAGGAATACGGAAGGGGTTAGGAATAAGGAAGTTGTATATGGGGTTAGGAATAAGGAAGGGTCATACTTACTACTCTTGAAACCAATTCAAAGGAGATAATTTGCAAACCTTGAATAAGGAAGGATCAGACTTACTACTTTTGAAACCAATTCGAAGGAAGTACCCTGATTTGTAAATGAATAAGGAAGGAGAAGTTGTATATGGGGTTAGGCTTGACGATAACCGATTTAGATCGAATACACATTTGATGTGTATAGCATGGGTCATGGTTATTGAGAGTTGAGGAGCAACCGATTCTGTATTTGCGGGAATGGTGGGGTCCGATTGAGGATTGGTATTATTTGATGTGGGTGCGGAATTTGGCGAAGCGAGTGGGGTGATATGGTTGTTATCTAGTATTGGGGATTGTATAACATTAGTTTGAATTGGCTCATTTTGTGGGGATTGCGTTTGGGTTTGTCGGGTGTGGATAGGATTGAACTCGGTGGGTATTTTCCACAATTAATTTCAGGAAATTATAATATGTTTTAGGTTTTTTTTGGTATAGAGAATTAGTCTCACACAAAATAACATGTTGGGAGGCAATTATCTTGTTGTTGAGATAACGATCAAGACACCTATAACCACGATGGTTATCCACATATCCAAGGAAGACGCATAGTTTGGATCTGGGGGCATGTTGGAGAGGGCATTGTGGAGGATAGATTCAGATATATAGTAGAGACAACCGAATGCCCGTAGGTGGTCGTAGGTGGGTTCGTACTTGAACAAGGATATGTTAGGTGTGTGTAGGCCTTGGGTTTTTGTTGGTAGCCAGTTGAGGATATGGACGATAACCTCCTGTGACTCGGCCCAAAAAGGTGTGGGAGATTAGCTTGGAAAAGGAAAGTATAAACGATGTCGTTAGTGGTAGGAATCATATGTTCAACTTTACCATTTTGTTGGAAGGTGTAAGGACAAGAAAAACCAAAAAACAATTTTGTTTTTGTTGAAGAAATTGTGGAAGATGGCATTGTCAAATTCTCTGCCCTGATTGCATTGTAAGCTATTTACTTTGGATCTGAATTGAGGTAATGGAAATGACCAAATACAATGCGAGAAATCATTCAAAATGACAAGGTAATAGCAAAATTCGAAAACACTCAAAATTAGGAAAGTTCATAGATCATAATGAACAACCTCAAATGGGGCTCAAGACCTATTGTTTGACAATTGAAAGGGTAATCTACTGCTTTTTCCGAGCTGGAAGGCTTGACAGACTGATGTCGGTTTTGTATTATTGCTAGTGAAGGAATTAGAGGAAAGAATGTGGTTGAAAACATGGGCACCGGGGTGTCCTAGTCGTTGATGCCAGAATTATCGACGAAAGACTTTGATTTGCCGTGAGGGGATGAGGCTGACTTTTGTGAACGTGGCTGGAATGGGTAGAGATCTCCATGACTATTTCATGTGATTATCTTATTCTTGGTAGGAAGATTCTTCACATAAAAACCAAAATGGTCAAATTCAATAGAAACACATATTTTGTGAATTTTCTTATCGAAATTAGTTTTTTTTATCAGACCATGTGCTACCAGGACATATTTGAGGTTCAACTTTGGGTTTTCTACAATTTGAGATTCAGTTTTGTGAATTTTCTTATCGAAATGAGATTTTAATAATAATTTTATAGAATTTTGATATGTCGCTCTCGACCCGCTTGGTCGATTTGAACCCGTACTTGACCCGCAACGACCCGACCCACAAATTCTACAATTTGAAGTTGTTTTTTTTGTTACAGTGAACAATTGCAAAATCGAATAACAAGTTTTTAGTTGTTAAGCTATAAAAAAGAACAAGCTACTTTTGTCTAATGCAAAGAGTTATAAAAAGGCCGATAAACCGCACAGTCGATTTTTTTTAGCCGCGCACTTCCTCCTGGGCGGCTCTACATGCCGCCCAGAATACCCTTCCAAAAACCCGGTTTGCACATGGGCGGCACCTAATGCCGCCCATTCAAACCGGTTTTTTATGAACCCGAATTGTACCTGGGCGGCACATATTGCCGCCCAGATTTTTAGGTTTTTGTAGAACCCGGTTTTGTAATTTAATTTATTTATTTTAAAATTAAAAATATGGTTTTCTGGAAACCGGGTTAAAAATCGGCGGTACGGTAAGCCGCCAAGTGTAAACCCAAAATTGTGGGCGGCACAACTTCCCGCCAAAGGGCGAATTTGAATTTGAAATTGAAACGTGGGCGGCACAGCTTGCCGCCCAGGGTCGTCTTCTCGGCGTTATTAAAAGCCGCCTAGGGTCGTCTTCTCCGATTGCGATTTCCAGAGTTCGAGAGCGAAAATGGATCCCGATGGCGAATTTTCGGTTGACGACATATGGGAGTTCTTGGCGGAGGAAGAACGGACGGAAAATCAGATGGCTGCGGCAGGAGTTCTTGGCGGAGACGGCGGCGATGTACCAGAATCGACGGCCGATTCGACGTTGGCGGCGGCGGCGTCGGCGGCCAATCTCTGTTTGACGGGGGGCAGCAGCGACGAGGCGTTGGAGGAGGCGAGGCTGGGGGAGAGGGGTGGCGACACGGCGGAGGAGGCGGCTGAAGCAAGGGACGCGGTGGAGGAAGCGAGGTTGGCGGAGGAAGGAGGCAAAGCAGGGGCCGAGGAGGGAGGCGAGGCTGGGCTGCACAGCGTGCCGCCCACTATGGAGGAATCTGGGCCGCTCGTGGTGCCGCCCAAAACCGATGTCGAGGAGGGCGATATTGGGGGGTTTTTGGGCGAGGAGGGCGATATTGCGGCGGAGAATGCCTTTGACGTCGCGTGCGCGGTTGCTCATCAAGCTATGTCAGACTTGGGTGAAATTCCCGTTCGCCAAAAGCGAAAATATGAACGGAGGCCAACTGAAAAGGTATGGTGTTTTTTAAATTTGTAATCGTTAAATCTAATTTATTTAATTAAATTGTTACTGTACTTGTAGATTTATATATACTTGGATTTTAGATTATTAAATCATTATCTGATAAAAAATAGTATAGGTAATAGACTCAATTATAGTGTTAAATAATATTAAATATATCATTGTAATGAAAATTTAATATATTATTTTGTTTGTAAGAAAATAATATTTGGACATATGTAAATAGGTTATAGTGGGTAAAATGAATATAGTTATATTTGTAAATTTGGTTTTTATTGTATTTAATCATTATAAAAAATAGTATAGGTAAATCGCGATAATTATACTGTAATATTAAATATGTCATTGTTATGAAAATTTTAATATATTGATTTTGTTTGTAAGAAAGCAATTTTCTATATTTTTTATGCGAAAATAGGAAGTTTTGGGTAAGATCGCACGATCCGATCGAGATAGTCGCCCTATTACTGCATCTGCTCGCAAGAGGAGGGTTGGCGGTGTATTGCAGGGCCATAGTGAGGCCGATAGTGAGGGCGCTAGTGAGGACGATATTGGTCCCGTCCGCTCAATTGAGGACGTGATTATGGAGGACCCACCTCAACAGTCACATCAGGAGGACCCACATCTTGATGACTCACCTCAGCAGCGGCTATCTCTGGAGGAGTCACATGAGCAGCATGTCCCATCTCCGTGTGAGGCATCTCAGCAGGCCTCGTCTCAGCCTGAGCCAGCCACACAGGAGACTCAGTATGGCCCATGTCCATCTCAGCATACCCCATCTCTACATCATGAGCCATCTCAGCATGCCCCGTCTCAGTCTGAGCCAGCCACACATGCCCCATCTCCGCATGAGCCAGCTGAGCAGCTTGTATCTTTGTTGAGGAACTTTGATACGCACATTGCATAGCTGATATGGACGAAGGCGTCGTTGGACCCACCCGAGGACGTTGTTAGGAGTTTGAGGGTTCAGACACGCCCTATGCAGTTTGCATTTTGGAGGGATCGTATTCCTAGAGGGGTCCCTATGGAGGGTTCCTGGTTTTGGATTGCACAGCAGACGGGGTTGACAGGTTTACTTGATTTGCAGTTCGGCAATGTTGATCACAACCTCATTTCAGCATTCGTTGAGAGATGGCATCCAGAGACGAACACCTTTCACTTTCCTTGGGGCGAGATAGCTCCTACTCTACATGACGTGCTGATGATTTTAGGGCTGCCGATCGAGGGATTTGAGGTGATGTCACCATGGACCGGTCATGATAGGGAGATGGCGGAGTGTGAGGCTTTGTTCGGCTATTTGTTTGGGATAGATTCAGACTACAGCTATGATGAGGATGATGCTGACATGGTCCGCGACCTTAGGAAGGGTTGGGTCAAGCAATTCCAGCTTGGGAGGCATGTGATGCGGATGATTGAGGAGGGTGCCTACCCAGAGGATATAGCAGCCGGTTTCTTATGGCACGCCATGTCGGCTAGCATCTTCGTTGACAAGTCAACGAACGAGCTGAAGACCACACTGCTACCTCTTTTTGTGGACTGGGAGCGTGTTGTTCATACTGCTTGGGGTACCGGGGTTCTGGCTCTCCTTTATAGGAACCTCGGAGAGGATTCTCGGCGCGGAGCTGCACAGTTTGCCGGCTGCGCACGTCTTTTGGAGGTAGTCCTTTAATATAGTTAAATTATAATTTAGATTATTAATATACATTATTGAATTGTTTATAACTAATGGTTTTCTTTCTCTGTACGCAGGTTTGGATTTGGACGTACTTTGTATACTTTCCGGGCAACCCTAACCTCAAGGAAGGTGCGGACGACGACCTCCGACGCGCTGGACGATACTGCATTGGCCGGACACCTCTCCGGTCCTCCCGTGACCAGTCACACTACAGACGAATTCTGGACGAGTATAGGCCAGAGGATGTACGTATTGTTTTTCAATTTTAATTGACAGTAAGATAGCTTAATGAATTAATTTATGGTCCATCGTGTTTTGTTAATTGCAGATACGGTGGATGCCGTACGAGGGTCTTGATTTTCGAGGTCGTCAGAGGTCCTCCACTTATCGAGGGATTATTCGTTTTCTCGGTGTAGAGGAGCCATACATGCCAGATCGGCTTACACGCCAGTTCGGTTATCGACAGAGCAGGCCGATGGATATCATTGAGCCTCTGGTTGCAGTTCGTCCTCCTGATTTCAAGGGGACGAGGCGATACCAATTGCACTTTGACCCGCGTTGGCACAGGTGGGACCAGCGTGAGCATCATCTTTGCCCCCACATCTTGGCGAGTCCTCCTGTGACGATGGCTTGGGATGTCCACGACGCGTACCTAGACTGGTATCTACAGGTGTCGCATCCTTACGTGAGTCCGCATGCGCCAGTCCAGCCTCGTATCAGTAGAGGACCACCTCCGGCTATCAACTTGCAAAGGGTATGTTTTTTCCCATTTTATTCTTTTAAATTATTTTATGAAAGTCTATGTTTTTAAAATGTTTGTTTTCATTTGCAGCGTCATGCGATGAGCCAGGCCTATCTTCAGGAGCTTATGTCTGGAGGAGGTTGTTTAGGGTGTAGGGAGCACTTTCAGCATTTGCATGACATCCTTTTCAGTGACGTCATTCCTGTAGCTCCACCGCTTGTACGGGCTTCACAGATGCCTTCCCATGTATATAGTGCAGACGCTACTATATTTGAGAGAGCCGAATCATCTAGGATGGCGGAAGAGCGTGCATCAGCTCAACAGGCATCGTCTCAGCCGACCTCTTATGTTCCTCCAGTATGGGCACCGGGCGTGGGTTCGGGTGTGTCCTTAGCTAGTGCTTCCACTCCACATCTAGATGACTCATTTGATAGTGAGACAGAGAGTTCGTAGTATGACTTTTGACTTTTGTGTTTGTACGTTTTTGGGGATTGAAATTCCAGTAAATTAAGTATGACTTTTGGCTTTATTGGTTTCGTATTTAGATATTTGTTCCGTCGTTTCTAATTTGTCCCGTCGTTTCTAGTTTTAGTTCTTTGCTTATTGGTTTGTTGGATTTTCGTGCGTTATTTCTAAAAAACACATGTATATTCTTAAATTACATATACATACTAAAAACACGTACAAATTCTAAAAACACATATACATTCACCGATGGCTTAAATTACATACACATACTAAAAACACATACAAATTCTAAAAACACATATACATTCACTGATGGCTTACACACTTAAAAAAAAATACATACACACTAGAACAAATGACATACACAACTCTTGCACTATACATATACATTCACTCAAGAGCCCAGGATGAACCTCCTAGGACCACGACGTTCATGCTGATATGATCCTTCTCCTAGCTGCATCACAGAAAAACTTAAAATCCTACAAATACTGAAATATGGAGATCCCATGTTTTTCTGTGCTGCAGCCAGGAAAAAAGAGCAGATCAGCATGTACGCCATGGCCCAAGGAGGTTCGTCCTAGGACTCTTGACTTGGTCAAGAGGAACACAAACAACCGCCTTTTCCACCTTCACTAGTAAGCTTAAACCGAACTATCTTGTATTCATTGTAGACTCACGTCATGTTGTGGTCATTTTCAACAGTGCGTTAAAATGGATGCGATTGCCTTGTGGACATTATCCTCTTGACCGAGTCAAGAGTCCTAGGACGAACCTCCTTGGGCCATGTCGTTCATGCTGATCTGCTCTTTTTTTCTTGCTGCATCACAGAAAAACTTGAAATCCTACAAATACCAAAATTTGAAGATCCCATATTTTTCTGTGCTGCAGCGAGGAAAAAAGAGTAGCTCAGCATGCACGACATGGCCGAAGGAGGTTCGTCCTAGGACTCTTGACTCGGTCAAGAGGATAATGACCACAAGGCAATCGCATCCATCTTAACGCACTGTTAGAAATGATCACAACATGACGTGAGTCTACAATGAATACAAGACAGTTCGGTTTAAGCTCACTAGTGAAGGTGGAAAAGGCGGTTGACTGTGTTCCTCTGGGACTGAAGTTCTGAAAATGCTAGACGATGAAACCCACGATATTGAATTCTTGTATATGAAATAAAATATTATTTAATTAGATTCCAACGAATACTACAACCTAATAGCGTAAATAATCAATAAAATACATATATTTATTTTTCTTACCGCGATCAAACACATCCCTTCCTCTTGGATTGAAAGCTTGCCTCTTTGGGTGAGACAAGCTTGGTAGAAAGGGGACCCCGTATGGCCTATTTATAGGCATCTTGGGCGGTACAGTATGCAGCCCATGGGCTGCACACTGTGCCGCCCATGGGCTGTACAGCGGAGTTGTGGTGATGAAATGATATGGGCGGCACTGTGTGCCGCCCAAGATGCCTATGGGTGGCACTGTGTGCCGCCCAGTACCCTCATGTGCTGCTCTGTGGGCCGCCCACAACGTTCCTATGGGCGGCACTGTGTTTTTGTTAATGATTAGTAATATTGTTGTCTCGTATAGCATTTTCCCGATTTTTTTCAATTCTAAAAAACAAATGATTAAAAACACAATATACGATCAATCTCAATCAAACTTTCACACAAAAGGAAATACAATATCATATATAAAGTCGATTACAATCCAAAAAACCTAGGTAAGTATGTCAGGTCGCCCATGATATGCTCGCTCCTCTACATAATTCTTGAACCTATCCTTGAAGCGCTCATGACTATCCCATCCATCAACACTTGGATCCTTGTAAATGCGCCACTGTCTTGGAGGCGGTGGAATGGGACAATGGTCATTAACAAGCCAAATCTGTACACGTAAACAATACAATTACTAAAAAAATTATGAAAGAATAAGTAAATACGAGAGAGTAGGACTCCACGTACCGGTACGTAATGGTCTCTCCTGCCTACATGTGCTATCGCATAAACCTTTGTCGGAGGCTCGACACCCGGGGGGCCCACAATGGAAGACATGTGTGCGGTCCGAACCATGATAAGACAACAACAGGCACTTGGTGTTCTGTTGCAAACGCCAACCCAGTAATAGGCATTATACACCAGAAGTTTGCCGTGCACGGTGAAGGAATATAATTCAATTTCCTAACAAATTCTTCCAACGTCAACGCTTCCTCCGCAAGAATCGCTACGTAGTTCGCTCCATGTGCCTGGACGTGCTTCGAAAGCCCTAACCGGACATCAATGTACTCGTCTTCTTGGCGACACAGCAAAACGGCAAGAGAACGGAACCCACAATGACCATCACCTTTGACATTTTGAACTCCAGAAATGTAGGCGAGCATGAAATGATCAATATTCTCGTGCCCCCAGTTGAAGCCGAGATACTTGACCGGCTTGTTTGAACCCGACTTGGACTTGGTTGAAGCAGATTTCGGCTTTGCAGGTTTAGTGGCACTCCCCTTTGCTGTTGAAACTCCATTGTGAGGTCGTCCGCTAGAAGGGCATCCTTTCGATCCCGGGGATCCAACGGACGATTTCACATTGGTCGTCTCTTTCTCTGCAGGCTCATCCTCCTCATCCACTCCTAGCTCCTCATCCTCCATCTTCATCTTCTGCTTCTCCTTCTTCATGTTTGCATCCACATGCTCGTCCCAACACATTTTCCTCTTCGTACCGGTCTTTCTCGCATTCATCCTAGGCCTCCCCTTCTTGGTCTCACCACGTGGCGGGTCTTGAATATCGCACGATGTAGGGTCCTTTGACTCACGCCACTTTTCCGCCATCTTCTTCAAATCAAATCCCTCAACTGTCCCACATAAGTACTCTTCAACGAAGTCATCCACCGTGACATTGTCCGCTGTCAGTGAAACACCATCATCGACATCAAGATCCTTAGCATCCACCCCTTCCCATCGGATCTGCTTCCAAAAAATATCAACCTCTTCAGGCACTAACGGATAACCCGTCTCCACGTAGACCTTAATTGTGTGTGGGCAAGGCAGCCCCAGTGTGGACCTCCACCAAAAATCAGCACATTTGTTCCCAATTTTCCCCTCCTTTGCTAACACAGCTTGGGCATACAACATCCTCAGGCATTTTTCAGAGCACTTTTCAAGGATGCGCTTGAAGAACATCTTAACCCACTCAGGACCTTTCACTATCTCCATGGGAAAGGCAGTGCAGTTCTTGGTCATCTCATATCGGATCTTCCGATGCTGATCAACAAACATGTTGTCGATGTGCTGCACAAGTGTGTCGAACCCTCCGACGGATGTCTCAATCATGTCCTTAAGCATAGAGTGCTGACCCTCAACCCTGAAAATAATATATTCGTATACAATTAACTAAATAAATTTTATAACCCAATTTGATTGCAAATGTTTGTATGAAAGTTACCTGTTTGATGTTCTTGTGGCAAAATGGAGAACATCATCACACCATGCCGCAACCAGCTTCTTCTTATGCTCATTAAACCAAGTTTGCTCCACATATCGCACCAAGCCTTCACTCCATATCCCCTTAAAGTGAGCAAGCCGCTCTCTGTACTCCTCCTTTGTGTGAGACCTCATCACCCGACGAACACTTCCCGAGAATTTCTTCTCGTCAATCTTCGTCGTCTTAGCATATGCCTTCACATTACGGTCTACATGGACCTGACACAAGTGATGACGAACCTTCGGAAACACCAGTTTGGCATCCTTGATCAGTCCTAGCTCTCGATCAGACATGATGCATACAGGATTTTTCTCCCCGTACAACCACTTCAATCGTCTCAGCGCCCATGCATAGTGGTTTGTCGTCTCCCTTTCCATGAACACAAGAGCAATGCAATATGTGTAGTTGGTGCAAGTAAACCCAACAATCTGGAACCGAGGCATACCGTACCTATAAATGCAACAAAAAAAAAATTAAAACCCGCAGAAAATACCATTATCTACACATAATACAAAAAAGACTAAGGTTTACCTGTTGGTTTTGTAGGTCGAATCCATAATGACGACATTAGGAAACATGCACAACAAATGTCGAGCGTCTGGATGAGAAATAAACAAGCACGCCAAAACCTCCTTCCCATCTTCCCTCGTCTTAGTAGCAGTGTCCAACAAATAGCCTTTCTCATTCAAAAATCCCAATGACCATTGTGTCACATTCAGATTGCCCAGGGATTTCAACCTCTCCTTAGCCCTAACAGTGTACACCTGATTCCTCGAACTCGTTGCACTCGAATATTCATTCCTAAGCTGTGTAGAAATAACCTTGGGTCTTGCACCCGCCGTAGTATCAATCATCACTTTCCTACGCTGCTCCTTCGTAAGTCGGGTAGCAAATGCATGGCCGGTCAAGGTGGTAGAAAGCATATGGTTATGGGATCCACTAACAACCGATAAGGTCCACCCAGGATCTCTAATAACATTTCCTTCCCTAAAAGTACCATGCAGCAAAAAGGGACAACCCTTCTTTTTTGACCTAGTTTTATTCACTCGTATCGGGCTGACCTTTATACCATCGACTACCACCTTCTTCTTGCCGGACCTAGGTAACCCGGATCTCTCACAGTGAAGTATAATCTTTTTAGGATTTGATGATTTAGTAGTGATCACCATAAAAAGACTAAAACCTACCCTTTACACCCAATCTCTCAATCCTTCCTTACTAGGAAATATCTCAGTAGTAGTAAAATGGGATGAGAAGTCGATAGCTATAAATCCATCATCACTAGAATCACCCTATTTATATACAAAAATTACCACATTAGAGACTAATTAATAATTAAATTTCTAAAAACTAATATCAACAAATTAAATATTATTTCAAAACAGTTTAACATTTCAAAGACTAAGTACATTTAAGATCTAATTATTTTATACAGTAAAAATTACAATATTACATACCTTGAAGTACTCGGGAGAAATTGGCGCCTGCAAATCACCCTCATCATCTACATATGTGTTAGCGCTCGAAGAGGACTCCGACAATCCCCTCCAACCAGAACCGCTTGACGACGACATTTATTATGAAAATGAGTTTCTAGATTTGGATACAATACAATACCACCATCCCTAATTTATATAGCCGGCTACACCTGTACTGGGCGGCCCTACGTGCAGCCCACATCGACCGTTGGGAGTGAAACGTATACTCACTGGGCAGCACCACGTGCCGTCCATGAACCCTGGGCGGCAGGAAGTGCCGCCTATGAACCCTGTCCCCCCAAAAAACCCGGTTCACTGACCCAGTTTCGTGGGCGGCACGAAATGCCGCCCACAACCCCGGTTTCAATGAACCGGTTTTTAAAAACACATTTTTATTTATTTCAAAAAAAAATCCCTAAACTGAACCCATCATGGGCGGCTCGTAGAGCCGCCCATGGAACTCGGGTTTTCTCGGCGGCATGTCGAGCCGCCCATGGGGAAGTGCGCGGCTAAAAAAAAGCGACTACGCGGTTTTGCGCCATATAAAAAAGGACTAGAAGTTGTTTCTAGCTATTCCTAGGAAAATATTAGCAGATTTGTTCAACTCTTAAAAAAAAATTAGTTCAATACAGTGCTACGACACTTGATTTATGTTTGTAAATTTTTTAATTCAAACCAATGTATTCTGCAAAAAAAAAAAAGTTTTCATTTACAACAAATTTCATTGATATTTTACTAATTTTAGCCTTTTATTCGGGCCTCTTGTTATTATTCATACAGGGCCTCAAGTAACCATTGACCGGCCCTAAACAATGAACATGGATCAACGGCCCAAGTCCGTCCACATATGATCCCGTGTCATTATATTGTACAAATAATGAAAATCCTAGAAAAAAAATGAAAAGAAAACGGAGCAAAATTAACACATAACAAAAGCTACTCCGAAATCAGACCAACTTATCATAAAGCCTCCTATGTTACAGATTTATAGCTACATAGAACCTTACACTTGAGAATTTTATCCTGGACATAAAACCCAGGCATGACCATGAGCTTAACCCGGGTCGGACCCTGCTGTGTCCTCTGCCTGTCCATCGGTATATCTTCCATGAAATGCGGATCAAATTGCCTGTTCTCTTCCACCCTTAGGATGGTCAGAGGCGGATAGAAAGAAAAGGCGAGCAGGTGCGACAACCAGACGCATTTGGCTGCCACGAAGAACGATTGCAGCAGCTGTTCAGGCCATGGCCTGATCCAGCTGAGAGCCGAGATAATGCAGCTCATCCTGTGGTCACAAAATCCGCTCAACTCTTCGCTGTAGTACTTGGTTCCTTTCCTTATCACCTCGTTCCAACTAAGATTCCTCAGCGCAACCAAGGACGAAAACCGCACTTGGCGATCCTGGTGAGGATCAAGCAGTTTCGGGGCGCCGTTTCTCTGGAACGCGCAGTTCTCGAAGTCCTGATAGAGTACTTGGTTTATTATTGCCTCTAGATGATATAAGACAGCCTTTGAGCATTTTGTACTCAGAGAAAGGTTGTAAGGCTGCAGAAGAGAGTTCAGGTTGTCGATAAGCTGAACATCGGTTTCTTCTACTTGCCTAACGAGCGTCTTGCACAAGTGCTTAACTGAAAGCCTTGCTTCTGAGACCATCTGCAGGAAGCCTTCAACCATTACCTCCTCGCTAACAGGCATCAGCTTATCACGCGCTTGCTCTTGTCGCTGTGGATGAGAGCCGTTCGACTCTACCGCTTGTCTCAATGCTCTTTTGAGCTCTTCACAGTATCCTTCTAGATTCTCGAGTTTCTTTCTTAGCTCTCCAAACGAAGACTTCATCCCCGCCACCTCAGCCAAGGCCGCATCCCTCTTCTGATTCGCCTCAAGAAGCTCTTGCTTGAGGCCCTTCTGCATCCGAGATTCCTCCTCGGACTCCATTCTAAGTGGAGAGCTGCCACCCTTCGGCTTCTTCTTTGACCGGGGCAACAGCCATGAGAAGATCATGCCCTTGCTCTTGACGGTAGATTGCTTGCAGTGAGTGCTGCTGCTTGCAATGCTATCAGCATCATTAACGCCATTCTTAGTACTACATTTGTTGCATGAGGAGACGGATTTCGCGTCCCCCAAGCTGTTCCTCCTCGGCCTGGGATGTTGGGCTGCTGGGGAAGTCTGGAAGAGGATGATTTGGTTAGTGCAAGAGCTGGTGACTGATCTTGTGTCATGATCAGCAGGGCAAGCCTGGGAATGTGAATCCAGGTTGGCTAAACAAAGGACTGAGTTTTTCCTTGAAGACCCATCTTCTGTTCTGTAACCTGATTGTGTAATTCCAACTCCATTTTCTCCTGCTAGTCCACACTCATCTTCCCAGGATTCTGATAAAGCCCTGCTCTCCAGCTGAAGCTGGTTGTACCCGGACAATGGCTCATCTTCGTAACTCTGTAAGCGAAGAGATTCCGAGTTTTGTGTCATTAGACTGACTGACTGACAAGATAACTAATAATTTTAAGGAGAACAAAAATAAAGGGGTTAAGCAAGGTGGTACTAAAGCGAATTGAAATGACTGGATTTCTAGGTATTGTGATCGTGAATCTTGAAACCCACAAAGCAAATAGCAGAACCCACTAAGATTTCAAAATTGGATTCTGTGTGTATGTTATTGCTATCTATTAACATATGCAACGAAATAAGCATCCGTTACGGAGTTTCCTTTATAGCATAATTAGCTTCTTTATTAAACCACCTTAATTAAATCAGCTCAAATCAATCAACGGAGCTTGCAATCTATAAAGAAGAGAAGCAAATTTGTACTTACTGGGGTGAAAATGGGGTAATCATGAGCGGAGAGGTTGGCAGGAGGAGGAGATGAAGAAGAGAAGATGACTGAACGAGTTGGGCTTCCACCTTGTTTAAGAACAGCGTGAATCGCCCTCAGCTCCACTGCTCTTGCAATGGCTGCCTTTATCTCTTGCCTGCTTACGCAATTGCTGTTTGTTTCAGCCATTGATGATGCCCAGCAGCTCAAAACCAGAGTCCGTGCTGCACAATTACTGGAACCCCCATGAAATAAGATACCTCATTTCTTTTGATTGATGCTTGACAGCAACCACGAAGAAAAGAAGGGAAATTGGAGAGGGATAGCAAAAGAAAGGGGAAAAAGAGATGGGTATTTCATAATTTGTTATTTGTCCACTGAGAAATGAGAGCATGTGAAAGAAAAGAAGTAGATGTTACTCCGTAAAAGACAGACAATGTGTAGTTTTACCAATTTACCCTTGCTTTCTACAGAGTAAAGAGGAACTTTTGACTGGAGTGATTATTACATTGCTTGATTGCTTTGAATTTACTCATGGGGGAAAAAGAGGGTAATCATCCTCGTTACTGTCTTAGTGCTTCGCACTTTAATTGCACATACTCAGTGAAGTGCTAATTAGGGCTCTTCAAAAATGGACCGGACCGGAAAACCAGATCGGACCGGAAATGACCGGACTGGACCGGACGTGTGAAAATATGGTCCGGTCCAGATAATTTTCTTAATCCGGTTCCGGTCCGGTCCAAACCCGAAAAAAAATCGGTCTGGACTAGATTCTTTTTTTTTTTTTTTTAATAAAAAAAAATTTATATGTTTTTTGGGAGATTTATATGTATTTTTTTATATATATATATTTTAATTTAATAAGTTAGGAGTATATATATATTTTTAGATATTTTTTTATAGATTTTAAATAAGAATTTATTTTTTTATTTAAAAATAAAATAAAATCCGGTCTAACCGGTCCTGGACCGGACCGAATAGGTCCGGTCCGGTCTCCGGTCCAGATTTCTGAAAAAATCCGATCCATCGGACCGGATGAACACCCCTAGTGCTAATAGTGCATTACTATACCCCTCCATTATCCATATCACACCAGAATTTTTATATTAATGAGTTTTACCCCTTTAATATACAAGATAAATTGTGAGAAATAACATACCACATTAAAAACTTTAAAAAAATAGGCTTATTATATAAGTTTAATAAATTAATTTTTCTACTGTCAATTGGTTTTAGGATGGAATTTCGACGGGCTTTATCGCGCATCTGCGTATGAACTGACATGTCCCCCGTCTATTGGCCCACTGGACTTTATCATGGTATTAGAACGGGTTCCGAGTCTGAGTTCGTTTAGTGGTTTATCTGAGTTTAGCTCGCCATGATGGTGTGATATGAGCTAGCTCGTTTGGCTTGTCTGCCTTAAGACATTGTTTGGGCTTAACCCGGCGTAAGAGCGTGATATAGGCTAACCCGTTTGTCTTGCCGACCTTAAGGGATGTTGTTAAGTGTCAACTTGGCCAGTCTAGTTGCACTTTAGGAGGCGTGTGAGAAATAACATTGATATGACTATGCTCAAGGTCAGTGAGGTACCCAACATACAAGAGAAGCACATGCCCCAAGCCGAGATCAAGGCGAAGGCCACCCGGGCAAACCCTAAAACCGCGCCGGGTCATACAAGGGGCATAGAGACTTCACCAGGCACGGCTCCACTTCTCTCGGCCACCAAGGCTCCCACAGCTCCTTTGGTGTCACCCAAGACCAATAGAGTTCTCATGGCCGAGCCATTGTCACCTTTGCCGAGCCACCTGACTTGCCCTAGATTTGCGGCGGCAATGGAAAAGGAGTATAGGCACGGGCCCACATCTGGCTCAATCCCTCGAGCCCGACCTGACCCACCTCACCACCAGCTCAAGGGAGGTCCTTTGGCTCAGGGAGTGCCGAGCCAAACTGCGCCCAGCCCGGGTCCAAGCAATGCAACCTTTCCGCAAAACCCGACGCCGGCCACGCCCGAATTGGAGCCCAATTGAAGCCCAAGTGAAGCCCGATCATGTTATTGCTGTGTTTAGTGGTTTTTCAGACATTATTCAACATTATTTTTAATTCCCTAATAAGCCCATTAGTTGTTTAGAAGGTGGGCACGTTTTTAGCTTTAGAGGGTTAATTTTAGTGATTTTTCTTTATTGTTTTTAGTAACCGTAAGCTAGGGTTATTAGGAGAAACTCTTTGGCATTTGTTAGACACGTTTGAATCAGATTGAAATGAGAAGTTATCAGTTTCAAAGCTTTTAGTTTAGTTCTTCAACTTGTGAGTTAAATCGAGTTGATTTCCTTGAGAGATTTGAGTGCGTAGTATCTCCGATCTTTCTTGGTCGCTTTTCCTTGGTTTAGTGTGTGATATCTAAGCCTTGGGGAGTGCTTATCCATCGACAATCACCAGCCATTCAATCACCCCCACCGATTCCACAAAAATCCCTAAAAATTGCCGAAGTTGCCCTAATTCTTCAACCTTGGAGATTTGCCAATTTCGTCTACACCAAGAGCAATACTTGCACCGATGCATTCATAGATCCGAAGGGCCATCATTTGGTATCAGAGCTACGTAAGTATTGCTCTCAAATTTGCCTTTAAATCTATAGAAAAATCGGTTCTTTACTTGCTCACCATTTCGTGTCTTTGCATGATTTTATGTGTAGTGTCTTGGTTTGTTTTGCATCGTTTCCTTCTTGTTGTTTGCTTGAGTCATTGAGTCTGCATAGGGAAGGAAAGGGACGAGTTCTTTTCAGTTGTTTTAGGGTAGAAACCGCCGAGCATCACTAGGAGATTTGGGTAGGATTTTCTTCCTAAAATCTAGGGTTTCTTGTTTCGGTTGTTACTTACTTTAAAATTCAAATTTTTGGCATCCCTTTGCATCAACCAGACGTACCCTTGTTAGATCATATAGATTAGGTTATTTTGAGTCATTTTCTATTGGTATTTGGCATATAATCAGCCTAGGGTTTGTTCTTGAGCCAACCGAAGCACTTAACTTCATACTTGCGTAGGAAAGGCCTTGAAAATTTCTAAGTGTTGATCCGACTTTTCTTTCTGTAATTTCCAGTTTAATTCAGTTGTTCTAGTGTCAAAAAAAAAAAGAAAAAAAAAAGACGAAAGATCAAAAGAAGAAAAAAAAACCGGAAACGTCAAGCCTACAACAAAAGAAAAAGACTTGGCTTGTAAGAGTGGTTGTTCAAGTTTATCATCTTGTGTTGAACTTTCCTTTATTTGGATACATTGTGAAGATTGATATTGTGTGGAGAATTGGCCAGAATTGTCACTCAACTTTGTAAAGAAAATTTCAAAGGCTTAGTACTTGCATTTGTGTTGTGAAAGTTGTGGAATTTAGCACAAGGATTAGCCTAAAAGTTGTGGTGCGATTTTATCTTGTCTTTGGTCATATTGAGCATACTAGGCAGCCTACCTTGACCTATATTTTGAGCTAGTAAAGGTCACGAATTTTTCTTGGATTTAAAATCAGATTTGTGGCTTACTTGCTAGCTTAGGTAGCACTTGTTGTCTTTCGATCTTGTGGGCTGTTGTGTGGTATTGCTTGTGTGTAGGAAATCATGGTGAAAGCCAAGGAGAAGAATGTGGCTGCGGAGGACCCTAAGGATGGCTTGGAATCGACCTTGGAGGCCATACTGTTGGCTATCCAAACATCCAAGGATGAGGCCTAAGAGCGAGAGCGCCAAGCTGAAGAGCGAACTCGCAAAGATTTGCAAGCCTTGCGGGATGCGCAAGTTACCTTCATGCAGACCATGGAGGAGAAGTGGAGGTTGTCCCACAGTCCATCTCCGAGCCTACATCAAGGTGCATCTCAAGGAAGTGGAGCCCAATCACTCCCAATGGCCGGACCCTCAAGCGGCACTCAAGAGGTCCAAGTGACCGTACCGCTTCTAGCTCAAGGTCAGTAAGGTACCCAACATACAATAGAAGCACATGCCCCAAGCCGAGATCAAGGCGAAGGCCACCCGGGCAAACCCTAAAACCGCGCCGGGTCATACAAGGGGCATAGAGACTTCACCAGGCACGGATCCACTTCTCTCGGCCACCAAGGCTCCCACAGCTCCTTTGGTGTCACCCAAGACCAATAGAGTTCTCATGGCCGAGCCATTGTCACCTTTGCCGAGCCACCTGACTTGCCCTAGATTTGCAGCGGCAATGGAAAAGGAGTATAGGCACGGGCCCACATCTGGCTCAATCCCTCGAGCCCGACCTGACCCACCTCACCACCAGCTCAAGGGAGGTCCTTTGGCTCAGGGAGTGCCGAGCCAAACTGCGCCCAGCCCGGGTCCAAGCAATGCAACCTTTCCGCAAAACCCGGCGCCAGCCACGCCCGAATTGGAGCCCAATTGAAGCCCAAGTGAAGCCCGATCATGTTATTGCTGTGTTTAGTGGTTTTTCAGACATTATTAAACATTATTTTTAATTCCCTAATCAGCCCATTAGTTGTTTAGAAGGTGGGCACGTTTTTAGCTTTAGAGGGTTAATTTTAGTGATTTTTCTTTATTGTTTTTAGTAACCGTAAGCTATGGTTATTAGGAGAAACTCTTTGGCATTTGTTAGACACGTTTGAATCAGATTGAAATGAGAAGTTATCAGTTTCAAAGCTTTTAGTTTAGTTCTTCAACTTGTGAGTTAAATCGAGTTGATTTCCTTGAGAGATTTGAGTGCGTAGTATCTCCGATCTTTCTTGGTCACTTTTCCTTGGTTTAGTGTGTGATATCTAAGCCTTGGGGAGTGCTTATCCATCGACAATCACCAGCCATTCAATCACCCCCACCGATTCCACAAAAATCCCTAAAAATTGCCGAAGTTGCCCTAATTCTTCAACCTTGGAGATTTGCCAATTTCGTCTACACCAAGAGCAATACTTGCACCGAGGCATTCATAGATCCGAAGGGCCATCAAACATGCCACATTGAAAACTTGAGAATAAAAGGCTTACTATATAAGCTTAGTGGATTACTCCTCCTATAGCCAATTGGTTTTAAGATGGAACCCCACTTGGCTTATGTGTTGGGCTTTTATACGCGTATACAATGTTGGTGATTTTAGTGTCATCATGAGATTGCTCCCTTGGAGGAAACAATTTCATTTAGTGTGATCGAGATTCATACAACATTGTGGGAACTCATGTTTGGGGGTGTGGAGTACACACGTGTGTAAGAGGACTAGAGTTTTGAAGGGAAACAATAAGGATTTGTTACATGTGAGAGCAAGTACCCTTGGAGGGAACTTTGCTATTTTGTTCCCTTTGAAGAGAATTGTTCCCTGTGAGGGAACACTACATAGAAATGTACGGATGGCTGGTTGATTTGAGCACGTTAACCACATGGTTAATTTGAGAATGTGAACTTCTCCAAGTAACCACCATAACGGATATGTCCTTGGCCTCGGATTGGACAAGATCGCCTCGAGTGAGCTGATCTAGATCAGAAGTCTCACACCGTCTTGTTTAGAGGTTGTCGGCGTCGCTGGTGCAGAAGCCGAGGGGGAAGTTGCAAGCCTTCAACGTGATGAAGGCGCGACGACTTTGAATGGAGGAATCAACGTGATGACTCCTTGGACAAGATCATCGTGATGATCTTGTAGTTTGATTGAAAGAACTCAAACAATTTTGTGACGCTAGGACTCAATGGAGGAGAAAGGCTCTCTACTTCTATATTGTATCAAAATTAGCGTAACCTTACAAATGAAGCCAAAGTAGGCTTAAATAGACATAAGAGCCTCTGCATGGGCCAAGAGGCTTAATGGGCTAGCACACTCGACATAAGTGAATCACAAACCCGAAATAGAAAGTGCTAAAAATAACTAAATAAAAATAGAAAGTTCCACAAATAGCAAAATAACCTCAAAATAGCCTAAGTACTAAGATAGGTTCCGCTTGGCAAGCATAACTGGGCGCCGAGGCGGGTGACACTGAGGCGGGCGCTACGAAGGCAAGCGGTGAGCGCTGTGGCGCTATGGCAATGACGCCTCCAGCACTAGCGCGTCAGGCAGGGCATCAAGTGTCACGAGGAGCATGGGCGGCGGCGGCGTTGAAGAGGAGCCGATGTAGGCGATGGAGCGGGCGATGAAGGACTGTGTGGCTTGAGCGATGGCCTTGGCGCGAGCTCTAGTCACGGGGCCATTGGAGCACAGGCTCATGGCGTCTTCCTCCTCAAGGGTGGTCATCGAGGGCAAGGTCGCATCAAGAACTTATGTAACTTCCTTGTAAACCGGCGGTAACCGTTAGGGGCACAATTTCATAAGATGGTAACTTCCATAGGAGCGGTTGTAGCTGCTGGGTAGTCGCTTGGTAATCGCCCAGTAACTGTCGAAAACTTCCCTAAACTTCTGTTATTCATTTTCAGAAGTCTTTCACTACCTATATAAATTAAAAAAGTTTTGGGTGATAGTGTTGGGGTTAGACGATGTGATCTCTTATATGATCGAATCTATTGAAAGTCATACACCGTTATTTACATGCACTCTAAAGTTCAATTCCTTTCCGATAGCCTAGATCGGAATTGGGTTGGTTTGTCTTATCTCACTTCAATTTTCCTGCATTCCCCATGGCTATGCTAGGGGCGAAATATTGATTTTGGAAAGCTTTCATGCGATTCAAACCTATATCAAGTTGTTATTGCCTTTGATTGATCTATGGATGTAGAATCATCTACATCAACGTCCACGAATGGGAACTTTAGATTTGCAGGGAGCACGGAGCAATTCAACCGTTTTGCAGATGCATTATCTCCAAGAGAACAACTCCATGTCACCAGCTTCAGTGCCTTTAGAGGGAACATTCTAGAGGGGTTCCCAAAAATCACAACACCTATAATCGAAATCAATATTATGAGATTTAAGTCATATGGCAATGGGCATGAGAAGACAACTAAGATGAAGATGATGGAGACCCAAAAGAAGTGTAACATCCCGTGTTTTTGATCTCTTATAAGGATTAAAAGTGTTACTATGTCAACAAGAGCTCTTATTTTTCATGGTTCAAGTGAGGACAAAGAACTCTGAAGTTAAGCATGCTAGGAAGAGAGTAGAACCAGGATGGGTGACCTCATGGGAAGTCCCCGGGTTGGCATGGGATGACACTTTTAAGACCTCGGGCCTTACAAATGGTATTAGAGCTGACTCTGGGTTACAAGTGGACTTGGCCTTGAGGGCGGTTGCTCGACCTAGAGGGCGGTATTTGGGACTTGATGAGGTCATCAAGGGTTTAAGTGGGGGTGATTGTAACACCCCGTGTTTATGATCCCTAATAAGGATTAAAAGTCATACCCATGTCAACAAAATCTCTTCCTTTTCATGGTTCAAGTGAGGACAAAGAACTCTAAAGTTAAGCATGCTAGGGCGGGAGTAGTACCAAGATGGGTGACCTCCTAGGATGTTCCCTAGGTTGGCATGAGATGACGCTTTTAAGGCATTGGGCCTTACAAGAAGTTGGTCGCTCCTACCATGAAAGGGAAATTCAACCATTGATCCAAAGGATTTGATGTATTTTGTCCCATATTTAATTTGGGTACATGGAATATTATTTGGATTTGATATTATTCATATCATTGATGTTGGATTGTTAGAGTTACGTCTGAGGGAACAAAAGCTTTGTTCCCACAAAAGGTGCAACGGAATAATATAGCAAGCAAGATAAAGTAACGAACTCACGATGTATAGTGGAAACCCCAATCAGTCAAATAACTAATCAAGAAAAAACCACTACCTTCAAGCTTCTCGCTTGAGAGGATTTTGAAGCGTCTACTTATCTTATTGATTTCTTGTTCGATTACACTTGTAGCCTGGACTCCAAACCCTAGACTTCCCACCTAAGTTTGAATCTCTTCTACAACGGTGAATACGAACTCAACCCTCTAAGACTCACAAACACTTCACTCTTTTTTTCTTCTCAATCAAATGCTCTCTGTTCGTTGTTGTACATAGAAATGAATCCCACACTCCTATAAATACAACACGACTAACACAATCGTAACAAGATAAAAATATCTTTCTAAAACTTGGTAACAAGAAGATATTAAATGATTTGAAGAATATTATCTTAACCGCCTATATTATCTAAGGAAGGAATTCCTAAGATAACATAATCGGATAAAGATAAAATCCTTCTCTCTCCAAATATATTATCTTAGGAAAGATTTCCTAAGATAACACAATCGGATTCTCTCTCCAAATCTTCCCATCGGCAAGATCCTTCCAGCCGAAATCCTTCTTCCTTGATCGCGTGATCTTCCAAGATATTTCCCATAATCTTCACGTTGAATATCCTTCACTCCATTCACAGCTTCGAGTTGTTCGTCATTGATATTTCCTTGAGAGGTAACAAAGCATGTGGAGATCGCTTTGTGCCCCGTTCAATCTTTCGCTGCAATGGTTCCCTGAGACAACTGAATTGTTCCTGAAACACTTGGTTACCAGATTAGTTGAATGTTTGTTACCATCAAAACCTAAGGAATTCAACAAATTCCCCCTTTGTGATGGTGACAAACATCCTTGACAATAAAACATACATATAAGATAGAGACAGTTGTATAGAGAAAGTTTCCACACTTAGACACAATAGTTCCCCCTTAGTCTAGCAACATATGAAACCATGTTTTGTTCCCCCTCAACTAAAGCTACCAGTCATTTTCCCCTTTTGGCATCATCAAATACATAAGTAAATAGCGAAAGGAAAATGAGCACGATAAGATAAACAAACAACCCCTTTTGCATTAGATTGAACCACACAAACATAGACTACATGCAAAGACACCAGCAAAATAGGCAAAGATAACATATATGATTAACAAGCCAATCAAGGCAAACACATGAAACAGAGACAAATAGAAATAAGACAGCGATGGGAGAGATGTGCTGGGAACATAAGAAGGGTTGGTAAGCTGAGAGAGACGAATCAGCCAATCATGCACCACTGATACCAGGAGCCGAAGAATGAAGAGTAGCAGGGCAAGCACATCCTCCATTAGATATCCTTGTTGTTCCGCCAGTGTATACGCTTGCGAGACAACCTCCTTAGTTCCTTCCTTAGATCACGTTCTCCGTTTGTTTCCCCTTGGAAATTATACCTTCAGTTTTTTTTTATAAATTTTATTTATTGAGATCACAACCAAGAAGATATCTTCCAAAAATAGATCGTGTGGAAGGTTTTGACCAAATTCATCAATTTCCATAAAAGCTCAGTTGCCACAAACAACACTTCATTCTTGAAGGCACATATCACTTCCCAAGCAGTTGCTTGCTGTCAATACACTCCATACTGGACAAGTACCAGCCCCAAGCCACATAGGCGACGATTCGTTTTCTCGACTTCCCAAAAAAATTAGAAGAGTGTGATGCGGGGGTAACGTTACCAGAGAGGGTACAAAGAACATCACACGAAAAATATACGAAATTTTTGATAACTTTTAATCATGAATGAGAGGCTCCCAGATGTGGATGATTAGAGGGGCTCATAGGAAGCATCAACCATGATGGCTAGGGTAAGCTGTAGAGTCAACAATCATTTGGGCTTGTAATGAGGGATCTATGCATCAAGTTGACTCTTTTAGGCCGAAAGAAAACTGTTTCATGTATCATTATGATAGCATATACAATCATGCATGAACATTTGCACATAAGTGAAGTATTAGCACGAGTCTAAGCAAGTTGTTCAATTTAAGGATCAAGAGAATGAATGCAGATCAAGACATGACGATTTAACCATTCACATTTTATCATGCAATTTAGCCAATCATCGAGGGAACATAAGAGATAGCCAATCAATTTAGAGAGATCATACCTAGTTCCATACGAAACTGTTCGAAGGGTTCCCTATTTAGTGCCTTGGTAAAAATGTCGGCGATCTGATCCTTGGTTCCGCAGAAGTCCATGGATACCAACCCTTTCTCCACACAGTCACGTAAGAAGTGATGCCTTATCTCGATATGCTTGGTGCGTGAGTGTTGCACAGGATTCTTGGAGATATTTATTGCACTAGTATTGTCACAAAGAATGGGAATAAAGTCAAGAAGAATACCATAGTCGCTGAGTTGTTGTTTAAGCCATAGAAGTTGAGTGCAGCAAGCGGCGACGGCTATGTATTCGGCTTCTGCAGTTGATAGAGCAACTGAATTCTGCTTCTTTGACCCCCAGGAACTAAGCACGGCCCAAGGAACTGAGCCATTCCAGATGTGGACTTTCTATCCACTTTGTTCCCTGCGAAGTCAACATCTGTGTATCCAACTAGATCAAAGTTTCCACCCCTGGGATACCACAGACATAGATCATCCGTTCCCTTCAAGTATCTCAGAATCCTCTTCACATCTTTGAGGTGTGTCTCTTTGGGATCAGCCTGAAAACGAGCACATAGACACACACTATACATAATGTCAGGTCTACTAGCAATTAGATAGAGAAGCGAACCTATGATTCCTCGATAGAGAGATGGATCAACTCTTTCCTCATGTTCGTCCTTTCCCATTGGATTGTTTGGAGAGATAGGAGTTGTGAAGGGCTTTGCATCAGACATTCTGAATTTCTTGACACATTCCCTGAGGTACTTCTGTTGGTGCACTTTGGTTCCATCTTCTCCCTGAGAGACTTGAAGACCTAAGAAGAACTTGAGTTCCCCAACCATGCTCATCTCGAATTCACTGGCCATCAACTTTGAGAATATTTGAACCAGTTTATCATCTGTAGAACCGAAGATGATATCATCCACGTAGACTTGCACAACCAGAGTGTGCTTTCCCTCTTTCAGAAGGAACAGAGTCTTGTCGACTTTTCCACGAACATATCCATGAGCCAGAAGGAACTGTGAGAGCCTATCGTACCAGGCCCTCGGAGCCTGTTTGAGACCATACAATGCTTTGTCAAGAACGTAGACATGATCAGATTGGGAAGCATGTTCAAAGCCAGGCGTTTGCTCCACATAGACCTCCTCCTTGAGAACTCCATTCAAGAAGGCGGTCTTTACGTCCATTTGTTGCAGTTTGAAGCGATGGAAAAAGGATTAGGGTATTAGGAGTCTTATGGCTTCCAACCTTGCAACAAGAGCGAATGTGATGCATGAGGATCGAGATGAAGCCTTCGGTGTGAGGAAGTCCACAAGAGCCAAAGGAGTTAGGTGAGACAACACCAACCCGGCAAGGGGAATCGTCTGTATTCAGATGGATGGTTCTCTCTGTTCCGGGCTCAGAATTGCGAGATTCCAAATCCCAGTGGTATATCCGGAAGTCTAGATGAAAGCCTCCAAATTTGAGAGTGAACCGATCTAGGAATCAGAAGATATAGCGAATCTACTGAGGTGTCGCAGATGGTTTCCGCAAGGAACTTGGCTCCGGCGAGAGGAAGTTTGAGGGCAGATTGGAAGCACGTCTTGGGCTGGTTCTTTGTATGATCTTGGGGTGATTCAAGGGTGGTTTTGAGGGCAAGATTTGAGGTGGAGAGATAGGGTAAAAGTCGAAGGGATATGGACTTACAAGGGTTGGATATGACGCACCGCACCTTGTAAGAACTAGTGAAGAACTCGCCTTGGATATGACGCACCAAAGGAGGCCTTGCACGAAGGTTGATATGACTCACAACCTGGGTTTTCAAGCTATCTAAGTGATGGAAGAAACACTAAAATTCTGCAGAAAACTCCATTGAAAAATGAGAGAGAAAACAATGTTTTTTTTGGTTCAAGTTTTGCTTCCCGAAAACAAGGGCCGGATATCCCCTTATAAACCCAACCCCTAATGCTCGAGTTTAACCATCACATAGACAATAAATAAGGTAGAAAATTTCATAAAGACCCACACAAAATCGGCATTGAATGCCTCTTCAAAACAAGCCCCACATGGCTTAAGGAATCCTTGTGCCTTGGTCCGGTTGTTGCACCAAAGCACACATGGCCTTCTCTTCCATTTGGCTCGGAGATCCCATGGTCATCAAGCCAGCTTGGAGTCCCTCTTGCAAGGCTCGAGCCCGAGCCCGAGTGATTCGACCCGGAAAGACCCGAGCGCCGGCCTCTCTTGCGCCAACATTAGATGTGCGGCACTTTCTTGCTTCAACTCCTGATTCAAAGGCATTCTTGTGCTCCATATCTCCTAGAGGACTAGTGGAGTCATCCTCCAAATGATGGCTCGGAGAATGGTGAGAATTGCCGGGCCAACTTTCATGCCCTAGCTCGGATGCCCTAGACGCGGCGGTGGCGGAGCTTGACTCTTCTTGGCTTGAGTGGCTTGAGTCTTGTTGGTGGCTTGAGGTGTCTAGATCTTGATGGGACATAGTCACATCAGAATGTCTCATCATAGTCGATGCCTTCCTGCTGGTTGTAACCTTTCACCACCAGCCTTGCTTTGTTCCTTGTAACCTGACCTTGATCATCCAGCTTGTTTCTGAACACCCACTTGGTTCCTATCACTATTCTGTTCCTTGGTCGAGGAACTAACCGCCAAACCTTGTTCCTTTCGAACTGATGGAGTTCTTCTTGCATGGCGTTTATCCAGTCAGGATCCTTCAATGCTTCTCTTACAGTTTTAGGTTCTTGCAAAGAGAGAAAAGCATTGAAAGCACAAAAATTATGTAAGGAGGAGCGAGTGCTTTGAGTAATTTCCTTTCTAAAGTCTATAAGGATTTGATGGACTGGATGAGACCACTTTTGCTGGTAGTTCCTAGTTTGCAGATTATTGATGTCAAATTCCTCAGAGTCAGCGTTGCTTGTAGTAGAACTTTCACCACCATTTCCTACAGCATCATGACCCTCTTCAATGTTTTCTTCAGCAACAGGACTTTCCTCAGAGGACTCCACTGAGTCAGGACTGGGGCTCTGTTCCCCCTGAGGAGCCTAAGATGATTCAGATGAATGAGCACCTTCATCTGTCCCGGCAGAGTTGGCGGAGTCGGGGGTTCTTGGTGTTGATGGGTCATCATGAGAGTCTTGATTTGACTGGACCCTATCTCCGATACTGTTTTCCACAAGCTGAAAGCAATCATCTTCAGACGGACCAGTGTCAGAGGGAACACTAGTTGATTGTTCCTGCACATTGTTACCAGCCATAGCAGTTTCATCAAAAATCACATGAACGCTTTCCTCTACCTTTCGGGTTCTCTTGTTGAATATTTTGTAGGCTTTGCTGTGACGAGAGTACCCTATAAAGGTCCCTTCATCACTTCTGGGATCAAACTTCCCAAGATAATCCTTCCCATTGTTGTGAACGAAACACTTGCAGCCAAACGTGCGCAGATGAGACACATTAGGCTTTCTTCCCCTTAGGAGTTCGTAGGAAGTCTTGTTCAAGAGTGGGCGAATGGTTTCTCTGTTCAGAACATAGCATGCAACGTTCAAGGCTTCGGTCCAGAAGCTCTCAGGAAGACCACTTGCAATAAGGAGGGTACGCGTCATGTCTTCTAGAGTTATGTTCTTCCTTTCTACAACACCGTTTTGCTGCGGAGTCCTTGGAGCTGAGAAATTGTGATTAATTCCTTTGTTCCTGCAGAGGGATAGAAACTTAGAGTTCTCAAATTCTGTCCCATGATCGGTGCAGATGGACCCCAGAGGTTGTCCTACACTTCTTTCAATTGAGCCAAGATTCGAATTCAGCGAACACTTCGTCCTTTGATGACAGAAAGATAGTCCATGTGTACCTGGAATAGTCATTAACAATAACAAAGACATAGGCGTTTCCTCCACGGCTCCTTGTGCGCATTGGCCCACAAAGATCCATGTGGATTAGTTCTAGAGGACGAGTAGTGCTTACCTCCTTCTTTGACTTGAAGGATGACCTAACTTGCTTAACTTTGGTGCAGGCATCACAAACTTCATTTCTTGTTGCTTCGATCTTAGGAAGACCGTTCATCAGTTCTTGTCTATGAAGTTTTGAAAGGAGTTGAAAGCTTGTATGACCGAACCGTTTATGCCACAGATCTGTTGTCCCAGCAATGGACGACATACATAGTTCCTTCTCAGGGATGAAAGTAGGGTCAACCTTGTAGACGTTGTTGTCGTAAATTCCTTTGAGTAGGACTTTCCTTGTACTTATACACTCAACATGACAATCATCAGTAGTGAAGACTAGCCTATTTTTCCTGTTTTGACATAGTTGAGCTACACTAAAAAGATCAAATTTGAGATTATTCACAAGTGTCACATTATTCACAGTAATATGGTTAGAAAGCCTTACCTTACCGATACCACAAACTTCTCTCTTACTCTTGTTTCCAAAGGTTATTGAGCCTCCAGAGGCCTGCTGAAGAGAGGAGAACCATCCTTTGTTCCCTGTCATGTGACTTGAGCAAGCACTGTCAAAGTACCAGGAGCCTTTCCTTGCTTCAGCCTCAAATCCCTGAAGACAGCCTTTTGATTCATTATGGTCTTTTATGCTCATCAAACAGACATCCCTTGAATGAGATGATTCTTCATCATCTGAGTTGGAATCACCCCATGTAGCAATCATTGCTTGTTCCCCTTCACGAACCTGAGGAAGACCTGCCTTCTTCTTGAAGCAGTTTTTGGCAAAATGTCCTTTGTTTTGACAGTGGTAACAAACGACATTGTTAGGAAACGGAACTCTGGAACTTTGGTTCCCCTGAGAGTTCCTTTCCTCAGTTTCTCTACTTTTGAAGATGACAAATATTTTGATACTAATGTTTTATCTCAAAGATGTGTGTTAAGGAACCACAGGAAAATTGTCGAAACCATGGAAGCCAAACAAGACAAAGAAACCAAACAGCAAGCCAAAAGAACCCAGGTGTGCCCAGAAACAACACGTGATGTTGATTTTCCCGAGAAATCTGGGAACACCAAACCTTGGACAAAAGGAGGTGAAAGCGACATGAGCAAAGCTTCCAAAGTCTGCCTCCATCCAAAGCAAAGCTCCAAGATGTCCAGAACACAACCTCAGACAAAGGTTGCTGAAAGCGATAGGTCATAAAGTTGTCACCATCAAGAGGACAGTTCCAAAGTGTCCAGATTTATGAACCTCGGATGAAAGGAGTTGGAGAACGACTTGGCAGACTTGGCAGACTTGGCTGAAGCAGTTGACCAACCAAAGTGGATTCTGAGCTGCCTAGGTTGTTGGTACATGTCAAAGACAGCGTGAATCAAGGATTACCACACATCCTAGGGCAAGCTTGATCTGTGGGAACCAAGAGAAGATCCAACCTCGAGAATCCACTATATAAGGAAGATAAGCTATGCTATTATCTTCAAGCACAACTACAAGAATCACACTCCATAGTATCATAGTGTGAAGCTCTCAACAAGATCATCAAATCAGAACAAGATCAAGAGGAACCAGTCAAGGAATCAAAGAGCTGTGTGCTAGTTCCTGTGACTGTACGTGAGTTAGTTCCTTAGTGCTTATGACTGCTTCTTGGATTGATTATACTTTCTGTTAAGTTATCTAGGATTGTCTAACTGTGTGTAAGACAAAGAAACCGTGTGTTTGTTCCTAGGATAAGCTGTAACCGAAGTGATAAGAAATCAAGAAGTAGACCTTGAAATCCTGTCGGAAGAAAGGTAGTGGTTTTTATCCTAGATTGCTAGTTGGCAATCGAAGGTTTCCACTATAAGGAACTTGTTCATTTAGTTGATTGTTTATTTCCGCTGCGAAGGGAACTGTAAACTGTATTCTCAGTTCCCTGATTATTAATCTAACAATCACGATCCTACAATTGGTATCAGAGCAGGAAAAGCTCTAGATCTTTGTTAAGTTTGCAGATCATGTCTCAGCCAAGCAAGTTTGAGCTCAGAATCTCCACCAACAAGCCACATCTCCAAAAGAAAGGAGAAGAAACATGGTGGGAAAAGTGCATGAAAAACCACATCAAGACCAACGATTACCAATGTTGAAGGATAGTCAAAAATGGAGATGGCTATGTCGATCTCACCTAGAAGGAAGAAGACTGGAAACCTGAGCACTATGTCATCATGGAAAAGAATGCCAAGGCCAGACAGTTCATCCTCAATGGACTGGACAGAGAAGACATGGACAAAGTCATAGGCATCAAGATGGCGAAGGAGATGTGGAAAGCACTCAAGGATATGCATGAAGGAAGTGAGGAACTGAAGCAAAGCAGAAAGTTTGCTTTGGAAGGAGAATACCACACCTTCAAAATAATGGAAACTGAAACCATCTCAGAATACTATTCTAGCTTCAACAGATTGATTGGAAAGCTAACAACGGCTGGGGTCAACCTCGATGAAGTTTCCAAGTCACTGGTGGTTATCAATGGACTCAATTCTAAGTTCACCCTCATCAAGGGAATCATGAAGAACACCCCAGTCATCCAATCGCTTCCCTTGACTCAGATCATAGGGAAACTGGAGGTTGAAGAAGGAGAACACACCAAAGTCAATGCCGACAAGAAACTGGAGAAGGGAATTGCTCTCAAGATCTCCAAGTCCTTTTCAAGGATTGAGATGGAGCAGGAGAACTCAGACCTAGAAGAGAAGGAGGACGAACTTACAGCTCTCTTCACAAAGAATATCAAAAAAATCTTTGTGAAGGGAAGGTTCCAAAAAGGCAATTCCTCTCACAATGGACCAAGGAGAGATCTCAAAGAAGTCTCCTGTTATGAGTGCAAAGAAAAGGGGCACTACACTAAGAACTGTCCCAACAAGGAAGACTCCAAAGAAGATGAAAGACCTCAGAGAAAGAAGGCTCTTGTGGCCTCATGGGGAGAAGACTCAGATGAGGAACTGAATCTGAGTGGTTTCTCTGGAGGAAGATGTCTCATGGCAAAAGGAGATTCAAGCGACTCAGAAGACCTTGAGGTAACTTCTGACGACTTTCAAAAAACTCTAGTTGATTGTGATAAGAAGCAACTTCTAAAGATCATAAAGAAACTAGGAAAGAAAACTAGTTATCTTCAACAAAAACTTGATGATTGTGAAGATGAAATTGCTTGCTTGACTGTTGAGAATTCTGTGTGGAGTAAGAAGCTTGATGAAACTGAGAAAGACCTAGCTGAAACCCACTCCAAACTCATTGATATTAGAAATATACATGCTAGTCACCTCAAAATCTGCAAATCTTGTGATGAGACTAGTATAGACTTTGTTAAAGTTCCTATGCATGATAACCTACCTGGAAATGATATGCTTCAATCTATAATTGATAGGTTAGACACTCTCACTGACTCTATAAATGAAAAAATGATAAATCAAACTGTCTTTGTGAGACAACGTCATGGAATTGGATATATTGATAACAAGGCCAATAATGATGTTGAAGATGAAAAGGCTAGACGAGAACTTGTTGAGATGAATGAGAACCTCAGTACTGCTCTTGCCACTTCTCGAGATAGGAATCAATTCCTATTAGAGAAGATCATGGTTCTTGAGAACAAGGCTGAGGTTGCCAAGCGTCTCAATGAAAGGTCTCAAAGTCCAAAGAGGGAACCCAAGGGAAAGGAGAAAGCATTCCCTGAAGACAAGTGGTTCAATAATTCCTTTGCTCACAAAAGGTATGTGGACATGGCTCATGGTAAGGTTAGAAATAATGTTGATTTCAACAAAAGAAAAACTGAGAAACCCTTTAGGCCAGGAAAAGGAAAGTATGGACATGTCGTTTATAATCGTTTATGTTACTATTGTGGCAAGAATGGTCATTACAACACTGAGTGTCCTAAAAGAAGGAACTATGAAAATGAGAAAAGAGCTTACTACTGTGAAAGGAATCAGTTCCCTTGTAGCTCACAGACTCACAATGATAATTCACATGCTAATCCCCCCATTAAAGCCAAGCTTCACTGGGTTCAGAAATCTTAGTTTCCTTGTGTGCAGAAAGAAGAGAGGCAACCTCAACTATAGTACATCGACAGTGGTTGCTCATGCCATATGACCGGAAGAAGAAATCAGATGACCTCTCTTCAACCTATCCAAGGAGGGAACATCTCTTTTGGAGACAAAAGCAAAGGGAAAATCTGTGGAATAGGAACTGTGAATCTCAATGACCACATTAAGGTAAACAAAGTCCACCTTGTTGATAATCTTGCTTTTGATCTAATTAGTGTGTCACAGCTGTGCGACCAAGGAGACAATGAATTTAGATTCAAATCAAATGAATGCACTGTCCTTGACTCCTCGGGACAAATCATCTTAAAAGGTAAAAGGTTCAACAATGTGTATGTTGTTGACCCATTCTTTGTTCCTAAGGAGAAACTCTGTCTCTCAACTGTGAATGATCAAACGGACTTGTGGCATCAACGTCTTGGTCATGCAAGCACCAAATTGATCCAAAAGCTACACTCAAAGGAGCTAGTCAAAGGCCTTCCAAAGATAAGTGGCACATCTACGGAACTATGCTCAGACTGTGTAAAAGGGAAACAAGCTCGAAGTTCCTTCAAATCCAAAAATATGGTAAGTTCCTCAAGGCCTCTTGAACTCATTCACATGGACCTTTGTGGACCTATGAGAGTTCAAAGCCTAGGAGGAAACAGGTACATCTTTGTTCTCGTCGATGATTTCTCTCGTTTTACTTGGATAATATTCATAAAATCTAAAAGTGAAGTCATTGGACATTTTAAGGATCTGGTTCCCATGTTAGAAAAGTCTATCGACTGCTCCATTAATTCTATCCGTTCTGACCATGGTACCGAGTTCGAAAATGGAGAATTTCTAAACTTTTGCAGTGAGCACGGCATTGATCACAACTTCTCTGCACCATACACTCCTCAACAAAATGGAGTAGTGGAAAGGAAGAACAGAACCTTAGAAAACATGGCTCGAACTATGCTCATCTCGAGTGGTCTCTCTCAATCATTCTGGGCTGAGGCAATCAACACATCCTGCTACATCATCAATCGAGCTATGCTTCGCCCAATCACAGAGAAGACACCCTATGAACTTATAAGAGGAAAGGTTCCCAACATTTCACATCTTAGGGTGTTCGGATGCAAGTGCTTTGTGCACAACAATGGAAAGGATAATCTTGGCAAATTTGACCCAAGGAGTGATGAAGGGATCTTCATTGGATATGCATCAAGCAACAAGGCTTACAAGATCTTCAACAAAATGACCAAAAAGGTAGAAGAAAGTGTTCATGTTATTTTTAATGAAAAATCACTTGGTAGAAATGTGCAGAATACCATCAGTTCCTTTGAAGATCCATTTCCCAAACCTCCTCAAGAAGATCCAGATGAAGACATCACACCACCCAGTTCCTTCCCTGCTGCACAAAATCCCCCACTTGTTCCTCCACCAGTTTCCATGGATAATCAACAACAATCCATCTCTGGGAACCATGAACATGAAGATAATACCTATGGAGACATCAATGATTCATCCTCTCACATGTTCTTAAATGGAGAAGGTGGTCCCAACATAGAAGTTGAGGCTGAATGTTCAAATCAAAATGCCTCCACATCAAATGCTCTAGCTCCCAACAGAGAAAGAAGAACCATCAAGCCTCCAGTCAGGTTCGAACATCTAACCTTCTTTGCTTTCAATGCTTTCTTATCTATTGTGGAACCAAAGAACATAGGTAAAGCACTGAAGGATGTAGACTGGATCCAAGCCATGCAAGAAGAACTTCATTAGTTTGAAATGAACAAAGTTTGGCATCTAGTTCCCCGCCTCAAGGATAAGCATATCATAGGAACTAGATGGGTTTTCAGAAACAAGCTCGATGACTCAGGAGCTGTAATTAGGAACAAAGCAAGGCTTGTTGCTCAGGGATACAATCAACAAGAAGGAATCGACTATGATGAAACCTATGCTCCAGTGGCAAGGATTGAAGCAATAAGGCTGTTGATTGCCTTCGCATCACACAAGGGTTTCAAACTATTCCAAATGGATGTAAAGACCGCCTTCCTCAATGGCATTCTTTAAGAGGAAGTCTATGTCAAGCAACCACCCGGTTTTGAAGACAGTGATCATCCAGACCACGTCTATTTCCTAGACAAAGCCTTATATGGTCTCAAGCAAGCCCCTAGAGCTTGGTATGATCGTCTTGCCCAGTTCCTACTCTCCAATGGTTACAGGCGTGGCATCATTGATAAGACTCTCTTCATTCTAGAAGAAGAAGGTAACATCTTAGTGGTTCAAATCTATGTTGATGATATCATTTTTGGTTCCACTAACATGTCCCTTGTAGATAAGTTTAAAGACTTGATGAGCAGTGAATTTGAAATGAGTCTAATAGGGGAACTCACCTTCTTCCTCGGATTGCAAATATCCCAAAAGAAAGATGGCATACAAATTCACCAACAAAAGTATGTCAGGGAACTGTTGAAAAAGTTCAAAATGGAGTCCTGCAAGCCTCTCTCCACTCCCATCTCTACCATCGCCCATTTGGACAAAGATCACTCAAGTCCTCTTGTGGAAGAAAAGCTCTATAGAGGTATGATAGGTTCTCTCATGTATCTAACAGCTAGTCGTCCATACATTGTGTTTGTTGTTTGCTTGTGTGCTAGGTTTCAATCATGTCCAAGAGAAACACACTTAGCTGCTGTCTAAAGGATATTTCGATATCTCAAGGGAACTGACTCGCTCTGCATTTGGTACCCCAAAGAGTGTCCCTTTGAGCTGATGGGTTTCAGTGATGCTGATTATGCTGGATACCTGGTGGATAGGAAAAGTACCTCTGGAATGGCACAGTTCCTAGGCCCTTGCCTTGTGTCATGGGGCTCAAAGAAACAAATCTCAGTCTCCCTCTCCACCACAGAATCTGAGTACATTGCAGCCGCTTCTTGTTGTTCCCAACTCTTATGGCTAAAGCAACAACTTGCGGATTTCGATATGTCCTATGGTCCTCTTACCATTCTTTGTGATAACACCAGTGCTATAAACATTTCTAAGAATCCTGTGCATCATACTAGGACCAAGCATATAGATATCAGGCATCATTTTCTTAGAAATCATGTTGAGAAAGGGAACATCATTATGAAATTTTGTAGAACTGAAGATCATGTTGTAGATATATTCACCAAAGCCTTGAATAGAGTTCCCTTCAAGAACCTTAGATTAGAACTGTGAATGATTCTTATAACCTAGAAGTGACTTTAGTTTAAAGGTTTCTTTCCAGTTTCCTTGATTGACTAGTTTAGATCTTTTACTTGTTCAATTTTGGAATCTCTGTGTTATATCTTTTGCAATAGACCCTCATCTCCATAATGGTTACTCAAAAGGCTTTGATAAATCTTACTAGTTCGTGTCCTTGAGTCTTCATTGTTCATTATACCTCACTCATTGTTCGAGGTTCTTTGTTGGCCCAAAAGTCACAATCTGATCATATTATAACCCATCAATACAAGCCGAAATGATGATTGTGTACTATGACCCTCCCTTGCCTCATTGCACAATTCAATTCCCTATGATCCATCTCTTAACCCTCTCTGGGAATTATTGTATAATGCGATAAATGGCCTTCCCCGATTTCTTTTATGGGAACGTACTTTCAGGTCCTATGTTTTCAAACCCCACATCCAAGGTTCCCATATACCCCTCTAGCACAGTGAAAAAATTGCTAGAAAGGAACTAGGATGGACTACCCTCTAAACGGCTAGTAAGGGAATTGCTCGTCCCAAGATGACATTTATGGCAAAATCTCAGACGTCAGACATGTCATATCACCCGGGAACAGTTTCCATCTCTGAGTGGTTGAGCTTTGAATTTGTGACTGTTCAACTTCAAAAGGATGCAAATCCTTGGAGCCATTTCAATGCTTCAGATCTCCCAAGATTTCTCTCAACGGCTCGATCTCTCCAACGGCTCCAACAACACTCAACGATTATTAAAGGGCTCCTGTTGATTGAACCAAGCACTCTGCCTTGCTACTCTCTAGCTCTCCCCTTCTCTCAATTGCTCCTTTTCTATTTCTCACTTCTCAAAAAACCCCAGCTTCTCAAATGGCCAACAAAAACCCTATCCCTAATCTTGTTCAGGATGAGGAAGAAGCTGCACTCCTCAAAGCTTTCAGAGAAAAGAAAGCAACCTCATCCTCGAAATCCCTTGATGTCACCCCCTCTCAAAACCCTATAGCCCAGCATGCTGAGGAGAAAGTAAAGGAACTCCCTCCTGTGTCCACATCTACTACCCACACCGTCTCAGAAGGAGGCTCCCACGACTCCTCTCCGGACAAGGACACCCAGGAGATCCACAGCTCAGAGCCGTCGCCTGCAAGCCTTAAATCCAAACCTGCCTCTAACCCTGCTCCCTCAGTTGCCACAAGGCTCAAACTTCGCAAACGCAGTTCCTAGGCCTTGGTTCCTTACAATCCTGCCTCAAAAAAGGCCAAATCCACCACCCTTTCCTCCTCCTCTCTGGGACAAGTGTCTTCCTCCTTCTCTAAGAGGAAGATACTCAAGCCTCTCATTATCGGAAGGGAGTTCTGGACCCAAACCCTAGAGGACGAAGATGAAGATCAATTCGGTGAAGCCCTCGGTGAGTTTCACTCTCTGCTCCAGTACCAAGGATGGGACCAGATCTTGGTGGAACCCTTCTCAGTCTCCGACGAAGTCGTGCGCCTCTTGTACCAGTCCATGACCTTTGTGCCAGCCAAAGAAAACTCTCCCTGCAATGAGGCCATCATTCAATGGAAGGGAACTATGTATCCTCTGTCCCCCAGCATCATTGCCTCCGCTCTAGGGATTGAGCACAGGTCAGGCTTTGACATTTTGTACCAAAAAAAGACATGGCCCAAAGGAAAAGGCTACAAAACCAAGACTGAGGTGGTAACCAAGCTCTATGATGGCGACACTCTAAAGAGCCTGCAAACTAAGGGAATCTCTATCTCCAACAAGCTGTTGCACTTCTGGCTCATCAAAAATTTGGTTCCCAGGCAGGAGCACATAGCCACGGTTCTCATCACTGATGCAATTCTCATGGATAAGATTTTGTCCGGTGACCAAGTTGATCTCCCCCGGATAGTGTTGGCCCATATGCAGTTCTGTAAGTCTCATGAATCCCATGCCCTGCCCTTCCCTCACCTCATCAATCAACTTCTCTCCATGCTCAACCAATATCCTGATGACTTCCCTGAAACCGCCTACAACAAGTTCATCACCATCACCACAGTAAGAAAACTCAAAACCAAAGATCACCAGGCCGCTCCCTCTGAAACACAAGCTGATCCGCCTAAGGAAAAGGCCAGTTCCCAAGCCTCCCCAAGCTCTCTGCCACCGCTCTACCCCACTCAAGACTCCTCTGCGATCCTAACTTCTCTAGGTCGTATTGAAAAAGCTATCACGGATGGTTCCCATGCTATATCAGTTGCCCTCCGTGATCAAGTAAATGAACTGGGGAAAACTAGAGCTGCTGTTTCCAGTCTGGTGGAGGTGCTTCAGAAAACCTGGGAGGATGCAACTGGAGCAAATCAGGCCACAGGACAGGATGAAGGAACTGACGACAAGAAGGATGATGAAGAGGAGGCCACTGACATGCCATAGGAACGTCTTTCCTAGTTCCCAACGCTATGACGCCACGGTGTGCTAGTAGTTCCCTAGGGTCCTACTCCCCTCTTCTATCCTATTTTGTCTATGTCAAGCTGTTTGTGATCTTTTGTTTCTTTTTCCACTATGCATCTCTGGACAATGTACTTGACTTTAATGATTAATGAACTCTTTTGGCAATGTTTCTAATGCATCATTTGTCTTTGCCTTAAGTTTCTATTATGGTGACTATCATGGGTTTCACGCAATTGTTTATTTCACATTGATATTCTATACTTGATAAGTAAATTGATCTTTTCGATGATATCAAAAGGGGGAAGAATGGATAGGAACCTTGAACTAATGGACTTATAGGAAATCTGAACCCGTTCTATTTCTGAGGGGGAACTTGAATAACTTAGTTCATTTGCTTAGGGGGAATTTGCAACTATTGAATGTTCTATCATTATTTAATAAAGTTGTAAATCTCTTAGCTCAATTGTTCTCATGAATTTAATGTCCTTATTATGTTGCCAGGTTCCTTATATTTGTCATCATCAAAAAAGCGGAAATTGTTAGGAAACGGAACTCTGGAACTTCGGTTCCCCTGAGAGTTCCTTTCCTCAGTTTCTCTACTTTTGAAGATGACAAATATTTTGATACTAATGTTTTATCTCAAAGATGTGTGTTTGTAATATCCCTCATTTTTAGTAAGGGTATTTGGGTAATTTTCCCATCCTTCGTTCGATAAATTTTTCGCTTTCAGTGGAGTTGGATTTTTGGTAAAATCCTTGCTCTCCGTAATAATTCTCTGAGTGGAATAAATTACATTCGATGTAATTTCAGGGCTTAGATATTTACGCAAGATAATTGTGTAAGATATTTATGCAAGATATTTGTGTAAGATATTTACGCAAGATATTTGTGTAAGATATTTACGCAAGATATTTGTGTAAGATATTTACGCAAGATAATTGTGTAAGATATTTACGCAAAATATTTGTGTAAGATATTTACGCAAGATATTTGTGTAAGATATTTATACAAGATATTTGTGTAAGATATTTACGCAAGATATTTGTGAGATATTTGTGAGATATTTGTTGAGATATTTGTGAGATATTTGTTGAGATATTTTATATAAAATATCTAGGCTATATATAAGCCCTCTCTCTCATTTTTCTCTCTCTCCCTCACAAAATCTCTCTCTCTTTGAGCTCTCTCCCTCACGGCTCTCTCTCTCTCTTTGAGCTCTCTCTCTCTCTCGACTTTCTCTCTCTCAAGGCCTTCGCCGGAAAGCTTGAATCTTGCCGGAGTTTCGAAGCTCTTGCCGGTGTTGTCGCCAGAGATTGGTTGGTGTTGGTGGTGCTCTCAAGGTGGTGTTAGATGTCCAGAAGTTGGAGCCACCACGAACCGAGCCCCGACACGTCGCCCCATCATCTTCCCCGGTGAGTCGTTGAGATCGTCTCACCACTGAAACGCCACCACACCCGCGGCCAGATGCCACCGCACCCGCGGTATGGCTGGGCAGTCGTGGTGTGGCTTGGGCTTTGTGGTCTCGATCAGGACTTTGTTCCTTCGATTCCTTTCGTATTCTTTTAGATTCGTATATATAGATATCGAATCTAACTTAGGGTTTCATTTTGGGTCGATCCGGAGGAATCTGTGGTCTCAGATCTGTCCCTGCATCAAGCCCGGAAACCCATCGTTGTCTCCAAGCCCTGCTAAGCTTTCGTCGGATCTAAGGCAAGTGGCAGTTCGCTCTTGCTCATCCTTCCATACTTTCCTTAATTATCAATTGTTAGTTGTTAATTAATTTGGAATGATTTACTTTTGTTTATGTTGGGAACAGTTTTGATAAATAATTTGATGAAAAGAATATGATGTTATAATAGGTTGTATATCTGCTAGATCAACGCTATTATAGACATATGTTGCCTGAAGGACTTGTTCGTGCACTGCCGGAAATACCGGGCCAGTTCTGTAGTTTTGATAAAGTTGGGGTTAAGCTCAGTAAATAGTAGACTTTCATACGAGCGTCTGGAACTTCGCGGAATTGGATTCCGAGTTGTATAACTAGTGTTATGGCCAAAACCATATTGAATGCAGATTCGGGAATATTCTGCTGTTCGGATTTGGGCTAGGGCAATTAAAGTGAACTGTTTAATTAGCTCGAGTATTGTGTGTTAATTACCGTGATGGTATTGTTGTGAATTTAATGTTGACTTAATGCTAGAATAGCACGTGGATTTGCAGGAACGCTAAGTCCAGGTAAGGATTTGTCGTTTTACTATATCTATGTTTAAGTTGTTTGCCAGGATGGCTTTGATGTGAATAATTAATGTGTTGAACTGTTTAGTTAGCACGAGTATTCGTAGGGAAGCTAAGTCCAGGTAAGGATTAGTCGTTTCTATTATATCTGTGTTTAAGTTGATTGACAGGATGGCTTTAATGCGAATTATACTATTGTTGTGCTTGAACTGTTTAGTTAGCACTAGTAGTTATAATATGGTTGTGCTTGAACTGTTTAGTTAGCACTAGTAGTTATAATATTGTGGTGCGTGAACTGTTTAGTTAGCACTAGTAGTTATAATATGGTTGTGCTTGAACTGTTTAGTTAGCACTAGTAGTTATAATATTGTGGTGCGTGAACTATTTAGTTAGCACTAGTAGTTATAATATTGTGGTGCATGAACTGTTTAGTTAGCACTAGTAGTTATAATATTGTTGTGCGTGAACTGTTTAGTTAGCACTAGTAGTTAGGAACGTTGGACTCGTCAAGGTCCAGTCGTTTCTTTATAACATAGTAGAGAGGTGGCTAGACCCCACCTAATACTATTCGCAGGTCATGACCCAACCTCTGATACACGAGTATAGAGGTGGTGCACTTAGCTGGTGACACAAATCTCGGAATTTAGTAGAGAGGTGGCTAGACCCCACCTAATACTAACATAGTAGAGAGGTGGCTAGACCCCATCTAATACTATTCGCAGGTCATGTCCCAACCTCTGATACACGAGTATAGAGGTGGTGCACTTAGCTGGTGACACAAATCTCGGAATTTAGTAGAGAGGTGGCTAGACCCCACCTAATACTAACATAGTAGAGAGGTGGCTAGACCCCACCTAATACTATTCGCAGGTCATGACCCAACCTCTGATACACGAGTATAGAGGTGGTGCACTTAGCTGGTGACACAAATCTCGGAATTTAGTAGAGAGGTGGCTAGACCCCACCTAATACTAACCTAGTAGAGAGGTGGCTAGACCCCACCTAATACTATATATGCGTCACTCAAGGCGAAACGCATACTCAAGATGTATAGGATCCGTTGGAGATATATACATGTAAAAACTTATAACGTGATGCGCGTTTTGGAATGAAATAAGATAAGTGCCGTTATCGCACATAATTAATAAGCTTTGGTAGTTGTACTAATTGGGTGGACATAATTGTCACCCTAAGGTTTAAAGCTTTGTATCTGCTCTTAATCATGTTGTATGCATTAGTGTGGATAAAGTGTTATGAATGAATAATTGATTAAGGGAATAATTCTTTAGGAACTCATTTTCCCTAATGTGGTCTTGAGTAAGACTGTGAAATCCGGAGTTAGAATGGTCAGGATCATACGTAAAGTATGACCCATGTAGGACCAATGGTTAAAGCTTTTGGGAAAGCCAAGTGTACGAAATCATAGGTATCCTTTGGGGAGATCTAATTGAGATTCGTTTGAAATAATATAAGGAAATAATGCGATTAAGTCCTGGATGGATAGTCGATGGTGTACGGAATATAAGGATTTAAGATAGAAATAAGTTGTTTAAAGACAGTACGAGTCGTTGGACTCGATAAGTGGAATTTCCAGAGGATGAAGAGTTATGACTCTTGGGAACTGTTAAGGATGGACATCTTGTGAGTATGTCATCTATAACGCTTAAGGTGCAACTCTTTGAAGAAGATTAAGTTGTAAAGTTATTGTGTTAAGAGGTGACCACTTAAATAGAAAGGTCACATTTTAAGGATATGATATGTTGATGATCCTGAGGTAATAAGAATTCAATAAGAATTATTACATGATGTGTAGTATGGAGATAAGGTTGTGAGATGATGAAGTGATTAAGGATAAATGTGTGGAGTTAATGTTCTAAGAGATTAAGAGTTATCTCTTATAAGTGAGCTTGTGTTATAAGCATTATAGTAGATGAATCATTTTCAGAATGATATCTTAAGGAATTAAGAGTAATATCTCATGGGATACATTTCGAGGAACGTAGGAACAAGATATTGTGATTGTTCTTGAATTTTAAAGGATTTAAGTTAGAATTTGGGATAAGGGCCAAATTTGATGAGAATGAGTAATGGAATTGTGGGAAGTATCTTTAAGGAAATTGAGGTTGTAAGATTCGAGGTTATTAAGGTTAATGTCTGATTATAAGAAGTAATGTGTGAGCTCGGGATTTCTCATTTAAGGAAATGAGAAATGTGTGTTCTCCTATTTTAAGTTAAGTGCGTTGTGAATAAGTTAAGTGCGGTGATGCATATATTTTAGTATACTCTTGGGAGAGTATTACAGCTAAGAGTAGTGCAGCTAATATTAGTGCAGCTAAGATTAGTGTAGCTAAGAGTAGTGCAGCTAATATTAGTGTAGCTAAGATTAGTGCAGCTAAGAGTAGTGCAGTTAGGAGAACTCGTCTTGACTTGGGTCAGAGTAAAGTTCTCTTTCTAATCTGAATTCGCATTAAGCGATGAGGTCGGTTATGAACCGAAACACCAACTTGTTTTTAATGTTCCCAAACATTCATCATAATTTTCCTATAAGGCTCATTTCAGTTGGAGTCTTCTTTTGGGATTTATTGTTGTAAGACTCGGTCTTCCAGAATCTCCTCTTGATCATGCCTTTTAATATATTCTAGTAGTAGTATGGTGGTTGACTATCGTACTCGACTGTTATTCGAGAGACGACGAGTCTAACCTAATACGACTACTTCGAACCACTCTGCTTTGTGCCCTTGTATGGTCTAATCATTTAGACTAACCAACCGCATTTGTTATCTGCTTTGTTGGCTGGTGTCATTCGTTCGATTCGGCACATCAGATAGGTTGTAGGTCCAAAAAGGCTAGAACGACTATGAAGGCAAACGGTGTTTTGAAGAGTTTTATCCAGGTTAAGGATCCTTGACGGGTGATCATTGCGATCAAGACCCTGTTGTTATTTCAAAGACTTCCGCTGTGTTAAAAAGGTCTTGTATTAAGACTACTCTGTATTATAAAGACTTCCGATGTATTTCAGATGTATTTGGTCGTATTTGGAATTGTGTTGAAATTCCGCGACTATGGTTTTAATCGAAGGTTATGATATTTTGTATCATAATTGTTGTTTGATGATTTATATCAACTGGAAAAGCCTGGAGTGACTTCGGGATGAGGAATCCGAGGTCACTGGCAGTAATACTTTCAAGAGGAAATTTGGGGGTGTTACAGTGTTAAGGAACCACAGGAAAATTATTGAAACCATGGAAGCCAAACAAGACAAAGAAACCAAACAGCAAGCCAAAGGAACCCAGGTGTGCCCAGAAATCCAACACGTGATGTTGATTTTCTCGAGAAATCTGGGAACACCAAACCTTGGACAAAAGGAGGTGAAAGCGACATGAGCGAAGCTTCCAAAGTCTGCCTCCATCCAAAGCAAAGCTCCAAGATGTCCAGAACACACAACCTCAGACAGAGGTTGTTGAAAGCGACAGGTCATAAAGCTGTCACCATCAAGAGGACAGTTCCAAAGTGTCCAGATTGATGAACCTCGGATGAAAGGAGTTGGAGAACGACTTGGCAGACTTGGCTGAAGCAGTTGACCAACCAAAGTGGATTCTGAGCTGCCTAGGTTGTTGGTACATGTCAAAGACATCGTGAATCAAGGATTACCACACATCCTAGGGCAAGCTTGATCTGTGGGAGCCAAGAGAAGATCCAACCTCGAGAATCCACTATATAAGGAAGATAAGCTCTGTTGTTATCTTCAAGCACAACTACAAGAATCACACTCCATAGCAAATATCATAGTGTGAAGCTCTCAACAAGATCATCAAATCAGAACAAGATCAAGAGGAACCATTCAAGGAATCAAAGAGTTGTGTGCTAGTTCCTGTGACTGTAAGTGAGTTAGTTCCTTAGTGCTTAGGACTGCTTCTTGGATTGATTATACTTTCTGTTAAGTTATCTAGGATTGTCTAACTGTGTGTAAGACAAAGAAACTGTGTGTTTGTTCCTAGGATAAGCTGTAACCGAAGTGATAAGAAATCAAGAAGTAGACCTTGAAATCCTTTCGGAAGAAAGGTAGTGGTTTTTATCCTAGATTGCTAGTTGGCAATCGAAGGTTTCCACTATAAGGAACTTGTTCATTTAGTTGATTGTTTATTTCCGTTGCAAAGGGAACTGTAAACTGTATTCTCAGTTCCCTGATTATTAATCTAACAATCACGATCCTACAGACATCCCTCATGTCTTTGTTCCCTTCGGAGACACTCAGAGTGCCCTTGTTTCGGGACCATATCTTCTTCATAGCTGTAGTGATGAGAGCAACATCTTCATCACCGTCCTCGTCTTCTTCTTCAACTTGAGATAAGTCAAAGGAAAGTTCAACCTTTAAGGCAATACTTTTAGCCTTCTCATCTCCTTTCTTGTTCATCTTGTGGTTGTATACAGAGGCGTTGTTTTCAAGCTTGGCAACGACTTCTTCCATGGTGAGAGACTTGACGTCAGTCTGGGAGTAGAGAGCGAGAGCAATCGCATCCCACTGAGAGTTGAGACCTTGCATGAAGTGGTGAGTGAGCTTTCAGTCTGCCATCTCTTCATCAAGGAACTCCAGTTGACCTACTATTCCTTGGAACCTGGAATAGAACTCTTGAATGTGCTCACCCTTTCCTTGAGATATTTGATCGTACTCCTTCATCAAGGAAATGATTCTGTTTTTCTTGACATCTTCATTTCCATGATGGAGACGTCTTAGAGCATCCCATATCTCCTTGGCGGTTTTGTAGCCGATGATTTTCTTGAGATCCGTGGGGAGAAGAGCCATGTGAAGGATCTTCTTGGCCCTACAATTCTTCTCCAACTTCTTCCAGTCTTCATCCGTGTAGTCTATCTTTGGCTTTGGCTTTGGCTTTGTGGCGTCTTTATCATTTGGAATAGCTATGGGGCCAATTTCAATGATTCTCCATATCTGTCCATCGAGGGAACAAATATGGGACTCGATTTGTTCCACCCACTAATCATATTCTCCAGCCTTCAGAATTAGAGGCTTCCAGAATGAATCTCCAATAACATTGCTTGACGACATCTTTCCTGCAAAGTCTTTAACGAAAACAATCTAGATCACCAGGCTCTGATACCAATTGTTGGATCATTACAGTTACGTCTGAGGGAACAAAAGCTTTGTTCTCATAGAAGGTGCAACGGAATAATATAGCAAGAAAGATAAAGTAACGAACTCACGATGTATAGTGGAAACTCCAATCAGTGAAATAACTAATCAAGGAAAAACCACTACCTAGCTTCTCGCTTGAGAGGATTTTGAAGCGTCTACTTGTCTTATTGATTTCTTGTTCGATTACACTTGTAGCCTGGACTCCAAACCCTAGACTTCCCACCTAAGTTTGAATCTCTTCTACAACGGTGAATACAAACTCAACCCTCTAAGACTCACAAACACTTCACTCTCTTTTTCTTCTCAATCAAATTGCTCTTTGTTCGTTGTCGTACATAGAAATGAATCCCATACTCCTATAAATATAACACGACTAACACAATCGTAACAAGATAAAAATATCTTTCTAAAACTTGGTAACAAGAAGATATTAAATGATTTGAAGAATATTATCTTAACCGCCTATATTATCTAAGGAAGGAATTCCTAAGATAACATAATCGGATAAAGATAAAATCCTTCTCTCTCCAAATACATTATCTTAGGAAAGATTTCCTAAGATAACACAATCGGATTCTCTCTCCAAATCTTCCCATCGGCGAGATCCTTCCAGCCGAAATCCTTCTTCCTTGACCGCGTGATCTTCCAAGATATTTCCCATAATCTTCACGCTGAATATCCTTCACTCCATTCGCAGCTTCGAGTTGTTCGTCATTGATATTTCCTTGAGAGGTAACAAAGCATGTGGAGATCGTTTTGTGCCCTCTTCAATCCTTCTTTGCAATGGTTCCTTGAGATAACTGAATTGTTCTTGAAACACTTGGTTACCAGATTAGTTGAATGTTTGTTACCATCAAAACCTAAGGAATTCAACAACTGATATGTCTTTTGATCATGGGATAAGATATGTATAACTATGGAATGTTTATGTAAACATGTCCATGATTTCTTATTACTATGAAATGAGAAATGATAGGTGTAAAACCTGTTTCTTGTTAGATCATATATGAAAGATTATTATATGATCGTATAAGGCCAAATTGAATTTTTGATCAAACAAATTTCGAATGATCGCCCGTTGAAAGGGAAACGTGTCCATTATTTGGACGTCTTCCTAACTAGACGATGATGAGACTTTGGTAATTTGCATTTAAATGCAAGAGTAACTCCATGTAAGTCACGTGATACAAGCAAAAGGACATTTACATGATGTTCAGGGTATTGTTACCATGAACATTGAAATATGATCACATGTTCACCATTTACTCGGGTGAAGGAAAGGTGTCATAACATTTGATTATATAATATAAACATTTTGTTTATAATATATTTATTATCCTGGATTTAAGGATTACGGAAGATTTCTTATAAAGAAGTTTGTACCCTATATGGGTAGTTCCCTTGAAGGAAAATGTCCTTAGTAAAAGACATGTGTTCCCTTGGAGGGAACTATGTCTTGAAAGGACTAGTATTTTGTAAAGGGTATGAAGGAGATATGTGACAATCTTGTTTGTTATATGAAAACTGATCATGGATTGATGTTTGCATCATCAAAGAACTAATGTAAAGCCCGATTTCTATGACATGTCCTTTAAAGTGTTCCCCTGAAGGGACATGTGTTTGTTAAAGGCGTTAAACTATTTATATACATTTTATGATCAAAGTGGTGATCATGAGCTAATCATGAGGTTTCATGGTTGAGATTGCAAGGGTCGAAAGAAACGAAACTAAAACGTCCAGACCTTGAGACCTAGATGAGGTATGAGAGAAATGTTCCCCTATAGGGAACTATTCCCATATGAGTCTAGTACACTTCAAGTCTACTATACTTTAGTGAAGAATACTTGAGTAATGTCTATAAGATATCAAATTACTTAGCTTAAGTCTATTGTTCCCTTGGACAAATTACTTAGTTAAGTCTACTGGTTAAGGCCATACTGTGTTCTATAGGTTGGCTACTTGACTCCATTGTATTTTGTAAAAATTAGTCGATTTAGACCTTACTATACTTTTGTGTAGATTGGTCTTGTTTCATTTTGATTTGTGGTGACATGTGATATTTATGTATGGTAAGATAAATGCTAGATATGGTTAAGGTTTGATAACCAAAGTTGTATATCAACAATGGTACAAAATGTACATGTTGTACAAGTTTTTCACAAATGTCAACATTATGGTTGGTCGAAGAGGGTGAATGTTTTATTTCCCCACACGACAATGTAATGATGTGTCAAAAGGGGATCCTTATGTCCTTGAAATTATGGTGAAATTCATGTCCCTTACTTGGTATAAGTGACAAATTATGGGAAACGAATCCCGTGGAAGGAAACATGCGCCCTAAACTTGGTTGCATTCACTAAAGGGAAGTGGTTGTTCCCCTAGAGAGAATTGTTCCCTGGAAGGGAAACAAGTCATTTTCTATTTAATAAAATAAGGTTCTTTATGAAAGAACATAGATGATCTCATATGAATTTTGTTTTGATAAAAACTAAACTTAATTTATTTGAGTTTGGATCTAGGATGGTCAATGGACTACCCATGCCTAAGAGATAGACTTTGGGTAAGATAGATGTTGATGGCCTCTTTGGGTATGCAAAGCATTCCAAGAATTTTCATATCAATTTTATTTAACTGGATGATTTGAGAACGGTCCAAACCGTGATCAAGTGAAGAGGTGCTAGATATGTTGAAGTTCACTTCATCATACCTACACCAAATACATTTTTCCAAGGTTCCATGGAAACATAATGTGAGATTGATTCGTCAAGAAAGAATGTCACTAGAGCTCCGTAATAATACGAGAGCAAGGAGGGAAAATATATTCGGTTCCTGATTTCAAGCTTACTTAGCTAAGGAACTGAGGATGATAAACTACTCAAGATTGAGATTTGGATCATAGAATCTCAAGTGAACATAACAAGTCTCTATTATTACCTTTTGCACAAGGGTGATGGAGAATGAGATGGGCTATCTCATGGATATGGAAATACTCGTGTGAGCGAAGTTTCCACCGGATCACAACATTTATGTGATAGATATATTTCCTTTAGGGGAAGTATGGCCAATGAAAATTTTGGTATACTTATATTGGGGCAACAAAATAAGGTTTGCATAATCATGTTGTGGATGAGACAAAGAAAGCACCTAATTGATGGCATCAAAGATGACGTTAGTCTAGCGGTTATGGTTATCCTTCTAGGATCGAAACGAGTCTGAAAGGAAGTATCCTTTGAAGGGAAGTGCCCCTTGACGGGAAACGTTTCCCTCACAGGGGAACGTGTCCCTTAGTGTCTCGTGAATGCATTGTGATGGCATGATGGAATCTTGACTCAAGTTTCCAAGAGTTTAGGAAACTTAGTGTACACGGAAGACTACATTGTAAGATGCAAGGCTGAATACGCCTTGTTCTGTGGCGGTTTAACAAGTACTTAAGTGCTATGAGTTGACCATGGTTTATGGTCATAGTTGTTTTTGACGGCTTATTTCTGGTAGTTCGAATGAGTACTCAAGTACTTGGGAAGATCACGGTTTATGATCTTGGTTGTGTTAGAATCATTCTTTGGATATGGAGGAAAAGTTGGATGCAATTCAGATAGTCAACTTACATTATTCATCTAAAAGTGGATGGATAGTTCCGATGCGGGAAACTTTGTTCTGAATGGACTTTGTCTGTTCCCATGGAGGGACTAGATGTGCTTAGTTCCACTTGACGGTAGTGCCATTTGATGGATTTCGGAAGGAACGATATAGCAACCTTGATTACATAATGAAAATGAGATTGGTAGTGATTACTTGTAGCCAAGTTTATAGCAAAGGACTATGAATTTAAATCTACCAAATGTTTTAAGGCCGAAACTGATTTCAACTTTGTGAACATAATAACTTTGTCTAGAGGGGAACAATGATGTGTTCTATAAGAGGTCACATCCCTTGGATGTGAGGTATGGCACGGTTCATGAGCTCGTGCTCATGGTCCATAATGTGATTTCGGTTGTCTTGATTCGGTCAAACAAATTTGGCTTACCACTTGATGAAAAGGTTGGCTGAGGGGATGGAATTAAAAGACCCACATAGCTTTCTAGTGGTGAGATACGAAATTCCTACCTAACTAAGCTAGGGACAAATTCAATGTGGCAAAGCTCACACATAGAAGAAAGAAGCATAAAGATGAATGTCCCAAAGTATGTTCTTGGTTCCTATAAGTTGGGAGATGGAAGACGAAGTCTTCTTAATAGTTCATTTGAAAAAGTGCAAACTGAAGGTGCTCGATTGGGAGAACGTTCCCACTAAAAGTGCAAAGTGTAGGTAGATACCTATATGGACGTGAAGTTTGGGCGCTTCATGAAGCATTGGGTTGGCTTCACATACGTTCATGAAGAGATATGGATTCAAGGACCTTAGTGTCAAGTACGACTTTAGAGTTGTAAAGTAACTCATGTGTGTGTTATCTTCATTCACCCAAAGAGGTTGATTGGTTCAATCCTTAGGACACCGAGATTCTGGGGTGTTTGGAATGTGTAACTACACTAAGCAGAAATTCAATCCTTGCAATATTTTCGTTTATGCATAAAGTTTGGGATGAAGGCTTGCTTATTTTTGTGAATCAAGGATTACACTAAAATTGGGGGGGGGGGGGGGGGGGTTGTTGGTGATTTTAATGTCATCATGAGATTGCTCTCTTGGAAGGAAAAATGTCATTTAGTGTGATCGGGATTCATACAACACTATGGGAACTCATTTCGTTATAACACATGTTTGGGGTGTAGAGTACACACTTGTGTAAGCGGACTAGAGTTCTGGAGGGAAACAATAAGGATTTGTTACATGTGAAGAGAAAGTACCCTTGGAGTGAACTTTGCTATTTTGTTCCCTTTGAAAAGAAATATCCCCTATGAGGGAAAAATACATAGAACTATACAGATGGCTGGTTGATATGAGCACGTTAACCATGTGGTTAATTGGAGAACGTGCTTGTAACTACTTTGCAACTATAACTGTAACTTCTCTAAGTAACCACCATAACTTATGTAACTTGCTTGTAAACCGCTAGTAACCATTGGGCACAGTTCCCTGAGATGGTAACTTCTATCGGAGCGATTGTAACCACTGGCTAATTGCTTGGTAACCGCCGGGTAACTATCAGAAACTTCTCTAAACTTCTGTAATTCATTTTCAAAAGTCTCCCATTACCTATATAAAGGGTTTTGGGTGATAGTGTTGGGGTTAGACGATGTGATCTCTCATATGATTGAATCTATCCAATGTCATAAACCATTGTTTACATGCGCTCTAAAATTCAATTCCTTTATGATAGTCTAGATTGGAGTTGGGTTGGTTTGTCTTATCTCACTTCAATTTTCGTGGATTTCCTATGGCTATGCCATGAGCAAAATATTGATTTCAGAAAGCTTTCATGCGATTCAAACCTATATCAATTTGTTATTGCCTTTTGATGGATCTATGGATGTGGAATCATCTACATCAACGTCCATGAAGGGGATGTCTAGATCTGCAGGGAGCATGGAGCAATTCATCCGCTTTGTAGATTCATTATCTCCAAAGAAAAGTTCCTCGTTAGCAGCTTCAGTGCCTTCAGAGGGAACGTTCCAGAGAAGGGTTAGCAAAACCACAACTCTTACATACAGTTCATCATTTCCTTCGTGAAGACGTATTAGAGCATCCCATATTTCTTTAGCACTCTTGTAGCATATGACCTCTTTAAGATCAATAGGTAACAAGGCCATCTAGTGAATCTTTTTGGCTCTACTGTTTTTCTCCATCTTCTTCCAATTAGCATCATCATAGTCAGTCCTCGCCTTGGCTTTGGTAGGGTCCTTCTCATTAGGAATGGGAATTGGACCAATTTCGATGATGCTCTAGATTTGACCATCGAGCGAGCAAATATGGGACTCAATTTTTCCACCCACAAGTCGTACTCGCCAACTTTTGGAATTGGTGGCATTTAGAAAGAGTCTTTGATTTCCATGCTTGAAGACATCTTTCCTGCAAAGAATTAACGAACACAATCTAGAGACCAGACTCTGATACCAATTTTTTAGATCGTTAGTGTTACATCTGAGGGAACAAAGGTTTTGTTCCCACAGAGAATGCAACAGAATTAAATACAGAAAAGATGAAATGTAGAACACACGACTTAGAGTGGAAAACCCCGATCAACCAAATAACTAATCAGAGAAAAACCACTACCTTCAAGCTTCTCGCTTGAGAGGATTTTGAAGAGGTCTACTTGTCTTATTAATTTCTTGTTCGGTTATAGTTGTAGCTCGGACTTCAAACCCTAGACTTCCCACATAGTCTTGAATCACTCCTACAACAATGGACACGAACTCAACTTCAAAGACGGCATAAACTCCTTCACTTGCTTGCTCTAGAATAATTGGTCAATGTCCGTGATTGGAAATGATCAATCCATTCCAATATATAATTTCCTGAAACCCTACTATCAAAGAATATCTTCTAACTCATGTCGCTTGGCGCGAGTTCCATGACAATAGTGTCGTTGGTTGGGACGAACCATATCATACAAAGGATTCAAGAGTTTTGCAATTATTGAATTATGTACGATCTTAATCCACAAATATTTTTGAAGTAGAGTTTGTGATTTTTGAAGTGTTTTTTATGTAATTCTTCCATTAATCATATTGTTCTAGCTTTTCCAATTTATATGATTGTGCAATTGCTTCTTCTTTTTTCCAATTTATCAATTGTTTCTTATAAGCTAACAAATCTTACTATCAAATAGGGGTGTTCATTTTTGGACCGGACCGGACCAGACCGGAAATTACAGTTCGGTCCTGGACCGTTTATGTAACCATCCGGTCCACGGTCCAAGGTTTTAAAGATTTATTGGTTACGGTCCGGACCGTAATACGCTTTTTTTATAATAACTATATCTTATTTAACCCTAAGTACACCCATTTTTACAGTCCAATTACGATCCGGTCTAGATGGATCGTAAATGAATCATTATATGACAACTTTTATCTAAATTTATTAAAAAAATCATTAGGAAAAATAAAAAATGGTCTATTATGGTCCAAGACCGGACTGGACCGTAATTAGACCGGACTGTATCGGTCCGGTCCAGTCCACGGTCCAAGTGTTGAAAAATTTACGATCCACCGGTGCGGACCAAACCGTCTATTTATGGTCTGGTCCGGTCTGGACCGTTTGAACACCCCTACTATCAAATATCGTAATATTATCATATATAATAACACCCTCGATTGTAACTCAATAAACCATGGAATATTATGGTTTATGGGTTAGGGTTTATGCATCCCGATGCGTGTGTTGAGGGTTTTGGGTTTAGGGGTTAGGATTTAAGGTCAACACACATCCCTAATGCTTGGGCAACATGGATTTGGCTGACCCTAAAGCCTAATGCCTAAACCCTAAACTATATCTAAATCTTAAGTGTATTATATAAGGGGAGATGAAAGGGAACTTTTGATAGGATCACCCTAAGCCTATTTAACAGAAGAAATGTTTGATATGCACAAAGTTTGATAAAACTCAAGATGCAATGTTTAAAACTATATCAACTAGCTTGTTTAGGCTTTGGGGGTTTAGATTTAGTGTTTGGGGGTTTATGGTTAAGTTTTTAGGGGTTAGAATTTAAGGGTTACCACACAACACTAGGGTTTAATTTAGGGTATGAGGCCTTAGGGTAAGCTTTTTAGAGTATTAATTCAAGGATAGATGAAAGAAAACTTTTGATAAGATCACCCTAACCTCTTTAATGGAAGAAATGTTCTATGATTTAAAGTTTGACTTTCGATAGGATAGACAGAAGAAATATTCTAGCTATATTACGACATATTTGACTTGCATAAAAGAAGTGCATTGCTTCATATGTTTAAGGTTTAGGTTATATTGCCTTACTGGACTGAAAAGATCGGTCCAGTAAGGCAATATAACCGTGGCCCAACAATTGCCCCAAAAGCAAACTAGGCCGAAAACGTCAATTGACGGGACGATTTAATTTTCTATCTTCTCTCCTTGCGTGATCTTTCCTTCCGATTTTCTTGAAAACGTTCAGGTGACGTGGCATCCTTTGATTGGACCAGCAGATTGACCGAATACTTGGCAGTTTTACCTTCTTAAATAGACTGTCGCTATCTTCTTGTTTCACCATCTTCTTTCTCTACAAAAGTTCTCACCTTTCAAGGTACAAGTTCAAATTCTTACCATTCTTGCTTATCTGCTCTTTTCATGGCATTTTTGAGATCCAAAAGAGGCCGAGTCACATCCTGCAGCCCCAGCGGGGAAGGAAGCGACTTCACCCCCTTGAAGCTCCTTACCCATAAGATTCCCTAGCCGACACTTTGACTCAATCGGAGTTGGATAGGATCTTGGAAGTAGGTCAATTTATGGTCGGGACAGTAGCGCGTCTCCCGCATCCTCACGAGCGTGCCGACTGGTACCAGGAAGGTTGGGTTTGCTTCTTTGAATACCCTTTTCGAATCGACCATTCTTTTCCCTTTTCAAACCTTGTTCGGAACTTCTTGGCTGTCTTGAAGCTTGCCCCTTGTCAAGTCATGCCTCATGCATGGCGTCTATTAAGAGTGGTTGATTTGTTGGTTTCTAGCATCGATGTCGATTTCAACTTTGATGCTTGTGGTATTCTTATTACTTGAGTAGTCGAGGGTATTCTAGGTTTCAATTATGCCTTCGGCGGGGTAGGTCACCTATTGCTCTGAATTTTGATAATAATGATCATGGGTGGAGGTCTCGTTTCTTCTTTGTGGAGTGGAGATCGCTCGAAGGGGGTGTTGATTGTTCTATCCTGTTGGTGGACTGGAGGAAGACATGTATCGTATTTGTCCTTTTAGATTTTTTATTGGACGTCTTCTAAACTTTTTGCTCACATGTGTCTTGTTGCAATTCATGATCCGGAGGAATATGAAGATTCTTACTTTGAAGCATAAACCCTAGCGCTGCTCGCTCTCCCTGAGGTCGATAGATCTTTCAATAACACTAATTTCTTGGCATTTATTCCCCTCGACATGTCGACGCCTTCAACCTTTGTGACCAAAGGCACCTGTTTGTTCCTACAGGTATGCGTTTGGGTGGTTTTTGGACTAGTGCTTATTATGTTGCGCTTTCTTGACAGCGTCTCACGACGGGAGATCGAGTGCGTGTCTCTCCGAGAAGAGTCTTTTGGAGCACAAGATTTCAGCGGCTAAGGTGTCGGCCTCGGCCAAGATCATCTCTCTGGACTCACCGTCGTCTAAAACTTCCGGGTTGAAGAGGAAGGCGGTCATGGCTGTTGAGCCCTTGCTGGACGATCTCAAGGACCAGTCTTTGAATGATCTTCTTCACCTCCAGGATCATGCTGCTAAGAAGGCTATTAGAGATCGGCATCCAACCGACTGCATCGACGAAGTGGGAGTGCTTGCTTGGAAAGTAAGTGTGAAGGGATTTATGCGTAGTTTTCTCCGTCTTTCTTGTTTTGCGTTTAATGTTCAGCTTTTTCTCTGTGTTCGCAGTCGCTTCAATATTCTCTGGTGGCTTTCTCGACGGTGTAAGATCTAAGCGACATGGCCGATAAGAGTATTGCTCAAGCCGAGAGTCAGCTTACTACTGCCAATAGTCGCGTGAAGGCGGCCAAGAGCAAGCAGGCCTCTGTCGAGAGGAAGTTAAAGGAAGTTCAAGCCCGTGTCTAGGAACTGGAGAGCAACGTCGAGGAGCTGGAGAGCAGCGTCGAGGAGCTCCGGATGAAAGATGCCCAGATTGTTAGTGATGTTGGGGCATATTATTGCATTAAGTCTCGTGTCTAAATGATGGAGAAATATGCCGCCGGGACTCATTCAACTTGTAACATAGAGAACGAGAAGGCAAGCATGGATCTCCTCTATCCCAATGGGAACGCTGGCGCTGAACTCTTTAAACTTGTTGGTTTGGGCAAAGATGAGCAAAAGGGCGAAGATGATCCTGAGGTGAACAAGGGTGCTGCCGAGGATGTGCGGGAGACGTCTCCTTTGGCAACAAAGGATCAAGTGATTGCCCTTGTAAATGTCGTCGAAATATCAGGTGAATCTTAGTTGTTTTCATGTAATGACAGTGACAATGGTTTTCTCACGTCGTGTTATTGACGCTTAGACTTTGTGACATTTTATGTTGTGCCCCATCGTGGAGATGCGACGGATAATGGTTTTGGCGACCCGCCCACCATCGCGGGTTGCATACTTTAATATGAATGCTTTGTTGTTTGCGTACCTTGTTGTTTTTTGCTTTGTTTTGCAGGTGGACTCGTCAGTCGCTTCCTAGTTGAGTCGTATGATGTTGGTAGCATAAACCTGTATTTATAGTCGTTTGTGTGTATGACATGTCGTGTAATTCCAAGGAGGAGTATTGTTGTATTTTGTAAAGATATGTTTTGTAATGTTCCTCCACTCCTTGTGTACTGATCGATCGTGTAATGTGTATGCGCTGTTGTATGATAGTGTTGGTTGTACATTGATCAACTTTGACTCTGTCTTGAGGCCTCTTGTTGTGTTTCTGTTTAAAACGTTAAAAAGGATAAAAAGATCAAAGGGCAACCGTTGGGTGTGAGCCCAACGGCCCTCCGATGCTTAAGTCAGTAAACGATGGAATGAATATAGTCGATCAAATTTAAACTGGATGTAAATTGTATGGTTTCAAAAAGTGATATAACTTTAAGTGGGTTGCGTTCCAGCTTCGTGGGAGTGGTTGGCCATCTTTTTTCTCGACTCGATATGCCCCATGACCAATGATTTCTTTAACGAGATATGACCTTTCCCATTGAGGTGCAAGCTTTCCGTTGGCTGGATCCCTAGTGCTTTGGAATACCTTCCTTAGGACCCAGTCTCCCACTTTGAAGACTTTGACGCGAATGTTTTTGTTGTAACTCCTCGCGACTTGCTGTTGATATCTTACCATTTGTATTCTCGCCTTTTTCGTGATTTCATCTTTTGTGTCCATATTATGAGACAACTCGATGTCGTTTTGCTCCGGGGTTGGTAGACCGTATCTGTCTATTGGGATGAGATGTTCGGCGGGTATGACTGCTTCGCTTCCATAGACCAATGAAAAGGGGGATTGGTCGGTCACGTTCTTTGGAGTGGTCCTATCGGACCAAAGTATTAGGGGGAGCTCGTCGGCCCATCTTCCTTTTGCCCCATGTGAGACGCTTCTTGAGATTGTTTATGATGATCTTGTTACCAGACTCAACTTGGCCATTAGACTGTGGGTATTGTGGTATGGATGTGACCAAGTTGATGTTTCATTGTTTGCAAAAGGATCGCATCTTGTTGTCGTTGAATTAGGAGCCATTGTCGCATACGACTTTCGATGGCACGCCAAATTTGCATAGGATGTTACGTTTTATAAATGAAAAGACGTGCTTTTCTTTACCTCTCAATATGCTTCAACTTCAATCCGTTTAGAAACATATTCGGTCATAGCAAAGAAAAAGACGCGTTGTCCTGATGCTGGTGGTAGTTTCCCCACGATGTGCATTCCTCATCTCATGAACGACCATGGTGCTAACGTCGTGTGTAGCATCTCCGATGATTGATGGGTGATGGGAGCATGCCATTGGCAGGAGTCGCATCTCTTGACATATTCTGTTGCATTTTTGTTCATCGTCGGCCAATAGTACTCTGTTCTGAGAGACTTACCTGACAGGCTGCGCCCTCCGGTATGGTTTCTGCATTCTCAATCATGTAAGGATTGTAGGACGCATTGGACTTCGGTTGTTTTTAGGCATCGCAAGTATAATCCTGTGACATATCGTTTGAACAAGATATCGTCTTCTAGATTGAAGGTTGTTGCTCGTACTTTTAGTTTCTTGGCTTCTCCTTTGTCTATTGGGAGTGTGTTGTCTATTAACCATTTGATGTATGGTGTAGTCCAGTCGTCTTGATTGTTTATGATATCCTCTTCGGTGTTGTCACCTACTTCTTCTGAGACTAGTTATTCTAAGGGAAGTTCGTCCACTATTCGAGTGTCATCGTTGATGGTCGCTTTGTAGACCTTGGGGACTGTTGGAGTCATGACGTGTGCTAGGGGGATGTTGCAGAAGTCGTTAGGGTGTAAGGCAGACCCGAGGTTTGTCAGTGCGTCAGCTTGAATGTTGAGGTCGCGTGGGACTTGCCTGATGGTGAAATTCTAGAATTTTTCTGCTAATTTTTGACGACGTCCATGTAGGCCATCATCTTGTCGTCCTTAGCGGCATACGACCCTTGTACCTGATTGACAATTAGGAGCGAGTCGCATATCACTTTGATGCTTTGGATTGTAAGGTCTTGTGCAAGCGTCAGTCCAAATATGAGTGCCTCGTACTCCACTTCATTGTTGGTCGTGTCCCATTCGTTGCTCACAGCTTGGGCTATATGGTCCCCTTGTCATGATTTTAGTACAACTTCTAGTCCGACCCTTCTTACGTTTGATGCTCCATCTATATGGAGTTACCATGTGCCCTTGTCTTCTTTGGTCATCAGCTGTGCGGCTTCCTTTGTGGATTCTTGTTCTAATGTTGGACTGAAATCAGCCACAAAGTTTGCCAAAGCTTGAGACTTAATTGATGTCCTTGGCTCATATTCGATGTCAAAACCACTCAAGTGTATTGCCCATTTTGCCATTTGTCCTGTGAATTCTGGTTTCCTCATGATGGCTTTCATGGGATGGTTAGTCCGCACAATAATAACGTGTGATTCGAAATAGGGCCTTAGTTTGTTTGATGCCATTACTAGATCCAGGACTAATTTTTCGAGCGATGTGTATCTTGTTTCAGCCGAGAGTAGAGAGCGACTTACATAGTAGACCGGAGATTGTTTTCCGTCTTCTTCTCTTATTAGGAATGCGCTTACTGCTGACTTCGACACCGCTAGGTATAATGGTAGTGATTCGTCATCCTTTGGCTTTGCTAGTAGCAATGGACTTGTCAGATATGTCTTCAGGTCTTGGAAGGCTTGTTCGTGTGCTGCCGTACATTCAAATGACTTATTCTTCTTCAGAGCTTCATAGAAAAGTTTGCACTTATTGGAGGATTTTGATATGAATCTGTTGAGTGTTGTTATTCGCCCTATTAACTTCTGGACGTCCTTGACGCATCTGGGGGATCTCAAGTTGGCGATTGCTTTGATCTGATCCGAACTGACTTCTAGTCCTCTTTGGGTCACCATGTCTCCTAGGAATTTCCCTAAGGATACTCCAAATGAACATTTAGTAGGATTTAGGTTCATGTTATACCTCTTTAGCACTTCGAATTCTTCTTTTAGATGTTCGATGTGATCTTGGGCTACTTTTGATTTGACTTGCATGTCGTCTATGTATACTTCCATGGTATCCCCAATCTAGTACTTGAACATCTTGTTAATGAGTCATTGGTATGTGGCCCCTGCATTTTTTAGTCCAAAGGCTTGTTTTTTCCTGGTCTTCTAGGTCCATTAGGATTTGGTTGTACCCACTGAACGCGTCCATGAATATGAGCATTTTATGGCCTGCACGACTGCACTCGCGTCGACCATCGCGTCGATGTGCGGCAAGGGAATGGAGTCATTAGGACATGCCTTGTTCAGGTCTGTGAAGTCGATGTAGACTCTCCATTTGCCATTTTTCATTTTCACCACGACGACATTTACTAGCCATTCTGGGTATTTGACTTCCCTGATTTTACCTGTTTCTAGTAAATTTTTGACTTCGTCGTCTACGATCTTGTTCCGCTCAGGTGCAAATTTCCTTCTTTTTTGTTTGACTGGAGAGTAGGCTGGATCTACATTTATCTTGTGAGTGATAACATCGGGTGAAATTCCTACCATATCCTTATGTGACAAGGCGAAGCAGTTGACGTTAGATCGTAAAAATTCCACTAGATCGACTCTGGTCGAGTGATTTAGATCTGACACGATCCTTACCATTTGTTTTGGCTTTGAGGGGTCCAATCCGATCTCATCTAATTGCTCCATTTCTGGTTCGACGTATCGTTTGGTCTGTAATTGCTATACCGATTGTCGCTCGACTGCCCCTTTCAATGATGTAACGTAGCATTCCTTTCCAGCTCACTTGTTGCCTTTTATTTCCTGTACCCCCACTTGGTTGGAAACTAGATTGTTTGATGATACATGGATGGTACAACTTTCATTGCATGTATCCAAGGTCTGTTAAGGAAATGGGCAGTCGAGTATCAAAAACTTTTCCCGTTGGTTGATTCCACTGGCATATGTTGTCAACACTATTTTGTCGAGGGTATGTTTGACTTCCCCACTGAACCCAACCAGTGGAGTCAATTTTCAGGTCAAATCATCCTCACTTAGACCCATTCCCTTCAGGGCATCTAGTGTCAACAAGTTTGTGGAGCTGCGTGTATCGATTAATACTCGGCGTAAGAGACAGTTACCGATTGATAAAGAGATTACCAAACCGTCATGATGGTCGCCTTGTTCTTCGGCCTCAGAATCATCAAAGGTGATGGTAGGTGCATCCGCCACCTGTGGTCGTCGTATCTCCGATCGGGTTAGTCTGTCACCTTTGCTTTCTTTGGCGTATCTTTTGGCGGCCGAATTTGTGTTTCCACATACGTCCGACACTCATGAGATGGTGTTAATAATTTTAGTATGTACCAGAGATGAGGGTCGATTGGTTGTTACCTGGTCTCTTTGATCTAGTCTCGCTTTTGCCTTATCAGAGATAATGTTGCGCATGAGTCCTTGTGCGAGGAGCCTTGTGACTTCATTGCGTAGTGCGATGCACTCATCTGTTGTGTGCCCATGATCTCCATGGAACTCGCACCACCGGTTCATGTCTTTTTTGGAGTCTGGCTTGTCGCTCTTCCGAGGACATCTTAGTCTTTCCCATACCTATAGAAACTCTTGACGAGTTTCGACATGGAAATCTTAAAGTTGTAGGTGATGTGAATCAAGCCTCTAAGAGGAGCCTTTGTTCACGACTAGGGCTCGATCGTGGCTAACAAGACAAGGCTTCTTCTCTCCATGCTCCAACTAGCTCTTGTTGGCTACTTGAGGACTGGATGAAGGCGGAAGCAAAGGGGGATCTCCTTGAGGGAAGCCGAGTTGTTCTTGAGTGCAGCCGAGAGGATCAAGGCCAAGGGAACCTCTAAGGGAGGTTCCTTGGCTGGATTTTCATGGAGCAAGAACACGAGAGAGCTTTTGAGCAAGAGATGCGTGTGATTGAGAGAAAGAGAGGAGAAATGAGAGAGTAGGAGTTGGAAGATAGCTTTGATAACTTGGGGAGGTATTCCTCAACCTAAATTGGATTCCAATTCAATAATCTTTAACTATGTTACAAAGGAAGCCAACACTTGGCTTAAATAGAAAAGCACTTGGCCAACAAGGCCTTGCCAACTAGTGGGCTATGGCCCATTTGCAAATGGCCCATTTGCAAATGGAAACAACAATAATAAAGACAACAAGTTCATAAAGACTACTACTATAAATAGTAAGCTAGGATAAGAACCCGTGTGTCCGGATAGGCGAACCATGGGGCGCGGATGTGGATGACATACGTCACGACCAATGGCAAAACAAGTCATGACGTCGAAAGCATCAAGCCAAGGCATCGATGTGCAAAGGGTATAAGAGCCAAGGTGCGAGGGCAATGTTAGGGTCTATCAAGTTAATGTGAATCAAGCCTCCAAGAGGAGTCTTTCTTCACGGCTAGGGCTCGATCGTGGCTAGCAAGGCAAGGCTTTTTCTCTCCGGGCTCCAACTAGCTCTTGTTGGCTAATTGAGGGCTGGATGAAGGCAGAAGCAAAGGCGGATCTCGTTGAGGGCAGCCGAGTTGTTCTTGAGGGAAGCCAAGAGGAGTAAGGCCAAGGGAACCTCTAAGGGAGGTTCCTTGGCTGGATTTTCGTGGAGCAAGAACAAGAGAGAGCTTTTGAGAAGAGATGCGTGTGATTGAGAGAAAGAGAGGAGAAATGAGAGAGTTGGAGTTGGAAAATAGATTGGATAACTTGGGGAGGTCTTCCTCAACCCAAATTAGATTCCAATTCAATAATCTTCAACTAGGTTACAAAGGAAGACAACACTTGGCTTAAATAGACAAAACACTTGGCCAACAAGGCCTTGTCAACTAGTGGGTTGTGGCCCATTTCCAAATGGCCCAACACGCCAAAAAAGGAAACAACAATATTAAAGACAACAAGTTCATAATGACTACTACTACCTATAGTAAGCTAGGATAAGAACCCCTAAGTGTGTCCGGATAGGCGAGCCATGGGGCGCAGATGTGGATGGCATACTGTAGGATCGTGATTGTTAGATAATGATTAAGGAACTAAGAATGTCAACTCTGAGTTCCTTTTGCAGAGGAAATAAAAACAATCAAATGCAAATGGACAAGTTCCTTAGAGTGGAAACCTTTGATTGCCAACTAGCAATCCAGGATAAAAACCACTACCTTTCCTTCGAAAGGATTTCAAGGTCTACTTCTTGATTTCTTATCTCTTTGGTTACAGCTTATCCTAGGAACAAACACACAGTTTCTTTGCCTTACACACAGTTAGGCAATCCTAGATAACTTAAATTATAATCAATCAAGAAACAGACCTTAGCACTTAAGGAACTATCTCACTTACAGTCACAGGAACTAGCACTCAGCTCTTCGATTCCTTGACTGGTTCCTTTTGATCTCAGTTTGCTTTGATGATCTTGTTTGAAGGTTCACACTTGATGTTTGCTATTGTGTGTGATTCGTATTTCAGTGCTTGAAGATAACCTTTGAGTTAGTCTTCCTTTTATAGTGGATTCTTCGTAGCTTGATCTTCTCTTGGTTCCCACAGATCGAGCTTGCCCTAGGATGTGTGGTGATCATTGATCCACGATGTCTTTGACATGTACCAATAACCTAGGCAGCTCAGAATCCTTCTTTATTTGGTCAACTGCTTCAGCCAAGTCGTTCTCCAACTTCCTTCTTCCGAGGTTCGACAAGCTGGGCACTTTGGAACTGTCTTCTGGATAGCGACAGGTTCCATGACAAGTCACTTTCACCTTTCTCTGTCCGAGGTTATGTGTTCTAGGTGTCTTGTTGTTTTGCTCTGGACAATGGCAGACTTTGGAAGCTTCGCACAAGTCGTTTTCAACTTTCTCTTGTCCGAGGTTGGTGTTCCCAGATTTCTCAGGAAGCGCAACATCACATGTTGTATTTCTGGGCACACCTGGGTTCCTTCCTTTGGCTTGCTCCTTGGTTTTCTTGTCCTGTTTTGTTTTCATGCCTTCGATGTTTGTCCTGTGGTTCCTTAATGCACATCTTTGAGATAAAACATTAGTATCAAAATATTTGTCATCTTTAAAAGTAGAGAAACTGAGGAAAGAAACTCTCAGGGGAACTAAGGTTCCAGAGTTCCATTTCCTAACAATTTCCCCCTTTTTGATGATGACAAATACAAGGAACCTGGCAACATAATAGGACTTTGAATTTCATGAGACCAGTTGAATTTAAAGGATTTACAACGTTGTAAAATAATGAGAGAACATTCAATGGTTGCAAATTCCCCCTAAGCAGATGAACGAGTTTATTCGAATTCCCCCTTAGAAGTAGAACGAGTTCAGAGTTCCTATTGGCCCAGTAGTTTCCAAAGTTCAAGGTTCATATCCTTCTTCCCCCTTTTGACATCATCGAAAAGATCAACCAATTTATCAAGTAAAGGATATCAAAGGGAAATAAACAATTGCGCTAAACCCATGACAGACCATAATAGAAACTTAAGGCAGAGACAAAAAAATGCATTAGAAACGTAGCCAAAAGAGTTCATTAGTCATTAAAGCATAATACATTGTCCAGACACATAGTAGAAAAAGACACAAAAAATCACAAATAACTTGGAGATAGACAAAAGAGAGGATAGGAGAGGGGAGTAGGATCCTAGGGAACTACTAGCACACTGTGGCGTTATAGCAATGGGAACTAGGAGAGACGTTCCTATGGCATGTCAGTGGCCTCCTCTTCATCATCCTTCTTGTCGTCAGTTTCTTCATCCTGGCCTGTGGCCTGATTTGCTCCAGTTGCATCCTCCCAGGTTTTCTGAAGCACCTCCACCAGACTGGAAACAGCAGCTCTAGTTTTCCCAGTTCATTTATTTGATCACGGAGGGCAACTGATATAGCATGGGAACAGTCCGTGATAGCTTTTTCAATACGACCCAAAGAAGAGAGGATTGCAGAGGAGTCTTTGAGCGGTGGTAGGGAACTTGAAGGGGCATGGGAACTAGCCTTTTCCTTAGGCGGATCAGCTTGAACTTCAGAGGGAGTGGCCATGGTGAGGGATTTGCTGTAGACAGTTTCTGGGAGATCATCGGGGTACTGGTGAAGCAGGGAGAGAAGATTCTTGATGAGATGAGGGCAGGGCAGGGCAGAGAGAGATAGGGAATTAGTAGAGATGGAGAAGGCAAGAGTGGGAATTGCTCGGATCAACATGACTCCTTTTAAAACTGGTTGAGAGCTGAAGGGACCGTTGGGAAAGATCTGGCTGTTGAGGAGATCATGGAAGATCTGGAGCATTGAAGAGGCTTGTAGCTTTTCCGAACGGTCAAGAGTAATTCAAAAATCAACCCAATTGGAGAGGGTGCTCTACCACTGACGAGACGTGACTGACCTCTGTAATTTTGCCATAAATATTGTCTTGGGAGGATCAGGCGCCGAACTAGCCATTTGAAGATCGTTTCATCTTGGTTCCTTTCTGGCGATATATTCAGTGTGCTAGAGGGATGTATGGGAACTTTGATGTGGGTTAAAAACAGGGAACCGAAAAGTACGTTCCCATACAAGGAATCAGGGAGGCCATTTATCGCATTACTCAATAATTTCCAGAGAGGGTTAAGAGATGGATCATAGGGAATTAAATTGAGAAATGAGGCAAGGAAGGTCATAGTACACAATCATCATTTCGGCTTGTATTGTTGGGTTAGAATATGATCAGATTGTGACTTTTGGGCCAACAAAGAAACTTGAACAATGAAATAGTTGAAAGAATAATGAGGACCAAAGGACACGAACTAAGAAAATTTTATCAAAGCCTTTTTTTAAGAAACCATTATGGAAAAGAGGGTTTGTAGAAAAAGATATAACACAGAGATACCAAGACTTAACAAGTAAAGGATCTTATACTAGTTAATCAAGGGAACTGGAGAAGATCCTTCAAGCTAAGGTCACTGCTAGGTTATAGGAATCATTCCCAGTTCTAATCTAAGGTTCTCAAAGGGAGCTCTATTCAAAGCTTTGGTGAATATGTCTGCAACCTGATCTTCAGTTCTACAAAATTTCATAATGATATTCTCTTTTTCAACATGATCTCTAAGAAAATGATGTCTTATGTCTATATGCTTGGTCCTAGTATGATGCACAGGATTCTTAGAAATGTTTATAGCACTGGTGTTATCACAAAGAATAGTGAGAGGACCAAAAGACATACCGAAATTCGCGAGTTGTTGCTTTAGCCAGAGGAGTTGGGAACAACAAGAAGCGGCCGGGATGTACTCGGATTCTGTGGTGGAGAGAGAGACTGAGACTTGTTTCTTTGAGCCCCATGACACAAGGCAGGGGCCTAGGAACTATGCCATTCCAGAGGTGCTCTTCCTATCCACCAGGTATCCAGCGTAGTCCGCATCGGTGTAACCCATCAGCTCAAAGGGACATTCTTTGGGGTACCAAATGCAGAGTGAGTCAGTTCCCTTGAGATATCGGAGTATTCTTTTTACAGCAGCCAAGTGGGTTTCTCTTAGACAAGATTGGAACCTAGCACACAAGCCAACAGCAAAAACAATGTCTGGGCGACTAGCGGTTAGATACATGGGTGAGCCTATCATACCTCTATAGAGTTTCTCTTCCACTAGAGGACTTGAGTGGTCCTTGTCCAAGTGAGCAATGGTGGAAATGGGAGTGGAAAGAGGCTTGCATGAATCCATTTTGAACTTTTTCAGTAGTTCCCTGACATACTTCTGTTGATGAATTTGTATATCATCTTCCTTGTGAGTGATTTGCAATCCGAGGAAGAAAGTGAGTTCCCCAATTAGGCTCATTTCAAATTCACTGCTCATCAAGTCTTTGAACTTGTCTACAAGGGACAAGTTAGTGGAACCAAAAATGATATCATCGACATAAATTTGAACCACTAAGATGTTACCTTCTTCTTCTAGGATGAAGAGAGTCTTGTCAATAACCCCACGCCTGTAGCCATTTGAGAGTAGGAACTGGGCAAGACGATCATACCAAGCTCTGGGAGCTTGCTTGAGGCCATACAGTGCTTTGTCTAGAAAGTAGACATGGTCTGGATAATCATCGTCTTCAAAACCAGGTGGTTGCTTGACATAGACTTCTTCTTGAAGAATTCCATTGAGGAAGGCCGTCTTTACATCCATTTGGAACAGCTTGAACCCTTTGTGTGATGCGAAAGCAATCAACAGCCTTATCGCTTCAATCCTTGCCACTGGAGCATAGGTTTCATCATAGTCGATGCCTTCTTGTTGATTGTATCCTTGAGCAACAAGCCTTGCTTTGTTCCTTATTACAGCTCCTGTATCATCTAGCTTGTTTCTGAAAACCCATCTAGTTCCTATGATATGTTTGTCCTTGGGGCGGGGAACTAGATGCCATACTTTGTTCCTTTCAAACTGATGAAGCTCTTCTTGCATAGCTTGGATCCAGTCTGCATCCTTCAGTGCCTCACCTATGTTCTTTGGTTCCACAATAGACAGAAAGGCATTGAAGGCAAAGAAGGTTAGATGTTCGAACCTGACTAGAGGTTTGATGGTTCTTCTTTCTCCGTTGGGAGCTAGAGCATTTGATGTGGAGACATTTTGAGTTGAGCATTCAGCTTCAGCTTCCTGGTTGGGATCACTTTCTCCATTGAAGATCATGTGAGAGGATGAATCGTTGATGTCTCCACAGATATTGTCGTCATGTTCATGGTTCCCAGAAATGGATTGTTGTTCATTATCCATGAGAACTGGTGGAGGAGCCAGTGGGGGATTCTGTGCAGCAGGACAGGAACTGGGTGGAGTGACATCTTCATCTGGATCTTCTTGAGGTGACTTGGGGAACGGATCTTCAAAGGGAGTGGTAGTGTTCTGCACAATTCTTCCAAGTGATTTTTCATTAAAAGTAACATGAACACTTTCTTCTACCTTTTTAGTCCTTTTGTTGAAGACTTTGTATGCCTTGCTGCCTGAGGCATATCCAATGAAGATTCCTTCATCACTTCTTGGGTCGAATTTGCCAAGATTGTCCTTCCCATTGTTGTGCACAAAGCACTTGCATCCGAACACCCTCAGATGTGAGATGTTGGGAACTCTTCCTCTAAGGAGTTCATAGGGTGTCTTCTCTGTGATTGAGCGAAGCATGGCTCGATTGATGATGTAGCAAGCTGTGTTGATTGCCTCATCCCAGAATGATTGAGGGAGTCCACTTGAGATGAACATAGTTCGAGCCATGTCTTCTAAAGTTTTGTTCTTCCTTTCTACTACTCCATTCTGTGGAGGAGTGTATGGTACAGAGAAGTTATGATCAATATCATGCTCACTGCAAAAGGTTAGAAATTCTCCATTTTCGAATTCGGTACCATGGTCAGACCGAATAGAATTGAGTGAGCAATCGAGAGATTTTTCTAACAAAGGAACCAGATCTTTAAAGCGGTCAATGACTTCACTCTTAGATTTTATGAAGATAGTCCAAGTGAAGCGAGAGAAATCATCGACAAGAACAAAGATATACATGTTTCCTCCTAGGCTTTGAACTCTCATGGGTCCACACAGATCCATGTGGATGAGTTCAAGGGGCCTTGAGGAACTTACCATGTTTTTGGACTTGAATGAACTCCTTGCTTGTTTCCCTTTAACGCAATCTGAGCATGGTTCCGAAGATATAATACTTATCTTTGGAAGGCCTCGGACTAGTTCCTTTGAGTGCAGCTTGTGGATCAGTTTGTGCTAGCATGACCAAGGCGTTGATGCCACAGTTCTGTTTGATCATTCACGGTTGAAAGGCAGAGTTTCTCCTTGGGAGCATATGATGGGTCAACAACGTACACATTGTTGAATCTTTTGCCTTTTAAGATGATTTGTCCCGAGGGGTCTAGGACAGTGCATTCACTTGACTTGAATCTAACTTCATTGTCTCCTTGATCACACAGCTGTGACACACTAATTAGATCAAAGCCAAGATTATCAACAAGGTGAACTTTATTTACCTTAATGTGGTCATTTAGATTCACAGTTCCTATTCCACAAATTTTCCCTTTGCTTTTGTCTCCAAAGGAGATGTTTCCTCCTTGGATGGGTTGAAGATAGGTCATTTGATTTCTTCTTCCGGTCATATGGCATGAGCAACCACTGTCAATGTACCATAGTCGAGGTTGCCTCTCTTCTTTCTGCACACAAGGGAACTAAGACTTTTGAACCCAGCGAAGCTTGACTTTACTGGGGGGATTAGCATTGCGAGTCTGTGAATGACCAGGGAACTGGTTCCTTTCTTGGTAATAAGCTCTTTTCTCATTTTCAAAGTTCCTTTTCTTAGGACAATCAGTGTTGTAATGACCATTTTTACCACAGTAATAGCATAAGCGGTTGTAAACAACATGTCCATACTTTCCTTTTCATGACCTAAAAGGTTTTTCAGTTTTTCTTTTGTTAAAATAAACATTGTTTCTAACCTTACTATGAGCCATATCAACATACCTTTTGTGAGCAAAGGAATTAGTGAACCATTGGTCTTCAGGAACCATCTTTTCTTTTCCCTTAGGTTCCCTCTTAAAACTTTGAGAGCTTTCATTAAGACGTTTGGCAACCTCAGCCTTGTTCTCAAGAACCATGATCTTCTCTGATAGGAATTGATTCCTATCACGAGAAGTGGCAAGAGCAGTACTGAGGTTCTCATTCATCTCAACAAGTTCTCGCCTAGCTTTTTCATTTTCAGCATCATTGTTCCCTTTGTTATTGACATATCCTATTCCATGACGTTGTCTCACAAAAACAGTTTGATTTATCGTTTTTTCATTTATGGAGTCAGTGAGAGTGTCTAACCTATCAATTATAGATTGAAACATGTCATTTCCATGTAGGTTATCATGCAAGGGAACTTTGACAGAATATATGCTAGTTTCATCACAAGATTTGCAGAGTTTAAGGTGACTAGCATGCACATTGTTAATATCAATGAGTTTGGAATGGGTTTCAGCTAGATCTTTCTCAGTTTCATCAAGTTTCTTACTCCAAACAGAATTCTCAACAGTCAAGCAAGCAATTTCATCTTCACAATCATCAAGTTTTTGTTGAAGGGAACTGGTTTCCTTTCCTAGTTTCTTTATGATCTTAAGAAGTTGTTTCTTATCACAATCAACTAGAGTTTTTAGGAAATCGTCAGAAGTTACCTCAAGGTCTTCTGAGTCGCTTGAATCTCCTTTTGCCATGAGACATCTTCCTCCAGAGAAACCACTCAGATCCAGTTCCTCATCTGAGTCTTCTCCCCATGAGGCTACGAGAGCCTTCTTTCTCTGAGGTCTTTCATCTTCCTTGGAATCTTCCTTGTTAGGACAGTTCTTAGCATAGTGTCCCTTTTCTTTACACTCGTAACAGGAGACTTCCTTGAGATCTCTTCTTGGTCCATTGTGGGAGGAACTACCCTTTTGGAACCTTCCCTTCACAAAGAATTTTTTGATGTTCTTTGTGAAGAAGGATGTTGGTTCGTCCTCCTCTTCTTCTAGGTCTGAGTTCTCTTGCTCCATTTCAAGCCTTGAGAAGGCTTTGGAGATCTTGAGAGTTTCTTGTCGATATTGGCTTTGGTATGCTCTCCTTCTTCAACCTCTAATTTCCCTATGACTTGAGTCAAGGGAAGAGATTGGATGCCTGGAGTGTTCTTCATGATTCCCTTGAGAAGGGTGAATTTGGAGTTGAGTCCATTGATGACCACCAGGGACTTGGAAACTTCATCAAGGTCGACTCCCGCCGCTGTTAGCTTTCGAACCAGTCTGTTGAAGCGGGAGTAATACTCTGAGATGGTCTCAGTTTCCATCATTTTGAAGGTGTGGTATTCTCCTTCCAAAGCAAACTTTCTGCTTTGCTTTAGTTCGTCACTTCCTTCATGCATATCCTTGAGTGCCTTCCATATCTCATTTGCCGTCTTGATGCCTATGACCTTGTCCATGTCTTCTATGTCCAGTCCATTGAGGATGAACTGCCTGGCTTTGGCATTCTTTTCCATGGTGACATAGTGCTCAGGTTTCCAGTCTTCTTCCTTCATTGTGAGATCGACATATCCATCTCCATTTTCGACTATCCTCTAGCATTGGTAGTCGTTGGTCTTGATGTAGCTTTCCATGCACTTTTCCCACCATGTTTCTTCTCCCTTCTTTCAGAGATGTGGTTTATTGGTGGAGATTCCGAGCTCAAACTTGCTTGGTTGAGACATGATCTGCAAACTTAACAAAGATCTAGAGCTTTTCCTGCTCTGATACCAATTGTAGGATCGTGATTGTTAGATAATGATTAAGGAACTAAGAATGTCAACTCTCAGTTCCTTTCGCAGCGGAAATAAAAACAATCAAATGCAAATGGACAAGTTCCTTATAGTGGAAACCTTTGATTGCCAACTAGCAATCCAGGATAAAAACCACTACCTTTCCTTCGAAAGGATTTCAAGGTCTACTTCTTGATTTCTTATCTCTTTGGTTACAGCTTATCCTAACAAACACACAGTTTCTTTGCCTTACACACAATTAGGCAATCTTAGATAACTTAACTCAAATTATAATCAATCCAAGAAACAGACCTTAGAACTTAAGGAACTATCTCACTTACAGTCACAGGAACTAGCACTCAGCTCTTCGATTCCTTGACTGGTTCCTTTTGATCTCAGTTTGCTTTGATGATCTTGTTTGAAGGTTCACACTTGATGTTTGCTATTGTGTGTGATTCGTATTTCAGTGCTTGAAGATAACCTTTGAGTTAGTCTTCCTTTTATAGTGGATTCTTCGCAGCTTGATCTTCTCTTGGTTCCCACAGATCGAGCTTGCCCTAGGATGTGTGGTGATCCTTGATCCACGCTGTCTTTGACATGTACCAATAACCTAGGCAGCTCATAATCCTTCTTTAGTTGGTCAACTGCTTCAGCCAAGTCGTTCTCCAACTTCCTTCTTCCGAGGTTCGACAAGCTGGGCACTTTGGAACTGTCTTCTGGACAGCGACAGGTTCCATGACAAGTCGCTTTCACCTTTCTCTGTCCGAGGTTATGTGTTCTAGGCGTCTTGTTGTTTTGCTCTGGACAATGGCAGACTTTGGAAGCTTCGCACAAGTCATTTTCAACTTTCTCTTGTCCGAGGTTGGTGTTCCCAGATTTCTCGGGAAGCGCAACATCACATGTTGTATTTCTGGACACACCTGGGTTCCTTCCTTTGGCTTGCTCCTTGGTTTTCTTGTCCTGTTTTGTTTTCATGCCTTTGATGTTTGTCATGTGGTTCCTTAAGGCACATCTTTGAGATAAAACATTAGTATCAAAATATTTGTCATCTTTAAAAGTAGAGAAACTGAGGAAAAGAACTCTCAGGGGAACTAAGGTTCCAGAGTTCCATTTCCTAACACATACGTCACGACCAATGGCAAGACAAGGCATGACGTCGAAGGCATCAAGCCAAGGCATTGGGGTGCCAAGGGCCTAAGAGCCAAGGTGCGAGGGCAATATCGGGGTCTATCACTCTCCCCTTCTTAGCTTCGAAGCATCCTCGTTTCGAGTGTGTAGGGAGGCCGGTGAATGGAGAAAGTATGGTGGCGCGTCTCCCCTTCTTAAAGGTGAAGGTGGAGTGAGGGAGACCACCACTAACAAACATAGGCACAACCATACAAGAATCGTCGTCGGGAGGCTCTTTGGGCATACCATAATGAGAGGGCTCATGGGCGAGCCACATGCGCGGGTCCGGTGCCAGTGGCATGCCAAGAAGTGGCATATGGTCAAGGCGGCATACCGGGGCCGGTGGGGGCGCAGACACCGGGGCCGGCGGGGGCGCGGGCACTATGGTCGGTGATAGAGGCTAAAGTCGTATCGCCTAATCAAAATAATCCTAAACAAACCTGACTCAGTAGAATAGGCAAGTAAGGGTCGAATCCCACAGGGAGGAGTTATCTTTCTTTATGTCAATTCGCATGCAATAGTAACAAGGGGGGTTTTTGGTTGATTTGTGTTCAAACAAGCAAACAAGGGAAACAAAAGCAAAGAGATTGTAATCAATTAGGAAAAAGTACTTAGCCAGACAGATATCCACCATTCATTTGATTGGTTGATCCTAGATTCTCTCTAATTCCTTCCTATGAATGTTCTTATTCTTTTTCGTAAGTTTATAAACAGGACTGTAGGATCGTGATTGTTAGATAAAAACTTAAGGAACTCAGAATAATGATTCTCAGTTCCTTTAGCAGCGGAAGATAAACAATCAAACAAATGACAAGTTCCTTATAGTGGAAACCTTTGATTGCCAACTAGCAATCCAGGATAAAAACCACTACCTTTCTTTCGAAAGGATTTCAAAGTCTACTTCTTGATTTCTTATCTCTTTTGGTTACAGCTTATCCTAGGAATGAACACACAGTTCATTTGCCTTACACACAGTTAGACAATCCTAGATAACTTAACACAATCAATAATCAATCCAAGAAACAGACTTTTGCACCTAGGAACTATCACTTACAGTCACAGGAACTTAGCACTCAGCTCTTCTTCCTTGACTGGTTCCTCTTGATCTCGGTTTGCTTTGATGATCTTTGTTTTGAGGTTCACACTAGATGTTTGCTAATGAGTGTGAGTTCTTGTTTTAGTGCATGGAGATAACCCTTGGGTTAGTCTTCCTTTTATAGAGGATTCTTCGCAGCTCGATCCTCTCTTGGTTCCCACGGATTGAGCTTGCCCTAGGATTAGTGGTTCTCCTTGATCCACGTTGTTCTTGGCATGTGCAAACAACCTAGGCAGCTCAGAATCTCTCTTGGTTGGTCAACTACCTCAGACGAGCCTTGTGGTGTCGTTGTCAAAACGCTTTCGTCCGAGGTTGAGTAAGCTGGCCGCTTGGGAACCGTCTGTTGGACAGCGACGTCTTCATGTGCTGTCGCTTTCATCGTCTCTGTTCGAGGTAGAGGTTCTCTAGGCATCTTGTTCTTTAGCTCTTGGACCTTGGCAGACTTTTGGAAGCTTTGGACAAGTCGTTTTTGACACCTTTTGTCCGAGGTTGTGTGTTCCCAGATTTCTCGGGAATCGCAATGTCGCAAGCTTCATTTCTGGGCACACCTGGGTTCCTCTGGATTCCTTCAGCTGTCTTGTTCCTTTGGTTCCCTTGTTCTGTTTGGCTTTCCTGCCTTAGGTAATTTCCTGTGGTTCCTTAAAATACATCTTTGAGATAAAACATTAGTATCATAATATTTGTCATCTTCAAAAGTAGAGAAACTGAGGAACGGAACTCTCAGGGGAACCTAAGTTCCAGAGTTCCGTTTCTTAACAATTTCCCCCTTTTTGATGATGACAAATACGAGGAACCTGACAACATAATAGGACTTTGAATCTTATGAGACCATATTGAGATAACGGGATTTATAACATTATAGATTAGTGATACAACATTCAATGGTTGCAAATTCCCCCTAAGCAAGTGAACAAGTTTATTTCAAATTCCCCCTTAGAAATAGAACTAGTTCAGAGTTCCTATTGATTCAGTAGTCTTCAAAGTTCAAGGTTCCTATCCTTTTCTTCCCCCTTTTGACATCATCGAAAATATTAAGTACAAGTTAAGAACATGATATCCAAGTGAATAGGCAATTGCATCAAGCCTAAAAAAATCATAATGAGAACGTTAAGGCAAAGACAAATTGATCATTGGAACGATTCCAAATATAGTCATTAAAGCTTCATTGATCATTGTTCAAAACACTTATATCACAACATAACAACTGACAACTGACAACACAAATAGCAAATAGCAAATAGCAAGGAAGACAACAAAAGCAATCTTAAGAAAGACAACAAAAGGGATAGAAGAGGGGAGTAGGATCCTAAGGAAAACTACTAGCTCGCTGTGGCGTTGCAGCACTGGGAACCTAGAACAAGCGTTCCTATGGCGTAGTAGCGGCCTCCTCTTCTGCATCCTTGTTGTCGGTTCCTACATTTTGGCCCGCGGCCTGATGAGCATTGATTGCACCTTGCCAATCCTTCTGCAGACCTTCCACCAGACTCTCGACAGCAGAACTGATACGCCCCAACTCTCTTACTTGATCATGGATGGCGACCGTGTTGGCAGTCGAGCCTTCCAAGATAGCTTTTTCAATACGATCCAACGCAAGGAGGATCGCAGAGGAGTCTGAAGAGGGGGGTTGCTGAGGGTGGGAACTAGAACGGCCCTGGGAACTCGCCTTTTCCTTAGGCGAGATTTCTTCTGTTTCAGCAGGGTTGGGTTGTTGTTCCTTAGATTTCAGCTTCCGAACTGTGTGCATGGTAAGACATTTGCTGTAGGCAGTCTCGGGTGAGTCTTCTGGGTACTGATTGAGGTTGGAAAGTAGCTTCTTGATGATGTGAGGGAAGGGTAAAGCATGGGAGTCATGGGATGCACAGAATTGCATGTGAGCCAGCACAATACGGGGAAGATCCAGCTGAAAACCGGAGAGCACCTTGTCCATGTAGATGGCGTCGGTGATGAGCACTTCGTTCATGTGCTCTTGCCTAGGAACCAAGTTGCGAGTGATCCAGAAATGTAGTAGCCGGTTTGCGATGGAGAGATCCTTCGTCTCCAAAGATGAGGGGGATGCGCCATCATAATTTTTCTTCACTATTGCTCCTTTGGACTTGAACCCTTTTCCTTTAGGCCATCCCTTCTTCTGAGGCAGAATGCCAAACCCAGACCTTGGCTCGAGCCTTAGAGCAGACGCGATCAAGTTGGAAGACAAGGGATAGCTGGTTCCCTTCCAGATAAGAATGGCGTCGTGACAGAGAGAGTTCTCCTTCTGGGGTACAAACTCCATAGATTGGTAAAACATCCGGACAACCTCGTCGGAAGCAGAGAAAGTGTAACACCCTGTAATTTCAAGGGTATTTTGAATTATTTTTAAATTTTTTTCTTATGCCCGAATTGCTAGACGGATTTAATTCAGTGAGTCTCGGACCTTCTGAAGAGGGGTCTAAGCTCTGTAGAATTTTCCGAGCATTATATAATACAGTTGAGGTGTTTTCGGGGTTAATATATCGTTAAAGTATGAATATATTTAACCCGGAGTTAAGAAATTTAATCCAAACTAAGTTCGGATAAGAATAAATGAAGTCGGCCAGAAACCGCGATCAACCGCGATTGACCGCGATGAACCGCGACCTGACGCGATCGGCCGCGATCGCGGTAATGCCTTTTGCTGAGCAGTGTCGTCTTCCTCGCGTGGCGGTTACTGTAGCTCTGTTTTTGGGATATTTTTGGGCAGGCCAAGTGGTCCTTCGCCTTTGTCCCCTTGGAGGTGGTCGGATTGGGCTATAAAAGGAGGTGAAGACTGAAGCAAGAGCTCTCTTCTTCTTTCTTCTTCTTCCTCCTCTGTTTCTCCTCTGTTTTTCACCATTGTTGAGCAGTTTTGGAGCTTCGTGTGTGGGAGATTTTGAGTGTCTCTTGAGTTGAGAAGGTGCTCTTGAGTGTTGTGTGAAGCTTTGTGGTGTTGAGAGATCGAACCATAGACAAATCGAAGGCAAACAAATCGGTTTGGGTAAGAAATTCTCCATTGTCGTCTCGCGAGCTAGCCACTGTCACAGCACAAAACCGCGACCGACCGCGACCTGCCGCGATCGCGGTATTGTGTCCGGGTTGTGTGTTTTGTGGTTTGGCTTTGGGCTTTGCTCGTTTCCTTTGATTTCTTCTTGTATTCTTTTAGATTCATATATAAGTATATTGAATCTAACTTAGGGTCTTGTTATGGGTCATTTCTTAGGGATTTAATATCCAAGATCTGCTCCAGTTTCAGACCCAGGAACTAGACGTTGCTCTGCTTGGTTCGAGCTTGTCGGATTTAAGGCAAGTGGTTTTTAATTAATTTGAGATAATTAAAATATGATATTATACTAGGTTGTATATTTTGCTAGAACCGACGCTAGTCTATTCTAGATTTGTGCAGGTGAAGGCCGTAAGGGACTTTGATATGATTTATTGTGTGTGGCTTAGATTATTAAATCTAGGGTGATAGTTGTTCAGGTTGAGCCGTGATGGTTCTCTGTGTGATGTGTTTGCGTGTTTAACTGTTAGTTAGCACGAGTATTCGTAGGAGCGCCTGGATCCGGTGTGTTCCATGGGCGTTTCTTTATAACTGTTAAGGGTAATTAAAAAACCCAATGCGATAGTAGAAAGTTTGGACTCTGTGAGGTTCATTCTTTATAAGGGCAATCAAGACCCAATGCGATAGTGAAAGTTTGGACTCTGCGAGGTTCATTCTTTATAAGGGCAATTAAGACCCAATGCGATAGTGAAAGTTTGGACTCTGTGAGGTTCATTCTTTATAAGGGCAATCAAGACCCAATGCGATAGTGAAAGTTTGGACTCTGTGAGGTTCATTCTTTATAAGGGCAATTAAGACCCAATGCGATAGTTAGAGAATTGGATCCTGTAAGGTCCAGTTAAAAGTTTATAATGTGATATGTGTGTGTGTGGTCATTTAATACAGATAAGTGCTTGTCGCACCTAATTAATGAACGTTGGCAAGTGATTTTTAATTAATTTGAGATAATTGAAATTTGATATTATATTAGGTTGTATTTCTGCTAGAATCAACGCTAATATAAAAGATATACTGTAATCATGTGACTTGAGATTGTGATGTGATTTGTGATATGTTGAACTGTTTGTGATGTGTTTGTGTGAATTGTATGCCATGAGCCTTTGCTTAGTCTATTTATTAGACTAACGCTTGTATTTTATTTATTGGTAACGTCATGGGGGTGTCGTCCATCCGTTTCGGCACATGCAGATATGTTGCTGTTCAGAGAAGGCTAGAGCAACTATGAATATGAACGGTGTTTTGTTTTCGACAACTTGTCTTGTCGCTTTGTGTTTAAAACGATTTCCGCTGTGCTATTTTGTATTTTGTTTATAAGTCTTCCGTTGTAAATTCTGATTTTTGTATTGATGATGTATTTGGGTCGTTTTAGGAATCGTGTAATTCCGCGACCATGTGGTTTAATAAAAGTTATGATTTTAGTATCGTAACTGTGTTTTAAGTCAGTTATGACGTCGGAAAAGCCTGGGGTGACTTCGGGGTTTACGCCCGGGGTCATCGGCAGTAGCGCTTCCAAATGGGGTTAAATTTGGGGGTGTTACAGAAATGGTATCAGAGCTAAAATGTTTTCCAAGAGCTCTGAATTTTTTTCAAAAGCCGTTCATAGTCGTGCCTTCTTGAGTCTGATACGGAAGTTGCTTCTGTATCTAGAAAGACTAAGACTTTCTGTTTGTCACCCATAGTTGAGGGTGCATTTTGTTCTCTTCTGAAGGACTCGGAAGAAGTCGAGGTGGTTTTGCCATCTCCAGTTAGACTTGAGTTTTCAGTTCTCTTGTCAGGATTTGAGGTTGTAGAACCTAAGTATTCCAGTTTGGTATTCACCTAGGAACGTTACCAAGTTGATCTATTCCAAGTGACTTTATCATGATAAGTATTATGGAAAAGATATTAATACTTGGGATTTGATCGGTAAACAGATGGTGAATACAAGGAATACTATACGCGCTGGTGCTGGGCCAAGCAATCCAAGGCCAATCATAAGGGACGACCTGAACCGTGTAGGAGAACACGAGTCAATGTCACAGAATAACCCTGGAGGCAATGGCCAAGCTTCGGCCAACGCTCCAATGGTTTTTGATGCAGCAGCTGTTGCAGCTATTCGGGAGATAATGATGCAAGTACTCGCCGAGGCTAGGCAACCTGCCGCACCACATGCACAAGCTGTGCCAAATCCCCCAATGGTTCCTAGATTTGAGGAGCCAGTTGTTTATGTACACCAAGATGAGGCGGTCAGGAAGAGAGGTGATTATGGTCGAGTGTTGAAGACCATTAACTCTTTGAGACCTGACCATTATGATGGAAAAGGAGAGCCAGTTAGAGCTGCTCATTGGTTTTCCCATATGGAGCGGTTGTTCCGCAACGTGGATTGCACCGAGGCAGAGAAAGTGCAAATAGCCTCTCTTCAGCTGAAGGAAGAAGCCAGTGAATGGTGGGAGAGTACCGGCTTAGCTGATAGCCCGGTATTGACTTGGTCAATGTTTAAGACCAAGATGACGGACCGTTTCTTCTCTCGAGCTATGAGGGAGGAGAAGCATAAAGAGTTTTTTATATCCAAAGACAGAAGGATTAAAGGTGACAGAGCTCGCCACTAAGTTCAATCATTTGCTGCAGTATGCAGAACCGCAGATAATCAGTGAGGCTCAGAAGATCTGGTACTTTCATGAATGGATGAGCCCAGATATTAAGCCATGGATGGTGCACCACTCATGCTCTACTCTGGAGCAGTACGTGGATGCGGCCTACAAGTTGGAGGCAACTCTGGAGGAGTCTGCCCGTAAGCGGAAGAAACAGGTTAAGGAAAAAGGTGGGCAGCAGGATTGCCAAGCTGGTTCGTTCAAACGACCGGCATCGCCTACTAAGTTTGAGAAGTCTGGTCGTGCTAAGACCGAGACAACTCATTTTGGCTCTGCCAGGGGCTCAGGTTGGAGCAACAGACCATATCAGTGTTTCAATTGTGGTGCTTTTGGGCACAGGAATTTTGATTGTCAGAGTAAGAAGAGTTTATGCTTTGGCTGTGGAAAGGAAGGTCACATGCAAAAGTTCTGTCGTCAGGGAGAGCAGAAAGGAACGGAGTCGCAGCAAAGGTCTGCTAATCAGAACAACCGGCTTGAGTATAAACCGGTTGAGGCTCCGAGTCCTTCGATGCAGACCACTGCACAGAATAAAGGGAAGGCCCCAGTAGCTTCTGGAAGTCAAGGTCAACGCCTTTACGTGATGCGTGAGGCGGATGGATCTGATTTTCCATTTGCTTAAAGCTTTCTACTTTTGTTGTAGGTTGTAGATTTGGGTGTTACCCAGTCTTTTGTTATGGATAATTGTGTTAGTAAGTTTAAGTATGCAGCAAGGTTGTAAACCTTTTGTTGTAAATATTCTTGCTAATATAAATATTTGGTTGAAGCCAAACAGTTGTGTAGCAAGGGTGTACCTTTGGTACAAGTTTTGTGCTCCAAGTTAGAAACCAAAGAGGTTACTTGGGAGACTGAGACGGGTGTACTTAGATACTTTCCCTACTTGTTGTCGGCCTTGATAATGCAAGTTTCGGGGTCGAAACTTAAAATAAGGGGGTAGTAATGTAACACCCCGTAATTTTAAGGGTATTTTGAATTATTTTTAAATTTTTCTTATGCCCGAATTGCTAGACGGATTTAATTCAGTGAGTCTCGGACCTTCTGAAGAGGGGTCTAAGCTCTGTAGAATTTTCCGAGCATTATATAATACAGTTGAGGTGTTTTCGGGGTTAATATATCGTTAAAGTATGAATATATTTAACCCGGAGTTAAGAAATTTAATCCAAACTAAGTTCGGATAAGAATAAATGAAGTCGGCCAGAAACCGCGATCAACCGCGATTGACCGCGATGAACCGCGACCTGACGCGATCGGCCGCGATCGCGGTAATGCCTTTTGCTGAGCAGTGTCGTCTTCCTCGCGTGGCGGTTACTGTAGCTCTGTTTTTGGGATATTTTTGGGCAGGCCAAGTGGTCCTTCGCCTTTGTCCCCTTGTTCCCTTGGAGGTGGTCGGATTGGGCTATAAAAGGAGGTGAAGACCGAAGCAAGAGCTCTCTTCTTCTTTCTTCTTCTTCCTCCTCTTTTTCTCCTCTGTTTTTCACCATTGTTGAGCAGTTTTGGAGCTTCGTGTGTGGGAGATTTTGAGTGTCTCTTGAGTTGAGAAGGTGCTCTTGAGTGTTGTGTGAAGCTTTGTGGTGTTGAGAGATCGAACCATAGACAAATCGAAGGCAAACAAATCGGTTTGGGTAAGAAATTCTCCATTGTCGTCTCGCGAGCTAGCCACTGTCACAGCACAAAACCGCGACCGACCGCGACCTGCCGCGATCGCGGTATTGTGTCCGGGTTGTGTGTTTTGTGGTTTGGCTTTGGGCTTTGCTCGTTTCCTTTGATTTCTTCTTGTATTCTTTTAGATTCATATATAAGTATATTGAATCTAACTTAGGGTCTTGTTATGGGCCATTTCTTAGGGATTTAATATCCAAGATCTGCTCCAGTTTCAGACCCAGGAACTAGACGTTGCTCTGCTTGGTTCGAGCTTGTCGGATTTAAGGCAAGTGGTTTTTAATTAATTTGAGATAATTAAAATATGATATTATACTAGGTTGTATATTTTGCTAGAACCGACGCTAGTCTATTCTAGATTTGTGCAGGTGAAGGCCGTAAGGGACTTTGATATGATTTATTGTGTGTGGCTTAGATTATTAAATCTAGGGTGATAGTTGTTCAGGTTGAGCCGTGATGGTTCTCTGTGTGATGTGTTTGCGTGTTTAACTGTTAGTTAGCACGAGTATTCGTAGGAGCGCCTGGATCCGGTGTGTTCCATGGGAGTTTCTTTATAACTGTTAAGGGTAATTAAAAAACCCAATGCGATAGTAGAAAGTTTGGACTCTGTGAGGTTCATTCTTTATAAGGGCAATCAAGACCCAATGCGATAGTGAAAGTTTGGACTCTGCGAGGTTCATTCTTTATAAGGGCAATTAAGACCCAATGCGATAGTGAAAGTTTGGACTCTGTGAGGTTCATTCTTTATAAGGGCAATCAAGACCCAATGCGATAGTGAAAGTTTGGACTCTGTGAGGTTCATTCTTTATAAGGGCAATTAAGACCCAATGCGATAGTTAGAGAATTGGATCCTGTAAGGTCCAGTTAAAAGTTTATAATGTGATATGTGTGTGTGTGGTCATTTAATACAGATAAGTGCTTGTCGCACCTAATTAATGAACGTTGGCAAGTGATTTTTAATTAATTTGAGATAATTGAAATTTGATATTATATTAGGTTGTATTTCTGCTAGAATCAACGCTAATATAAAAGATATACTGTAATCATGTGACTTGAGATTGTGATGTGATTTGTGATATGTTGAACTGTTTGTGATGTGTTTGTGTGAATTGTATGCCATGAGCCTTTGCTTAGTCTATTTATTAGACTAACGCTTGTATTTTATTTATTGGTAACGTCATGGGGGTGTCGTCCATCCGTTTCGGCACATGCAGATATGTTGCTGTTCAGAGAAGGCTAGAGCAACTATGAATATGAACGGTGTTTTGTTTTCGACAACTTGTCTTGTCGCTTTGTGTTTAAAACGATTTCCGCTGTGCTATTTTGTATTTTGTTTATAAGTCTTCCGTTGTAAATTCTGATTTTTGTATTGATGATGTATTTGGGTCGTTTTAGGAATCGTGTAATTCCGCGACCATGTGGTTTAATAAAAGTTATGATTTTAGTATCGTAACTGTGTTTTAAGTCAGTTATGACGTCGGAAAAGCCTGGGGTGACTTCGGGGTTTATGCCCGGGGTCATCGGCAGTAGCGCTTCCAAATGGGGTTAAATTTGGGGGTGTTACAGAAAGGCTCGCACAGTATCTCGTCCCACCCTTGGAACTGCAACAGAGAGTGGAACTCATCCAAAGCTTCTCCATAGAGTTCCTCATCCTCTTCTTCTAACTCCTGGGTCCAGAATTCTCTGTCGATAATGAGAGGTTTTAGGATCTTCCTTTTGGAGAAGGAAGAGGAGACAGAGAGGGTGGTGGTTTTGGCCCTTTTTGTGGATTTGGTTTCATAGGGAACAATGGCTTGGGAGCTTCTCTTCCTCTGTTGCATTCTTGTGGCGACAGAGGGGCCTGGGTTGGAAGTTTTGGATTTGAGGCTGATCGGGGAAGGCTCGGGGCTAAGGATCTCTTGAAGGGATTTATCCGGAGAGGAATCATGCGACCCGCCTTCAGAAACTGATTTTGTGACTGGTTCTGAAGCCAAAGTGATGGCTTGCTCCTCTTCTTTGGGCATGGTTGGTTCCTCTTCCACCTTTTCCTTATCCTTTGGTGGTTTCTCAAGCTTCTCTTCTGGTTTCTCTGCAGGTTTCGCCACAGGGTTTTCTTTGGGGAGGGATTTTGAAGAAGTGGAGGCAGAAACATGCTTGGAGGAGGAGGCTTTAGCCTTCTTTTCGCGAAATGCTTGAAGAAAAGCAGCCTCCTCTTCATCCATAACAACGATTGGGTTAGGGTTGGCCATTTGAGATGAGCTAAGAGGATTGTTGTGTGAAGATCTGGGATGGAGAGCTTGTGTGATCAACTCGGAGCAACTGAGCACCTCTTTAAGGGCGTTGAAGATCTGGGATGGCCAAGAGCTGAGGTGACCGTTGAAGCAAATCCAGCCGTTGAGAAAATCAAGGCAAATCCGAAGCATTGAAGAAAGTTGCAGCTTTTCGGAACGGCTAACTTAAATTCAAAATTTGACCCATTCAGAGAAGAGGGAGGTATGCCACTGATAAGACATGCCTTATCCCTGCCAATATGCCATAAATAGCGTCTGGGAGAGCCAAGCGAGCCGTTGGAGAGACGCTACGTTCTGGTTCCTTTCTGGCGACATTTTCAGTGAGCTAGAGGAATGTATGGGAACCTTTGGTGTGGGTTAAAACAAAGGAACCAAAAATAGTACGTTCCCATACAAAGAATCAGGGTAGGCCATTTATCGCATTGTACAATAATTCTCAGAGAGGGTTTAGAGATGGATCATAGAGAATTGAATTGAGCAATGAGGCAAGGGTAGGTCTTAGTACACAATCATCATCTCGGCTTGTAATGTTGGGTTAGAAATATGATCAGATTGTGACTTTTGGGCCATCAAAAAATTTGAACAATGAGGAGTTGAAAAAGTAATGAGGACCAAAAGGAAACGAACCAGAAAAAATTATCTATGCCCTTTTAAGAAATCATTATGACAAGAGGGGTTTGTGGTAAAAGATATAACACAAGGACATCAAGACTCAACAAGTTAGATATCTTAAACTAGTCAATCAGGGGAACTGGAAAGAATTCTCAGAACTAAGGTCACTACTGAGTAATAGGAATCATTCCTAGTTCCAATCTGAGGTTCTCGAAAGAAACTCTATTCAATGCCTTGGTGAATATATCTGCAATTTGATCTTCAGTTCTACAAAATTTCATAATGATGTTTCCCTTCTCAACATGATCTCTAAGAAAATGATGTCTAATGCCAATATGCTTGGTCCTAGTATGATGCACAGGATTCTTAGAAATGTTTATGGCACTAGTGTTATCACAAAGAATAGTGAGAGGGCCATAAGACATATCAAAGTCCGCGAGTTGTTGCTTTAGCTAGAGAAGTTGGGAACAACAAGAGGCAACTGCAATGTACTCGGATTCTGTGGTGGAGAGAGAGACTGAAACTTGTTTCTTTGATCCCCATGACACAAGGCAAGGGCCTAGGAACTGTGCCATTCCAGAAGTGTTCTTCCTATCCACCAAGTATCTGGCATAATCAGCATCAGTGAAACCCATGAGCTCAAAGGGACATTCTTTGGGGTACCAAATGCAGAGATCGTCAGTTCCTTTGAGGTATCGAAGTATTCTCTTCACAGCGGCCAAGTGGGTTTCTCTTGGACAAGATTGGAACCTAGCACACAAGCCAACAGCAAAGACAATGTCTGGTCGACTAGCGGTTAGGTACATGAGTGAGCCTATCATACCTCTATAGAGCTTCTCCTCCACTAGAGGACTCGAATGGTCCTTATCCAGATGGGCAATGGTGGATATGGGAGTGGAGAGAGGCTTACATGAATCCATTTTGAACTTCTTCAGTAGTTCCCTGACATACTTCTGTTGGTGGATTTGAATACCATCTTCCTTTTGAGTGATTTGTAATCCGAGGAAGAAAGTAAGTTCCCCAATTAGACTCATTTCAAACTCACTGCTCATCAAGTCTTTGAACTTGTCTACAAGGGACAGGTTAGTGGAACCAAAAATGATATCATCAACATAGATTTGAACCAATAAGATGTTACCTTCTTCTTCTAGGATGAAGAGGGTCTTATCAATAATTCCACGTCTGTAGTCGTTTGAAAGTAGGAACTGGGCAAGACGATCATACCATGCTCTGGGAGCTTGCTTGAGGCCATACAATGCCTTGTCTAGGAAGTAGACATGATCTGGATGATCGTCGTCTTCGAAACCAGGAGGTTGCTTGACATAGACTTCTTCTTGAAGAATTCCATTGAGGAAGGTTGTCTTCACATCCATTTGGAACAACTTGAACCCTTTGTGAGATGCGAAGGCAATCAATAATCTTATTACTTCGATCCTTGCCACTGGAGCATAGGTTTCATCATAGTCAATTCCTTCTTGTTGATTGTATCCTTGAGCCACAAGTCTTGCTTTGTTCCTTATCACAGCTCCTGTATCATCTAGCTTGTTTCTGAAAACCCATCTGGTTCCTATGATGTGCTTATCCTTGGGGCGAGGAACCAGATGCCAGACTTTGTTCCTTTCAAATTGATGAAGCTCTTCTTGCATAGCTTGGATCCAGTCTGCATCCTTCAGTGCCTCACCTATGTTCTTTGGTTCCACAATAGACAAAAAGGCATTAAAGGCAAAGAAAGTTAGATGTTCGTACCTGACTGGAGGCTTGACGACTCTTCTTTCTCTGTTGGAAGCCAAAGTATTTGATGTGGAGACATTCTGAGTTAAGCATTCAGCTTCCTGGTTGGGGTCACCTTCTCCATTGAAGAACATGTGGGAAGATGAATCATTGAGGTCTCCATAGATGTTGTCGTCATGCTCATGGTTCCCAGAAATGGATTGTTGTTCATTATCCATGGGAACTGGTGGAGGAGCCATTGGAGGGTTCCGAGCAGCAGGACAGGAACTGGGTGGAGTGACATCTTCATCTGGATCTTCTTGATATGACTTGGGAAACGGGTCTTCAAAGGAATTGGTGGTGTTCTGTACAATCTTTCCAAGTGATTTTTCATTAAAAATGACATGAACACTTTCTTCTACCTTTTTAGTCCTTTTGTTGAAGACTTTGTATGCCTTGCTGCCTGAGGCATATCCAATGGATTCCTTCATCACTTCTTGGGTCGAACTTGCCAAGATTGTCATTTCCATTGTTGTGCACAAAGCACTTGCATCCGAACACCCTTAGATGAGAAATGTTGGGAACTCTTCCTCTTAGGAGTTCATAGGGTGTCTTCTCTGTGATAGGGTGAAGCATGGCTCTGTTGATGATGTAGCATGCTGTGTTGATCGCCTCAGCCCAAAAGGATTGGGAGAGTCCACTTGAGATCAACATAGTTCGAGCCATGTCTTCCAAGGTCCTATTCTTTCTCTCCACTACTCCATTCTGTTGAGGAGTGTATGGTGCAGAGAAGTTGTGATCAATGCCATGCTCACTGCAAAAGGTTAGAAATTCTCCATTTTCGAATTCGGTACCATGGTCAGACCGAATAGCATTAAGTGAACAATCAAGGGATTTTTCTAACAAGGGAACCAGGTCTTTAAAGCGATCAATGACTTCACTTTTAGATTTAATGAAAATGGTCCAAGTAAAGCGAGAGAAGTCATCGACAATAACAAAAATATACTTGTTCCCTCCTAGGCTTTGAACTCTCATGGGTCCACAAAGATCCATGTGGATGAGCTCAAGAGGCCTTGAGGTGCTTACCATGTTTTTGGATTTGAAGGAACTACGAGCATGTTTTCCTTTTACACAGTCAGAGCATGGTTCCTTAGATGTGCCACTCAGCTTTGGCAATCCTCTGACTAGTTCCTTTGAGTGTAGCTTTTGAATCAGCTTAGTGCTAGTATGACCGAGGCGTTGGTGCCACAACTCAGCTTGGTCATTCACGGTTGAGAGACACAGTTTCTCCTTGGGGACGAAGGATGGATCAACAATGTAAACATTGTTGAATCTCTTTCCTTTTAGGATGATTTGTCCCGAGGAGTCAAGAACTGAGCATTCGTTTGATCTAAATCTGACTTCATTGTCTCCTTGATCACACAGTTGTGACACACTTATTAGATCAAAACCAAGACTATCAACAAGGTGAACTTTGTTTACCTGAATGTGATCGTTGAGTTTCACAGTTCCTATTCCACAGATTTTCCCTTTGCTTTTGTCTCCAAAGGATATGTTCCCTCCTTGGAGAAGTTGAAGAGAGGTCATTTGATTTCTGCTTCCGGTCATATGGCATGAGCAACCACTGTCAATGTACCATAGTTGGGATTGCCTCTCTTCTTTCTGCACACAAGGGAACTAAGATTTCTGAACCCAGCGAAGCTTGGCTTTACTGGGGGGGATTAGCATTCCGAGTCTGTGAATAACCAGGGAACTGGTTCTTTTCATGGTAATGAGTACTTTTCTCCTTTTCAAAGTTCTTTTTCTTAGCACAATCAGTATTGTAATGACAATTCTTACCACAGTAGGTATACAAACGATTGTAAACAACATGTCCATATTTTCCTTTTCCTGGCCTAAAAGGTTTTTCAGTTTTCCTTTTGTTAAACTCAACATTGTTTCTAACCTTGCTATGGGCCATGTCAATATATTTTTTGTGAGCAAAGGAATTGGTAAACCATTGGTTTTCAGGAACCATCTTTTCTTTTCCCTTTGGTTCCTTCTTAGGACTTTGATAACCTTCATTGAGACGTTTGGCAACCTCAGCCTTGTTCTCAAGGACCATGATCTTCTCTAATAGGAATTGATTTCTATCACGAGAAGTGGCAAGAGCAGTACTGAGGTTCTCATTCATCTCAACAAGTTCTCGCCTAGCCTTATCTTCTTCAGCATCATTGTTTCCTTTATTATTGACATATCCTATTCCATGTCGTTGTCTCACAAAAACAGTTTGATTTATCGTTTTTTCATTAATGGAATTAGTGAGAATGTCTAACCTATCCATTATGGATTGAAGCATGTCATTTCCAGGTGGATTAGCATGCAAGGGAACTTTGACAGAATCTATGCTAGTTTCATCACAAGATTTGCAAGTTTTAAGGTGACTAGCATGCACATTCCTAATATTAATGAGTTTGGAGTGAGTTTCAGCTAGGTCTTTCTCAGTTTCATCAAGTTTCTTACTCCAAACAGAATTCTCAACAGTCAAGCAAGCAATTTCATCTTCACAATCATCTAGTTTCTGTTGAACGGAACTGGTTTCCTTTCCTAGTTTCTTTATGATCTTAAGAAGTTGTTTCTTATCACAATCAACTAGGGATTTTAAGAGATCGTCAGAAGTTACCTCAAGGTCTTCTGAGTCGCTTGAGTCTCCTTTTGCCATGAGATATCTCCCTCCAGAGAAGCCACTCAGATCCAGTTCCTCATCTGAGTCTTCTCCCCATGATGCTACGAGAGCCTTCTTTCTTTGAGGTATTTCCTCTTCCTTGGACTCTTCTTTGTTGGGACAGTTCTTAGCATAGTGTCACTTCTCCTTGCACTCGTAACAGGAGACTTCCTTGAGATCTCTTCTTGGTCCATTGTGAGAGGAACTGCCCTTTTGGAACCTTCCCTTCACAAAGAATTTTTTGATGTTCTTTGTGAAGAGGGCTGTTAGTTCATCCTCCTCTTCTTCAAGGTCTGAGTTCACTTCCTCCATCTCGAGCCTAGAGAAGGCTTTGGAGATCTTGAGGGCGATTCATTTCTCTAGTTTCTTATCGGCATTGGCTTTAGTGTGCTCTCCTTCTTCAACTTCCAGTTTCCCTATGACTTGGGTCAAGGGAAGGGATTGGATGCCTGGAGTGTTCTTCATGATTCCCTTGAGAAGGGTGAACTTGGAGTTGAGTCCATTGATAATCACCAAGGACTTGGAGACTTCATCAAGATCAACTCCCGCCGCCGTCAACTTTCCAATTAATCTGTTAAAGCGAGAGTAGTACTCTGAGATGGTCTCAGTTTCCATCATTTTGAAGGTGTGGTATTCTCCTTCCAAAGCAAACTTTCTGCTTTGCTTTAGTTCCTCACTTCCTTCGTGCATCTCCTTGAGAGCTTTCCACATCTCCTTGGCCGTCTTGATGCCTATGACTTTGTCCATGTCCTCTCTGTCCAATCCATTGAGGATGAACTGTCTTGCCTTGGCATTCTTCTCCATGATGACATAATGTTCTGGTTTCCAGTCTTCTTTCTTCATGGTAAGATCGACGTGGCCATCTCCATTTTCGACTATCCTCCAACATTGGTAGTCGTTGGTCTTGATGTGGCTTTCCATGCACTTTTCCCACCATGTTTCTTCTCCTTTCTTTCGGAGATGTGGCTTGTTGGTGGAGATTTCAAGCTCAAACTTGCTTGGTTGAGACATGATCTGCAAACTAATCAAAGATCTAGAGCTTTTCCTGCTATGATACCAATTGTAGGATCGTGATTGTTAGATAAAAACTTAAGGAACTCAGAATAATGATTCTCAGTTCCTTTAGCAGCGGAAGATAAATAATCAAACAAATGACAAGTTCCTTATAGTGGAAACCTTTGATTGCCAACTAGCAATCCAGGAAAAAAACCACTACCTTTCTTTCGAAAGGATTTCAAAGTCTACTTCTTGATTTCTTATCTCTTTTGGTTACAGCTTATCCTAGGAACGAACACACAGTTCCTTTGCCTTACACACAGTTAGACAATCCTAGATAACTTAACACAATCAATAATCAATCCAAGAAACAGACTTTCACACCTAGGAACTATCACTTACAGTCACAGGAACTTAGCACTCAGCTCTTCTTCCTTGACTGGTTCCTCTTGATCTCGGTTTGCTTTGATGATCTTTGTTTTGAGGTTCATACTAGATGTTTGCTAATGAGTGTGAGTTCTTGTTTTAGTGCATGGAGATAACCCTTGGGTTAGTCTTCCTTTTATAGAGGATTCTTCGCAGCTCGATCCTCTCTTTGTTCCCACGGATTGAGCTTGCCCTAGGATTAGTGGTTCTCCTTGATCCACGTTGTTCTTGTCATGTGCAAACAACCTAGGCAGCTCAGAATCTCTCTTGGTTGGTCAACTACCTCAGACGAGCCTTGTGGTGTCGTTGTCAAAACGCTTTCGTCCGAGGTTGAGTAAGTTGGCTGCTTGGGAACCGTCTGTTGGACAGTGACGTCTTCATGTGCTGTTGCTTTCATCATCTCTGTCCGAGGTAGAGGTTCTCTAGGCATCTTGTTCTTTAGCTCTTGGACCTTGGCAAACTTTTGGAAGCTTCGGACAAGGTGTTTTCGACACCTTTTGTCCGAGGTTGTGTGTTCCCAGATTTCTCGGGATTCGCAATGTCGCAAGCTTCATTTCTGGGCACACCTCGGTTCCTCTGGATTCCTTCAGCTGTCTTGTTCCTTTGGTTCCCTTGTTTTGTTTGGCTTTCCTGCCTTAGGTAATTTCCTGTGGTTCCTTAAAACACATCTTTGAGATAAAACCTTAGTATCATAATATTTGTCATCTTCAAAAGTAGAGAAACTGAGGAACGGAACTCTCAGGGGAACCTAAGTTCCAGAGTTCCGTTTCCTAACAAGGAAAAATAGACCCTGAGAATACTAACTATTAAATAATCATGAAAACCTCATAATTCAATTCAACAGCAGCAATGAGCATAGGAATTTCGATAGATACATGCAAGAGTAGCAAACAGTCATACTATTGCATGCAATTAATTCTCTCTACAATAAACCAGTCCAAACAGTTCTTAGAATATTGCAGTTGCTACACATGAATTGGGTAACTCAAACAGTAATTACCAAACCCTAGCAATAGACAATTACTAATAACAACTAGTTGCATCCAACAAGCGAAATCAGTAAGAATCAATGGGATGAAGCACAAGAGAATCAATACATTCAAAGGACAAGAAATAGAATTAGAGTCTCACAACCATTTTTCAAACGAAGGCTTCAATTGTCGGACTAAGCAAGGTTGCTTAGTTCTTCATAACTCAAAAGGAAAAACAATACTCAATGATAAGAAATTCGATAATGAAAAAGATGCTAGGGGAAACTAGGTTAAGAACCCTAGAAACCAAACCTAAAGTAAAAAGATAATAAACCTAATCTAAAAAGGAAATAAAAAGTAATCGAAATAAATAAAATAAAAGAAAAGTGAAACTTCGGACGAAAGACGCACGGGTTCGCTATCGTGTGTTTCCGCGATCGCGGAAGAAACTCCGCGGTCGCGGAAAATGCACTTTTCTTCTCGTTGTTCTCGAATTTGCCGCGATCGTCCTCCGTGCTCGTCCGCGATCGGAGGCGCGAGCATTTGGGCCGGTGGGGGCGTGTGCACCGATGGGGGCGCGTGCACCGGTGCGAGGCAAGGGAACCTTTAAGGGAGGTTCCTTGGCTGGATTTTCGTGGAGCAAGAACAAGAGAGCTTTTGAGCAGGAGATGTGTGTGATTGAGAGAAAGAGAGGAGAAATGAGAGAGTTAGAGTGATAGGCGTTGTCGTGACACCTAAACAAAATAATCCTAACAAACCTAAATAAGTAGTAGAGGCAAGCAAGGGTCGATCCCACAGGGAGGAAGTGATCTTTCTAAATGTTAATCAGCATGCAAAGTAACAAGAAAGGGGGGTTTTGGTTGTTCACAGAGTAACAAGGTTAAGTTGGCTTGAGAATATGAATGGGGAAAGTAGTTTCACTAGAACGAGATCCACAATACAGAGATATAAGTTGATCACTGAAATCTATTCAATCCAAGTTCTTTTACTATTCTTATGGTTGTTCCCACCCTGATCTTAAGCACTATCGATTCTCACAGTTGTCGATAGAATTATTACTATGCCAATGATAAAGCACCACCGATTCTCATAGTTGTCAGTATACTTTACCACGAAAAAAGCAATAGCAATACACACAAGGATATAGGATACATGCAAATAGAAAGACGTATTAATACTCGCATACAACTGACTCTCACTCACAATTGTACGCTCGGAACCCCTATACGCACAATTGTATTTGCTACTAGATATGCACTCGGAACCCCTATATGCAATCCTAGCAATTGATAAATATTACTCAACCTAAGAATAAGAACAAGGAATAGAAATCTCACAACCGAATCAACTGTATTGCTTCAAACGTCTAGCAGAACAAAGGTGTTTAGCTCTCCATGGGTTAAAACCCTAGAGGCAGAAAGAAAACGAGTCTCCTATCTAAGACCTGGAAAAGATCTTAAATAGGCTTTGGAAAATAAAGTTAACCTAATGCAAAATAACAAAGGAAAAAAAATAATAGAAAATAAAGAAATCCGAAATAGCAAAAATAAGGAAATAAAGTCTTCTGGCCGCGAGGCGCTACGTGCCCACCGCGGGGCGTCAGTCTTCTCTGAGATCCACCGCCGGGTCGTGGTGGCTATTGGCGCGGGGCGACGGTGCCTTTTTCATCTTCTACGACACTTTAGTAAAAACGCCATAATTTTTGATTCCCAACTCGGATTGCGCTCATATTTTGAGGACTTGCAGTAGACTTCAAGATCTAACTCCTCGAATTGGAATCACTTCATTTAAACATCTGAGTAGAGAGAACGAACCATTTGAATTCAGCACATTGTTCTTCTACTCTTCAATACACTTCAAACCTCTATAAATCCCATGATTTCTTCACTTCTCCACTCTAACTCCATAATCTCCAATTGTGCATAAAATCCAACCAAATGGCGCCTCAAACCTGGTAATAACCCTTAGATATGTGCTACAAAATAGCACTCATCAAATCCCCCATGCTTAAACCTTGCTCGTCCTCGAGTAAGCTAAAGTAAACCTACTCCTTCAATCAATCCCCAAGGCTTCAGGAAGCATAGAAAACTCAACCTCCAAGAATCATACCCACCAATAAACTCCAGGCAGCCAATACAAATAAGCTCAGCACAATACTACAACACAACACAACTCAATAAATCTCAACACCCCACACATCCAAGCTAAAAGGAAAGCAGAGTACTTCCCCCAAGCTTATCCCAAACACCATAGAGTGAATAAATTCTAATCCTAGTCTCACATCTATCTTCTTATCTCTCCAGAGTGACCTACCCAAATCCTCCTTATAACTCATCTTCTTATGACGCCTCGTCAAGAATAATGAGAAATCCTAAAATCACTCTTCTTCTTTTTCGCTCATTTTGCCAAGGCGCCCTTTCGGGTTTTCACCAAGCCACTCATTTCATTTTCCAATAGATGTACTCACATAAGCTCACATCACTCTTGACCATATATTACCCCAGCCTAATGCTGGTCCAAGCCACCTGCTTATTACCTAGGCCGCCCTTTCGGGTTTTCGACCTATCCCAGGATTTTTAATGTATGCCTTTTTTCAATTTTTGGCTTTTTTCATTTTTTAATTTTTCTCCTCAGCGACGTAGCAAGTATAGAACTCTCCCCCATGCTTAAACATTTCATTGTCCTCAATGTAATGAAAGACAAAAGAATAGAAGCACAGGGAGAAGCAAAAAATAACTCACAAACGTCGCCAAGCTGCTTGGACACTTCCGTTGTTGCTGTCGGTCTTCTCAATAAATGCCCAGGTCTCTGGTGTTGGGCGGGTGTCTTCATCAACTCTATAACCTTCTACTACCGTGCAACCAAAGGGAACCACTTTGGTGAATAGTGGTATAGCAATGATAGTGGGGTTGCACGGCCTTCTAGGAACACATGGTGGAGCCCAGATGTAATCATGGTGGGGGCTCTAGTATTCCTCCTCCTCAGCTGTCAATTATAGGGTCATCATCGTTGTCAAATAAAATGTGGGGCGAATGTCTCCTCCTTGACAACATGATGTGCACCATCTCCATAGGGAACTCTGGACAGCTGGCCTTCGGTACCTCTTATTTTTTCAATTTTTTTTTGCCCCCCGTTTAAGGTTTTTTCGGGGGGTGACTTAGTGCAGGGAAGGAAGAGACTTACAATGGTGTGGAAACACCTTCTCCAATAGGCATGGGTCTCTTCCCTGCAGGTTAGTCGGAAACAAAAACAAGAACAAAAACAAAGCAAAAACAAAGCAAAACTAATGCAGGAAATAAAGAAAGTAAAACATACCTCGGGTTGCCTCCCGAACAGCGCCTTAGTTATTGTCATGGCTTGACATACTACTCCATCTTCTCAACTTGGGTTGCTCATAGCAACTGAGCACCTGGGATCTGGATCTAGGGGGTGCCTCTTTGGGTGCTCCGTGTTGAGCGTGACCCCCAATCTTGTGCAATTGTTTGTGGGTGGACCGTTGTGCATACCCATGAATGCACTTGCCATCTTTCGAAATGGTCTACCCAGCATCTCAGAGGCTACATGTATGTCCTGCCCCGTATCCAGTATGAAAAAATTAGTCACCTGCATCAAGTTCTCCTTCTTATGCTTCCCCTTCGGTTTCTTCTTGATCATGCCCAGCACCTTTAACATTTCCTTGCAGCGAAGGGTGCTATCAGCCAGTGTGACCAAGGGAACGGTTTTTATGCAGTCACTGAAGGCCTCATATATATCCTCGTTGTTCTTTAGCCTTTGAGTAACTCGGGAAGCCTCAAGGAAGGGTGCGATGGGTTGCAGCGTGATGAGCGGGAAGGAGTTGAGATGCACAAACTTATCATAGGCAGCCTCCAGAGGGTCGGGGACTGCTGGAGCATTTTCGAGAGAAATGGGTGTCTCAGGAGTATTTCCGTGATCGCGGTACTCCTCCTCATCGTCGCTCCACTCCTCCTCAAATCTCAAAAACATACTCCTCCTCAGTCAGCACCTTGCGATCCAAAATATCATCTGGAAGTCCTAACTCCTCATCAGTATCAACGCAAACCTCATCAGCAGAATAGGAATTTTGGACATCGGGATGCGCTGAACTCACCGCGGGTCACGGCAAAATTTCGCTAGGAGGCACTCCGTCCACCGCGGGGCGGTGGTCATTGCCGCGAAGCGGTGAGGTCGCGGTGGAGTTACTGAAGCTCGCCGCCGGGTCGCGGTCAGTCTCGCCGCGGGGCGGTGAGATAACTGAGACTTCACGCCGGGTCGCGGTAAGAGGTGACGCGGGGCGATGGATGATGTTCTCCATCTCATATTCATCCTCCTCTTCAGCACTAGGAGGAACGTTTTCCCTAGGGTTTACTACCATTTGAGATGGTAGATTCCCCGACATCCTTGTAGCGATCCGTATAATTGATTCTGCCATCTGGTCCACCTGCCTTTTCATATTCTTGATGCTTGACTCAGTAGTATGCACATGAGTGGTGAAATGTTGAGTCAAGGTCCTGAGTATCTCTTCAGTTGACATAGCGGAACTTGGATTGGACACTGGTGGGCTATGCTCATAGGCCAGATAGTACTGGTGTGGAGTATCCTGCTGATAGAATGGTTATGGCTCCGGGTAGAACTCCTGGTAGTCATAATCATATGGATGATATTGATGGTACCCATAACTCAAATTGGGGTGATCTCTCCACCCTGGAGTGTATGCGTAAGAGTATGGGTCATATCGCGGCTCTCCCCAGGAATCCATATCTGTAACAAAAATCAAAAAGGGAAAACAAAAGTCAGTAGCACGGGCGTGGACCGTAAGATAGGTCCACACCAAAGTAACACACACACGAACAAACACACAGAAAAATCAAAACTTGCCTCCCCGGCAACGCGGGGCGGTGGATGTCGTGACACCTAAACAAAATAATCCTAACAAACCTAAACAAGTAGTAGAGGCAAGCAAGGGTCGATCCCACAAGAAGGAAGTGATCTTTCTAAATGTTAATCTGCATGCAAAGTAACAAGAAATGGGGGTTTTGGTTGTTCACAGAGTAACAAGGTTAAGTTGGCTTGAGAATATGAATGGGGAAAGTAGTTCCACTAGAACGAGATCCACAATACAGAGATATAAGTTGATCACTGAAATCTATTCAATCCAAGTTCTTTTACTATTCTTATGGTTGTTCCCACCCTGATCTTAAGCACTATCGATTCTCACAGTTGTCGATAGACTTATTACTATGCCAATGATAAAGCACCACCGATTCTCACAGTTGTCGGTATACTTTACCACCAACAAAGCAATAGCAATACACACAAGGATATAGGATACATGCAAATAGAAAGACGTATTAATACTCGTATGCAACTGACTCTCACTCACAATTGTACGCTCGGAACCCCTATACGCACAATTGTGTTTGCTACTAGATATGCACTCGGAACCCCTATATGCAATCCTAGCAATTGATAAATATTACTCAACCTAGCTGGCCAGACTATGAAGAACAATGATAAATCAATAATCAATATAACCAAGAGAATCAAACCAACACACATAAGAATAAGAACAAGGAATAGAAACCTCACAACCGAATCAACTGTATTGCTTCAAACGTCTAGCAGAACAAAGGTGTTTAGCTCTCCATGGGTTAAAACCCTAGTGGCAGAAAGAAAATGAGTCTCCTATCTAAGACCTGGAAAAGATCTTAAATAGGCTTTGGAAAATAAAGTTAACCTAATGCAAAATAACAAAGGAAATAAAATAATAGAAAATAAGGAAATCCGAAATAGCAAAAATAAGGAAATAAAGTCTTTTGGCCGCGAGGCGCTACGGACCCACCGCGGGGCGTCAGTCTTCTCTGAGATCCACCGCCGGGTCGCGGTGGCTATTGGCGCGGGGCGGTGAGTTCCATCGTGGGGCGACGGTGCCTTTTTCAGCTTCTGCGACACTTTAGTAAAAATGCCATAACTTTTGATTCCCAAATCGGAGTGTGCTCATATTTTGAGGACTTGCAGTAGACTTTAAGATCTAACTCCTGAATTGGAATCACTTCATTTGGACATCTGAGTAGAGAGAACGAACCATTTGAATTTAGCACATTGTTCTTCTACTCTTCAATACACTTCAAACCTCTATAAATCTCATGATTTCTTCACTTCTCCACTCTAACTCCATAATCTCCAATTGTGCATAAAATCCAACCAAATGGCGCCTCAAACCTAGTAATAACCCTTAGATATGTGCTACAAAATAGCACTCGTCATAGAGTTGGAAGATAGATTGGATAACTCGGGGAGGTATTTCTTACCCAAATTGGATTCCAATTCAATAATCTTCAACTATGTTACAAAGGAAGTCAACACTTGGCTTAAATAGACAAAACACTTGGCTAACAAGGCCTTGCCAACTAGTGGGTTGTGACCCATTTGCAAATGGCCCAAAAAGGAAACAACAATAATAAAGACAACAAGTTCATAAAGACTACTACTACAAATATTAATCTAGGATAAAAACCCCTAAGTGGGTCCGGATAGGTGTTCCATGGGGCGTTTAGGGTTATATAACCCGGATCGGATCCGGGTTATATAACCCTAAACGCTCGGGTTATTTGCCTTGTTCTGTAGTAGTGCGACAAGTTTGGTCGTTTAAGGGGAAAAAAGGGAAATTAGCAATAAAAAATATGGTACTTTACGGAGAAAATAACAATGAAAAAGTGTAAAATAAGACGAGGGTGAAATCGTTGAACCAACTATCCCCTCCACACCTTTGAGGCCAATGAAAATGGTATCATTCCTATGTGGTCAGTTTTAAAGGCCAAAGAAGCTCATACTACATCATTGCAAAAGGAGAAAGAGCTTTAAAAAGTCGGCCTTCTTTGCTTTATTAGTTCTATGGCAACTCCAAGGTTAGATGCAACCTTCAAGATTCCCTCATGCTTTCCATCGCAACTTCAAGAAGAGGAAATCCCCATTCTTGTAGTTCTCATAACACATCCCAAAGAGGAAAAAGAATTTCCTCCATCTCATTAGTCTTTTCATTTGTGTCCAAGTTCATTCAAATGTTTATAATCATCTAGGATGCACGAGTCTACTTTTCTTGGGATTTTATCAAAGTCTTCCCATGAGATTTGTACTAGTAGACCCTTGGATTGCAAGTTTGGATTAAGGTCTAAGAAAGGAAGTCCCCTATGTTGTAATTTTTTTTCTCTTCTGTTGCTTGGAAAAAGAAATCACCAAGCCTGCTTTCATGGAGTTCAAGATGGGTTCCGCTCCGAATGAAAATGACCTACCAATGGAGCTTCTAGCACCACCACACTTTTTCAACTAGAGTCTAAGGAGAACATCATCTAGGGAAGAACCTTTTTCTCCTTACTCTTTCTATGTCATTGAACGATGATAAGTTTGCAACTAGGGTTAGAAGAATTCATGTGTTCATAAGCTATTTTGCATCTACAACTTTCTTCTCTTGTTTGCATTATAGTTTTATGTCGCAATTAATGCCAATGAAGTTGCATTTAGTTCATCATGTTTTATTTATGTTTAAATATGCTATATCTATATGTATAGATTGTTACATTATTAGGCATATGCTTAGGCATAAGAAGGGGAGTGGTTCTAAGTTAGCTCTATGTCTTACATATCTTCTAGAGATAGGCATGTTGCTTTAAGCATTGCCTTATTATTTTGGGCTTGCTGAAAATTCCTCCCTACAAATTGTTTTCTTGCATGAATAATATCTCATATCTTTTCACACAACTTATGTTGTTCATTTCTATGTGGGGAGTTTTGCAAGTTCTAATTGTGTGTTGTTGTAAGTACTTCAGATTCGAGGACGAAACGTCTTCAAGAAGAAGATAATGATGTGATTCTACCACACATCAATAACAACGGGCAAGACCAAGCCAATGCTAACGACAATGCACACGCCAAATCCATCTCCTATGTCAATGCCATCGTTGAGTTCCTAGCCATAACACTCTCGACTATGAGCTGTAAACTAGGGAATCCAATCATCCCTATACAACGGTGTTAAAATCTTAGCCATGGAGTCATCTTAGGTTATCTTGATCCTTATTGAAGTGGTCATCAAAAGTTGAGCACAATTGGAGGATGAACGCCGAGCCATGTGCGAGAGGGTGGTGTATGTGCACTAGCGAAAAAGGGCCTCTTACATTTTCACGATGGAGAAGACCACACCACCACTTGGAAAAATGGAAGTCTTGATCAAGGTAAATTCATGGGAAGAGTAACGAGGCCGAATGCACGAGTGAAAGTGTCGAGGAGTGTCTTGCAGACGAAGACCACAAGGCGCCATGTTACGACACCTACTTCATAAATTGGATCCTTTAGAGGACATGGTGATCCTATTGAGGCAATTCAAGACTCATTGAAAATCTTGTTCAATCCTTTATATCATCTAGGTTGAACACTTTCACATTAGAGGCCTAGACAACACTGCAAAATACCATTTTTTCCTCAGAAGCAAATGTGGCGGGATTTCAACACAAGGCTATGCCAATCCCATCATGGCCCATTTTTCAAGCACATGGCCAGCCTCCTTTTTGAATATGTATATATATATGTAATCTTGTTCAAATTTTAGGGTAATCCAAGAATTAAAAAACGTAGTTTATCTCCTCAAGTTCTTCTTCTTCTTCGTTTATATCTTCATCTTCTCATTTCTTATAAATGTCTTCTTCTCAACTTGTTGATTTCTTCCTTTGGTGGAACCTATACAAATCTTGATATCTTTCCACAATCTCAATCATAAACAACCACCATGACCAAAACAACAAGAACCCCAAAAGCCCATCAGACCCAAGCGGCAGGCTAAAAAACTACCAAAATCAAACAACACAAAGGCAATCAACAGAAAGACAAACACGAAACCTACAACCGAAAGGCAAAAACTGAAGGAACCGTCCTTGATTGAAGGCAAGATATACAACAAAACAGAACCTCAAATTGCCTCAATCACTGATTGCAGAAGAAGAAGGCTGAACGGATCTATAGAACCGGGCCACCAGCAGCAGCGCAAAGAACCAAAAACCCCAAAATTGCCCCAACCTGCCGTAGTGAACTTAGCAAATCAGCCTCACAGGGCTTCGAGGCCAGGACCAGGCTAATCGGAGCGGCAACACTCGCAGGAACCCGAGGCGGTGGAGCGGTGACGGCGAGGGGAGAGCAGAAGTCTGTACAAAGCGACCGTCGGCCGGAACAACAATAGGAAGCTGGCTGAAGAAGAAGCCAACGGCACCGAGCAGGTCCAGATCGATCAACAGAGGAAGACCGGCGGCGGGGAGGAGGGAGGAGATATGGAGAACAAACTAGCACTAAGGCTAGAGAAACTCTCACAGACGACGAAAGCGAGAGGTTTCCTAACCCATGAGGAAACCCTCTTGAGGAGACACACCTTATGATTGAGAGAATCTATTAAATATTAATCAAATTGACTGAAACTTTTGTACTTGAGAAAAGGCCAAAGGGTTTAGGAATGCAGTTAGCAAAGCGTCAAAGGCAAAGCAAATTCTTGCATTTTCATAATTTTCAATTTATAAACTAAATAACTAATAAAACTATGAGCATGGGTAATGGGTTCGTTAACACTTACAACTGAATTAGATTGGAACAAAACATGGACTTAATTAAGAGGTGCAACAAGATTTTTGGCAGTAATTGACTAATTGTAAAGGGGGATTTGGTTCACTAATATTAAAAGATTAAAATAAAACTTGCAATAATGAAAATTGGAAGGAATTTCGATTTTCCAATTGTAAGAATTACCTCTTTCAAAAGAAACATGATTTGCCACTACAATAGTCAAATTTTAGAATTTCGATATGATGTAGTTTGAAAATGGGGGAAATGGCAGGATTTGGAGGATGAATGAGAATAATGAAATTAGGAGATGGAGTTTGAGACTGAATTGAAAAACAAGAAAGAATAGAAGGGTATATATAGGATTGATTGGATTTCATCATCTTCATGGTTCCAATTTCTAACGTTCCCAAACAAGCAGACGGCCGGACTGTTGGTGTTCTTCACAAATACAAGTATACAACGTACATAAAGAAATTGAGAATAGGAGAAAAACGTGGGATATGTGGGGAATTAAGTTGTTAATTAATTGCTTATTTTATATTAATTTTGTGTTATACGTACATAAGAAAACCGTGCTTATGATAAATGACCCTTTAAGAGAGCTTGAATAGCAAATTTAGGGTCCAAATTATGAATATCAGTCGCATGACCCCCTAGGTCATTAAGCACTCTCCACACGCTCTCTCTCCTCCCACTTCACATACTTTGGTTTCCTGATCTGGATCCAGCTCCCCCAGATCTGGATCCCTCTCCCCCTCAATCAACATAGCAAAGCCGATACGCGCTCACTCCTTCCTCTTCCCGTTCTTTGAGAAATTCCTTCATTCACCATATATTTCACCCCTCTCTTTAACACATTTCGCAACCCTAACGCAGATCGCCGTTCGTGTTTCCCAATCTAGATCCTCACGATCGTTGTATGACCGTTGGAAATGGCTTCCGCCTGCGTAAACAACATCGGAGTTCCACCTGAAAGTTTCCTCGACTGTCCTTCTGCCGCTTTTCCAGCCTACGGATGGCTGAGTCCCAGCATCTCCTTCGGTCGCGACTACACTGACGAGGAGAAGAAAATCTTCGCATCCGCCGCCGCTGCGAAGCCGCATGCGGCGGAGAATGCGCCGGAGGCGTCAGATATGTTCAAGGACGCTGGAGATTTTGAGTTCCATCTCGACGATCCTGTCACGATGCTCCTTGCGGACAAGCTCTTCTCCGATCTACATTCGTTGAGGTGGAAATTCACATTTCTCTTTTATTTGTATCTTTATAAGCTTCAGGATGAAAGTGTGGTCGTTGTACAGGGAAAGAAATTGGTTGCTGATTTGGGGAACTTGATGAGTGTCCAAGTCATTGTGGAAGGATCAATGAATAGTTCTAATCCTTATTTCTCAAGTGGCTGAGGAGAGACTTCACTGTAAGCAATGTTCTTTGAAATCATTAAGTTTTCTAATTCTAATAAATGCCATGAGACACAATCAACATTATATGTTTTTCTACTGCATATTGCTGTGGCAGGGAGGTTTCATTTTGGATATAGGAGTACACATGATTGCAGGATTAAGGATGGTAAGTGTATTTCAAGAATGTTTATCTTCCAATATTATCTAAGTCCACGTGTTAATGACTTATAGCATTCTTTTGGCAATCTTTTCATAATATATTGAAACACATTTTATTACTGTGGCTGCTAGTATGAGTTTCGCATGTAGGTCTATTGCTAATGGTATATATTGTCATAAACAGCTTGTTGGTTGTGAGTTGATCTCTGTATCGGCCTTTGTAGGATCGAGATTGTTAGACAAATAACTAAGGAACTAAGAATAACAATTCTCAGTTCCCTTCGCAGCGGAATTTAAACAATCAAGCACAAATGAACAAGTTCCTTATAGTGGAAACTTTTGATTGCCAACTAGCAATCCAGGATAAAAACCACTACCTTTCTTTTGAAAGGATTTCAAGGTCTACTTCTTGATTTCTTATCTCTTTTGGTTACAGCTTATCCTAGGAACAAACACACAGTTTCTTTACCTTACACACAGTTAGGCAATCCTAGATAACTTAACACAATCAATAATCAATCCAAGAAACAGACCTTAGCACCTAGGAACTATCTCACTTACAGTCACAGGAACTTAGCACTCAGCTCTTCGATTCCTTGACTGGTTCCTCTTGATCTCGGTTTGCTTTGATGATCTTGTTTGAAGGTTTTAATCACACTGTTTTTGTGCTTGAAGATAACCTTTGAGTTAGTCTTCCTTTTATAGTGGATTCTTCGCAGCTTGATCTTCTCTTGGTTCCCACAGATCGACCTTGCCCTAGGATGTATGGTGATCCTTGATCCACGTTGTCTTTGACATGTACCAATAACCTAGGCAGCTCAGAATCCTTCTTTAGTTGGTCAACTGCTTCAGCCAAGTCGTTCTCCAACTTCCTTCTTCCGAGGTTCGACAAGCTGGGCACTTTGGAACTGTCTTCTGGACAGCGACAGGTTCCATGATAAGTCGCTTTCACCTTTCTCTGTTCGAGGTTATGTGTTCTAGGCGTCTTGTTGTTTTGCTCTGGACAATGGCAGACTTTGGAAGCTTCGCACAAGTCGTTTTCAACTTTATCTTGTCCGAGGTTGGTGTTCCCAGATTTCTCGGGAAGCGCAACATCACATGTTGTATTTCTGGGCACACCTGAGTTCCTTCCTTTGGCTTGCTCCTTGGTTTTCTTGTCCTGTTTTGCTTTCATGCCTTCGATGTTTGTCCTGTGGTTCCTTAAGGCACATCTTTGAGATAAAACATTAGTATCAAAATATTTGTCATCTTCAAAAGTAGAGAAACTGAGGAAAGGAACTCTCAGGGGAACTAAGGTTCCAGAGTTCCATTTCCTAACAATTTCCCCCTTTTTGATGATGACAAATACAAGGAACCTGGCAACATAATAGGACTTTGAATTTCATGAGACCAGTTGAATTTAAGGGATTTACAACGTTGTAAAATAATGAGAGAACATTCAATGGTTGCAAATTCCCCCTAAGCAGATAAACGAGTTTATTCGAATTCCCCCTTAGAAGTAGAACGAGTTCAGAGTTCCTATTAGCCCAGTAGTTTCCAAAGTTCAAGGTTTCTATCCTTCTTCCTCCTTTTGACATCATCGAAAAGATCAATTGACATGTTAAGAACAGAATATCAAAGGAAATAAACAATTGCGTCAAACCCATAACAGAAACCATAATAGAAATTTGAGGCAAAGACAAATCATTCATAGAGACATAGCCAAAAGTAGTCATTAAACTTAATAAAACCTTAACATTGTTCAGGAGCAGGGTAAGACAAACCACAAAACAACCTACAAAGACAACAACATAAGCAACCTTTAAGGAAAACGACAGGAAGGGTAGAAGAGGGAGTAGGATCCTAGGGGAACTACTAGCACACTGTGATGTTACAGCACTGGAAACCAGGAGAAGTGTTCCTATGGCAGAGCAGTGGCCTCCTCTTTGTCAGCCTTGTTGTCGTCAGTTCCTTCATTTTGGCCCGTGGCCTGATTTGCGCCGGTTGCATCTTCCCATGTTTTCTGTAGTACCTCCACCAGACTTGAGACTGCAGTGCTCATCTTTCCCAACTCATTTACTTGATCACGGAGAGCGACCGTGAGGACAGTCGAGCCTTCCGTGATGGCCTTTTCAATACGATCCAGAGCAGAGAGGATCGCAGAGGAGTCTTGAGAGGGGTTGAGCAGTGGTAGGGAACTTGAAGGGGCCTGGGAACTGGTCTTGGCTTTGGGCGGTTCTTCCTGAGGGTCAGAGAGAGGGACTTGGGGATCTTTTGTCTTGAGTTTCCAGACAGTGGTCATGGTGAGAAGCTTGTTGTAGACAGTTTCAGGCAAATCATCTGGGTACTGGTGAAGCAAGGAGAGAAGATTTTTGATGAGATGGGAAAAGGGCAGGGCATGAGATTCATGGGACTTGCAGAACTGCATATGAGCCAACACTATGCGGGGGAGATCAACTTGTGCACCAGACAAGACTTTATCCATGAGGATAGCATCCGTGATGAGAACTGTATTCCGGTGCTCTTGCCTGGGAACTAGGTTTCGGATGATCCAGAAATGCAGAAGCTTGTTGGCGATGGAGAGATCCTTAGTTTGTAGGGTTGAGGGGTAGTCGCCGTCGTAGAGTTTCCTCACCACTTCACCCTTGGACTTGTAACCCTTTCCTTTGGGCCACGTCTTTTTCTAATGCAGTATGTCAAAACCAGATCTGGACTCGATCCCAAGAGCAGACGCGGTGAGGTTGGGGGACAGGGGATACATGGTTCCCTTCCACTGGAATATGGCGTCGTTGCAGGGAGAGTTATCTTTGGCGGGCACAAAGGTGAGAGACTGATAGAACAGACGGACTACTTCATCAGAGAAGGAGAAGGGCTCGACCAAGAGCTCATCCCATCCTTGGTATTGCAGCAGAGAATGAAACTCACTGAGGGCTTCGCTGAACAGTTCCTCATCTTCTTCTTCGAGAGTTTGGGTCCAGAACTCCTTGCCGATGATGAGTGGCTTAAGAATCTTCCGCTTGGAGAAGGAGGAGGAGACTTGCCCGAGCGAGGAAGAGGAGAGGGTGAGGGATTTGGTTCTTTTTGAGGGTTTCTGCTCTTTGGAGGGAGAGTCATATGGAACCAAAGCTTGGGAACTTTGTTTTCGTTGTTTCAGCCTTGTGGCAACAGAGGGACCAGGTTTGGAGATGGGTTTAGACTTGAGGCTAGCAGGTGAGGGATCTGGGCTGAGGATCTCCTGGGTGATCTTATCTGGAGAGGATTCATGGGATCCTCCTTCCGAGACAGATTTTGTAGCCGATGCCGATGCAGGAGTGATTTCCTTCACTTTCTCCTCAGCTTTTGCCTCAGTTTTCTCCTCAATTTTCTTCTCAGGTTGGGGATTTTGAGAGGTGGTGACAGAAATAGGCTGGGTAGACGAGGCTGCCTTCTTTTCTCTGTGGGCTCTGAGAAGGGCAGCTTCCTCTTCGTCTTGGATCAAGTTAGGGTTAGGGTTCTTGTCAGCCATTTTTGAGGAGCTAGGTTTATGTGTTTGAGAAAGAGAGAGAGAGAGAATCAAGAAAGATGGAAATGGAAAGTGTGGGAATAGCTTGGATCAATAGGACACCTTTTAAAACGGATTGAGAGCTAAAGGGACCGTTGGGAGAAATATGGCCGTTGAGGAGATCAGGGAAGATCTAGAGCATTGAAGGCGGTTGCAGCTTTTCCGAACGGTCCAGAGCAATTCAAAAATCAACCCAATTGGAGAGGGTGCTCTGCCACTGACGAGACGTGACTGACCTCTGTAATTTTGCCATAAATATTGTCTTGGGAGGATCAGGCGCCGAACTAGCCGTTTGAAGATCGTTTCATCCTGGTTCCTTTCTGGCGATATATTCAGTGTGCTAGAGGGATGTATGGGAACTTTGATGTGGCTTAAAAACAAGGAACCGAAAAGTACGTTCCCATACAAGGAATCAGGGAGGCCATTTATCGCATTACTCAATAATTCCCAGAGATGGTTAAGAGATGGATCCTAGGGAATTAAATTGAGCAATGAGGCAAGGAGGGTCATAGTACACAATCGTCATTTCGGCTTGTATTGTTGGGTTAGAATATGATCAGATTCTGACTTTTGGGCCAACAAAGAAACTTGAACAATGAAAGAGTTGAAAGAATAATGAGGACCAAAGGACACGAACTAAGAAAATTTTATCAAAGCCTTTTTAAGAAACCATTATGGAAAAGAGGGTTTGTAGCAAAAGATATAACACACATATACCAAGACTTAACAAGTAAAGGATCTTATACTAGTTAATCAAGGGAACTGGAGAAGAGCCTTTAAGCTAAGGTCACTGCTAGGTTATAGGAATCATTCCCAGTTCTAATCTAAGGTTCTCAAAGGGAACTCTATTCAAAGCTTTGGTGAATATGTCTGCAACCTGATCTTCAGTTCTACAAAATTTCATAATGATGTTCCCTTTTTCAACATGATCTCTAAGAAAATGATGTCTTATGTCTATATGCTTGGTCCTAGTATGATGCACGGGATTCTTAGAAATGTTTATAGCACTGGTGTTATCACAAAGAATAGTGAGAGGACCATAAGACATACCGAAATCCGCGAGTTGTTGCTTTAGCCAGAGGAGTTGGGAATAGCAGGAGGCAGCAGCGATGTACTCGGATTCTGTGGTGGAGAGAGAGACTGAGACTTGTTTCTTTGAGCCCCATGACACAAGGCAAGGGCCTAGGAACTGTGCCATTCCAGATGTGCTCTTCATATCCACCAAGTATCCAGCATAATCCGCATCAGTGAAACCCATCAGCTCAAAGGGACATTCTTTGGGGTACCAAATGCAGAGTGAATCAGTTTCCTTGAGATATCGGAGTATCCTTTTTACAGCAGCCAAGTGGGTTTCTCTTGGACAAGATTGGAACCTAGCACACAAGCCAACAACAAAAACAATGTCTGGGCGACTAGCGGTTAGATACATGAGTGAGCCTATCATACCTCTATAGAGTTTCTCTTCCACTAGAGGACTCGAATGGTCCTTGTCCAAATGAGCAATGGTGGAGATGGGAGTGGAGAGAGGCTTGCATGAATCCATTTTGAACTTCTTCAGTAGTTCCCTGACATACTTCTATTGGTGAATTTGTATACCATCTTTCTTTTGAGTGATTTGCAATCCGAGGAAGAAAGTGAGTTCCCCAATTAGGCTCATTTCAAATTCAATGCTCATCAAGTCTTTGAACTTGTCTACAAGGGACAGGTTAGTGGAACCAAAAATGATATCATCGACATAAATTTGAACCACTAAGATGTTACCTTCTTCTTCTAGGATGAAGAGAGTATTATCAATGACTCCACGCTTGTAGCCATTTGAGAGTAGGAACTGGGCAAGACGATCATACCAAGCTCTGGGAGCTTGCTTGAGGCCATACAATGCTTTATCTAGAAAGTAGACATGGTCGGGATGATCATCGTCTTCAAAGCCAGGTGGTTGCTTGACATAGACTTCCTCTTGAAGGATTCCATTGAGGAAGGCAATCTTTACATCCATTTGGAACAGTTTGAACCCTTTGTGTGATGCGAAAGCAATCAATAATCTTATTGCTTCAATCCTTGCCACTGGAGCATAGGTTTCATCATAGTCGATGCCTTCTTGTTGATTGTATCCTTGAGCAACGAGTCTTGCTTTATTCCTTATCACAGCTCATGTATCATCTAGTTTGTTTCTGAAAACCCATTTAGATCCTATGATGTGCTTATCCTTGGGGCGGGGAACTAGATGCCATACTTTGTTCCTTTCAAACTGATGAAGTTCTTCTTGCATGGCTTGGATCCATTCTACATCCTTCAGTGCTTCACCTATGTTCTTTGGTTCCATAACAGATAAGAAGGCATTGAAGGCAAAGAAGGTTAGATGTTCGAACCTGACTGGAGGCTTGATGGTTCTTCTTTCTCTGTTGGGAGCTAGAGCATTTGATGTGGAGACATTTTGGGTTGAGCATTCAGCTTCAGCTTCCTGGTTGGGAACACCTTCTCCATTGAAGATCATGTGAGAGGATGAATCGTTGATGTCTCCACAGATGTTGTCTTCATGTTCATGGTTCCCAGAAATGGAATGTTGTTGATTATCCATGGGAACTGGTGGAGGAACTAGTGGGGGATTCTGTGTAGCATGGTAGGAACTGGGTGGAGTGATATCTTCATCTGGATCTTCTTGAGATGACTTGGGAAATGGGTCTTCAAAGGGAATGGTAGTGTTCTGCACAATTCTACCAAGTGATTTCTCATCAAAAATAACATGAACACTTTCTTCTACCTTTTTGGTCCTTTTGTTGAAGACTTTGTATGCCTTGCTTCCGGAGGCATATCCAATAAAGATCCCTTCATCACTCCTTGGATCGAACTTGCCAAGGTTGTCCTTCCCATTGTTGTGCACAAAGCACTTCCTCTTAGGAGTTCATAGGGTGTTTTCTCTGTGATTGGGCAAAGCATGGCTCGATTGATGATGTAGCAAGCTGTGTTGATTGCCTCATCCCAGAATGATTGGGAGAGTCCACTTGAGATGAGCATAGTTCGAGCCATGTCTTCTAGGGTTCTATTCTTCCTTTCTACTACTCCATTTTGTCGAGGAGTGTATGGTGCAGAGAAGTTGTGATCAATGCCATGCTCACTGCAAAAGGTTAGAAATTCTCCATTTTCGAATTCGGTACCATGGTTAGTCCGAATAGAATTGATGGAACAATTGAGACATTTTTCTAATAAGGGAACCAGATCTTTAAAGCGATTAATGACTTCACTCTTAGTGTTAGGAAACGGAACTCTGAAACTTAGGTTCCCCTGAGAGTTCCGTTCCTCAGTTTCTCTACTTTTGAAGATGACAAATATTATGATACTAATGTTTTATCTCAAAGATGTGTTTTAAGGAACCACAGGAAATTACCTAAGGCAGGAAAGCCAAATAGAACAAGGGAACCAAAGGAACAAGACAGCTGAAGGAATCCAGAGGAACCCAGGTGTGCCCAGAAATGGAGCTTGCGACATTGCGATTCCCGAGAAATCTAGGAACACACAACCTCGGACAAAAGGTGTCGAAAACGACTTGTCCGAAGCTTCCAAAAGTCTGCCAAGGTCCAAGAGCTAAAGAACAAGATACCTAGAGAACCTCTACCTCGGACAGAGACGATGAAAGCGACAACATATGAAGACGTCGCTGTCCAACAGACGGTTCCCAAGCGGCCAGCTTACTCAACCTCGGACGAAAGCGTTTTGACAACGACACCACAAGGCTCGTCTGAGGTAGTTGATCAACCAAGAGAGATTCTGAGCTGCCTAGGTTGTTTGCACATGCCAAGAACAACGTGGATCAAGGAGAACCACTAATCCTAGGGCAAGCTCAATCCGTGGGAACCAAGAGAGGATCGAGCTGCGAAGAATCCTCTATAAAAGGAAGACTAACCTAAGGGTTATCTTCAAGCACAAAAACAAGAACTCACACTCATTAGCAAATATCTAGTGTGAACCTCCAAACAAAGATCATCAAAGCAAACCGAGATCAAGAGGAACCAGTCAAGGATCATCAAAGCAAACCTCCAAACAAAGATCATCAAAGCAAATTCCTTCCAAAAACAAGAACTCACACTCATTAGCAAATATCCTGTGACTGTAAGTGATAGTTCCTAGGTGCGAAAGTCTGTTTCTTGGATTAATTATTGATTGTGTTAAGTTATCTAGGATTGTCTAACTGTGTGTAAGGCAAAGGAACTGTGTGTTCATTCCTAGGATAAGCTGTAACCAAAAGAGATAAGAAATCAAGAAGTAGACTTTGAAATCCTTTCGAAAGAAAGGTAGTGGTTTTTATCCTGGATTGCTAGTTGGCAATCAAAGGTTTTCACTATAAGGAACTTGTCTTTTGCTTGATTGTTTATTTCCGCTGCGAAAGGAACTGAGAATCGTTATTCTGAGTTCCTTAAGTTTTTATCTAACAATCACGATCCTACACTTAGATTTTATGAAGATAGTCCAGGTGAAGCGAGAGAAATCATCGACAAGTACAAAGATATACCTGTTTCCTCCTAGGCTTTGAATTCTCATAGGTCCACAAAGGTCCAAGTGGATGAGTTCAAGGGGCCTAGAGGAGCTTACCATATTCTTGTATTTGAAGGAACTCCTTGCTTGTTTCCCCTTTATGCAGTCTGAGCATGGGTCCGAAGATGTGCCACTTATCTTTGGAAGGCCTCGAACTAGTTCCTTTGAGTGTAGCATGTGGATCAGTTTGGTGCTGGCGTGACCAAGACATTGATGCCACAGCCCTGTTTGATCATTCACTGTTGAGAGGCAGAGTTTCTCCTTGCGAACAAATGATGGGTCAACAACATACACATTGTTGAATCTTTTGCCTTTTAAGATGATTTGTCCAGAGGAGTCTAGGACAGTGCATTCACTTGACTTGAATCTAACTTCATTGTCTCCTTGATCGCACAGCTGTGACACACTAATTAGATCAAAACCAAGGTTATCAACAAGGTGAAATTTATTTACCTTAGTGTGGTCATTGAGATTTACGGTTCCTATTCCACAAATTTTCCCTTTGCTTTTGTCTCCAAATGAGATGTTTCCTCCTTGGATGGGTTGAAGAGAGGTCATTTGATTTCTTCTTCCGGTCATATGGCATGAGCAACCACTGTCAATGTACCATAGTCGAGGTTGCCTCTCTTCTTTCTGCACACAGGGGAACTAAGACTTTTGAACCCAGTGAAGCTTGGCTTTACTAGGGGGATTAGCATTCCGAGTCTGTGAATGACCAGGGAACTGGTTCCTTTCATGGTAATAGGCATTTTTCTCATTTTCAAAGTTCTTTTTCTTAGGACAATCAGTGTTGTAATGACCATTTTTTCCACAGTAATAGCATAAGCGATTGTAAACAACATGTCCATACTTTCCTTTTCCTGGCCTAAAAGGTTTTTCAGTTTTTCTTTTGTTAAAATCAACATTGTTTCTAACCTTACTATGAGCCATATCAACATACCTTTTGTGAGCAAAGGAATTAGTGAACCATTGGTCTTCAGGAACCATCTTTTCTTTTCCCTTAGGTTCCCTCTTAGGACTTTGAGAGCTTTCATTAAGACGTTTGGCAACCTCATCCTTGTTCTCAAGAACCATAATCTTCTCTGATAGGAATTGATTCCTATCACGAGAAGTGGCAAGAGCAGTACTGAGGTTCTCATTCATCTCAACAAGTTCTCGCCTAGCTTTTTCATCTTCAGCATCATTGTTCCCTTTGTTATTGACATATCCTATTCCATGACGTTGTCTCACAAAAACAGTTTGATTTATCGTTTTTTCATTTATGGAGTCAGTGAGAATGTCTAACCTATCAATTATAGATTGAAACATGTCATTTCCAGGTAGGTTATCATGCAAGGGAACTTTGACAGAATCTATGCTAGTTTCATCACAAGATTTGCAGATTTTAAGGTGACTAGCATGCACATTTCTAATATCAATGAGTTTGGAATGGGTTTCAGCTAGATCTTTCTCAGTTTCATCAAGTTTCTTACTCCAAACAGAATTCTCAACAGTCAAGCAAGCAATTTCATCTTCACAATCATCAAGTTTTTGTTGAAGGGAACTGATTTCCTTTCCTAGTTTCTTTATGATCTTAAGAAGTTGTTTCTTATCACAATCAACTAGAGTTTTTAGGAAATCGTCAGAAGTTACCTCAAGGTCTTCTGAGTCGCTTTAATCTCCTTTTGCCATGAGACATCTTCCTCCAGAGAAAACCACTCAGATCCAGTTCCTCATCTGAGTCTTCTCCCCATGAGGCTATAAGAGCCTTCTTTCTCTGAGGTCTTTCATCTTCCTTGGAATCTTTCTTGTTAGGACAGTTCTTAGCGTAGTGTCCCTTTTCTTTACACTCGTAACAGGAGAATTCCTTGAGATCTCTTCTTGGTCCATTGTGGGAGGAACTGCCCTTTTGGAACCTTCCCTTCACAAAGAACTTTTTGATATTCTTCGTGAAGAGGGCTGTCAGTTCGTCCTCCTCTTCTTCTAGGTCTAAGTTCTCTTGCTCCATCTCAAGCCTTGAGAAGGCTTTGGAGATCTTGAGAGCAATTCCTTTCTCCAGTTTCTTGTCGGTATTGGCTTTGGTGTGCTCTCCTTCTTCAACCTCCAGTTTCCCTATGACTTGAGTCAAGGGAAGAGATTGGATGCCTGGAGTGTTCTTCATGATTCCTTTAAGAAGAGTGAACTTGGAGTTGAGTCCATTGATGACCACCAGGGACTTGGAGACCTCATCAAGATTGACTCCCGCCGCTGTTAGCTTTCCAATCAGTCTGTTGAAGCGGGAGTGTTGGATCGTTAGAGTTACGTCTAAGGAAACAAAAGCTTTGTTCCCACAGAAGGCACAGCGGATTTAAATAGCAAGAAAGATAACAGAACGAACTCACGATATATAGTGGAAACCCTGATTAGCAAAACTAGCTTCTCAAGGAAAAACCACTACCTTCAAGCTTCCGCTTGAGAGGATTTTGAAATGCGTACTTGTCTTATTAATTTCTTGCTCGATTACACTTGTATCCTGGACTTCGACCTCTAAACAACCAGCTAGACTCGAAGCCTCTACTACAACAATGAATCGAACTCAACTCTCAAAGACTCACACGCACTTCACCTTCTTTCTCTTCTTTTCTTTTTCTCGCTCAGAGTCGTAAAGTCGTACTTAAGAAAAGAATCCTCACTTCGCTTAAATACAACACGGCTAAAACCCTAATCAACATAAGATAGGAAATTCTGATAACGGATTACTAAGATATGATTTTGTTTTGAAGATATAATATCACAACCGGTTATATTAATTAAGGAAGGAGTTCCTTAATTAATCCAACCGATTGGATAACGTTCTTCTCTCTCCAATCGCCTTATCTTAGGAAAGATTCCTAGGATCAGCACAATCGGGTTTTCTCTCTCCATATCTTCGCGCAATCCGGCTTGATCCTTGGAGCCGAAGTCTTCATCCTCTACCGCGTGGCTTCTTGGTTTGTTTCCTTAACTCAGCACGTTGGATGACTTCTTTCCTTTTGTAGCCTTGATCTGGTCTGTCACTCCAGTTCCTTGAGAGGTAACAGAGCGCTAAGCAAGCATTTGTTCCCTCTGAGATCCTGTGCTGCAAAGCTCCCTGGGATAACTCTTCTTGTCCCTGAAACACTTGATACACATATTAGTTGAGTGTTTGTAACCATCAAAACCTAAGGAATTCAACAAATTCCCCCTTTTTGATGGTGACAAACACCCATAACAATAAAGCATATATCAGCTAGAAAAAGACAACATATGACAAGAAAATTTCCCACTAATACACTGTTGGTTCCCCCTTAGCCCAGCAATACGTTTTACCTATTCTGTTCCCCCTCAACCAATACTACCTGTCATATTCCCCCTTTTGGCATCATCAAAAACACGGAGAAGAGTTAGAGAGGAAAAGACACAGCCAGACAATCAAAAGCATCCATTGTCATTGCTTAAAGAAAGACTTGAAAAACATGCAAACACACCCAAAACAAACAGAACATCAAACATTGTCAAATGCCACACCGGGCACATAAACCAGACAACAACAAAAACAACTAGAAGGGATAGACAGCTAAGGGAACAAGAGAGGGAAAAGGACAATAGGAAAGCAATCAAGCATCACTGTGACCAACCGGTTGAGCCGATGTGTGATGAGAAACGAGCGTGCGCACATCTGCCATGAGGAGCGCCTGCTGAGCTACCATATCCTTCACAACTCGGCACAGACTCCTCACATCCTTTCCCAGCGAGGGATTCACATTATGTTCCCCCTCAGAGCTATCAGCTTCAGATCCCACCATTTCCTCAACATCCTCTACAACCCGAGAAGCTGCAGGAGCGCCCTCGACCTTCACCCAGCCTTCTCCCTCTTGAAGAGGAAACTGCATTTTGTGCAGATTGCTTGTATTGAAGGGACGGGAGAAGACGCTCACATCTTCCGACGCGTCGTAGACCTTGTGGTACTCCAGAATACTTTTGACGACGCGAGGGAAGGGAAGAGCATGTTGAGTGGTGTTCCGGGCATTGGCCATATGCTGCATCAGAATCATGGGAAGGCACACGGGCTCCTTTTTCAGCAGAAGGACAATGTCCAAGATCAGAAGGCGGTTCCTCTTCTATCCCATTGGCGTGATGTTGCTGATGAGGAAGTGGTACAGTACTTTGTTGACAGCCGACATCTCGGAGATGTCAAGATCAGCACTCCCTGGAGCATCCGCAATCCCTGCAATAGCCAGCACAGCCTCTGAGTAGGGAAAATCTTTTGGCCACCTGCCCTTGGGGTATTCACCATACCCTTCATGAGGAACACCCAGAACCAAGCCCAGCTCAATACTCGAGAACACATGGATCTCCCCATTCATCTTGTATCTCCCCTGGACAGCATGGGACCGTACCTCTATAGTGAATGTGGAGTAAAACTCCCTCAACAACTCCTCATCCATCTCCACTTCCTCCACAAACAGCCTTCTCCACTTCTGTTCCTCCAAGATGTCAAGCACCCCCTCCAGAAAGTTCTCCTTCAGAAACTCCGGGTCCATCAGCAGCTCCCTCACCACGGACTTGTGGCTCATATTTTTGACATCGTCGACCGCCACAGCCTTTCCTTTGGCTTTGGCCGGCAGACGACGCTGACTTTGACGGACGAGAGCGGTGGACACCTTGGCTTTCTTTGCTCTGTTCCCGGAGAGGGGTACCGACTCCTTATCGGAACTCACAGTAATCGCCTTCTCAGACTTCTTCTGAGAGCGGGTCTTCCTCTTTGACGAGCATGCAGTTTTCACCCTGCCAGACGGCTTAGGAGCTTTTGGGGACTCCACCACGTCCACTCCCTCTTCGAGCTCCTTGGAGAGGTCTCGCACCACAGACTGAATTTTTTCCTTGACGGCCAGGTGCTCCTCCACCGTGACCGGGGTCCCTTGACCGGGTAGCTCCTCTGTCTCCTCCTCTATGGGGTCGGGATGGATAGGCGAGGAATGTACCTCCTCTGTGTTAGTAGAGGAGATGGCAGTGGGGACGGAAGGAGCGGTGTTAGGGTTAGGGTTTTGTGGTGCGGGGTCTGTGTTTGGGTTTATGGGGGCTACGTAGGGGACCATGGCGAGTTGATCCTTGGGTGATGATGGAGGAGGGGTTATGGTGGTGGTCGCCGGAGTGGTCGATGTGGAAGGTAGGGATTGGTTTATGACGGCGAGGAGAGCAGGATCGGCTCCCATGGCGGTGAGGTTGGAGAGGAGGGTTTGGAGGTTTTCGGCGAAGTTACTTGGAAGGTCTGAGTTAGAGGCCATTTTTGTGAGAGAGGGAGAGCACCGAGAAGACGAGAGACAGAGAGGAGAGAAGATGCTTGAGGAAGACGAGAGAATAGTGAATAGGAAACTTACCCGGAAGTCTCAATATATAGCCCTCACAAAATCTTCAAAAATTTCCAAAGATAACTCCAAATCTGATCTGTTTCCAAGAGATAATAAGCATAATCTTCCAACTTCCCAAAATATATCCATTATCTCGTCCAAATCCATCCGAGCCGGCCCAATTTCTCTTTCCAACTCTCTTCCATCAAAACATCCCTAAATGCACGACGCGGCTCAACACAAATTGCCATCATTACAACCTGTAAACACGTCAACTCAACCTGCAGGCACAGAAGCCGAATCGTTTCCCGCCAATCCAAAAGAGTAGTAAGGTGTGATGCTGGGGGTTAGTTACCAAAGAGGGTACAAAAGACCATCACACCAAAGTATATGAGTTTTTGCGATTGAATTTTACATCATGCCTAAGAGGACTCCAGTTGTGGATGATAAGAAGGGGTTCATAGGAGACTTTAAGCATGGCGGTCTGGATAAGCTGTAGAATCAACTATCATTTGGGCTTATGATGAGGGAACAAAACATCAAGTTGATTCTTTTGGGCCGAAATAAAGCTGATTCATATGACATATGATAACACAGATGACCATGCAAGACATCCAGTATTAAGGGAGTGAAAGCACATAATCAAGTAATTCAACAATTAATGCACAAGGAAGCGAATGCATATCAGCCCATGAAAATTCATCTTTCACAAATCACCATGTGATCTAGCCAATCATCGAGGAAATACAAGAGACAGACATGTAGTTAGGGGAACAAACCAGGCTTCCTATGGAACGGAGTGCAGAGTTCCCCAACAAGTGTCCTAATGAGAAAAATGGTGTTTTATCCTTTGTTCCACGAGATTCCATATTCGCCAATCTTTCTCGACACAGTGATGTCTTTTCTAGATGTACATGGCACCTGAAATTTTCACACAAGGAACAGATTAGTTAATAAGTTCTTATCCCTATTTTCTTTACCTTTGACACCAGGTCTTTGAGTCTCAAGTATTCCATGCAGAAGTGAGGTGAGACTCGCTTTGTTCCCTGTCAAGTAACTGACCCTTGAATGAATGAAACACTAGGAACATTCCTCACTTTATCCTGCACAAAAAGAGTTAGTTCTTGCGAACCCAGACAAGCTTATACTTTCTGGGTTTGGGAGCAACATATCTAATCTTAGGAGGTTCAACTTCTATATGCTCCCTAGTAGTGCGAGCAATCTCCTCATTATGTTGCTTCAGCAGGCACTCTTGCTTGTAATGACCAGAATGCCCGCAATACCAACAGACTCTTTGACACTTCAGATCTACATACTTGCTCTGTCCTGGCCAAATTGTTTTGTTAGCAATCCTTGAATGAAAATCAATATTATTGGACTTACTGCTTTGGGATTGCTTCAGCCAAATTGCATGAGCCTTCTGTCCATGATACCAAGCCTTGCCTTCCTCAGTCGAATTAGAACAGTCTTTGCATTTGTTCCCTCTGGAGGAACATTCCCCCTTTTCTTTTACAGACTGTTTTCCTTCGACTTTGGAGCCTTTTTTCTTAGTGTCATCAACAGGAAGCTTAGGTTGATAGCCAATTCCAAAGCGAGGTACTTCCTTCTTTTCAGGTTTCTTTTCATTCTTGGCTGCAACAAAGACAATACCTTTTGGCTCGTCCTTCTGTTCCTCACTGAGTTTGGTTAGATCACTAGAAAGTTTTGCATTTCCTAGTTTTAACATTAAAGACTCAGCCTCGAGTGAGGAAACAGTGGACTTTAGAGACTTAATCTTTTCAGTGAGTTCTGGACACTCAGAGCATGTGTTTGAAGAGGAAGATGAACCTTTCTCAAGCGTGAGCACTTTTTCAGCCCAAACTTGATTTTCTTCGATCAGACTTGAGATCGATTCATCTTTCTCTTCGAGTTGCTCACTGAAAAGACTACTCTCGCGAACGAGATTCTTAATGAGAGAGATCAAGCTTTCTTTAGATTTGCATCTTAAGCTTGATATAAGATCAGATTCAGTTACCTCATCGCTGATTACCTCTCCCTTTGTCTCGTTTGGAACTTCAACGGCCATTAAGCATACATCCCTGGAATGTGACGAATCTTCGTCATCTGAGTCTGATTCTCCCCAGGTGGCAACCATTGCTTGCTTCCCTTCATTTGCTGGAGGCATTCCTGCCTTCTTCTTGAAGCAGTTTCTGGCCATGTGTCCCTTGTTCTGACAGTGGTAACAAACCACATCTTTCATGTCTCTGTTCCCTTCAGAGGAACTGGGCGAGTCCTTGTTCCGAGACCATATCTTCCTCATTTCCCTTGTGATAAGAGCAACATCTTCATCGCCATCCTCATCTTCATCGCCCGTTTGAGACAGATCAAATGCCCTTTCCACCTTCAGGGCAATGCTCTTCGTCTTCTCCTCTCCTTTCTTGTTTATCTTATGGTTATAGACAGAGGCGTTGCTTTCCAGCTTAGCAACCACCTCTTCCATAGTAAGAGTCTTGACGTCTGTTTGAGAGTAGAGGGCAAGAGCAATGGCATCCCACTGAGTGTTGAGACCTTGCATGAAGTGATGAGTCAACTTCCAGTCTGGCATTGTTTCACCAAGGTACTGAAGCTGACCAACTAGCCCATGGAACCTGGAGTAGTACTCTTGAATGTGTTCATCTTTCCCTTGAGAAACCTGGTCGTACTCCTTGATCAGAGAAAGGATCTTGTTCTTCTTCGTGTCTTTATTTCCTTGATGAAGGCGCTTCAAAGCATCCCAGATCTCCTTAGCAGTTTTGTAGCTCATGATTTTCTTAAGATCTGAGGGAGAAAGAGCCATGTGGAGGATCTTCTTGGCCCTGTTGTTTTTCTCCGATTTCTTCCAGTCCTCATCGGTGTAGTCGATCTTTGGTTTTGGCTTAGTCTCATCTTTTTCATTCTTGATAACCAAAGGACCGACTTCTATGACTCTCCAAATCTGTCCGTCGAGGGAACAGATGTGGGACTCGATTTGTTCCACCCACCAATCATACTCACCGGCCTTCAGCATTGGCGGCTTCCAGAATGAATCACCGATTGCATTGCTTGACGACGACATCTTTTCTGCAAATTTTGTAATGAAAACAATCTAGAGCACCAGGCTCTGATACCAATTGTTGGATCGTTAGAGTTACGTCTGAGGGAACAAAAGCTTTGTTCCCACAGAAGGCACAGCGGATTTAAATAGCAAGAAAGATAACAGACGAACTCACGATATATAGTGGAAACCCTGATTAGCAAAATTAGCTTCTCAAGGAGAAACCACTACCTTCAAGCTTCCGCTTGAGAGGATTTTGAAATGCGTACTTGTCTTATTAATTTCTTGCTCGATTACACTTGTATCCTGGACTTCGACCTCTAAACAACCATCTAGACTCGAAGCCTCTACTACAACGATGAATCGAACTCAACTCTCAAAGACTCACACGCACTTCACCTTCTTTCTCTTCTTTTCTTTTTCTCGCTCAGAGTCGTAAAGTCATACTTAAGAAAAGAATCCTCACTTCCCTTAAATACAACACGGCTAAAACCCTAATCAACATAAGATAGGAAATTCTGATAAAGGATTACTAAGATATGATTTTGTTTTGAAGATATAATATCACAACCGGTTATATTAATTAAGGAAGGAGTTCCTTAATTAATCCAACCGATTGGATAACGTTCTTCTCTCTCCAATCGCCTTATCTTAGGAAAGATTCCTAGGATCAGCACGATCGGGTTTTCTCTCTCCATATCTTCGCGCAATCCGGCTTGATCCTTGGAGCCGAAGTCTTCATCCTCTACCGCGTGGCTTCTTGGTTTGTTTCCTTAACTCAGCATGCTGGATGACTTCTTTCCTTTTACAGCCTTGATCTGGTCCGTCACTTCAGTTCCTTGAGAGGTAACAGAGCGCTAAGCAAGCCTTTGTTCCCTCTGAGATCCTGTGCTGCAAAGCTCCCTGGGATAACTCTTCTTGTCCCTGAAACACTTGGTACACATATTAGTTGAGTGTTTGTAACCATCAAAACCTAAGGAATTCAACAGGGAGTAGTACTCTGAGATGGTCTCAGTTTTCATCATTTTGAAGGTGTGGTATTCTCCTTATAAAGCAAACTTTCTGCTTTGCTTTAGTTCATCACTTCCTTTATGCATTTCCTTGAGTGCCTTCTACATCTCCTTTGCCGTCTGGATGCCTATGACCTTGTCCATGTCTTCTATGTCCAGTCCATTGAGGGTGAACTACTTGGCTTTGGCATTCTTTTCCATGGTGACATAGTGCTCAGGTTTCCAGTCTTCTTCCTTCATTGTGAGATCGATATATCCATCTCTATTTTCGACTATCCTCCAACATTGGTAGTCGTTGGTCTTGATGTGGCTTTCCATGCACTTTTTCCACCGTGTTTCTTCTCCCTTCTTTCGGAGATGTGGTTTGTTGGTGGAGATTTCGAGCTCAAACTTGCTTGGTTGAGACATGATCTGCAAACTTAACAAAGATCTAGAGATTTTCCTGCTCTGATACCAATTGTAGGATCGAGATTGTTAGACAAATAACTAAGGAACTAAGAATAGCAATTCTCAGTTCCCTTCGCAGCGGAATTTAAACAATCAAGCACAAATGAACAAGTTCCTTATAGTGGAAACCTTTGATTGTCAACTAGGAATCCAGGATAAAAACCACTACCTTTCTTTTGAAAGGATTTCAAGGTCTACTTCTTGATTTCTTATCTCTTTTGGTTACAGCTTATCCTAGGAACAAACACACAGTTTATTTACCTTACACACAGTTAGGCAATCCTAGATAACTTAACACAATCAATAATCAATCCAAGAAATAGACCTTAGCACCTAGGAACTATCTCACTTACAGTCACAGGAACTTAGCACTCACCTCTTCGATTCCTTGACTGGTTCCTCTTGATCTCGGTTTGCTTTGATGATCTTGTTTGAAGGTTTTAATCACACTGTTTTTGTGCTTGAAGATAACCTTTGAGTTAGTCTTCCTTTTATAGTGGATTCTTCGTAGCTTGATCTTCTCTTGGTTCCCACAGATCGAGCTTGCCCTAGGATGTGTGGTGATCCTTGATCCATGCTGTCTTTGACATGTACCAATAACCTAGGCAGCTCAGAATCCTTCTTTAGTTGGTCAACTGCTTCAGCCAAGTCGTTCTCCAACTTCCTTCTTCTGAGGTTCGACAAGCTGGGCACTTTGGAACTGTCTTCTGGACAGCGACAGGTTCCATGACAAGTCGCTTTCACCTTTCTCTGTCCGAGGTTATGTGTTCTAGGCGTCTTGTTGTTTTGCTCTGGACAATGGCAGACTTTGGAAGCTTCGCACAAGTCGTTTTCAACTTTCTCTTGTCCGAGGTTGGTGTTCTCAGATTTCTCGAAAAGCGCAATATCACATGTTGTATTTCTGTGAACACCTGGGTTCCTTCCTTTGGCTTGCTCCTTGGTTTTCTTGTCCTGTTTTGCTTTCATGCCTTCGATGTTTGTCCTGTGGTTCCTTAAGGCACATCTTTGAGATAAAACATTAGTATCAAAATATTTGTCATCTTCAAAAGTAGAGAAACTGAGGAAAGGAACTCTCAGGGGAACTAAGGTTCCAGAGTTCCATTTCCTAACAGCCTTGACGTCTCATGTTGATGTATCACTGCCTCCACCAGACAATATCTCCTCGACATTGTAAGTTAATAATACATATGGTTTAATACAGTCTTGGATCAAACAAATTCTTTTGTAAGAAAGTTCTCATGTGAGAAGTTTTGCACAGTCTGTTTGAGAATGGTTGTCCTGGTGTTTTTGTGATGTCAGTATCCACCAGATCACCCAAGGCAAGTTGCAAAGAGACAATTAGACCGATTTTAGCGTTATCACTTTATTGCATGTTGGTGACTCTTGAGTTCTTGTAGTGTAGATATTTTGGCACTTCAAAGAAGCATATGGGGATAGTTGGAAACTGTCCCTAAAGAGACAATTTCCAACTATCTCTAAAGAGAAAGTATTGTTAAATAACTGTCCCTAAAAAAGACACTTTCAAAATATCTTTGGAGACAATTGTCCTTAAAGAGGCACTTCAAGAAGCATATAGGCACTTAAAGAGGCACTTCAACTGTCCCTAAAGAGACAATTTTCAATTGTCCCTAGAGAGAAAATATTGTTAAACAACTGTCCCAATAAAGGCACTTCAAAGAAGCATCTCGGACAAGTTCCAACTGTCCCTAAAAAGAAAGTATTGTTGAACAACTGTCCCTGAAAAAGACACTTCCAAAACGCATTTGGGGACAACTGTCCCTAAAGAGGCACTTCCAAAACGCATCTGGGACAGTTCTCAATTGTCCCTAAAGAGACAATTTTCAACTGTCTCTAGAGAGAAAATATTGTTAAACAACTGTCCCTAAAAAATTCAATTTCAAAATGCCTTTGGGGACAATTGTCCCTAAAGAGACACTTCAAGAAGCATATGCCTAAAGAGACAATTTCTAACTGTCCCTAGAGAAAAAATATTGTTAAACAACTGCCCCTAAAAAAGACAATTCCAAAATGCCTTTGGTGACAATTGTCCCTAAAGAGACACTTCAACAAGCATATGGGGACAGTTGGAAAATGTCCCTAAAGAGACAATTTCCAACTATCCCTAGAGAGAAAGTATTGTTAAACAACTATCCCTAAAAAAGACACTTTCAAAATGCCTTTGGAGACAATTGTCCCTAAAGAGGCACTTCAAGAAGCATATGGGGACAGTTTTCAACTGTCCCTAAAGAGACAATTTTCAACTGTCCCTAGAGAGAAAATATTGTTAAACAACTGTCCCCAAAAAAGACATTTCCAAAATGCCTTTGGGGACAATTGTCCCGCGTGTTAGAACAATAGGGGTCACGCTTGCAATTTCGAACTAAAGGGGTCTGCGCATGCTATTTATGTGTAAATTGGGCTCTTTGAGCCCAATTTTCTCCATATAAAATTGGGAATAGGAGAAAAATGTGGGCTTATTGGCCTACTGGGCCTTTTTAAATGAAATTGTGTTGATGGGCCCATTTGTTTTGAAGTCAAAAAAAGAAACAAAGAAGGGGGCACAAGGGATCGAACATGGGTTTATTTGGTTGAGAATTGGTGTAAAAACGACTAGGCTAATTCACTTTTCTAATATATACATACTATAAATAATATACACACCAAAAATATATTGGGCCCCGAAGAATTTTGGGTCCTAGGCCGGCGCCCCTTCTGCCCCTCCTTCTGGGTCGGGCCGGGCAGCAGGTTGATTTAGTTTTTGAAATATTGCAGATTTGTGTTGATTTTGTGTCAGTTTTTGGAATACTTTTGTAAGCAAATTTGCATATAATTGAATATTGCAGATTTGTATCGGTTTTAATTTGGCAAGATGTATTTTGCTGCTATTTTGTGCAATCCAGTTTTTTGGTATAGTATTTTGCATCTAGTTCAGTTTTTGTGCAGTCCAGTTTTTTGGTATAGTAATTTGTGCTTGCACAGCAGGTTTCTTGTAGGTTTTATAAGCAAATCTGCATAGATTAGGAAGTTTTCATATTTGTGTCGTATTTTGCAGCAGGTTTAGTTTTTGTGCAATCCAGTTTTTTGGTATAGTAATTTGTGATTGCACAACAGGTTTCTTGCAGGTTTTGTAAGCAAATCTGCATAGATTAGGAAGTTTCCAGATTTGTGTCGGTTTTATTTTGCGAGGGATGTATTTTGCTGCTATTTTGTGCACTCCCATTATTTGGTATAGTATTTTGCAAGTGCACAACAAGTTCAGCTTTTGGAAACATATAATTTGTTTGGTACGAATTTGTTATTGCACTGTAGGTTTATTTGATATTTTGTGGTCAATTTTGGAAAGAATTAATGTTAAAAATATTGCAGATTTATTTTTGTATAGTACATAGATATATATTGCAGAGAAATCAAATATGTTGAGAATGTAATATTTTGTAGTAAATTTTGGAAAGAAATGATTTTAAAAAGATTGCAAATTTATTTTCATATAGTGTAAATGCATAGGCTGTATAATATTGCACATATTTGATTTTTAAAATAAAACCAAAAAAATAATGGATTATCACGTGGCAGAATTAATGGCATGATACCACGTGACAATAGAAATGGGTGGTTTTATTCTAGGGATGCGAAATGGCTTAATATGGATTCTACTTTAGTAGATATAAAATATAATAGATTGTGATTTTTTTTTACAATCTCATTATCGTGATGAAACGTTTTAGATAAATAATTAATTGCTTAATAGTACGTATCCACATATTCTTTTCATATACAATATTCTTTTTGTTATATATGGAATGTGATAATCAAATCAATTGTAATGAATAAAATCGATGTGATTGATGAGCAAATATCCACAAAAAGCAGAAAGAGATACCTTTCTTCAGAAAGAGAAGGAGCAAATTAAGGTTGTTAAATTCCAGTTCAATGGAATACGCAAGTACGCACAGAATAGATTGATGAGCAAATTAAGGTCCTCATTGCATTCCCTTTCGCTTTCTGATCTGCTCCAAACAACCCAGTTTACACAAACTCAAAACGCCAGGTACCTCCATTTCAAAAATTATATTTATCCAACATATTAATATATATTTATATTGCCGATCGAATTTCGTTTTCTGCTGAACATGTACGTCCAAGTTGCTTGCTCAATGCTCAAAAACAAAAGTTGCTTGCTCTGACCGCCGCTATTGCTGTAAGTTATATGTATACATAGATAATTGGTCAAAAGCTCAAACTAGTCATATCGTTCGTTTTTAATACATCCATGTGATTTTAATTAATTAGGTTGATATTCTTGCAATTTATACGTAACCAATCACAATTGATTGACTACTTTAACTTTTGCCTTTTGGGTTTTATTTTGTCAAAAACTCATCAGGGCTTGGTTTTTTATTCAAACTTGGTGTATATACGCATATCTAAAGTCAACCATCTGAATCGAAAAGGTGGGCTGATAGGGTTGATAGAGATACCTTTCTTCATTAATTAATTTCCTCCCTTTTTAGCTAGATAATTAATAATAGTAGTAGTCTGATGGGCACCTTACCTATTAATTCTTCCAGAAGTACTTTTCATTCCTAATGAATTGTTAGATGACAAATCATGACACAATTCACATTTTCCCCCCTCTTATAATAGCTTTAAGAATGGGTTATCTATAGGTTAATTCATAAAAAGAATGAAGATTAGCACCTTCATTAATTCATATTACAAAAGAAAAGAAAAACAGATTGAGAGGAGCGACTAGAGCAGAGAGCGTGCCCACAAGAGCACCATACAAAAGTTGGTCTTGTCTCATCCAGGTTGTATAGGCAGGGTTTGGTTCCTTGGTGAATTCAACAGTGATGGTTTTTGGAGGACAGGGTGTTCTCCATTGAGAAATCTTAACAGATCGTAGCATGTAAGGATGTCTTTGATTTGTGCTTTCTAGGTTATGTAATTTGTGGTGGTAAGTTCGATGGCATTGGTCAAGTGGACGATGATGAAGGGATTGTCGAGGCTGGTCGTGTTCACAATGCTGGTGGAAAATTCAGCAGCCATGGTGTTCCGTAGTTGATTGTGTTTGTTTGGTGATTTCATGCATCAAGGATTGTAACACCCCTAAATTACCTTAGGAATATTATCGTCACTGACCCCGAAACGCATATCCGAAATCACCCAAGGCATTATAGTATTGATCACAAAAAAAACAAAATAGAACAATAATAACAATAGGATCCTTAACCTTTATTTAAAAGAAATAAAAATTTATCCTAAGACAAAACGCAACTGCCTTCAACGTCATCTTCCTCCTTCCTCGACTCGAGATTTTGTTCCTGATGTGTCGTAAGGGACGTATGACACCAGCCAACCATGCAAGGAAAAGAGAAGGTTGTTAGTCTAATGAAATACTAAACAATGGTTCAAGCAAAGTGATTCTTGTGATCATAACCGGTTACTATCATTGTCTCACGAATAATAGTCGAGAAGAGCGATACATAACCTGGAAATTCTCACGAAATAGAAGGAAAAGATATGAATCAAAAGAAGACTCCAAAGGAATTGAGTCTTAGGAAGTATGAATAATTGTTTGGGAACATTTAGGTTGATCACACAAAGTTTTCTAAAATGACATCTTTGAATAATTGGATCCTTAACCAACCCCACCGCATACATGTTGTGCAAATTCATATTGGTAAGAGGACCTTCATAGACAGAAGCCCGAGCGGGTTCCATGTTGTACTTCTCGCCCGATGGTATATTGATTATATGCGACGAGGCACTTATCTTATTTAGTTGCAAAACATGCATTAACGTTAAGATTTTTATTTCCACAACCAATCTCGTAAAGAGATAAAGAATGGGATAAATCCCGAAGATTTGACACTAGCTAAGTGCACCACCACTTATATAATATAAGGGTAGGTCATGACCAATAGTATTAAGGCAAAATCCTCTTAATACGAATTATAAAGAAACGACTAAACCTCGCAATGATATCTAGTAACCTATAATAACATACATATATATGTATATATAAGGTCGTAGCTAACATACATACAACCTAATAATAAGGTTTATTTTCACAACATCTTTATACACATAAGTTCCCAAACATCAACTTTTAGATTTTTATCCCAACTTAATTAAGACAATCAATTCATTGTCAATTAAGGAAAATGGAATAAAATAACAAGAGCGAACCGCCACTTGCCTTGGATTAATAAGAAAAATCGAATGGTGAACGAGAGCGATCGTTTGTGAGTAGCACTTAACCTCCAATTTCGATTCTGTTCCAAAAGCCAATCCGAGACGTACCCAAATCACAATAAATAAATTATATTAGATAATTCATTTAATATCAAAATTTGAGGTAGACAAAGTCTCGGGTTTTAATTGAATTTATTTACCCATGAATAAATCAATTTCAAGGCTTTTTTACTAAATGATTATTTATACGATTAAAAATTAATTAGTCGTATATTCTAAATAATCATGACATAAATAAATTAACAAAATAATTTATTTAAAATCCTAAAATTTTCTAAGTCAAAATATTATCTAAATGAATAGTCATAATTTACCCATTCATAGTATAAGATAATATTATAAAAAATTTAATTAATTTCATTTTAATTTTATAAAATCAAATTAATCCTAAAATATTTTCACTAATCTAGATTAATTAATTTAATCAATATTAAGCCTAAACAAATCAAAATTAAAAGAAGGAAATCCCAATTTTGGCTAAAATCACCTTGTCGGATTCTTGAAGGGCACTCGTCGAAAAACACCAAACTTAGGCGGCGGTGGTGGATCTACGGCGACGTTTGTTAAGGGCTTTGGAAGAGGACTAGTAGGCGCAACTATGGGTACACTCAATTGCTCAAACAAAGATCTAGAACTCTCGAATGTGGCTCAAAAACACAATGGTATCGATTTTCTAGGGTTCTAAGATTGGAAGCTTGAATTGGATCCCTTAGAGGGTCGAATGGAGAGGGTATTTATAGGGTTGGATATACTCAGCATTAACCCGCGCTTAATTTTCCCCAATTGATGTTCAATCGGATCAATTTTGAATCGAGATGATTTTGCCCTAGAAAAGTGATGAGATGCATTTGGGTAAAATCCCGGATTTTTCGTCCACCATTAAGCCGATTAATTGAGGGATTACGTGGTGGATATGATCGTATTCAATTCCCAGCCATCAATTGGCTCGATCAGATCCAATGGAGCTCGCAAATCCGCCATTAATGGCTCCACAAGCTCACGGTCGCTGTTCAGTCGGGAGGAAGAAGATGATCTTTTTGGCTTATTTACAATCGGGCCCCTCTTCTTTTTGGTTTGTGGAAAAAATGCCCATTTCAACTTTTCATAAATTACAAAAGTTGCCATGATTAATATTTTAAGTTTGTAATATTATTTTAACCCAAAATTAAAATATGTAAATTTTTACTTATGCTAAAATAAGCTTAAGTTACCTTTCTTATAAAGTTAACCATACTTAAATAGTTAACATAAATTTGTTAAACTTGATTTAAATATTCTAGGTTAAATTTGATAAGTTTTATTTAAATTTAGACTCAACATAATGTTTAGAATAATTTAAATAAATTTATAACTTAAAAGTTGTAACAACTTATGATAAGAACTCTATTTTATTTTTATTTTTGGAATAATAAAATAATTACCAAAATTCCTTTATTTAGAAATAGAGTTGAAAAATTACATAAATATCCTTACTAAAAATGAGGGTTATTACAAGGATCATACAAACTGATACCATGTGATGTGGTAAAACTTGACTTAATCATTATGAATGAGTACAACTGCTTAAATATTCACTTAAGTGACATGAACATACAATTTGAATTCAAATACAAGATAGCTAACAAAATCTAGAGAAATCAGCAAATCTCCTAACAATAAGATAATAAAGCTAATAACAACTTGATAAGAATTAATTTAAATTCAAAATATCTAATTAAAACTAATTTCTAAATTATTCCTTATCACATTTTGTATACATGAGATCTTAACATATACCATAAGATTATAGGATAAAAATTCAATACACAAGGGATTTGGATTTCTTAAGATGTGCAATTTGATATAACTGAATGCGCATTCATATATAACTAATGTGCATTTGCATATAACGTGATGTGCTAGATATAACGTGATGTGGATTTAGATTTCGTAAGATGTGCATTTTGATATAACCGGATGTACATCTATTTATAACTAATGTGCATTTGAATTTCATTGGGTATACATTTGGATATAATTAACATTGATGTGCATTTATGAATTATACGTCATTTGAGTTATACTAGATGTGAATTTTAACATCTATATATGTGCATTTAATTTATGTTGTATGTGTATTAGATGTGAACTATATGTGTATTTAATTTTGCTATTTGTCAATTAAAATGGACCGAATGTGCATTATAATTTAACTATATGTGCATTTAGAAATGATTGAATGTGCATCTTTCCATTTTTTATGTGCAAACAAGGACTTGGACTATATGTGCATTTGAATTACAGTACATAAGCATTTTGCATTCATAATGCAAAGAAAATTAGAAAAACAAAATTGTCCACATGGAAGAATAAAATTTGGGTTAGTCAACGTCGGAGACCAGACTGTCAATGTTAAAAATCGTCATTGACCAGTCATGTTCATCGGTCAACTCACTTAAATTAGTGCACATGTCCGCTTGATAAAGAGTAATTTGGATTTTTGATGGGTCTTTCTTCTAACGGGCAGTTTTGTTAGAAGTTGCAAAAAATTAAAGCAATGCCACCATGTCCTTCCTCTTTCCTTCAGCCCATCTAGACTCAAATTAACAGTTGTGAGCCGTTTTCAATATTCTTGCAAGAGTGTTGGTTTCAATTCGAGCACTCCCCTATATACATGCACAAAATACATCCTAATATAATATAAAGGAGAGTCAAGTCTTTTGTTAGAATTTGTGTCACATAACACTCTTTGCACTTGACACATGTTCCACTATCTTCATTTTTTTCTTAAGAAAATAATTGTAAATATGGGTCAAAATAGGTGGTTACAAGTATTATATGGTGATAGAATTATTTTCATCTTTTATACTAGGATAATTTATGAACACATAATAATTTTTTTAATCTTTTTTTAATACTTTGATTTTTATGAGTGATTATTATATGATAAGAAAATTTTTAATAACAAAATGAGAATATTTTTCAAAATTAAATTAAATATAATTATCTAGTGCTACGTATTTTCTGAAATATTTTAACATAATATTTAAGAAAGTTTCTATATATGATATTTAAAATTTGAAACACAACTGGAGTAGGAATACCGAATAAAATCAAACGGAGGAACTATATATATACCTAACGAAGAAAACCGAACGAATAAGAATTAAAAGAAATCATACACAATCACTTAAATAGATAAGCTTAATAACTCCGGACTTGTTTAAAAAAAATAGAGCATAAGCTTTGCGCATGAGACTAGAAGAACATACAATTTGGGTCAAAGTCAACGGTGCAAGTTGCAGTTGCCCCAAAAACCAACTCCCGCGGGTTGACATTAATAAACGACGGCAACATCCAACCCACCCTCTATAAATTAAGGCAGGCTATCCATGCTTTATGATCGAACACACACACCTCATCGCAATTAATTGATTTCCGATCCTTACGTTTTTTGAGTTTATTATAAATTCACAGAAAACAAATCAGAAGAAGGCCGGAGATCGAGATTAGCGCGCTGATCCACCATATATATAAGCTATCAATTGTCTGCGTGTGGTGTTATGGATGTTAAAGCTTGGGTTGCAAGTCTAGCCATTTTGCTTCTGTCTCATTATTGTTTTCTAAGGTTCTTATCTCTCCTTGATACTTTTGATCTCGATCAATTGTTTTTTTATTATTTATATATAATTATTGCACAGAATTTTAATCTTAATTTATAATGAAAAATGGGCGGGCAGCAATGCAGCAGCAGCAGCAGAAGCAAGCAAGGAGAGGGATGCGCTGGATAGGATCCGAATCGTGCTGGAGAGGCAGGAGGACAGCATCATCTTCGGTGTAATCGAACGGGCCAAATTCCCCATCAATTCCAAGGCCTACGAGGAACACATTAATCACACCTCCTTGGCCCAGCTCTTCGTCAGACAAACAGAAGCGCTTCAGGCCCAGGTATGTATATGTAACGTTAACGTGCATGCATATTGTTACTTGGATATTAATGCGCGCACGCAATAGTACGTATTTCCTAAGGCCATCCACAAGGAGAGGCTTGTAGTTTCTCTTCCATTACAAGAAAAGGATAAAAGTAAATTAATTCTGAAAATTTCAGAACTTTATTTTATTTATCTTTTATGAGAAATTTTGGATTTCCCCTTTGTGAATGGCCTAATTAATATGTACTCCATCATGTATGCAGTTTGGGAGATACGAAAACCCAGAAGAGATTCCATTCTTCCCGGAGCAGCAACGTCCACACCCGATTGTACCTCCTTACAACTTGTCCGGAGTAGTACTAGCTCTGCATCCAGTTGGCGCTACAGTGAATGTGAGCAGCGAGATATGGGAGTTTTACATTAAGAAGCTTCTTCCTCTGTTGACTACTCAAGGCCAGGCCCAGGCACAGGCCCAAGACGACGACGGCAATTACGCACCCACCTTGGCTTCTGACCTCACTTGCCTGCAAGCCCTGTCTAGAAGGATACACTACGGCAGGTTTGTTGCAGAGGCCAAGTTCATGGCCTCTCCTCATCTCTACATCCCTCCAATCCGTTCCAACGATCAACGCACACTCCTCAAGCTCTTGACAAATGACAAGGTAGAGTGGATGGTGAAGCAAAGGGTGGCCAAGAAAGCCATGGTTTTCGGCCAAGACGTCACCCTCAACACAACAGTCCAAGACAACACCAACTCATCATCTAATTACAAGGTGGATCCAGCACTGGTTTCTAGCCTCTACAGTGACTGGGTCATTCCCCTCACCAAGGTTGTCGAGCTCCAATACCTCCTTCGTCGCCTTGACTAGCACATTGTCTTACACATTTTTAATAATTTCTTTCAATTGCGTAAAAGTACGTTTCCAGTTTAACTGAATTACATATATATATATATGGGCAAACAGATCGATTGGGAGCTAGTTATGCACCTACTTTAATGTTCTATATATAGGGCTTGGTTCACATGAGAGCACCTACCCATATGAGAAATAGGAACCACTAAACAAAACATATGTACTGGCTATGTCAGAAAACGACAATAGAGGTGCATGGTTAAGTTTAGTGACAGGAGAAAAGGATTTTTTGAGGATTGCGCTCATAAATCGTGATGATGTCATTGTGCATTCGTGCTTATGGGATTGCCATCAAATCAACATATTTTGGAGAGGTAATAGTCTCAAAAGTTTACAACTAGGGTGTTTTAGACATAAAAAAAGTAGAGATGTTTGGAAACTGTGTTAAAAACTGATAAGATTGAGAAGAGAGATATTTTGGTGGAAAAACTTCTTGTTGATATCATTGATTTAATTGGGTATATATAGTTACAATAGATACAATTCTATTTAGAAGATAAAGTAAATAAAGATATGTACAAATATCTAAAGATATATTCTCCAATACTCCCCCTCAAGTTGGAGCATGCGGATCGATAAAACTCAACTTGCCCATAAGATTGTTGAACTGAACACTACCAAGCGCCTTAGTAAACAAATTGCCGGTTGGTTACTAGTGGAGACGTGATGCGTAGCAACGTTTCCAGCTTGAACCTGATCCCGAACTAAATGGAAATCAATCTCAATATGTTTGGTGCGCTCACGAAACACCGGATTAACAACAATATGGCGGGATGCTTGGCTATCACAGAAAAGACGCATAGGAGAGGAGTGATGCACACCGAAGGATTGAGGCAAATACTTCAACTAAATTAGCTCACAACATGTAGAAGCCATGGATCGATACTCTACTTTAGCAGAATATCTAGAGATAGTAACCTGCTTCTTGGTCTTCCAGAAAATAGAAGACTGACCAAGCATGACAAAGTACCCTGTTATCGAGCATCAGGTTAGGGGGCAAGATGCCCAATATGAATCACAGAAAGCAGTGAGGCGTAGAGAGCTATGAGCGGATAGAAGGAGCCCTTGAACAGGGTGTCCTTTCAGGTAGTGAAGAACCCTTACAACAGCTTGCCAATGAGCCACTTTCGGTCCTTGCATGAATTGAGCAAGGGTGTGCACCGAATACGACAGTTCGAGATGCGTGATGGTGAGGTAAATAAGACGACCTACGAGACGTCTATAACGGTCTGAAGCATCAAACATCGGACTGTCAACCGTAGCAAGATGGTGATGTTGCTCCATAGGGAAAGCACACGTCTTTGCTGCCAATAAGTCTGCTTTTGTTAGTATATCAAGAGTATACTTTCTTTGGGAGATAAACATTCCATATGGACTTCGAGCGATTTCAATCCCAAGAAAATACTTCAGGGGCCCAAGGTCTTTCATGTGAAAACATGAGATCGGATAACCCTTGAAGCAAGCAATAGAAGACACATTATTGCCTGCAATAATCAAATCATCCACATAAACGAGTACATTTAGAGTATGAGTACCGCGACTGTAAGAGAATAAAGAGTAGTCGGCGTAGCTCTGGCAAAACCTAAAATCACGAAGTGCGACATAGAGCTTGACGAACCAATTTTGTGGCACCTGACGAAGTCCATATAAGGACTTTTGGAGACGACAAACGTGGCCAGGTGGCACCCTAAAAAGACCCGATAGAGGTTTTATATAAACGTCCTTAATCAGATCATAGTGAAGGAAGGCATTATGGACATCAATTTGATGAAGCTCCCAACCACGGATAGCAGCAACAAACAGAAAGACCCGAACTGAGGCCATCTTGGCGATATGGGTGAACGTCTCATTGAAATCGACACCCTCAACTTGGCGATTGCCAAGAACAACCAAGCGAGCCTAATATCGCTCAATAGACCCATCACACTTGTACTTAATATTGTAAACCCATTTACAACCTATCGGTTTCTTCCATGGAGGTAAATCAGATAACGTCCAGGTGCCATTGCGTTCAAGTTCTTGGAGCTCCGATGTCATAGCATCACACCAATGGGAATGACGCACGACTTCTGTGAAGGACACAAGTTCGGTCCCTACAGTAACAGTTGCTAGAAAGGCAATGTGGACAGTAGAGAAATGAGCACAAGATACAAACGCATAGATAGGAAAGGGTGTACCTAAGGACTTTGATGATGGCATGAGCGAGGTGGGGGCATCAAAGGGGTCTATATGCAGAACTGTGCCACAAACATAATCATGCAAGCAAATAGAAGGTTATCGATCACGTGAGCTCTGACAAACAAGAAGTAGTGCAGGTGAATCAAGCGCGACAAGAGCGGGGAATTCGCTCCCCCTTATTGGTGATGGCTCTGACGCGACCAATGGTGGTTCGGTGACGTCGGGAGATGAAACTGGACTCTCCCAAATGGAGTCTGAAGATGACATAAGATCATCAAAGGTTGTAGCTGGCCTGTTTGATGGCGGAGCCGGAGTCTGCAAAACGGACGCCGGTGGCTCAACATAAGGGAAGTGCATCTCAAAGAAATCCACATGTCAACTTACAAAGATTTGTCGAGTTTCGAGATCATAAAGATGACACCAACTCTTTCCATGAGGGTATCCCAAGAAGATGCACTTACGGCTATGAGACGAGAACTTGTCACGATTGCGAGGTAAGTGAGATGTGAAGCATAAACAACCAAACACCTAGAAGGAGCTATATGGTGGAGTGCGGCCATAGAGGAGCTTGTAGGGACTGCGATCACCAAGAGTAGGTGAGGGAGTCCTGTTGACAAGGAATGCGGCCATGGAGACACAATCGGCCCGAAATTGAAGAGGCATGTTTGCTTGAAACCGCGGAGCACGGGCAACATTGAAGAGATGTCGGTGTATTCGTTCAATGCGACCATTCTGCTGAGGAGTATACATACAAGAGGTCTCAAAGTGTATACTATGTCCATTAAAGAAAGACTAAGAAAGACTGGAGTGGAAGAAACTCGGTCCCGTTGTCGGCTCAGACTCGTTGGACGTGAGTTCGGAACTGACGAGTGACCATTGCGTAGAAGTTCTTGAAGAGAGGAACAAACTCCGTCTTAGAACTACAAAAATAAACCCAGATAGCCCTGGAAAAAATCATCTACTATGCTTAAGAAATAGGATGCACCACTAAAAGAGGGGTGCTAGAAGGACCCTATACATCACAATGGATCAACTGAAACAACGCATCAATTTTATTATCACTAATAGGAAATGACAATCGAGTTTGTTTAGCGCTAAAACAAATATCATAAGGTGTGATGTTAACTAAAGAATGTCTAGCTAAGCTAATTGCTGAAATTTTAGATAAAGGCGTAGATGAAAGATGCCTAAGACAACAATGCCAAGGCGAAGTAGATGTAGGAGACGACTGATAAGCACTACTTTGTAGGGCTTAAGTAAGAGTCATTAGAGGTTTTATTGGTGCCATTCGGGTAGATTTAGACACATTCATGTGTATGGCGTTTGGAGGCAAAGTTTGTGTATTTGGAGGTGTTTGAGCTATTTTGGAGATCATATGAGACACTGAGGAGGAAGCCACCAGTAGTAGACGCCAAAGAGTTATGAAGTATTGGCGAGGAGGTGTTGAAGACACGCTTTCGGGAGCTGAAGAGACAAAGGAGGAAGAAACGAGTTCACGACGACCGTTGTGCAACTTACGGCGACCGCCGTCAATTCCCATCCAACAGCATTGGCTACGATGTAATTACGGCGCCCGCCGTGATTACGGCGCCCGCCGTGAAGGATGCAGCGCCCGCCGTGCATGTCTGAAGTCCGCCGCACCGTTTCCTTATTTGCATTATTTTATTACTTTTTATTTATTTCGTTTTAGGTTAACTTAGCTTTATTTCCTTTAGTATTTAAGGGTTGAGAAAAGACTTGTTTATCTATCATCATCATCTTGGATTCTATCTCTGAACCCTAATTAGTTATGTATTTGCTATGAAGAACTAAGCCTCCTTGGCTTAGTCAGACGCTGAAGCTTTTGTTTTGATTCAGTTGTGAGATTCTCGTTCTTAATCTATTGCATGGTTTTTATCTCTTCTCTTGCTTAAGTTGCTTATGATTGATATTGATAATCTCTAGTCTGATCATCTAGGGTTTGTTGTTATTGGTCTATTGCTAGATCTAGATTGTTACTGGTTGAGCATATCTATTTCAGAGTAGCAACTGCATCGTACTAGTATCTGGTTGTGCTAGTCTTATGCAGAAGAGAATTGATTTACATTCTAGGATAAAAGCTGGTTGTTTTATGCTAGAATTGTATCCAACTATATTCCTATCCGTAAGGCTGCTGTTAAACTAAATCTTGATAGTTTCAGGGTTGTTTAATTAGTTAGTGCTAATAGTATCTGGTTGTGCTATTAGTTATATCTGAAAAGAAATTGGAATTTCCATTGCATGAGATTTTGAATGAGTATCTAGGATCAACTTGTCATACGAATAGTGGATGTTGTTTGACTAAGTGTTTTTCCTCATCACTGATTTCATCATATTTTACTTTGTTTACTTTTGCATGCTTAGGTTACTAAAACTCACAAAACCCCCATTTGGTTACTTTGGTTTGACATACAAATTGCATATTAAGATAGAATTCACCTCCTTGTGGATTCGACCTGTACTTACCTAGGACTACGGTTTAAGGTTTGTTTGGATACTTTGCATAGCAGTTTTTTTAGAATGACAAAAACCCGTTCATGGCGCCCGCTGCGAAACTTACGGCGACCGCCGTGATAATGATGTAGCCCTCGACTTTTCTGAAGAAAATTGCGGCAACCGTCGTACTAATTGCGGCGCCCGCCGCCCCTCTGTAGTCGAAGTTGAGGCTGAGAAAGAGTATGAACCTCCGATTTTTCCTGATTGGAAGCCTGTTGCACCATTTTCGTCTGCATTGAAGCGTACCAAGCCACTTGCGCAGGACAAGGACATGTTTGAGATGTTCAGAAACGTTGAGGTCAACATGCCTCTCCTAAATTTGATCAAGTATGTCCCTCGTTATGCCAAGTTCTTGAAGCAGATGTGCACCACAAAGAGGAATCATGATAGGAACAGCAAGAAGAAGGTGAAGATAAGCGAGCATGTCTCTGCGATTTTTCAGAAATGCTTACCCAAAAAATGTGGCGACCCAGGTATGTTCACCATCCCCGTCACCATTGAAGGTACCAAGTTCAATAAAGCTATGTTAGATTTGGGTGCTTCCATAAATGTTTTACCTTCATCTCTTTGTGAATCCTTAGGATTAGGACCCATGCATGCGACCAAAATTTCCATTCAGCTAGCTGATAGATCTAGTGTGCGTCCTATAGGGATAGTGGAGGATGTTTTGGTTAGGGTTGGTGATCTTACTTTTCCTGCTGACTTCTATGTGCTTGATATGGAACATGATATGCATGTAGCCCCTATTCTGTTAGGGAGACCCTTCTTGAAAACTGCCAACACTAAAATCAACATGAGTACTGGTTCCTTGACTATGGAATTTGATGGCCAAACCATTAATTATAACATCTATGAAGCCATGAAATTCCCCTCTGATGGTCATTCTTTGTGTGCAATTGATGTACTTGAGCTTGTGGTACAAGATGTTTTTGATAAGGACCACCTAGATGACACACCACCTATTGTTGATTCTAGCTTGGATATTGCTATATATACTGACTTGCAGGAAGGTGTTGCTGAGTGGGACGCTTGCTATAAGCTCCCTCCGGAGCTTCCAGGTAAATCACCTTTGCTGCTAACTCCGAGCGAGAGGCTCGTTCCATCTTTGGTGCAGGTCCCTGAAGTCAAGGCTAAACACCCCCCTAATCGATCTAAGCATGGGATAGACGCGACTAAGAAGGTCAAGATGGAGAAGCCGCTGAAGAAGAAGAATGGTCTAAGGTTCAAACCTTTCCATGATTGGTTCAGGAAGGAGGTATGGATTGAGAAGGTTCCCAAAGAGCCTGACGATATGGATTGAGGATTTTCGAGTAGTATGTCGAGCCAACGACATTAACTAAGGCGCCCTATTAATTTTGCACCCTCTAACATACCCGATGTTAGGTAGTTTATTTTCCTTCCCTTGGTCATTTTCTTTTGTTTTTCCTTTTAGTTTTCCCTTTCTGTGTCGAACTAACCTGCAAGAAGCGTTTCAAAGTGAAGAAGGAGTTCACGGCGCCCGCCGCCGACCTTACGGCGCCCGCCGTTTTCACCTTCTCCGGCACTTCGCTTGCGGAAAATGACGGCGACCGCCGTTTAATTACGGCGATCGCCGCCATTTTCAGGTTCGTTTTCTTTCGTATATAAAAAAAAAGGTCCCGAAAAAACCTTAAACGGGGAGCAAAAAACGAAAATAAAATACCCCGAAAAGACCTTAAACGGGGAGAAAAAAAAAGTTTTACCGAGCTGACCCGATTCCCCACGGAGAGGTGCGCATCATGTTGCTAACGGAGGAATACATTCACCCTATATTCATTTGGCAACGATGGTGGCCCTGCAGCCGACAGCTGGAGAGGAGGAATACCAGGGCCCAACCACGATTACATCTGGGCCCATTTTTGAAGGTCATGCAACCTTGTTCCCTTGATTAACCACTACTTCCCCAGAGTGGTTCCTTTTGTTTACATGATAGGAGTTGATGGAGTAGAAGGCCGTGCCGCCTTGATTTCCTGAATAACCACCGCACTTCACAGTGGTTTCCTATGGTTGCACGGTATATGAAGGTTATAGCGTTGATGCAGACATACATGACATGAACGTTGGACACCGCTAGCGACAAGGAAGTGTCCAAGCCAACTCGGCAACGTTGTGAGTTATTTTTTGCTTTTCCCTGTGCTTTATTCTTTTGTCTTTCATTACATTGAGGACAATGCAATGTTTAAGCATGGGGTGGGGTTTTATACTTGCTACGCTGATGAGGAGAAAAATGAATAAAGAGAAAAAAGCCAAAAATTTGAAAAAAAAAAGGCTATCATTGAAATCCTGGGATATGCCGAAAACCCGAAAGGGCGGCCTAGGTAACAAGCAGGTGGCTTGGACCAGCATTAGGCTGGGGTAATATGAGGTCAAGAGTGACGTGAGCTTATGTGAGCACATCTATTGGAAAATGAAATGAGTGGCTTGGTGAAAACCCGAAAGGGCACCTTGACAAAATGAGCGAAAAAGAAGAAGAGTGATTTTAGGAATTCTCATTATTCTTGGCGAGGCGTCATAAGAAGAGGAGACAAAGAAAGATTGTCAGATAGGTCACTCTGGGAGACATAAGGAGCAATAGATGGAGGCTAGGATTAGAGGTTACTCACACTATTGGATGTCCGGGTTTAGCTTTAGGGAAGTACTCTGCTTGCCCCTTAAGCTTGTTGAGTTGTGGATGTGTTGTGAATGAGATTGGTGCCAGGAGTTTTGGCATGGGTTAGGTGACTCTTAGTTGGAGGATATGCTTCCTGAGACCTTGGGTGCTGCATTGGAGGAGTCGACTCTTATTTGGTTTACTCGTGGACGAGCAAAGGTCTAAGCATGGGGTGGTTTGATAAGCACTACTTTGTAGGGCTTAAGTAAGAGTCATTAGAGGTTTTATTGGTGCCATTCGGGTAGATTTAGACACATTCATGTGTATGGCGTTTGGAGGCGAAGTTGGTGTATTTGGAGGTGTTTGAGCTATTTTGGAGATCATATGAGACACTGAGGAGGAAGCCACCAGTAGTAGACGCCAAGGAGTTATGAAGTATTGGCGAGGAGGTGTTGAAGACACGCTTTCGGGAGCTGAAGAGACAAAGGAGGAAGAAACGAGTTCACGGCGACCGTCGTGCAACTTACGGCGACCGCCGTCAATTCCCATCCAACAGCATTGGCTACGATGTAATTACGGCGCCCGCCGTGGAAAGACGGCGCCCGCCGTGATTACGGCGCCCGCCGTGAAGGATGCAGCGCCCGCCGTGCATGTCTGAAGTCCGCCGCGCCGTTTCCTTATTTGCATTATTTTATTACTTTTTATTTATTTCGTTTTAGGTTAACTTAGCTTTATTTCCTTTAGTATTTAAGGGTTGAGAAAAGACTTGTTTATCTATCATCATCATCTTGGATTCTATCTCTGAACCCTAATTAGTCTTTACGTATTTGCTATGAAGAACTAAGCCTCCTTGGCTTAGTCAGACGCTGAAGCTTTTGTTTTGATTCAGTTGTGAGATTCTCGTTCTTAATCTATTGCATGGTTTTTATCTCTTCTCTTGCTTAAGTTGCTTATGATTGATATTGATAATCTCTAGTCTGATCATCTAGGGTTTGTTGTTATTGGTCTATTGCTAGATCTAGATTGTTACTGGTTGAGCATATCTATTTCAGAGTAGCAACTGCATCGTACTAGTATCTGGTTGTGCTAGTCTTATGCAGAAGAGAATTGATTTATATTCTAGGATAAAAGCTGGTTGTTTTATGCTAGAATTGTATCCAACTATATTCCTATCCGTAAGGCTACTGTTAAACTGAATCTTGATAGTTTCAGGGTTGTTTAATTAGTTAGTGCTAATAGTATCTGGTTGTGCTATTAGTTATATCTGAAAAGGAATTGGAATTTCCATTGCATGAGATTTTGAATGAGTATCTAGGATCAACTTGTCATACGAATAGTGGATGTTGTTTGACTAAGTGCTTTTCCTCATCACTGATTTCATCATATTTTACTTTGTTTACTTTTGCATGCTTAGGTTACTAAAACTCACAAAACCCCCCTTTGGTTACTTTGGTTTGACATACAAATTGCATATTAAGATAGAATTCACCTCCCTGTGGATTCGACCTGTACTTACCTAGGACTACGGTTTAAGGTTTGTTTGGATACTTTGCATAGCAGTTTTTTTAGAACGACAAAAACCTGTTATCAACGACCGAGCCAAAGAGGCGAGTGCCTTGGAGCCGAGTGTTTACAGCTAATAGACCCCACCTTGCTGCCTACCCATGCCAATCACCGTCCTCGAACTGATTTCCTTAAGGACACACAATTTGTCCATTAAAAGAACAAGTAAACAAAGATCATAGGTCAATTGAGAAAAAAAAAAGAGCAAGTTAGAGCTAAAATTAGGAACATATTCAAGTGGCATTCACACTTGCCACAAGTGTAGATACGAGGGAGACCATATGTGTTGATCTCATCCCATAATTTCTTCAAAACCCCATAGTAAGTGGCCACACTCTAGACAAATTGACGACATCGGGCAATCTCAGCTCGGAGTTGCAATTTGCACGGACCATTGCCAACAGAAAACTATTGACGGAGATCTTTGCACAACTCCTTGACGGTGTCGAATTACGTAATAGATGAACAGAGGGGTGGGTCGATGGAGTGAACAACCCAGCCAACCAACATCGGATTCACCATGAACCAGTCATCGAGACTGGATGCTCAGTTGTAGAGGCCGGCAGCATGACAATATTGCCATCCACAAAGCCAACTTTTTATCTTGGCTCGGAGGGAGTTGCACATTGCGATAACCCATTCATCATAATTATCATCATTTAGAATCACTGGAGAAATAGACAAACCCATTCATCATAATTATCATCATTTAGAATCACTGGAGAAATAGACAAACCCATATGATCAGATGGATGGAGATAATAAGGAGAGTAAAAATCAATGGTGGATTTCTTGGTTGGGACGTCAGACATGATGACATGACAACAACGAACAAGCAACGAGGAAGGAATGCAACAGAAGACTTAGATGAGACCGATCGGCAAAGGAAGGAATGCTTCGGCGACGACGGCGAATTAAGGCTACGAAGGGGTCAGGGTGGATCGTTACCAAACTGATACCATGATAAGATTGAGAAGAGAGATATTTTGGTGGAAAAAGTTCTTGTTGATATTATTGATTTACTTGGGTATATATAGTTACAATAGAACAATTCCATTGAAGATAAAGTAAATAAAGATATATACAAATATCTAAAGATATATTCTACAAAAAAAAAACAATATGCTAATATAAAAAGTAAATATCAAACATAGTAGGAGAACTAGCATGTGTTCCCGACCCTACACGGGTATGACTATATATTTAAAGATTGAATTTAAATTTGTTTATAGTATGTAAAATATAAAAGAGAATTATATAAGAAAATTACCATGATGTATCTGACATATAATTTCTTGATTGGAATAATTTATAAGGTGTATTGTATGATGCAAATTAAAGATAGATGTGTGAATTTATATTAATAGAAGAACATATAAATTAGGAATTTTATATAATTATTAAAAATAAAATTACACTAAAATAAAACTGCATATTGTATTTTTTTATAATGGAGTTTACAGACAATTTATTCACCCTTATTAAATCATAAACACTAATTAAGTATGATAATAATGTTTTTGATAAGTGAATAATTATATGTATGTTGGTGGATGAATTGTATAACGTTAATTATTTACGGACCATCTATCTATATACATATCTTTATAATGGAGTTTACGGACCATTAACGTACATATTATATTATGGACACTAATTAAGTATGATAATAATGTTTTTGGTAAGTGTAGAATTATCATGTACAATGAAAAATATTTTAGGGTGGTAATTTAGGAAATTTGTATAAATGAAAGATAAAATAAATTATAAATAGAATAAGGGTGAATAGATAAATGTACATAATTATTTGATGACGTAGCATACTTAGATGAACGACACGTAGAAAAAATAATTGAAGCTTTAGTAGTAGTATATAGATGACTAACAAATACATATATAATGCTAATTAATTACTACAATAAAGTTATGTTGTAGCATCAAATGTTTATAAGATAAGTCTATATGATCCAATAAACCACTAGGATGCGATCATACAATCTCTCATAAAAATTTCCTAATCAAAAACCCCATTTTGGAGTTTAATTGAAACTTGATATATGACAGTGATGTATACTTGAACTACTAAGCCCACCTCTTAAGAGATGGTGTTGGAACCTTCACTCTAGTTTTTGCCCGTCTTCTGCTTTTCGAATCACCACTGGTCGACCAAGTCCTTCTATTAGATGAAGAAGAAGACACGCTAGAGATCTGGTTCATTGATTTCTCTTGTAAAGGACTCACTGGTTTGAGTCTTGCATTGTGATGGGCAGACGACACCACAAAGGACATTTTTTGTAGGGGCAAAATGCTGGATTCGACTGGGTGTAGGCAAATTGGTAGGACAAGTTTGAGTGGATGTGTCTTAAGGAGGAGCAAGAGCTTATTTTTCTTTGGTTTTAACAACACAATTCTTCCTTCTAGAGGAGCAATCTTAATCAAGAGAGGATGGACCGGTGGTATTGTCCATGTCATACAAGAGGTTGTCTCTCATTGCATGTATCTCCAAACTTTGCACAACTTGCCCAGAGAATGATCACCTCTTGAGTCTTGTTTCCAACTTTTCGGAATCTATTTTGAAGTCCATTTTTAAAAGAACTACTAATTACAAAATCTAAAACCTAAATTATGAGTTAGTTTGAGAATTAATGAAGAACACAAAGTGTTGTATAAGAGTGTAACGTTGATCAAAATTTGGTTCGACTTGGATATAGATTGAATCGTGCCAACGCACTTTCCAAAACCAATATTTCGACCCTTACTCTTACAGCCTTAGGGTTGCACGAAATTCGATTCGGGATAAGACAATCAAATCTCTATTGAACAAGACAATATCAATAGAGAGCACTTGGTGTTTTTGGTGTTTGTTCGATACAAGAGATCGTTCTCTTTCTGGATATCCCAAGATTTGCCCCAACCTCACCCTTATATAGGGCATAAGTAGTTAGGCGGTTGCATGGTGGTTGGGCGGTTGCATGGCGGTTGGGAGGTTGTATGGAGGTTGAAAATTGGTTAAAAAACCGCCAAAATTGGTTAAAAAACCGCCAAACTACTCAACCATATATAACCAACAAGCTCCATAACCCCGAGTCCGAATCCACGCACACGAGTGTGCACTCCGTACCCCCGAAACTCTTTATGTGCATAACAAACTCCTTAAGTCTTGAGCGAATCCCGACTACACCAAATGACCGATGACACTAAAATCACTACCATTCCTCCGCCATTTTCGTCTAATCCTTGATTCACTTAAAAACATATATCAAACACAAACTTATGCATAAATTAAAATGTCCTTAGGATTGAATTTCCACATTAGTGTAGTACACATTTCAAATAATCGAGAATCAGGGTGTCCTATGGATTGAACCCTTCAACTCATTTGAATACGTGAAGATACAACACACACAAGTTTCTACACTACTCCAAGTGCTAACTTGACACTATTATAGCCATGTGTCCTTGTCCATTCATGAGCGTGTACAAAGCCAAGCCTAGGCTAGTTGAAGCGGCACCACTTCACACTCGTATAGGTGGACACTTTTCAATCATGCACCTGCAAATGCACTTTTCCAAAAGATCCATTAAGAAGATAAACTTCAACCTAAATTTCTAGCAGGTCCGAGCACATACCTTGGGATGACATTGAACATGTGATCCAAACTCTAAGTGTAGGCTTTTGACATTGAATTCAACCTCTAACGTCATATTAGAGGGGAATTGGGTATCCCACCATTAGAGATTTCAAATGGACTTTAAACCCATCCCAATAGACGACTTGATCTCCAAGTCCCTGGCTAACCCCCTTGTCAAGTGGTCCGCCAAATTTTGTTGAGACCGAACAAACTCAATAGTGATTACCTCATGAGTGATCAACTCACGTACCGCGCTATGTCTAACGCCCAAGTGTCGCGACTTACCATTTCGCCTCTCTACCGGCAGCGGCTAATGCTATGAACTCCGATTCCATAGTCAAACTTGTAATGCAAGTTTGCTTCTTAGAAGCCCATGAAATGGCACCTCCCTCAAGTAAGAATACCCAACCACTTGTAGAAGAATGATCTTCCACATTAGTGATCCAACTCGCATCCGAATACCCTTCTATAACCGAAGGAAATCCAACATATGACAAACCATAATTCATGGTTTCCTTTAAGTATTTGAGCACCCGCCTTGTTGCTTGCCAATGGTGAGTACTAGGATTACTAGTGTATCTACTCAACCTTCCTACCGCATAAGCAATATCCGGTCTTGTGCTCGTCATGGCATACAGTAAGCAACCAATCACTTGTGAGTACTCAAGTTGTGATACCGCTTTACCCGTATTAGGTATAAGCTTCACACTTGGATCCATGGGAGTGCTCACCGGAGAACAAGTCTCACAATTGAACTTCTTAAGCACTTTCTCAATGTAATGAGATTGTGACAAAGATAGTCCATTATTCTCACGTTTGATTCTAATACCGAGGATCACATCCGCCTCCCCTATGTCCTTCATAGCAAAATTTGATGACAAAAAGGCCTTCGTAAGGTTTACTTGTCTTTGGTCCATACCAAAGATCAACCTATCATTAACATACTAGCAAATGATTACTCCATTACCGGACTTATCAAATCTGTTATATACACACTTGTCCGACTGATTTAACTCGAATCCGCTCGACAAGACAACCTCATCAAACTTTTGATGCCACAGCTTAGGTGTTTGCTTTAGCCCATACAATGACTTTACCAACTTACACACCTTATGCTCATAACTAGGCATAATAGATCCTTCAGGTTGCTTCATGTACACCTCCTCCTCCAAATCACCATTCAAGAATATCGTTTTGACATCCATTTGGTGAATCACAAGATTGTTAATAGCCGCCAAGACAATCAACAACCTAATGGTGGAGATTTGAGCAACCGGAGCATAGGTATCGAAATAATCAATACCTTCCCTTTGTCTAAAGCTTTGGATAACCAATCGGGCCTTAAACTTATCGATAGTAACATCGACTTTCATCTTCTTCTTGAAGATCCACTTGCAGCCCAAAGGCTTGCAACCCGATGGGAGATCCGATAAGACCCACGTATCATTTCCCATGATGGAATCTATCTCATCATTTATTGCTTCTTTCCAGACAACAACATCTTGAGACCTCATTGCCTCACCGAAAGTCCTAGGATCCTCATCCACATGATAACAATATGAGTACTGGAACCCAACTTCATCTCTAGATCCTTCCACCAAATAAATTTGGAAATCTGGACCGAATGACTTTTCAATCCTCCCTCGCTTGCTGCTACGGAGCATAGGTGACTCGTTAGGAGGTACGGTTGAGCCGTCTCCTTCTTTAGTTCCACTAGTGCTAGGAACCAAATCCTTTGGTCTAGGTATGGATGAGAACCGATTCTCATCAAATATCGCATCTCTTGACTCAATCATGGTGTTAACCGAAATAGAATCATTGGGCTCTATTACATAGAACCTATAACCCTTGGAATGCTCAGTATATCCAATAAAGATGCAATCAATACCTCTTTCCCCCAAGGTTTTAATCTTGGACTAGGGTAGTCTAACGACTGCCCTACATCCCCAAACTCGAAGATAATTCAAGCTTAGTTTCTTTTTGTACCAAAGTTCATAAGGGGTGACCTTGTTCCTTTTGTTAGGAACCCTATTTAATTAATAGCAAGCCGTTAACATGGCTTTACCCCCCGAATTTGTCACTCAATTCCGAGTAGGATAACATGGAATTAACCATCTCTCTTAGGACTCGATTCTTCCTCTCCGACACACCATTTTATTGTGGCGTATAAGGAGCCGTAGTCTCATGTATAATGCCTACGGATTGGAAATACACAAGATCATAAAATTCTCCACCTCTATCGGTGCATAGTTTCTTAATCAAGTCATTTTGTTGCAATTCAACCTCGGTTTTATAAACCTTAAATTTATCTAGGGCATCGTCTTTAGCATGAAATAAATACACATAACAATACCGAGAATAATCATCAATAAAAGTGATGAAATATTTCTTGTTTCCTAAAGACGGAGTAGCATGCAAATCACATAGATCACTATGTAGAAGTCCAAGCACCGCATAATTTCTTTCATTGTCTTTGAATGGTTGTCTAATTATTTTTGTCAACATACAAGCTCTACACTTCTCTAAATTCATGTCAAATGCAGGGATTAATCCTTCCTTAGACATATCAGTCATTCACTTATAATACACATGACCTAATCTTACATGCCATAGAGAAGATTCATTTGTACCAGAACAAGCCATATAAGTAGAATTGACAACTTTATTAATATTCAACATAAACATGTCATTACAGAAATATCTAAATCATACAAATACACCACACTTCGATAAGATATACTTATCGGATTCATAAACTTGCTTAAAGCCACACTTGTTGAAAACACTATCGGAGACTAAGTTTTTCCTAATTCCGGGTACATGTAAGACATCCTTGAGTTCAAGGGTCTTCTCGGAACTAAATTCTAATACCACTTTTCCACGGCCTAGGATAGGGGCGGTTGACTCATTGCCCATATGAAGGACGGACCCATCATTCATCGGTTCATACGTCTTAAACCAGCCACGGTCCTTGCAAACATGTTTAGTTGCACCCGAGTCAATCCACCAAGCCACTTCATCATCCTCACATAAAATGCCTCGAAAATTAATAGTACATAATTCATATCCGAACTTGAACCAAAATCTGAAAACCGAACTTGATGAGTGGATGGGCCTTGGTCCTTAGACCCTTGCCCCGAACGGTTTTGTCCCGCTTTATTCCTATCCTTTGCAAACCGACAATCACGCTTGAAGTGACCCGGTTTGCCATATGGTGTCCTTAGAGGATTGCTTCTTCCTCTTGCTCTTCTTCTTAGAATTCCCACCCTCTTCCATCATATTCACAGAGGATGGTCCGTGAGTCTCCTTTGGTTTACCGCCCTCTTGCGCCCTTAGAGATTCCTCTATACGCAAATGGCTTCCAAGTTGTACAAGAGACAACTCTTCCTTCTTGTGCTTCAAATTGTGTCTTAAGTCCTTCCATAAAGGTGGCAATTTGTCGATAATGCTCGACACCGAGATGGATTCATCCATCTTCATGATGTGTTGGGCGAATTGCCCTAGGATACGAAGCACTTCATTGAATTGCTCCATAACCGGCCTAGAATCACACATCTTTTAATTGTTGAAATTACTTACAAGGAACTTCTTACCAGAAGCATCCTCCGCCATGTATTTGGACTCCACCGCATCCCACAACTCCATTAAGGACTCAACATTCTGGTAGACATCAAAGAGCGAATCTGACATACCGTTTAGAATGTGACCATAACATATGTAATCGTCGTTCTCCCACTTGTTACGCTTCCTTGCCTCCTCCACGGGTTCGTTCTCCATGTCCTCTGGCACGGGGGGGCATTGGCTACTCAGGACGTACACCACATTGAGCGTTGTGAGGAGGAAATGCATTTTCTTTTGCCATCTCCGGAAGTCCACGCCCTCGAACTTCTCCAGCTTTCCGAACTTAGATGTCATCTCACGCACCGAAGCAGTCGCCATTGATCAACACGGTAAATATTGGTTTTGAATGTTGTATTGGGGTGTATTATTGATCAAACTTTGGTTCAACTTGGATATAGATTGAATCGTGTCAACGCACTTTCCAAAACCAATACTTCGACCTTTACTCTTGTAGCCTTAGGGTTGCACAAAATTGGATTCGGGATAAGATAATCAAACCTCTATTGAACAAAGCAATATCAATAGAGAGCACTTGGTGTTTTTGGTGTTTGTTAGATACAAGAGATCGTTCTCTTTTTGGATATCCCAAGACTTGCCCCAACCTCACCCTTATATAGGGAATAAGTAGTTAGGCGGTTATATGGTGGTTGAAAGGTTGTATGACGGTTGGGCGGTTGCATGGAGGTTGAAATTGGTTAAAAAACCGCCAAAATTGATTAAAAAACTGGAAAACTACTCAACCATATATAACCACCAAGCTCCGTAACCCCGAGTCTTAATCCACGCACACGAGTGTGCACTCCGTACCCCCGAAACTCGTTATGCGCCGAACGAACTCCTTAAGTCTTGAGCGAATCCCGACTACACCAAATGGCCGATGACACTAAAATCACCAACACAAAGCAATTGACAGGATAAATTATTCGACAAATATCAATTTGACATAAGAAAAAGAGATAAGATGGCTGAAGGAATACAAACCCTAAGTTGAACACATTTCTAGAGCCGATGTATCTGGCGATTCTTCACCGAATTAGCAGCCGCAACCGCGACAACAACGACAATAAGAATACGATGGATAGGGCTGAAAAACACCCACGCCACCACCTCCCTAGGGCTCAAGCCGCTAACGCCAACCGTCTTAGCTGAGCTGGCTTCCTCGGCTCCTACGAGACGACCTTGGAGCGAGAACCAAGCCAAGGGGCAATGTGGATCCAATTGAACTAGAATGAGAGAATGTGGATTCAGGAAATGGCTGGAGAGGCAGCGTGATTGCGGCGACTTAATCGGCGTGAATGGGGGGAGTTTAACCAGATTCGGCGACGCCATAATCTGGTTGTATTCCCCGTCTTGTATGGCATGACCCTTCCACACTTCCTTCACTAAAGAGCATATTAATGTGCTGCAGCGGGAAGGAAAGCGTCAAAATCTCCATTTGCAATAATGTCCAAAAGTCGGTCATAAAAAAGCTTCAGCCTTGGGTTTGTTGAATAGTTACATTGAGCTATGTCTTTGGATTCTGCCTCTTTGCCTGAAGAGCAAGAGCAAAACATGTAATTATTCAAGAAAAATAGGAATGCTCTTGACAAGAAAGTTAGAAGGGAATTTAGCCTATTCGCCTAAAGAAGATAAGTATCAATGCCTTTTTTTTTCTTTTCAAATCTCATTCCTCTGACTATTGTCTCTTTTATACACAACAAAACAAATAAATGTGACACAAGATACTTGTATTCCAAGTCCATCAATGAGAAGCAAACCTTTATATCATTTGCTTTGTCCCTATGATACATATCTCGGAAGCAGCAAGGCATTCCGTACCTATCTTGAGCTGAAGGATGCTTGGATTTTCTCAAGAGTCCTCCCCTTGGTTTCTGGGAGCCAGTGATCCACAAATAGTGTAGTGAAGGCCGCAATTGTTGTGTAAAGCGCGTGCATGAAGTTACATGTTCAACCTCATCTTTAACAGAGTTACATATGTACTTAAATTCTATAATATACATAGGCCCCACCTAGAAAACCAAAAGATACATAATATACTATTCTTAAGGTAAAAAAATTGCACATCCAAAATCTCTGTAAAAATGCATATGTTTGGTAAATAATAAACTTCAAAAATAGGATTATACAAGCAAAGCAATATCTTTTTGAAGTTCATTTTGATGTAAGGCAAGTGGAAAGGAAAACAAAAAACATACCATGACCCATCTGCTCTCTGAATTTTTATTGATGAATCAAGATGCAATGACAAGAGACAGCATACTGCTATGAACAACAAACCTACCTCATTATGTGTCGGGATCATATAACCGAGAAACCTTTCAGGCTTTCCAGCATCTGAGCTTGTTGCCATAAAACTTTTCATAACGGCCTGCATTAAAAGACATTAGTTTTGAACATACATATGATCTATAATATAACAATCAATATCAAAAAGGTCGATGAAGAGATATCACACTTCTTTATCAAGTGATCAAAATGATATTACGAAACTGCTGCTCGCACAACCCTTTTATGTCAGTCTTCTGATAAAAGTATTGCCACTATCTTATATAATGTGATATGGTTTGCTTAAAAAAGGCTTAGAAACCGTAACCACATTCCTAGACCCATGATAGTTCTATGTTTAGTTAAACAACCAGGGTTTAAAAGATCATATGATGATTGTCCAAGAAGTTCAGAATTGATTTTTTTATGCTGGTCACAAAATGGGTGTTGTCGTGTTGGTAAGTTAAATAAGAGGCTCAAAAAGTGTTTTCCAATGGTGGAATTTGATGTAATAGAAAACGGACATGCTAAATACACGCGGAAAATTATCTAAATGGACGCTATTATAAACGCTTAAGGTAAGCGTCTGATTTTACACGCCTAATCTAAGCGTGGAGGGGTATTCTTGCCATTTTCGAAAACATGTATGAACCACACGCTTAGCTTAGGCGTTTAACCACACGCCTAGATTAGGCGTCTAGTTATATGGGTTATTGGGCCGGCCCAATAGCCTTTGCCCATTCCCCAGTAAACCCAGACGCCTAATCTAGGCGTGTGGTTATATGGGTTATTGGGCCGGCCGCCTTTGCCCATTCCCCAGTAAAACCAGACGCCTAACTTAGGCGTCTTGTTTTAGACGCTTAAGTTTCCACTTCGTGTTCTTCCTCCCGACGTGTTCAAAACCTAAAAAATTCGAAAACGATTTCGACGAAATCTCTCCTCCATTTGCTTCGATTGTTTGAAATTAGGCATGGATTGTGATTGGGATGGTTTGGGCGAGTTCATTGGCGGCGGAGAGAGGTCCAAAAGCGGCGGCGGAGCGGCAGCCGGAAATCTGGAGCAAGGGGTGACCGGGGGCGCGATGCCGAGAGACGCGGAGGCTGCTGGAGGAGGCGCAGAGGCGACTGCAGGCGGCGGAGGTAGTTCCGGCGCCGGTGGTGCGAGCTCCGGCGGAATGTCTGCGTGGATGGCGGTAGAGAAGGAGGAGGAGGAGGAGGAGGAGGAGGGCTTGGTGGTTTCCGGCGGAGCTCGGACCCGTGGTAGAAGGGGAGGTCGAGCTAGGGACCTAGCGGATACAACTCCGATGACGCCTGGATCGAGTCAAATCGGTCTACGAGCGGTATTATTTTAAATTGATCATTATTATCGTAATTGTTTTTGTAAATAATTAGTCTCTAATTTAGCAAATAATTTATTAAATAATTTAGTAAATTCTAAAAATAATTTAGTAAATAATGTTGTTAATTTGAAATATAAAAATTTAGTAAATAATTAGTCCCTAATTTTCGTAAATTAGGTAGTTATAGATTAGAATTATTGGCTCGTATAGTATATTTAGAAAATAACAAGTATAATAAATTCTAAAATTAATCATTTAAGTTCCTAAATGTATTAATTAGTCCCTAATTAAAATAGTATCTAAAAAATTAGAGTATATTGGCGGTCATCACCCCTACTGGGCGGACGGAGCCGACATCTATTGTTGCTGACCGCACCCGGCGTGTTGGTATATCGGAGTCTATTCGTCGCCGCGCCGCTACTGTGAGTACTGATATATTGTCGTCTAGTGCGGTATCTTCGTAGCCGCCTATGACCGGCACCGCTGATGATGACTATTTGGAGGACGCCGAGGACTTGGTAGCTGAGCCCATGACGGTTGATGATGAGGCTGTTGAGGAGCAGTCGCGTCATGGGGCAGGGTATGACTTTGTTGAGTCTGTGGAGCCTACATTACCGACGCAGGAGTTGAGTACGGACGACATTCCATTTTTTCATTCCCCGCCTTTTTTTGGGTCGATACCTACTCTTGTCCCCTCTCCATCCCATGCTGATCCTTCTTCTACACCTTCTGCCGATATTTCTTCTCCACTTTTTGCCGGTCCTTCTTCTCCACCTCATGCTGGTCCTTCTTCTCCACCTCATGTTGGTCCTTCTTCTCCACCTCCTCCCGGTCCATTTGTTGTACATACTTACCATCCTTGGATGCCTGGAGGCCCAAGGTGTCCGATTATTCTCTCTAGCTATGAGACACACATTGCTCGGGCCATATTTGACCGTCCTATACCTCAGCCCGCTCCTGAGGCACTTCCGCAGATGCCGCCTCATGTACAGCAGAGGAGACGGAGACGTTGCAGTTGTTGAGGATGCTCCTGTTCCTCAGATTGCCGAGCAGGCGGAGCCTCGTCGTAGCGGGGTAGCCCGTCGTCAGGCAGAGCAGGACCTGGTATGTTTTAGGTTTTTTAGTTTATGTGTTTTACCTATAAATGTTTTTTATTCGAAATTGTATACTAATTTTAAATACCGTTAATTCAGAGTCGTAAGATTCTGAGGATCCATTTCCGCACAGCCCATTGTTCTACACACGAGCATTACATTAGCCCTGAGCCACATACGTGGTTTAGGCTAGCGGAGCGGAGCGGGCTTACCGGTCTACGCACACTAGGCATAGCATGCAGCATGGATGCGGCGTTGATTTCGGCATTTGTGGAGAGATGGCATCCCGAGACGAACACATTTCATATGCCCTTCGGAGAGATGACCATCACCCTTGCTGATATTCACCAGATCTTACAGGTTCCCATACGTGGGAGGAGCTGCACTTCAGACCTCGATGAGCCGACAATGAGACAGCGCATATGTGCTGATCTGGGCGTTGCTGAGGAGGAGGTGAGGAGATGGCACACAGCTGGTGGTATTCCTTTGGGGCATTTAGAGACTACAGTACTGGAGGCCTGGATGAGGAGTGAGGTTCGTGACGAGGGCGTTATTGCTACGTACTATCTCTTCTTGCTTCTCGGCTCGACTGTACTGGTGGACAAGTCCACTAACGCCGCGAAGCAGAAGTGGTTGGCGCTTTTGTTTGACCACGACGTCACATGCGACACTGCATGGGGAGCTGGGATTCTAGCGTACGTCTACCGCAACTTGGGACAGGCGTCTAGGCGTGGAGCACAGGGCATTGCATCGTGCGGGATTCTGATCAGGGTAAGATATTAGATAGATTAGTCAAATATTAAGTTACGTTTTAATATGTTGGTCATTAATGTCCTTAGTTATTCATTTACAGTGTTGGGTTTGGGCATATTTTCCACATTTTCGGGAACAATATGTCACGAACCCTCAGGCCTTTGGAGGAGCTGTTTCTGGTGCCGCGGAGGTGCCGAACAGTAGAGACACCGGTTGTTTGATCGCCATACGCCGCATGTTGGACCGCATGAGATACGAGGAGGTAGAATAGTACACGTAATTTTCGATATCTTAGTCTTTAATTTATTTTAGTATATATGTATTCACTTTGCCTTTTTGACTTTACAGATTACCTGGACCCCCTGGGTGGGGTTGGACTTCCAAGCTCATGAGGTAGCTCCTGCCAGGTTTCGCGGTATACTGCGCATTGTAGATGTTCAGGAGCCGTACCACCCGGACAGAGTCCTCAGGCAGTTTGGGATGATGCAGCCTATCCCAGTTCTGCCCATTCAGCCGGCCAAGGTCGTCAGGAAAGCGGAAATCAAGGGATACGAGGTGAGTTTTGCGGATGAGCTTCTACTGGCTTGGGATGCAGACCTGAGACCCCTGATTGACCTCCAGGGATCGGTTGCGACACATGGGTGGGACATGTCTGCCGATTATTTAGATTGGTATGACGAGTGTTCTCATCCATTGGTCGATCCCGGTTCAGTCAGACGTGATCGTCCGGTCGGCCTTATCCACGTCCCTCCAGGCGTTGACGCAGTCGCGGTACGCTAACTTTTGTCGAATTATTTGAATGATTTATCTATAATTTTATATTTTGCAATATTTTGACAAATATTACTTGCTTTCTATACAGCGCATTCAGGTGGTTGCCGGTGATATCCGCACTTATTTACACACACCTGAGGCGGCGACACGGACGTTCGAGCAACACGCGGCGTTATGGCTGCATATGCTGACTGGGCAGCCTCCCCCCATGGCCCCACCCCCACCTCGCCAGTCCCATATGTTTCGTGATTCTGTCACGGAACCTGGCGAAGGTAGTGGCTCGCAGCCACAGTAGTTTTTTATGTTTTGGATTAGACAGGATTCATATGTACATAGTATTTATGTAAAAGTTATGTTTTTATCTTATTTGGTTTACTATGTTTGTTCATGTTTATTATGTGGTTTGATGCTTACCTACGTGTACGAGAGAGCAACATAACGTTATCGAACCATAAAATAGAAGGACAACGTACGGTGGTTGAGAGCTCATTAATTCCAGTCGTTCTGAACGTACCTGCATGGGGAATGCATGGCAGTCCCATGAATCACCATGCATAATAACACGCTTAAGCTAAGCGTGTTCCTAGACGCATAGCTTAAGCGTGTAGTCACAAGCTTAGCTTAAGCGTGTGATGAACAAGCTTAGCTTAAGCGCGTGATGTCTAAACCCTAAGAACCCAATACCCTAACAATCTAGTATAGTTACACGCTTAGCTTATACGTGTAGATACACGCTTAGCTTATACATGTACTATAGTATTTCATTATATCTAGTACACTTAGACTTATGTACTATAGTATTTCATTATATCTAGTATAGTTACACTTATGTACTATAGTATTTCATTATATCTAGTACACTTAGACTTATGTACTATAGTATTTCATTATATCTAGTACACTTAGACTTATGTACTATAGTATTTCATTATATTTCATATAGTTACACTTATGTACTATAGTATTTCATTATATCTAGTACACTTAGACTTATGTACTATAGTATTTCATTATATCTAGTACACTTAGACTTATGTACTATAGTATTTCATTATATTTCATATAGTTACACTTATGTACTATAGTATTTCATTATATCTAGTACACTTAGACTTATGTACTATAGTATTTCATTATATCTAGTATAGTTACACTTATGTACTATAGTATTTCATTATATCTAGTACACTTAGACTTATGTACTATAGTATTTCATTATATCTAGTACACTTAGACTTATGTACTATAGTATTTCATTATATTTCATATAGTTACACTTATGTACTATAGTATTTAATTATATCTAGTATAGTTACACTTATGTACTATAGTATTTCATTATATCTAGTACACTTAGACTTATGTACTATAGTATTTCATTATATCTAGTACACTTAGACTTATGTACTATAGTATTTCATTATATTTCATATAGTTACACTTATATACTATAGTATTTCATTATATCTAGTATAGTTACACTTATGTACTATAGTATTTCATTATATCTAGTACACTTAGACTTATGTACTATAGTATTTCATTATATCTAATACACTTAGACTTATGTACTATAGTATTTCATTATATCTAGTACACTTAGACTTATGTACTATAGTATTTCATTATATTTCATATAGTTACACTTATATACTATAGTATTTCATTATATCTAGTACACTTAGACTTATATACTATAGTATTTCATTATATCTAGTACACTTAGACTTATGTACTATAGTATTTCATTATATCTAGTACACTTAGACTTATGTACTATAGTATTTCATTATATTTCATATAGTTACACTTATATACTATAGTATTTCATTATATCTAGTATAGTTACACTTATGTATTATAGTATTTCATTATATCTAGTACACTTAGACTTATGTACTATAGTATTTCATTATATCTAGTACACTTAGACTTATGTACTATAGTATTTCATTATATTTCATATAGTTACACTTATGTACTATAGTATTTCATATATCTAGTACACTTAGACTTATGTACTATAGTATTTCATTATATCTAGTACACTTAGACTTATGTACTATAGTATTTCATTATATCTAGTACACTTAGACTTATCTAGTATACTTAGGGTTTAGATTGTTTTTGTAACATTGGGCCTAGTTAAAACACAAAATTAGATTAGCTAAGACAAGGTCTAAGTGTTTGTATAAGCTAAGCGTGTATCTACACGTATAAGCTAAGCGTGTAGATACACGTATAAGCTAAGCGTGTAGATACACGCTTAGCTTATACGTGTATCTACACGCTTAGCTTATACGTGTAGATACACGCTTAGCTTATACGTGTAGTCTGGTAACGGTCATTCTTCAACGGCTAACCGTCCAACGACTCTATTTCATCCTACAAATACCAACATACAATATCGTCCTAAGCCTTGTACACCCTTCTCTATCCCTACAAAAAACTCGTTACATGTTAGTATGGCATCTTCGTCGAGTTCGAGTTCAAGTACAGGAGAGGGATTTTGCTTCTGTAATTTTAAGGCGGTCATACACACTTGTGACCGACAGTGGCAATACGGAAGAAGGTATTGGCGATGCCCAGAATTGGGGATGTACGATGTCCACAAACCTGATAATAAAGGGGGATGCGATTTCTTTGCGTGGTTCGATCCACCATACGACGCGAGGGCATACGAGGTCATTATGGAGTTGTGGAAGGAAAGAAAACAACTTATAAAGCAGAATGAGGGTCTTTGTAGGTATTGTTTCCGAAAATTAACAAATAAACGTTGTAGGTGTTAGAAAGATAGAAGTAACTATTTGTCATGTTTTGTAAGAAGCAAGCGGAATTAGCGAAAGAGGGAGATTGATAATGAATCAAGCAGAATTAGCTCCAAAATGAATCAATCAGAATTAACGAAACAAGGGATGTGATTTGTTATGTTTTGTACTACTTTGCGCCAGTATATGCTCATTAAATCGAGATAAAAAAACGAGTTTGAACTACTTCGAACTTAAATAAAAACACATCAAATTACTGATATGAACACATCAAAGTTGTCTAAATATTACATTACATAATCGTGTAATCAATCACGTACATGAACGGATCCGTCTCCCACATACATAAAAGGATCTGGTGCCCGACAATATGCAATGCGGTAATCTCGATACATCTTCAAATTCAACTCAAACTTTGTTGTCCACCACAGAATGTTTCGATCTGCGTTTCTATGCCACGCACCAGGTGTGTGCGGTATTGGCGACCCTTCCTTAAGCACCACCTACATATACACACACAAACTATTTTAATAGTGAAAACAATGTAACCTAATTTCATAAATATTTTTATTAGAAAAAACCTTTACCGGTATGAAGTGATCATGATTGCCTACGTGTGCCATGGCGAGAATCTTGTCTGAAGGTCCCATGCTTGATGTCCTATTCCTCAACGGTAAGCAAAATGTCAGAACTTCCCACGTTAATAAGACGAGACCAACCTGATAGAGTGTGGAAAACACTAAACCCATCAATGGCATGTGAAGCCAGTATAATTCTGAGCAAGGGCTTCTGCAATGGTTCACTTGCAAGATAAGATCCTCCCAAGACCCTTGTCGAAGACGACAACGTATCGGCTCGTATAGCTCTCGATTGTCAAGCAACTCTGTTACCATCTCGCGTCGGATGTTGGCATATTCATGCTCTTGCCTCCCCAATAATACAGCCATCGACCGATATCCACAATGTCCGTCGGGGCGTACATCTCTAACATTCTTGATGTACGGAATCCAGAAGTCATCCACATTGTCAATCCCAAAGTTCACCCCCATATGAACAAGGGGAAAAATTGGTTCTTGAGGCCACTGCAAATCTTCTGATTGTGATTCTTCTAGTATGGGTTGGGATTGCAAGTCGTCAAAGTCCATCACTACTGCAGTAGATGCACCTGCTTGGTTTTTAGGTCGACTTGGGCCTCTACCAGTGCTCGCACTTGCCTTCCCCTTTGTCTTCGGCCCCGCCTTCTTCTCATTCTCGTGGAGCTCATCCCGTCTATATGCTCAAACAAGCACTTATCTCTCTTCTCCGCCTTCTCATCCACCTTCTCCTTGTTCCTAGCACCACTTGGCCTTCCTTTTGACTTGATTCCCGTCGGCTCCAACAAAGCACTCTCTTCTGGATGCTCCAAGTCGTCGTACAACTCACCTAGTAGGAATGCCGTGCCTTTCTTCAATGTCCCAACCTCTAACTTGGCAAACATTTCACGAAGTCTAATCTCTGTAATGTCCATTCGAACATAGGCAGAAGGGCCAAGTGTTGTGGTTGGAGTCTCTTCCCATTCCAAGTCCCTCCAGAACTCGTGAACGTCTGACGGAATGAGAGGTGTTCTTGAAATGATGGCTCTTGCAATACTGTGCACGCAAGGCAACCCGAGGCAATCTCTTACCCAATGGTCGTTGCATTCTTCTGAGAACTCCCCCTTCTTCAACATATCGTAATATCCCAACAACATATCAAAGCACCTATCAGACACTTGGTAGAAGAGCCTAGAAAAAGTAGCTCGTACAACTGCCGGCATCGATGCATCATCGAAATCCGTTGGTCGTTTGGAAAGTGAAAGGTTCATGCTCCCCCTAATCTGATCTACTTGAAGGATGATGGCATGGTGAATCCTCACGATCACTCTATTGAAGCCCCCTCTGCTAGAGCCAATAATATCTTTCAAAACCTTGTGCATCCCCTCAACCCTGTCAAATCACATGACGTTAGTACGACATTAACAACTATGAGTACAAAAAACAACATATTGTGCACGTCATACCTGTTTGAAGTCCTCGTGAAGAAGTGAAGATGATGATCCGTCCACGCCCTTACTATGCTCGTCTTGTACGGAATAAGCCATGTGCCCTCCACGTATCCGACAAGGCCTTTCTTCCACGATGTCCGTAATACGGCAAGCCTCTCTTCATAGCTTTCTTCACTAGCTGAGCAAAAAAGTGCCCAACATTGGTTTGCAAAGGCATCCACACTTTCCTTCCTCTTCAAGATGGACGAGGCACGTGCCTCGATGTTGTGCTTTATATGCACCCAGCACAAGAGGTGTTGAACTTCGGTGCCGAAAATACTCCGGATAGCAGTTATGAGGGCCTTCTCACAATCTGTCATTATTGCAGTAGGCATTACTCCCAAATCCAAACACAATGCTCGAACTTTTCTCATTATCCACGTGTAATGGTAAATCTGTTCCGCCCGGGTGAATGCATAAGCAATGTTGAACGTCTTATGAGTGTTGGTGAAACCAACAATCTCCACAAGTGGCATTCCATATCTACGGAAAACATTTCAAAATACAATACACATTTTTAAATGAAATACTATAACAATTTATGTCATAATAAACTACACATTATTACAATTAATGACTTACTTGTTTGTCTTGTATGTCGCGTCAATGATTATCACGTACGGAAACTTCTTCAACAACCGCAGCGACTCCGGATTAACAAAAAATAATATTGCAACCTCATCAGTCTTTGCATCCCTCAAAGGATGAACTATGTAATTCTGCTCAACCATAAACCTTATGGACCACTGTGTAACCGTTAAGTCTCCCAAATCCTCGTACTGCAGCTTCTGCAAGAAGTTGGCCACTTGCTTCCTGGAAGTCACATTTCCCGGGAAGTTTTGCCTCAATTCCGAAACAATTTGATTCGGCGTCTTGCGACCGTCTCCCCACCTCCTAGCGCACACCTGCTCCGCCTCGGTCATTCGACCCATGAATGCATGACCTTCAAAGCTAGTTCGTAGCTTATGGTTGTGCCGACCTTCAATCACACCCAACATCCACTTTTCACCAACCGTCCATGCCTCTTTCTTCTTGCGAACACCCATTATCTCAAACTTACACCCACACTTTTTGGATCTCGACTTTTGGATTTTAGGAACCGGCAACTCTGGATTCTCTTTGTTCACCTTCGGCCTCCCCGATCTCCAGGGCCCAAACCTATCGCACACTATACTAATTTGGTACGGACTTGAGTTACGCTTCACCAAAGCTATCACAAGCTCCTTTCCTTTTTCTTTCACCCATTTGTACAATTCTTCCATACTATTCCACACTAGGTCCGTAGTAAAATGCTCTTTATAGTCTTTCCCTTATAAATGTAGCGGTTTATGTTAACTATGTTATACACTATATATGATTTCCAATTATATAACTACGAATTCATGCTAAATATTGGCTACCTAATTAAGTGCAATATTTAAGATACTAATTACGAATTAAAATAACGATGAACGAATGAGCTCAATTTTTTAAGGACTACATCATTACACTACATATGATTTCCAATTATATAACTATAAATTCATGCTAAATATTGACTGTCTAATTAAGTATAATATTTAACACACTAATTACGAATTAAATTACCGATGAACGAAAGAATAATTTTTTAAACACTAACCACAAATTCGCCGCTAGGGTCCCAATCGCCTTCCGCTTCCTCGTCTTCCTCGTCTAACACAAATTTCGACTGCATCCATTCGTCGCCCTCCTCCTCTTCTTCTTCACTTTGAACCCACTCGTTTTGTTCGTCACTACTATTCTCACCACTATGATACATCTTTAAAATTTAGGAGTACACAATTTCAGTTTCTGGGAAATGAAATGGACCTTCGACTATAAATAGAAAGAAATATAATCGTTAAGCAACAGCTATAATATACACGCCTAAGCTAAGCGTTTATATTATAGTCGTTAGTACAACGGCTACATATACACGCTTAGATTAGGCGTCTGGGTACACGCCTAATCTAGGCGTGTAACCAGACGCCTAGCTTAGGCGTGTAACCAGACGCCTAAGCTAAGCGTGTGTTTTTTGTTCTCTCGTGGGATCTGCTGTCTGTCTTTTCAAAATACCAATAATACCCCTATACGCCTAGATTAAGCGTGTAAAACCACACGCCTAGATTAAGCGTGTAGAATAGCGTCCATTTAACTATTTTTCAGCGTGTATTTAGCCATTGCCTAGAAAAAGCATGAAAAACAACAGTCATAAATCACAACATAACACACCTTTGACTCATGGGCATCCCAGACTTGTCCACTCTGCTGAACATTTCGGAATCCTCTGTCGGTTCACCGTCAAAGTTGACTACCACAAACTCATCATCGTGACTTTATTGGTTGTAAGGCTTTATTGGTTGCATGAACAAAACCTCATATAAGGCTTTATTCCTTGAGCATTATCTCCACCGATTGTAAGGCTTTATTGGTTGCATGAACAAAACCTCATATAAATGTGCCAGACGAAGAAGAACTATCCCATCAGTAAGCTCCTGAGCAATTTTTAAATATGAGCATCAAACTGCTTTTGTAGCAAGCAATGAAGTATCAATCAACTTATAACTATCTCAATGAGAATTAGCAACTGTACGAGGGTTAATATGGCGGCATTGTCAGGTAAGCTATAGGAAGGATAGATAACAGAAAACGTGGTTACATGATCATTCAGCCAGTTATCTCCATCCTGTATACAAAAAAAAGGAATCATAACCATTATGTTTGGCTACCTGTTCACTGAAGGCCAACAAAAAAGGAGAGTATATCCTTTGACCGACTGTACGCCTCCATTTAGCGCCCTCTCCAAAACAATCGATTTTGAAATAAAGTCTACCAACCACATGAATGAATGTTACATTAGATGATAAATGAAAGGAATTTATCTCCATAAAGGGCGTACAAATGCAACAGAAAAAAAAACTGCAGAAGGATAAAGGATTAATCGGTGGCCTCGCTGCCTACCCGAAACAGAACACAAACCCTAAATTGAAAATTTATGCACAAAACTGTATTAAAAAAACCTCGAATGTTCAGATTCACGGATTGAAAATACAAGTAATCCCCTATCAAAATTCCTGAAAACAACTTGTCCAGTTTGTGCAAACGAATTTCACGAATCGATTTCATTGCAATCCTCACCAGAATTGAGAAGACTTCACCGTAATTGATGAGAGAGACTTCATATTGACAAAAAGTCTCGGATGTAGAAGGTCGGTGCTTCGACGTCCAGTAGTCGCCGACGACAAAAACGGTGAGGCTGTTGGGTCGCGTGCAACTTGAGCGGTATTAGGCGCCTGCAGCGGGTGGATCAAAGAGTGGCACAGTAGGTCATCGTAGCAAAAGATGGAACCAAAGGGAAAGAAGGAATAAGGGGTGTCGGCGAGGGCGGCGTAGCCAGATTCAGAGAACATCTGGAGAACGGGAGGGAGGAGGAGTCAGCAATAATGTTGAGGGTGATGGAACGTCGCGTTCATTTCCTTCACAATGCTCAACCAACAAGCAAGATTAATCCATAATTTTCGCACGAAGTTTCCACAAAGAGTGCGATAACCTCATCTGCCATCTCACCTGCACCGACACGTCATCTGAAGCAGTTAGCAACAAAATGACACGTCCTTGCTACTCCCAAACAATCACAAACAAAACTCAAACACTATAAGTAGACTTAAAATTTCATTTTTTATGGATTTTTTATTCGATCACCCATTTTTTGAGAGGAAAAAATAGGAGATCTGTGGTTGGTTCTCATGTATAGAAGTGTTAAATTGTAATCGCCAATAGAATCATCGCGTTAATTAGGACTGTGTAAATTCGGACCGAATCGGAAAACCGGACCGGACCGAAAATGCCCAGACCGGACCGGGGGAATTACGGTCCGGTCCCCGGTCCACATATTTATAAAATTCCGGTTTCGGTCCGGTCCAAACCCGGCCTGTTTCCGGTCCGGACCGAATGGACCAGTTTTTTATTGTTTTTAATTTTATTTTATGTATTAATATCTCATAACACTATTAAAAATTAATTTCTACTACAAATATAAATTAATAACAAAATATATTATCTAATATTATATACAATAGGTATAAAAATAGGAAAAATAATTAAATTTTAATTTATATAAAATAAAAAATACTTATACCGGTCTATTCCGGTCCAAGACCGGACCGGACCGAATCATATCGGTCCGGTCCGGTCTCTGGTCCAAGGATTGTAAAAATTCTGGTCCATCGGACCGGATGCACAGCCCTAGCGTTAATTATCAATAAAATGTCTTTTCTTTAAACTTCTTGTCCATTGTTTAGAAGATCGCGTTAATCTGCGGGATAGTCTATGTCGCGGTAGATTTATATTTTTGCAACTCAAATACATGTGAACCATCACTGGTGCTGTCTGTGGGAACTCGTCCTCACATTAGGACGACTAGACTATCCCAGGTAAGCCGCCACTGCGTTCTTCTTAAACGGGTGAGATCCCCCAAACTCGCTTGGGGCTGCCACCGCGTTCTTCTTAAATGGGTGAGATCCCCCAAGCTCGCTTAGGGCTGCCACCGCGTTCTTCATTAATGGGTGAGATCCCCCAATCTCACTTGGGGCTGTCACCACATCCTTCTTAACAAAACCAGACTACCAAATTCACTAAAGGTTATCACAAGGTTCTACACCCATCTATTCCTGCGATAAGTAAGAGAGTCGAGGAGCACAAAAAAGATTCTTTGTCTTCCATTTATATAACTTTTGATAAGTGTTTCACATGAAGCCACACACATAAAAAAAAAGGAGGCCAGTAAAAAGTCCACAAGTGATCAAAGGAAAATCAAGATGCGTCAAAATCTTTGGGTGAAGCCACTCTTTCCGCCGCGGTTTCCGCATCAACATCCATTGTCTGACCATCGTCTTTAACAGGATCCTCGAGTGGAGGTTCGTCGAAAAAGTGAGTGTACACAGGAGTGAAGTAGGTAATTCTGGGGTCAACTTTGCCAAACTTCGCAACTGCCTGTCTGACTCCAACCCTGATCTCGTGCTCCCAATGGGGCCCCACCTCGTCCGTTAACTTCATCTGGTAATCCTCAGAGTTAAGATACTCGGTTACAGCGCGTTCAACCCTCTCGCGTTGTCTTTTCGCTTCAAGATTGGACGCGTCACGCTGCACTTTGAGCTCCGTTATCTTCTCATCCTTTTCAGACACGACCTTCTGTAAGTCCCCAATCTTCTTCTTAAGTGACACATTCTCCTCTTGAAGCATTATCGCATTAGACATAGCCTTGTCACGCTCCGCCGCGGACTGCTCAGCTTGCTTTGTCAGTGTTGCCACCTTCGCACGAGCTTCATTTTCTTCGCGAATTCCTTTGCATTTTGCCTCCAATGCGGTACAGTATGATGTGGTGGCTAACATGCTAAGACGAGGCTGCAAAGTCCAACAAGAGTTAGCAACATTAAAATGTAAAGTTGACGCGATAATGTTTCCATGGCAAATTAAAGATCGCATACCATCTCCATATACTTCATCGCTTTAAATTGAAGGAGTGGCGCGGGCAAGGAAGTCAACCACTCTTTCTCTTTAGCACACACATCTTTTGGGATGGCTAATTTGTGCATGTCCGCCATAGAAGGTCTGAGTGAGACGAAACATTTCGTTGCTTCTTTATCAGTTCCTCCCAATGGACGAATAGGATCAGGGTCAACGCTACTTTCAAATCTTGATTTCTTGCCTTCTCGACTTGCCTGAGAAGCACCATGGCGTTTCTTGCCGCGCATCTCTGTTTCAACTTGGCTGGCTGGAAGCAACAAAGAAGTTGGTTTCACATACGATCACCGCGTCAGAGGTGGGAATTGGTGACTGCTCCACCCCAACCAAATCACCGGCTACTCCCGCTGCTGATGTTGATCACGATGAATCTCTCATGATCTTTTTTGCTCTCTTCAACAAAAAGTCGAATCTTACCACCCCTGAAAACACAACACCAAGTTAGCACAACATGCAGAAATGAAAGAAGAAGAAATTAGATAATAACTCGACTCAACGCGTTGAGTGGAATGCGGTAAGCTCAGTCTTGCTTTCTCTAAATTCTCTTGGATAATCAAGCGATTGAAATCAGAAGCATCTTCTTCGTTGCGGAATCGAGCTTTGCACTCGTCAATATCCTTTTGATCCGGTTTGTCGGGACGCATAATAGGACCAGAAAATAACTGACAATGAAAGACTGAAAGTGAGGAACATCGCGCTAAGAACCATTTTTCCTTCCATTTGCCCACATTGGAAGGTTTGCTGATCACGCTTAGAGTAGGCATGCCAAAATTGCAAAAGCCTCTGTCATACTTCACTGTGAAAAGGCATAGCATATGTTGCACGTCAGGTGTTATACCGGTTTGATAACATCGCATCGTATATCCACTAAGGTATCTCCACACGTTAGGAAACAACTGGGCGGGGCTATGGTTGAGATTTCTCAAAAAGTTGCGGTAAAAATCAGGTAAGGGAAGATGAAATCCCGCCTCAATGCTAGCCACATAAACAACCAAGTAGTTCTCGTACCGCGCCATGGAGGTTCCCCCCTTTTTTGGAAGACACGGCTCTATTCCACGCGACCAAGGAATTGAACGTGCTAAATCCTCTAGGGTAGAAAGCGAAACGCTTGTAGCCATCCCAAGACTTCGCATGTCTTTCCCTGGATGACTCACCACCATGGGGATCTCGTTTGGAATCACCGTGGGAACAGGGGGAGGATCGACATTCATGCGATGACTTATAAAACTGGTCGTACTCCATACCCCCTCATCTTAAGGTTGACTCTGAGAAACATTATCCACGGGAGAATAAGACACCATGCCTTTTTCCTTTACTACTTTAGCCTTCATTACTCGCCCCTTGCAAACAACGTTGCCTACAGAAAGACGCGATGAATCGCTAGAGGACAAAGTTGCCGATTCAGATTCCAAGCTTGAAGTTGGTTCACTCACTTTATACGCGTTCCCAACTGCAATGCCAAAAGCGTTGACACTTTCAGAATTCGTTTCGCTCGACATTGTAAAAGGAGGTAAAAGGACGATTGCGCGTGTTAGACAAATCCCCTCTGAAAGGATAAAGAAAGAATGTAGTGACAAGGAATGAGAAAGGAAGTACGCACAATCAAGGTAGAACTAATGAAGACTCTTCAAATAAAGAATGCGTCCATCAACAACAAGATGCCAAGGAAACAGAATGCGATCAACGCAAAGTTAAAGTTCACCAGAATGTCAAGAGATCTAGAACGAGAATGTGAAGAGTCAAAAGAAGAGAAAGAAAAGGCCATTCCAGGGTGAAACAGATAAGTGACCCTCTACCTTCTCAATCTGTGGAACTTCGCCATTTCGAATCGTTTAGTTTTTCTCCTTCCCACTTTCGCCTATTCAGGAAAAAACCTACCCGTCCTATCGCCGCCCACTAACACTAGGGAAATCTGGAGAAAGCGAGTTCAACCTACTTCGCAACCCCCCCCCCCCCCCCCCCCCCCCTTCCCCCGAGATAGTTACAGAACTTGAGAGCACTAGAAAATCAAGTAAAGAACAATGCCCCATTAAACTTCAAAAGCAAGAAAAGTCGATTTACCTGGACAATCTCAAGGAGGAAGATGAAGAAGAGGCTTGCGAACGGAATAACAATGGAGGAAACCCGATCGTCTCGAAGCTCTCTGTTTGAGGAGTTGAAGAAGGAAAGGTAAAATGAGGGTCCTCCCGCCCTTGCCCCCTCTTATATAGGAAGCTTACTGGGCCGATGTAATTAAGGCCCACTGGATAGAGCCCATCATCGTTAAGCTGAAATGTCCTTGCCTTAAGCCGCCTTGGAGAATGCCATAAATGAACGTGAAAATAAAATGCGTTCTCCATGGGTTGCCTTGATGACTTCACACGTTCATCATCAAGGCAAGGGGCTGTAATGGAATGCTCTATTCTCAAATAGTACTGACCGCGTGGAATTATCGAGTTCATTTCCTTCATAATCCTCAACCAACAAGCAAGACCAATCCACAATTTTTGCACGAAGTTTCCACAAAGAACGCGATAATCTCATCTACATGCCGTGATGTAACTCGCCCAATGGAGACACTCCATGACTCAACTGCCATTAATAGCCGCCTCACCTGCACGTGACACGTCATCTGAAGCAGTTAGCCACAAACTGACACGTCTCTGCTCCTTGCCAGCAATCACAAGCAAGACTCAAAGACTATAAATAGGCTTGAAGTTTCACTTTTTAGGGATCTTTTGTTCGATCACCCATATTTTGAGAGGAAAGAATAGGAGATCTTTGATTGGTTCTCATATAAAGAATTGTTAAATTGTAATCGCCGATAGAATCATCGCGTTAATTATAAAAAAAATTGTCTTTTCTTCATGCTTCTTGTCCATTGTTTGAAAGATCGCATTAATCTGCGAGATAGTCTATGTCCTGGTAGATTTATATTTTAGCAACTCAAATACATGGGAATCATCAGTGGGTGTCTATGGAAGTCGAAGTCGGAGGAAAAAATTGAAGCGATTTAGAGAGGGATAGATGGACTGAAAGAGAGGATGGGGATGTAAGCTCAAATAAAGAAAAGAAAGAGGCAGTCTGCAGGCCACACGTCAATAAACTTAGACAACAAGTCATTGCATATTTATGGTTCATCTCAGCTCTAAAACTCACAAGATACACAAATCCTTTTTCCGCTCCCTTGTACGAATCCATTCCAATTTTCCAATTCTCAAAAGATTAACAACAATAACAATATAATAATCCATTAAATATGCAGCAAGATTCTGCTAGGACAGGCACAACAAAACAAAAAAAGCTTTAAAAATCAAGAAATTTGACGGTAGCATGTGACGATTCACCGAAAGATAGTGTATGAACTTGCCATTATACACAATCTACATGAATCATCGGTTGTGCATACCTGAGATTTATAGAAACAGGGGTGGAGCCATGATTTTATCCCAGAGGGGGTTAAAATCCTACACGATAAAAATCTCGTATGGCTTAAATCCAACGTGGCTTAAATCATATTTCATAAAACTCAATTTTTTTTATGAAGCTTAAGGTAATTTTCACATGAGATGAGGGAAAAAAACTTAAATAATTTTATTTTTGTGACTTATATTCGTTAGGGCTTGCTAAAATTGCATAGATGAGGGGAAAAAACTTAAGGTAATTTCATTTTCATGGCTTAAACCTATTAGGGCTGGCTGAAATTAAATTTTCAAATTAAATAAGGGTAAAAAAACCTTTAAAAACTTTAACTTTTTAAAAAATTTTTTAGTGGGGGGGTGTAGTCCCCTCTGGACCCCATGTAAATCCGCCCCTGCATAGAATGGAGATACTATCAATTTTAGATGTGAAAAGCACTCAAATGTCTATAGAGCGTAAATATCAACCTTCAGAAATTGTTAGAAAATGAATAATTTGAAGAAGAAAATGGTTATGATGAATAGGCTTTAATGCACAATGGGCGATGCATTACAATCCCCCTCTTTTCATTCTAATTCAACTGTATTACAATCCCCATCCTTTCATTCTAATCCAACTTCCAATTCAGTTATGTGAATCCAAGCTTTGACAATAAGTGTTGCTTCATAGTATCATCTACAACATTATAACCAAAAGCCATTTGCATCAATATGAAACATACATGGCTACAACCTACAGGTGTAGGTAATGGGTTGGAAGAAAAAAAGGGCTAAAAAGAGGAAGGAAGTAGAACACGTGAAAAGCAGAACCCGAGGAAACATCCTGCGGATATGAAGCTCCATCATCCGCCGGAGATGACTCGGTAGCCTCTCTGTCGTCGGGACTAAGCTCCTTCATTGAACTTGAAGAATTTGAGGTTACATGCAAAATTAGGAGGGGAAAAAGGCAAAATCCAAAAGAATTCATCGTTAAATTGAGGTCAAAGAGTAACAAATGAGTGTGCTTGACAATTCTATTTTAACAATCATAATACGAAACTAAAAAATAGCGAGGAGCAAGATCAAATCAAAAGAGTAGTTGAGCCTCACATGCGGAGTTAGAATTTCGGGAGGAGAAACGGAAGTCACTCTTGGCGGAGGCGGGGCGATGATGCGAACAAGGGGAGCTACCAGCGCCGGAGGAGTAGGAGTAAATGGCGGAGGCTCAAGAAGGGATTTGAGAGAGGTGGAGACAGATCGAAAATCTAGAGGTCGTGGTGATTATCCACGGCGAATTTTTCCCTTCGGGGAATCGGATACTGCAAGGGCTTATCGGAGGTGGAGACGGAACACATTTTGAAGAAGAGAGAAAGACGAGAAGATGGAGAAAGGCATGAGCGTTGAAGAGAATCTATCCTCCAACCTAAAAGATCTGGGATTAGAAATTCCTCGATCGCGTGAGGATGGGAGGAAGACGAAGCGGGGATGCAAAGGGAAATTTAGGGTCTGAGGAGAGAGGGTATATTGCCTATTTACGTGGACGCTTTGTTGGAGTCACGTGAGGGGTATGGGTGCTACTGTTCATTTAAGGAGGCTAGCCTTTTTTTTTTTTGGAAAAGGTAAATATATTGCATGTATAAAACATGTACAAAAATCATCGACTTAATCGGGAGATAGGCGTTCAGAATAGTTGAGAAACAAAATGGAAACACGCTCAACAAGCAATGGACTTGCAAACACAAGCATCTTCAACAAACAAGTCAGCCAAACCACAGCTAGCAATCTGCAGGGATAAGCTCGGAAAAAGGAGTTCAACTCACTCTAATATGGTGGAGCCATCTGCGCGTCTTCCTATCGTTCCCCTTACACTTGCCCATAAGGCGGGTTTTCACATCTTTGATGGTTTTGCAGCTGCAATCCCCCTCAGTAACTGTTGTTCCCTGCCAAGTTTTTGCATTTCTGGAGGCCCAAATGTTATAAACTGCGCATGTGAAGGCACAGATACGAACCTTGAACACAACTGATCTCAATCTCTTGCTTGCTGAGAACCATAGCAACCATTCCTCTATAGAGGATTTGCATTGATAGACCCCAATCCACTCCATAACTTATTTGATCACCACACTTGAAAACGGGCATTCGAACCATCGATGGAGGCTACTTTCAGTTGAGGCATTACACATAATACAAGAAGTTGAGTCAACCAAACCAATTAAAGAGAGGCGATCCATTGTAGGGGCTTTGTTCTTTGCAGCGATCCATGTAATAAATGCACATCTGGGGATCACAGCGGTATCCCATATTACTTCTCCCCAGGGCACCTCATTGGCTTTAGATCTCCAAAGCTCGTAGAGGCCATTACAGGTTCTCGATCTATGTTCACAAGACCATATCGCGTTTCAGCTGTTAGTCTCCAAGCTTCTCTGAGTTGCAATGATCTCATCCCTAACTTAGAGGACGGAACGTCACGCCCAACTATCATTGTCTTTCTTCCTAATCTGCCAGATGGAACTCCTTTTGAGGAGAGAAGAGTTTGCCCATTCAGTCCAGAAATTGTGCACACCTTGGTCGATATCACGGATGAGGTTGGCCATTTGTGCTCGATTCCAGGCAAGAAGCTCCTTGAAACCCAAACCCCCCTCCGATCTCGGTCTAGCAACATCATGCCAAGCAACCAAGCATCTACGAGATTTCTCATTTCCACTCCACAAGAAGCTCCTCAACATGCCCTGGATAACCTTGATCACTTTCCGAGGGAATAAGATCACTTTAAGCCAGAAATTGAGCATGCCCATAATCAAAGACTGAATGAGCTGCACACGGCCTGCATAAGACAGGTTGCTAGCTGACCAAGAGTTGATCTTTTTGCTAATTTTTTCAATAATGGTACCGTACTCATTCATATGCATCTTTCTAGAGTGGAGAGGGAGACCAAGGTATGTAACTGGGAGCAAGCCCTCCTGAATATGCAGCGCACTGAGAATGCTGTTTTTGGTTGAGTCGTCCATACCGACTAAGAACACTTGGGATTTGTCTTGGTTTCACTTCAGGCCAGACACACTAGAAAAGGAGTTGATGGTGTCATTGATAATCATAGCAGATTGGAGGTTACCCTTGGCAAAAACGAAAAGGTCGTCTGCAAACGCCAGATACGAAGTTTTGGACTGCTTGCATCTTGGGTGGAACAAAAACTGAGGAGCTGCAGTAGCCTTATCAATTAGTTTGCTGAAATATTCCATGCCAAGAGCGAACAAATATGGGGCCATGGGGTCGCCCTGCCTCAAGCCTCTCTTTCCTTTGAAGAAGCCCACAAGACTCCCGTTGATGTTGATCAAGAAAGAAGTGGTGGAGATACATTCTTTGACCCATTGCACAAATCTTGGAGGAAAACCAAACCCTGTAAGGACATCAAGAATGAAGCACCAATTAATAGAATCATATGCTTTCCATAAATCAACTTTTATGGCACATCTGGGAGAAGTAGTAGTGCGCCCATAGTGTTTCAGGATATCCTGACACATGACATTATGCCAGATGCCTCTCTTAGGGAGAAAAGCTCCTTGTTTTGTAGAGATCATCTTGCAGGCAGAAGAGGAGATTCTAGACGCCAAAATCTTGGAGATGATTTTATAAACCGTTGAGCAGCAAGAAATTGGTCTGTAATCACGAATGCCTTGGGGAGAGCCATACTTTGGAATAAGGTGGATGATAGTGGCATTGAACTGTTTAAGGAGCTTGCCAGACGAGAAAAATTCTTGAACTGCAGCTGTAACTTCACTACCAACAACGGCCCAGGACTTCTTGAAGAAGGCACAATTGTATCCATCAGGCCCAGCATATTTGTGGTCCGGAATAGAGAAAAGAGCAGACCGGATCTCCTTATCAGTAACAGGTTGGATTAAGTGCCCACTGTCATCATGGTTTAAGCAGGGGCCTAAAGAGCAAATGAGGGGATCAATGTTACTCTCCTCGCCTTCAGTGCCTAACAAAGCCTTGTAGTAACTCAGAATATGCCCCTCAATCTCAATAGGGGTCTCCAAGGAGCAGCCATCATCTGTGGATAAAGAAAAAATATGGGTGACAACTCTCTTTTGCTTGATTGTGGAATGGAAGAATCTGTAATTTTCATCACCATTGATTAGCCATTTCACCTTAGCTCTTTGACTCAAGTCTTTCAAGACAAGGTTCTGCAGGGAGTAAACCCTTTCTTTCAGGCTCTTTTATTTAGTAATGATATCTCTATCATAGAGGTTGGCTTCAAGTTCGTTCTGTGCAGCAGAAAGTTCAGTTTTCAGTGCGATGAGCTCAGTTTCGACGGACTGGAACCTAGTTCTGTTCAATTCCTTGAGCTTACCCTTCAAGAGCTTAAGTTTCTGCGCCACCGAGTACATCTTGAAGCCAGGAATACGAGTTGCCCAAACATTTCTAACAACATCCTGGAATCTCTCATCTTCAGCCCAAATGTTTCTGAAGCGGAAAGGGGTGCTACGTCGCTCAGAGTTGCCAAGCTTAATAAGGCAGGGAGAGTGGTCAGATGTTCTTCTTCTGTCAAAGAAGCCATGTGAATCAGGAAAGACGTGAAGCCACCGTTGGTTGTGAAGAATACGATCAAGCTTTCTATAAATACGGTTGTCCCCATCTTGGTTGTTGATCCATGTGAAAAAACATCCATCAGCTCTCATGTCCGAGAGATCAGTGTCGCTGAGCAAATGATTTAGTTTTCTGCATCCCGAAGCAATACTATTATCACCTTTAGAGTGCTCAGATGAGTATACAAAAGCATTGAAGTCACCAGTAATCAGCCAAGGCAAGTTGACATTAATGTGGATCTGTTTGATATCCTCCCAGCGTGCAGCTCGCAGGTTTTCCTCATTAAATGCATACACAAATGTCACCAGAAAAGAAGAGGTCTGGCCTTTAATCTGACACTTGCAATGAATAAATTGCTCCTTACACTCAATAATGTCCAGTTCAAACACATCAGGATTCCATGCTATCCAGATACGACAGTAGTTATTGAGATGGCCGTTGTGTTTGTGCTTCCATTGCTTCAAAAAATTCTTTGAAATATTTTGAAATTTAAATTCAGAGATTCTGGATTCCAAAATGGCCAAGCAATTGACCCTGCGCTCAAAAATAAAATCAGAAATAGAGGTGCGTTTGGAGGCGGTGTTACAGCCTCGAACATTCCACGCTGCTAGGTTTGTACTATCCATTAACAACATGAAAAGGGTTGGAGCAACCGGTCTCCTTGGCACCTTCAAGCAACACAACAATACTGCCCCCTTTGAGGTTCATCTGGCTCTTGGCAGGGGGAGGTTCCTTATCGTGTTCAGGGTCAGGAGCAATCGCAATCTCCTTTCCTTTCTCGATTCTACGCCATTCATCTTTTCCTCTGGGCTTGGGAGCGGGGACAACACTAGAAGGATGACCAGTTCTCTGGTGCCTTGATTGCTGCATTTGTATCCGACCAACAAAGCTAGGAGGGGCTTGTTGGTGGATCTGCCTTTTCACCCAGCGGGTAACAGGCTTAAAAGCATTGCTGATGTTAACAGAGGTATCCTTGTAGCACTCGCCATCCTTGTGACCAAAGCTGTTACACGTTTTACACAACCATGGCTTCCATTCAAAGATAACCGGTTGTTTGATGATGAAACCTTCAGGGTCTTTGATGTTGATGCAGTCTTTAGCTGCGTGGAGAGCATCAGTCTCAATAAGAATTTTGGCATATAAGGCTCTTTCTAGGCCTTTAGTGAGCTTATCTGTTGCGATTGGTTCCCTAAGGGAGGTTCTAATTTTGCAGAGGGCCTTCTCTCCCCAAAATCTCAGGTCAAGATCTGGTAAGGAAACCCAGAGAGGAAGAGTTTTGAACGCACAAGGTTTCAAGATCAGGCCGAGCGTCCACTTTTTGAGAAGGAGTGGTTTAACGCCTCCAAGAAGCCAGGCCCCCCCTTCCAAAATCAAATCAGCATCACTTTGCTGGGGAAACCGAAACAGGAAAATACCAGCTTGGTTCACAGTGATTGAAGGTTTCGCAACGTGGTTCCATTTGGTTAGAACAAAGTTCTCCATAGCTTGAAACTGAATTCTTCCTCCAGGGACAAGGCCCACAAGGGCGGTAGACCAATGGTGACATGAATCAGCAATGCTTATAAGTGCCCATATCACGTGCATGTCCTTTCTTTACTGGTCACCTTTTATATCTATACTGGTCACCTTAAATGAATAGTGCCCATATCACGTGCATGTCCTTTCTTTTGTTTTGGTCTAGGCCTTTCGGCCTTTTTGTTGGCTGAGCAACTAGGGTTCAATTCCAAGTTCTCCTGCCTCCATCTTGTTCTCCATCTCTTCCCAGTTCTCCTGCCTCCATCTCGTACCCCATCTCTTCCTCTCGATGTTTACTCTTTGCAATCGGCTCTTCTTTTCTAAGCAAAGTTGAAATATCCGCCTCCACAACCGCCACTTTAGACGCCCACTTCCCCCGCTTCTCAGTTCGTTGTTGCTTCCGCTTCTTCGTCCTCTCTCGTCACCAATAAACCCTAGAAATCCTGCCGTTATATACTCTTGAAATTATCCCCATTTGGCCGCATTTTGGTCGCTTTATTAGAGGGAATTGCATGAAAACCCTAATCGGGAAGACCATCACCCTCGAGGTCGAGAGTAACGATTCTATCGACAATGTCAAGTCCAAGATTCAAGACAAGGAAGGTACTCAATGAATGTTTCGTTTTGTTTGATTCTTATTTTCTCGAAATTAGTAATCTCCTTCGCGAATTTGATTTTTATTGATGTTTGGGCATTTCCCCGGATCAACAACATTTGATATTCGCTGGAAACTTGCTTGAGGATGGTCGGTTCCTAGTTGATCACAACATCTGAAAAGGTTTTGCAACCTTTTTCGCTTATTTCAATTCCACGTGTGTGCATTTAAGTTCCCATTTGATTAAATAGTTTGTCTTTATTCTATATGAGCACTTCAATAACAAGTTACTTCTGTTTTGGCCTGTAGAAGAAAAGATTAAAACATCGATATGTTTGTTGTCGAAGCATTTTAGTGGTCGCTCCTCTTTCCTACTCTATAATGATGATTTATTGTGTCATGTGCAATATCTGTTTTTGCAGTCAACCTTGGTAGAAAGAAAGGAAAAACAAGATTGGATTAAGGAAGATGTGAGATTAAACATTAATTAACTTGTCTGATGCTTTAATTTCAACCTTTGGTATGTGGAATAGTTGTTTTAAACCGTCTCCTTTATTGATACTCTTCATTTCTGCAGGCTAGATTGAAAGTGATGATCAAAGAACTACAAATCGAAATGGAGTCTCGGATCCAAAAAGAGGTACAAAGATGTTATCTAAAATAAGATTAACTAGGAAACATGATGACTGTTTTTAATCTTTGATCGATGTGCTTTTTGTTGTTCGTGCTTATCTTTTATCCATGGTCAGTGTCGTGAGACTTTGTTTTCTGCCTTTTGGTTCCACATTTTTTACCAAAAGGAAGTCCAAGATAACAAAGATCATCGTGTAGGCTCAACATATATTTGATAACCTTCAGCAATGTTCCATCAGGTTTAAAGTATTGTTAGGAACATGTACCTTAACAACGTCTTTTCTTCGTGATAACGCTCTTTGTTTTCTTGGTTTTGAGTGTGATGTCTCGCAACTGTTTTGGAGGTTTAGTGCTCATTCCTTTTTTTTTTTATGGTTAAGTGTGTACGTTTAGCTTGCTTTGAGAAAGATAGGATTATATCTTATTTACCTATTGACGGGTCCTTTGATCTCATGACGTATAGACTCGGTATGTAGGTCCATATATCTACTGATTCTTTTCATATCAACTCTTTACTACTGTTGTTGCTCCATATTTTGGGTTATTGTTGTTTGATGATATTTTGCATAGTTTATTATGTTTGCCTTAGGTGAAGCCTTTAATCGGGGTGAAAGCTCAAGTTGAAAAATATTCAAGAAGTATAAACTGAAGCAAATTAATCATCCCAATATCGTCTCGATCTTTCAATCAATTGAGGTTTTTTGGAGTTTTTATCCAAATTATGTTCTTTAATAGTCTGATTGACACTACATTGTCTTTCAATTATACTTTCTCAGATAAATTATCGTCTTGTTTTGGGTTGTTTATGTTGGAAACACGAAGGATAGTATTTTTCTTGTTTTTGGAGTACTGTGGTGGTGCAGACCTTGGAGCTCTTACCTTCCTAGGCATGGGAAAGTCTCTGCAGAATGTCACGAGACATTCTATGAGTCAAATGGGTATGCCAATCGTCTACTGTACAAATATTATAATTTCTCTGTAGTTTGTTACTTTGTTACATCCGGATTTAATTGTGTCGTTGCCCTTGTTCATAGTCACCCTAAATCCTGTTTAACTTCTTGTGATTCAGTCATAATTCAACTTCTTCGTGTTTCAGTAACCAATTGTGCAGTCACTATGAACATATTAAAAAAAAGCCAACTTGGCTTGGTGCTTTGTGCTTGTCTTACTTTAGTGATGTGATCCTGCCTCTCATGACGGCCCAAGACGAGGAAGAAGCCATGACCGTGAGCTCAGAAAAGCCAAGTACGAAGACCGCGATCTTCGTCATACTCCTCACATCTGGAACAGAGCCCGCGATCTCATTCAAGCGTCTCTACCCAAGACCAAAGATCGCGTGCCTCGACGCGTCTTCCTTCAAGCGACTCAATGTTGAACGCGATCTCCTTCAAGCGACTCAACCGCCTTCAATGTTGATCGCGTTCTATCTGAAGATTTTCGTATTCAATGCCTTTTAACGCGTAGTTTGAGACATTTTCTAAATTTAGTTTTATTGCTTCTTTTAGAACGTTTTCTTTTATAGTCTTTTCTATTTTTGGGTTTGTGCCTTTTGCATGTTTGCATGGGCTAGCCCATAGGTTCGTCTCGGTCCAAGCCCATTAGGTCTTGACCGAGTTCTTTGGCTATTTAAAGCCCTCGTTATTGTTATTTCCTCACGTTCAATTTAATTCAAGGTTTCAAGTAGAGTGTTTATCTTCCTTCCCTTGATCGGACGTCACTCCTTTATCTTTGCATTCCCATTCCCTCCGCCGTCGATGCTACGGCAAACGCTTGAACCTTCAAGTCAGTCTTCCTTCGCATCTCTCTTCAACCGCAATCGACGCTATGACACCCGTAGTTGATGCTACGACACCAACGACTTCTCTTCAAGTCATCTATCCCTCATTAAATCGCTTCCGCCAACGCTATCCTTTCGCCCCAACAACCGCTTCCACCGCGTTCACCACCGCATCACCACCGTGTTCACCACCACGTTCATCATCGCGTTCATCAACGCGTTCGCCATCATCTTCATTGCTGTGACGTTCAACGTGACTTCTCATCTAAGACTAGATCCCAAGGCGCCACCTTTTGACAATTGGCTTGTCATCGGAGGCAAGAACACATCAACTGGTATCAGAGCTCAACAGTCTTGTAAGTCACGAACTCAAGTTTGCATTTTGTTCACAATTTTTCTTGACCCCCATTGTTTGCTTTCGTAAGATCTCGCGAGAAAAACCAGAATTTCCATCTTTGAAACACCTTCGGTTTCTAAGATCCTATCTTGGCCGATTTTTTTTTCTTGTTCCCTAAGTTTTGGTGTGTTAGGTAATTTGTTATCTTGCATGCTAAAATATTTTATTTCCTTATTTCACGCGTGGATAGAGTTTCCTTGTTTGCTAGAGTTTACTTTTTAGTTAAATTAGCCGAATTTCCTTATATAAGATATCATATCAAATCTTATCTTCTCTCTCCTATCTCTAAAAATCACACTTCTGATATTATAGTTACTTAGACCGTTTTTTCTTTTGTTTCCTTTTGCAATCCGAAAAAAAATCAAAAGATAAAATCTCGGATATTATATATAAAAAAAGATATCAAAAAGATATTCAATTTTTTTTCCAAAGTTAGGTAAAGCCAAAATAAGGCAACCCTAACCCACTCTCGGTCTAAGCTCATCTTCGATCTCTCTCCGTCGTCTAAGTCAAGCTTCCTAGAAGGTACTTTCTTGCTTATTAGGTTGCTTTGTTTACGTTTGTTTTAGGGTTTAAATTTGTTCTTGTTTGTTTGATTGCAACTTGCTTGATACACCATCTCTTGTCAAGCCAAACCGCCCTCACGGCAAGCCCAAACTAGTCATACCTACGTGAACTTTGTGACTTGACTAGTGATTTGCTTGGTTGTCGTTCTTCGTTGTCTTTTGGTTCGTTTTTACTCCCATGTCTGGCCATATTGTTATAGGTACCATGACGATTGAACACGGTGAAAACCAACCTGGAGTCGACAACAACAACCCACCTCAACCACCGTTGGATCTACCCCAAGACCAACCACTGGTTGACCCCCCACAACAGGACCCTCTCATCGCGTTGTCCGAGGAGCAAAGGGAGATCCAAGCCCTTAGACAAGAGAACGTAGCTTTGAGAGCCCAACAACGCGATGCACAACTCGTGCCCAACCCATATCCCTGAGTACAATGGACGCGCCAGCTCAACCACGAGCCACCGACGCCGGTCCATCAAAGACACGAGTCGACAAAGGCAAAGGAATCATGCCTTCGACATCTCATCATCAACCAGAACTCAATCGTATGCAGAGTATCATCGAGAGTCGCCAATTCTTCGTTTCCCACGCGGACCGCTACGTGCCCAGAGCCACAACCGCTGGCTTCGACAAAGGCTCCGACTACGACCGCGACGCCGAGGACACTCAAGGTGAGTATTCTGAACCATACAACTTTGATGATCGCTATGCCTCTAGGAGAACCCAGAGACGCGTACCAGACTCAGCGCCACGCGAAGGCCGCCCTCGCCGAGCCAGCCGACGCGACGCCAAGGAAACCCAGTCGCCGACCAAGTGGGCATACGTGACGCGATGAGACCAACTTGAGGACACCAACTACCCAGCCACGGAGCCATGATGTACGCGATCACCTTCGACACCAGAGTGTTCGAACGCCGCGTTACGGATCTAATGGCTACGTGTCGATCACACCCAATGTCCACGATGACTTTGACGAGTATGATGACGAAGAGATCGAGGACTTAGGTATGGTCAACCCTAATTTTTTTTCACCCCCCTCTTGGAGATCCACTAGAATTGCAGGATCGCCCTTCAGATTGGATACCTCCACCGCGTCTCCAGCCCCAAGGAGAACGCGTTCGTGACATTGGCGGTGAGCGCCGCGATGTTATGCAAAGAGACATTCGACGCGACAACTACGATGCCCAGCCGCGAAGACGTCAACGCGATGATGCCTACGTGCCCAGGGATGAGTTTGTTCGCGGAGATCGCCAAGAACGCGATAGACGCTAGGTTGGACGCGATAGACCACATGGAGTGCGCGCCTTTGAGGACCCTCTCTACGACGCCGCGCCAAACAACGCGTTCAACCAAGCACCTGCCCAGCCTCGATTCCAACGACACCAAGTCAAGGTAAAAATTGAGCATTTTTATGGTGAATACAACCCCTCTGTTTTTCTTGAATGGGTGCAGGCTACGGAGTACACACTTCGATATTGTCGAGTGCCCCCCGAGGAGCATGTCGACGCCGCGACACTTAACTTCCGAGGAGCCGCCCGCGTCTGGTGGCATAGATTCGAAGATGACTGCGTGCGTCGCCACAGGACCAGAGTCACAGAATTGCATCAATTAGTCTACGCGATGACCAAGAAATATGTGCCTCCAGACTATAGGAATCAAATGCGAATAGAGATAGTCATGGCTCGCCAAGGGTCGATGTCTCCCATCGAGTTCTTTTCCAAGCTTGAAGACATGTATTACAAGGCCAACATCTCCGTTGCACCATCGACAATGAGGACGAAATTCTTGAGTGGCTTAAACACCAACATCCGTGATCAACTCGAGATTTTGCCCATCAAAGACTTGAACACACTTACACACACGACGATGCAAATACATGCACAAATCTCTCGCCGAAAGTCTTACACTTTTCCCAGTGGCCAACAAAGATATTCTTCTACCCCTAGTGGTTTAAATCCTACTAATGTTCGCCCTAGTGCCTCTACCACAGCCGTGTCGAGCCAAGCTTCGAAGCGAAGTCATCGACGCCAAACACCGCGCCGCGCCAGAACGCACCAGGACAAGCTCCAGGGAGCACAGATCGCGCGCGCGACCTGAAGTGTTACAAATGTGGTGGACGAGGCCACTACAAAAAGGATTGCCCGAATGCGCGCAAGGTCTTATTCTCTACTGCCGCCGCCGGCTATGAGTCATGCGACGACGAGGAGGGCGCCCTTGAGCCCATCGAGGAGGGCAACGAAGAGGTGGACGACACCTACGACTGTGAACCATCTTCACTGCACGCGGGCATACCATTGAGCTTGGTGACGCGTCGTCTCCTCACAGTCAAGGAAGCAAGCTTACGCGACCAACGCGAGAACTTGTTCCACACAAGGGCTCTTGTCCACACGGCTTCCTTGAGTGTCATAATTGATGGAGGATCATGTGCTGACATTGTCAATGAGAAGGTCGTGACACACTTCAGGTTGCCTACGACGCCTCATCCCCAGCTTTATGCCCTCCAATGGATTTCTTCTAGTCCAGGTAATACGGTATCTCACCAATGCTTAATTTCATTTTCCATAGGTCAATACTGTGATTTCATTTTATGTGATGTGATTGCAATGGACGCCACTCATCTCTTGCTTGGGCGTCCATGGCAGTTCGATCGTCGCGTACTTCACGATAGGTATCTAAACACATATGTGTTTACCTACCACGGGAAGCGCGTGACTCTCTTACCAATGAATTCCCATGAGATTTTACAGGATCAGGTCGAGCGTGATAAAGACAAGACATTGGATGCGGCAAAGACTGCGTCAACACCACCGCGACCCCCCTCAGATCCCGGAGATTCTTCCTTGCGGCAACCACTCGTCTCACACCACGACGCGCCCTAGGATAACACGCGTTGCAGGGACAAGGGGACTGTCGCGCCACCGAACACTGTGTGGTAGGGCCGTTGTGATCACCAGGTACTTCTCGCACGACCCAGGGACTTCATTGCCCGTTTGAACAACAAGGTGCCAACTCCAGGCATGCACTACTCCCACATCGCCGCGCCTTTGCCACAACATGTCGCCTCGTTGCAAGCAGAGTTCACGACGGATTTGTCAGCGAAGCCACTAAACACGCTACCACCCTTGCATAGCATTCAACACACAATGAACTGGGTGTTTGGTGCCTATCCGCCACGTTTCGGCCCAAGATTTGTGTTCGACACCGGAGACCTCGCGTGGGAGCACTTGCACGAGAATGTCGAGCAACAGATCAACGATGGTGAAGCGGAGACGCTTCACATCCAAGTGGGGGAGGGTGATGTGACCCTGCCTCCCGTGACGGCCCAAGACGAGGAAGAAGCCATGACCGTGAGCTCAGAAAAGCCAAGTACGAAGACCGCGATCTTCGTCATACTCCTCGCATCTGGAACAAAGTCCGCGATCTCATTCAAGCGTCTCTACCCAAGGCCAAAGATCGCATGCCTCGATGCGTCTTCCTTCAAGCGACTCAATGTTGAACACGATCTCCTTCAAGCGACTCAACCGCCTTCAATGTTGATCGCGTTCTATCTGAAGATTCTCGTATTCAATGCCTTTTAACGCGTAGTTTGAGACATTTTCTATATTTAGTTTTATTGATTCTTTTAGAACGTTTCTTTTTATAGTCTTTTCTATTTTTGGGTTTGTGCCTTTTGCATGTTTGTATGGGCTAGCCCATAGGTTCGTCTCGGTCCAAGCCCATTAGGTCTTGGCCGAGTTCTTTGGCTATTTAAAGCCCCCGTTGTTATTGTTATTTTCTCACGTTCAATTTAATTCAAGGTTTCAAGTCGAGTGTTTATCCTCCTTCCCTTGATCGGACGTCACCCCTCTATCTTCGCATTCCCATTCCCTCCGCCGCCGACGCTACGACAAACGCTTGAACCCTCAAGCCTGTCTTCCTTCGCATCTCCCTTCAACCGAAGTCGATGCTATAACACCCGCAGTCGACGCTACGACACCAACGACTTGTCTCTTCAAGTCATCTATCCCTCATTAAATCGCTTCCACCAACGCTATCCTTTCGCCCCAACAACCGCTTCCACCGCGTTCACCACCGCACCACCACCGTGTTCACCACCACGTTCATCATTGCGTTTATCAACGCGTTCACCATCTTCTTCACTGCTGTGACGTTCAACGTGACTTCTCACCCAAGACTAGATCCCAAGGCGCCACCTTTTGACAATTGGCTTGTCATCGGAGGCAAGAACACATCATTTAGCCTATATGATTCCATAATCCATGCAGCAATCATTTCCACTATAGTGATGATTAGGCCGATTCCCATCCTTGTCGCTCAATGATCTCTCTAGAGCCACTCTTCTTGACTCTGCTCATAATCGAATAAAGGACATGACGATAGACGAAGATAAGTGTTGCTACACTTAGTTTGTTGAAGCTGGACATGCTTGCTGGCGGTATTCGGAACCTTGAGCTAGTGGTCTTCATTGTAGCGCCTTGCTCGACGAAGAGCAAAGCCGTTTAGGTGAACACCACAGAGTAGATTATGGTTCATATCCATATTGGTAGCAATCTCAAAATGCATTTCACTTCCTCATATTAGGTAAGAAGACTACCTTTCAGACACATATTTTGCCTAAAATATGTTGAAATATTATTACTTGTTTTTATACATAGAACTAATTGGTTGGTGTTCATTTAGGTGATCAACTTGCCATTGGTAAGGAAACTGGTAGAAGAATTGGTATGGGAACAAACATGTATCCTTCTGTTGCTCTGCTTGGCCATGACAAGGACCCAACTCTTGGTGGTCTCCCCGTTGATGAACTGATAGAGAATTCAGATGGATTTGCTGGGGTGTTCCTAGGTGATGATTTATAAATTCTTCGTCGTCTCATAACTTTTTCTTATATACTGGAGTTAAGATTTCACTATAATGTTTTAGAAGTTTGTTGTTTGTAGTTTGCTAACATGGTTGGCATTTGTTTTTATCGAGCATGATTATGAGATTGTCAAGAAGTTGCAAGAGAAGAAACACATTGTTGGAATGACTGGAGACATGCACTGAAAAAAGGCAAATATAGGTATTGCAGTTGTTGATGCCATGGATGTTGCAAGAGGCACGTCTGGCATTGTTCTGACTGAGCCTGGGCTTAGTGTCATCATAAGTGCCATGCTAACTAGCAGAGCCATATTCCAACGCATGAAGACCTACACTGTAAGTCATTTCTTTTCTCTTCATCCGTTTAATAGGAATGACACTTTTTCTTTTTTATGGCCGTGAAGTTCTCTACATACAGTGCCTAATGGTTTATTTCTTTGGTGTTCCTCAATGCAGATCTGTGTCGTCTTTGTTTTGGGGTGAAAAGATTGAACATGCCTAAATAGCTTTAGGAAGGGAAACTAAACAACAATAAGATTGAATTTATTTAAATAATCCAAATCAACTACCAGTTAATTGAATAAATTTGAACAGTCGTAAAGATAAGCTTATCTTCCTGGAATGAGAGATTAATCAAATACAGAAATTTAGCCGTCGGTCGCCTCAATGTTTGAACAAGAGGCTAAGCAAGAGAATGATCTTTCGTTTTGAGTAGAACAATAGTAGAATGTTGCTGGAATTGAGTATGAATGATACTTTTTAATTCTCTTCATATTTATACTACTTCTACACCTAAGTCGGTTAAAATCGTCTGAGATCTGTGGAGGTCATCACTCTGCATACTGACCATACCGAGAATCGCGGAGGTAGTCACTCTGTATACTGACCAGACCGAGATTCACAGAGACTTCTTCTTGTGTCAATGTCTTTCTCTGTTACTTTGTCCAGACCTTCTAGAAGGCAATCTGGTTCAAGCTATTGGTCCAACCCAATGGGCCGAATAAAAATGAGGCCCAATAATTGCCCTAAAATTAAACTGGGCCAGAGCGTTAGTTGATGGGACGTTTGATTTTATAACTTCTCTCTCCCCTGGCATGGTCTTCATCCTGATTTTACTACTGGCGTTCTGGCGACGGGGCCGACATGCATTTTGCTCAAGCTGAGAATCAGCTTAAAGCAGCCAATAATCGTGTGAAAATGGTTGAGGGCGTCCCCTGTGATGGCGAAGGGTCAAGAGACCGTTCCTTGTTTGTCGTTTGCTTTGTTTTGCAGGTGGACTCGTCAGTCGCTTCCTGGTTAAGTCGTGTGATGTTGGTCGAGTAGACTTATAATTGTAGTCGTTACTGAATGTGACATGTCGTGTAGTTCCAGGGAAGAGTATTGTAGTATTTGTATAAGATGTATCTCAACTGGGACAAGTCTTGTAAAAATGTGTCTTGTTTTTGTTCTTCTATTCTCTGTGTACCGATCGATCGTGTTGTGTGTAGGTGCTTTATTGTATGATAATGTTTGTTGATCAAATTTGACTTTGTCTTGAGGTCTCTTGTCATTTCCCTGTTCAAGACACTTGAAAAGTATAGAAAAGGTCAAGGGACGACCGTTGGGTGTGAGCCTAAAGGCCCTCCGATGCTTAAGTCAGTAAAGGGTTGGATGAGTATAATCGAATGAATCTAAATGAAGTGCAAAGTATAAGTTCTCAAAAGTGATATGACTCCCAATGGGTCACGTTCCAGCTTTGCGGGAGTGGTTGGTTGTCTTTTGTGGGCTCTTCGTCTTCTTCTAGTCCGACTTGGGCCATGGCTTTGGCTTGTACATCTTCGAAACTTCGACATGGGTATTTGGTCAGCTCGCAATAGAGTTCACTGCCCCTGACCAACCCCCGACGAAAGGCTTCGATGGACGTTGGGATGTCGCAATGCGGAATCACAATCTTCTCTTTGTTGTACCTGTTAAGATGATCTCTTAGGGGTTCACCGTACCTTTGCACGATCTTGTATAGGTCGCTTGATTGCTTTTCCAGTCTCCAACTACTGTCGAACTGGATTTTGAATGAATTGACCAGATCAGCAAATGATGCGATCGAACCCTGTGGTAAGTGCATGAGCCAAGGTAGTGCGGGTCCGGCGAGGGTCGTGCCAAAATTTTTGCACATGACCGCTTCACGATTCCCTCTCGGAATAGAGATAGTCATTAATTTATGTTTGTAAATAGAGATATGATCGTCGGGGTCCCATGTCCCATCATAGTTGGGCATGTTAGGGACGTGGAACTTCTTCGGGATTTTGACGCGTGCGATTGCTTCCACGAAGGGTGAGTCTTCGTATCCATCGATCGCTTCTTTTTCGATTGGCTTAGGGACTCCTAGAATCCGAGCGATGCGATCGTCCAAAGCTTTCATGTGCTCGTTGATGGCTTGCTGTATGAAGGTTTGGAGATCCATCGGTGTGGCAACCTGTGGAGGGGCTACTCGAGTCGCGGTGGGCTCAGTCGCGGAAACTGGAACGTTAGTCATGAAAGTACTGACTGGAGGAGTTTGAAACATACCAATGGGTTGAACGACGCTCTGAGTAATCAGAGCCATGGGCGTCGAGATTGCCCCATTCATGTTGAGACGTGTTTGGAGGCCTTCGGTGTTGACTACGCGCCTTGATCCTCCTGGGACCGATGCGGCCGAATCCACATGCGATTTCAAAAGTTCATTTTTCACGGATTAGTCGTGTAATTTAAACTTCAAATTTGGTACTTAGGGTTTCGGTTTTTAGGCACTGCTGAGCCAGTTCCTCTTGGAGGATGTTCATGCTTTTTGCTAATTCTTGGATTCGGGTGTCCAAGATGAGCGGATTGATGATGCCTTCGGTTTGATTTCCGATCAGAGCATCGGTTTGGACTTGATTTTCAACGACGATCATGGGATTCCCTGAATCGGCCATGGTTGGATGAGGATTGGATCGTTGATTGGCTAGATGCCCCATGGTGAGCGCCAAATTGTTTTAGGGCGAAAAGATCAAACTGACCTAAATTGCTTTAAGAAGGGCAACTAGACAACAATAAGATTGAATTTATCTAAATAATCCAAATCAACTAACAGTTAAATGAATAAATTTGAACAATCGTAAAGATAAGCTTATCACCCTAGAATGAGAGATTAATCAAATACATAAATTTAGCCGTCGGTCTTCTCAATGTTTGAACAAGAGGCTAAGAAAGAGAATGATCTTTCGTTTTGAGTAGAACAATAGTAGAATGTTGCTTGAATTGAGTAAGACTGATAATGTGTCGTTACATGATAATTATTTTCATATTTATACTACTTCTACACCTAAGTCGGTTAAAATTGTCCGAAATTTGCGGAGGTCGTCACTCTGCATACTGACCGGACCGAGATTCTCTCCAACTTCTTCCTGTGTCAACGTCCTTCTCTATTTACTTTGTCCAGACCTTCTAAAAGGCAGTTTGATTCAAGCTATTGGGCCGATAAAATGGGCCGAATCATTACGAGGCCTAATAGTCTCCATCACAATTTGTATCTTGGTATGTTCATAATCATAAATTGCATCCATATTTTACTGAAACAATTTCTGAATGTTTTAAATAATGGGTTGTTAATCTAATGGCCGTTCTTGTTTACTTTGCAGTTTACTTTGCAGTTTGGTTTTATGTTCTTTGCACTAATTTGGAAGTTCCACTTCTCTCCCTTCATGGTTTTGATCATTGCCATTCTAAACGATAGTACGCTTGTAATAAACCGTAAAATGCTCGAGTCTTTTTCGAAATGAGAGGTTTTGTAAACTGATTTATTTTAATCTTTAAGGAATAATTATGACTATCTCGAAGGATTGCGTGAAGCTATCCCCAATGCAAGACAGCTGGAAGTTGAAGGAAATATTTGCAACTGGTATAATTCTTGGAGGCTACTTAGCATTGATGACAATCATTTTCTTCTGGGCGATGAATGAGACCGACTTTTTCTCGGTAAAGACACACATTATCATTAGATAAATATTTATTTATGATCATGTTATTCACAACTTGATATTCCACTATTTGTAGGACAAATTTGGTGTGAATGTGGGAGTCAGAATCAAGAAACAACAACCACGCAAAGGGATCGCTCCAGAACCCAGGCCCGATCAAGCGTTAGCTATGCGAAGAATCTACAGCTAACTGTCTGACTTAGCTGTAATCATGGGACATTGTAGGAAGGAGAAGCCCACCGAGAAAGAGGAGACCCATGAAAAAGGTGAGAAAATGATTATGAGGAAGGGACAGATGGCAACGAGAGAGAGGAGGACCATATCTATAAAAGCCATGGGATTTGGAGAGAGAAAGGATCTTTTGGCAATTGGGGAATTTGGTTAGAGAAGCTGAGCTGTGGGCACTTGAGAGCAGTCTCTTTCTTCTTCTTCTGCAAGAAATCTGAGAGACTAGAGAGAATGAGAGTGGGATCTAGATCTTGAGAGCTCGTTTTCCTCTTTCCTCCTACCTTTTTCCTCTTTCTTTTCCCAGTTTTGTGAGAGGATTACTAACTTGAGCGTCGGAGAGCCTTCTCCCGGAGAAGCCATCTCCGAGATTTGGTTCAGGTAGATCCGACAAATCGGAAGAGTAGTTCCAGTGGAGGAGAGGCGGAGAAGCCCAGAAAGCAAGTGAAAGGAGAACCACCGGAAGCGTGACTCAGAGATCTAAACCAGAAATCTCAACCAAGATAAAGCTGAGAGCAAAGGTTTCCAGGAATGAGAGCAAGGCCATAAATTGTAGGTTACGATCCGTGTGGAACTCGCCATTGAGAAGCTGAAGAGGACATCCCTGAACAAACAAATCTCAGCAGACATCCGGATCGAGGGTGTGCTGACCTTGGGTGTAGCCACGCGTGTTGGTCTGGAATTCAAGAGTGAGGTCCATAAGAAACAGTCTAGATGAGATGATGGCTGCTTTGTACCTACAAGTCAGTGTAGTGAGTCAAGCATTGATGTTTGTCACCCGTTCTTGTGGCATTTCCTTTGTTGAACGTCCAAGTCTTTTGCTTGTCACTGCTTTTTTCATTGCACAACTGGTGAGAGAACAAACCCTTCATTTTTTTTTTGATTCTTGGAAAATGTTGTCAGGTCAATTTGTTTCTCATGAAATTTTGATCCTTCATTAGATGGCCACTCTTATTGCGATGTTTGCTAACTGGGGCTTTGTAAGGATCAAAGGGATGGGATGGGGATGGGCCGGTGTTGTGTGGCTCTACAATATTGTTTTCTACATCCCACTCGACATTCTCAAGTTCGCCATTCGTTACATCTTGAGTGGAAAGGCCTGGGTCAGCCTATTTGACATTTTTCTTCACATTATCAGAATTTGAGCTTGATCATTACCTTTTGAGTCCATTTTCAGTGTCAACATAGATGCTGATGAAGGATTCTTAATGACTAGAAGTTACCCTATTCTCACAGTTATGTCATCAGGCCATGCTTTGCACATTTTCGTCAATGGTGAACTAGCCGATAAAGCTTCGTAGTTTTCGGTCTTCTGTTATCTGTTTTTCATTTACTATGTTGTCATTAACCTTCCTATATTATCTTTCCATGCAAGAACTGAATACAGGTCACTAGAAAGACCACAGCTGAAGTATCATATAATTGTTTTCATTGTTTAACTATGGAAACGAAGAAAATCTTATGCTCATAAGTCATAACCATACACATCAGGTGGATTCAGGCGTGGCATTAGACAAAACACTTGAATTGGATATGGCCTTGGGTTTTGTACTGTGCTGTACAAGGAAATTCAGGGTCAAGAAACTGAGAAGTTCTTATAATACTTTAGACCTTGCATAATCCCAATTGAAGGAGTTCTTACTTCAGAGCCTGACAAATCAAGCAACGGTAAATACCGAGCCAGCTTGCTTGCAAGGGTGACCATGTTGTTTCTGTGAAAGAAGTAAGCTAATCTGTAAACTTTGGTAATTTAGGATAAATGAAGTATTTTTTTCTCTCGGTCTTCCTTGAACCATGATGATGTATTTATACTGGACACAACGTCGACAATATTTCTGTTTAGTAGATACAACTCCAGTATACAAGAAAGGGCTAAGGCTTTGGAGGTTGTTAAGTATATTAAAGATGAGAAGCACAATGGAAACTGCAAAATAGCAACAATAGATAAGATAAATATTTCCCTTTTGGTTTGAGTTACTGAATATATTTATGTTCATTCCTTTTCAGTTTTGTTCGACTCCAGAGGATGGAAAATTTGTTGGCGACTCAGATGTCGGAGAATTATGGAGCTTATTTGGAGGCTATGCTCCTATTCCTAAGGATTCTCCTTCCTTTTTTCATAGTAAACAAGACGATTCAATCATAAAATAGTTCTGGTAATCATACTTCAAGCATTTTAAGTGTTCATTTTACAACATGCATTAATTTGTTAGCCAAACACAACTAAAAATTGGTTGAATTATAAAACATAAAATATGTTTATAAAGCATCAATTTTACATTCAAACGGGGCCTTGGTTACTTTTGGCATTGGAAAAAAATGAATATGATATATCTCTAACCAAATTCCATTAGCTTTAAACTTGATCCATTTGAATGGAGTGGCTGTTGGGATTAGATGCGTATAAGCGGAATTTCATAAAACTATTTTCTAGCATCTAACAAGGATCTCATGCATGAATCAATAAGAATCAATTAGAAGTAGAGTTACATACCGTTTGATACGAGTCTGAAACGTTCCTGCAGGATTTTAGCGGAGATCAAAAGCCCCTAGTGTGACTTCTCTACTTGGTCCACACGAGTCTGGAATCTGGATCGCCTTAGTCTCGTCTGCTAGAACGAACGAACGAAAGGCACAAGCTTGGCTTGAACAGGGAGGGCCGGCCGTCTAGGTTAGAGGAGGAGAGAAAGTATGTTCGTTTCCTTTTGGAAACGATTACTTATAAGACTGTATCTTATCTTTGGTAATAGATATAATGTCCTTATATTGTATCTATATATCTTCTAATAAGATATCTCCTTATCTAGTAATTATTCATGGTAACTCTTATCCATTAATAATAAAAGCCAATCTCCCAATTAGAGCCAATGGACCGAAATCTCCATGTCCAACATAGGCTTTCGGTTCGGTTTGATCCAGCCCGATAACTCTATGTGTGTGACCTCAGAGGACCTGGTTATTCTAGCCATAGTCCATTAATCGTAGTTGGCTTCTAAGAAAGCACTACGATCCCTAAAATACCCGGATTGTGAATCTCCATTAATAGTCATATTCCATATTCGGTAATTGCACATTTGATTAAAGGACACAATTCCTTCAATCTCCCACTTGTCCTTAAAACAAGTGTGCAATGTTAAATCCCTTTGTCTCTTAGTGTCTGATTTGATGATATAATGACATCCATATCTCCTATCAAATGCATTTCTTGAACTCTTGAGTTTGAACTGTCAAATAACGGATGATTAAAGATAATCCATCCGAGCATGGCCATGCATTTTTCAGTTCTCGCTCTTCAAGTGGCCGAGACACCATTCCTGTCCATGTATCACAGTATACACGAAGAAGGAGGACTTCTCCAATCTTGTATGACTATAGCTCCCACTCAATTTTTGACAATCCCAATCACTGCATTTATAACTGTCTGTTACGGTTAGCGTTTGACAGCGTCAAAGACATACCAATCATCAAGAGAAACCATATCATACTAATGTCTGAGGAATCTACCAATCATCACTACTATAAAAATCCCCTAATATCTCATAGAAATATAACCCGGGCGTAAAATTGTCGAGATATAAGAGTGCTGTGAAAAATGTGTTGTAACATATAACCCGGATATTTCGAAATCCGGGTTACATAAACTCATAAGACAGTCAAATAACTCGTAAGGACACGCGCCCGGGTTATATGTACTTACATATATGCCGTAAAATTACCATCCGGATTATTTAGGAATTTAAAAAAAAAATCAGCCCGGGTTATACCCATCTCTTTCTTCAACCCCCGATTTTGCGAACTCTCCCATCCCTGATTTTGCAAACTCTCCCATCCGATTTTGCAAACTTCGAATCCTCCTCTCTCTCTTTCCTTATTGTACCCATCTCTTTCTTTAACCCCCGATTTTGCCCTCTTCTTTGTCTTTGTGCACCGTTCGGAATCCCCCTTTTCTTCGTCAGGGGTCTTTCCCTCAACTGGGTCGTCGTCGCGGTTTCGCCACACCGTGTAATGCTACTCGGACGTGTTTTCGTCGTTGATTGACGAATTCCTCTTTTCTACTATTCTTCGGTGGGTGTCGATCTGGGATGTGATTGAGGTTTCTAGTTTGAATTTTGTCGTGGTTGTCTTTTTAGGGTTTTCTTTTATCGATATTGGGTGTAGTGATGCCTATTTTTGTTTCTCTTGTGTTGTTGATCGATTTAGTGGATATGATTTTCACTGTGACTGGGATTAATTTCTGTGTTGCTTGATTTAGGGTTGTTGATTTCGTCAATTGGACGATGTACAAGTCTTTCAATTGCGTTTATTTATTTATTGTAGTTTTGAATGTGAATTATTGGAATTCTCTTTGCATCCTTTTACTCCATTGAAACTGAATGATGCAGTTATTCCCCTTCGCCGGTTCGTCACCGCCGGTATGAAACCCTAGTTTCTGATTCGCACACTTTACGTTTCTATTTTGGAGAGTTTTCTAAAATCCGGAAGTACTGAAATTGAACTTGGAATTTGATTATTATTCTATTAGAAGAAGATTGCGTTCAAATCTTGTTGGATAATGGAGCTCTAGTGTGTGTGCTTCAACTGGAAGCAATTGGTAATGCAAATTTCTGATTGCAAATGCCTATAAGTTGTGGCCTTAATTTACTTACATTAACAACTCAAAAGAGTTATTCCTGTATGAACAACTTTCCAGGGAGCACTCCGCTTCATTTGGCTGCAAGAGGCGGGTCTCTGGATTGCATCCGTAAATTGCTCGCTTGGGCGCAGATCGCCTGTAGCGGAATGCATCTGGGTATTTCAACACACTCTATATAATGAATACCTTAATGTGTAGGTCTTAGTTTAGTTTTAGGCTGATGGTTTGAAAGTTATGTTGCTGAATCATTCTCTTCATGGGTGATTTCATGCAGGAGATTGCCATATATGATTGATCTAAAGCACAAGTACGGTGCGTGTGCAACTCTATTGAACCCATCATCAGCTGAGCCTCTTGTCTGGCCATCACCTCTAAAGTCCATCAGTGAACTTAATCCGGACGCGAAGCATCTCCTGGAGAAGGCTTTAATGGAGGCCAACAGGGAGAGGGAGAAGGACATCTTGAAGGGCACAGCCTACTCCGTTGGAGTGTTATTTCTCTGGTTCATCTTAAGATCGACTGACTAGACTTCTTGTTTTATAGTTCAGTCGTTGGGTGACGTTGGAGTGTTAATGGGCAGAAATGGGTCGCGTTCACAATGTAAGTTTTGGTTTTTATTGTAGAAGCCGGCCCCTTTTCATTACATCATGTTCATTGTCCAGTACGCCAAGTAGAATATCTGTTAATATTCTGTACTCATGTTCGCTTTTGGACCTTTGATGGGAAATGAACGTAATAACAGAGGAAGAAGTTGATAGTTCCAGTTGTGAAGAACAAGCAACCGACTGTTGATCAAGTTACCGGTGAGAAGATCCTCAAGAGTTTTGTGTTCTCCATGTCCAGGAAAAAGTTGCCCTCTTCTCTTAGTCACTTGGAGATGGACTTGAGGAAACTGATGCTTCCCTATACTGCTCTTGAACTCAAGGTATAACCACTCACCACCGTTCCCCCAAACCAATAGAAAAGAGTATGTTTATGCTTATTATCTAGGTTTACTGAAAGCATTGTTTAATTAGTTCAAACTACAACATTTGTGGTTCTTGTTACCTTTTTTTTTCTTCCTTCTAGAGCTAAGGTGCTGTAATTTTCCCTGGGTAAAATTACATACTAATGCTACTGCTTATTTGTGTGGGATCTCCTTGTCTACTTTAATTTGTTTTGAGGTTATATCTCCACCCAAGAAATGTATGCATGAAACTCCTTGGTAGATCAATCATATATCACAACAAATAGATACAATCAAATATACGGCTGTTGGATTTACTTGATATCATCTGAATTTAGTATTATATAATCCCTTTTCATGTATGCTTTATCTTTTAGTACGGTTAAATATAGGCAATGGCTAAATACACGCGAATACTTAACTATATCGACGCTATTTTACACGCTTATTTTAAGCGTGTGGTTTTACACGCTTAAGGTAAGCGTGCAGGGGTACTGTGGGTAATTTGAAAATACAGCTCACGGTTCTTACACGCTTAACTTAAGCGCGTGTCTACAAGCTTAATTTAAGCGTGTAGGTTTTTTTTTTTTGCAAGTTTAAAAGCACACGATTACCTTAAGCGTGTAGGCACTAATTTTTTTCTTTTTCAAAATTGCATTTTTTTCCATAATCATGTAGAGAATTTCAATACGAGTCCGTACATATAAAATTCGTCCAAAACGGACATCGTTTGCCCCTCCAAAAGCCCAAAAAATGAAGCCTTTCTACCCATTTTTTTTACAATTTCGTGTCCGGCATATAGCGCATTGTAGTGAAATTTTTTGGTATTTTCTGCATTTTTCTACTATAATTTTGTATAAAATTTTAATACGAGTCCGTACATATAAAATACATCCAAAACGGATATCGTTTTCCCTCCAAAAAGCCAAAAAACGATAATAGAAACTTTAGCAACTATAGTATATAAGTAATAAGTTCGTAATACTTAACTATAATGCATAATTATACTTTATAAGTAATAAGTTTGTAATACTTAACCATAATACATACCTATACTATATAAGTAACAAGTTCATAATAATACTTAACCATAATGTGTAACTATAATATATAAGTAATAAGTTTGTAATACTTAACTATAATATATAACTATAGTATATAAGTAATAAGTACGTAATACTTAATTTTAATGCATAACTATACTTTATAACTAATATATTTTGTAATACTTAACTATAATACGTAACTATAGTATATAAGTAATAAGTTCATAATACTTATAGGATATAACCATAGTATATAACTAAAGGATATAACCATAAGATATAACCAAATTGGATATAACTAAGATATATCATAATATATAATTATAGGATATAACGATATGATATAATCAAATTGGATATAACTATAAGATATAACCATAGTATATAACTATAGGATATAACATTATGATATAACCAAATTAGATATAACTATAAGATATAACTATCGGATATAACCATAGTATATAACTAAAGGATATAACCATAGTATATAACTATAGGATATAACCAAATTGGAAATAACTATAAGATATAACCATAATATATTACTATAGGATATAACCATATTATATAACTAAAGGATATAACCATAGTATATAACTATAGGATATAATCAAATTGGATATAACTATAAGATATAATCAAATTGAATATAACTATAAGATATAACCATAGTATATAATTATAGGATATAACGATATGATATAACCAAATTGGATATAACTATAAGATATAACCATAGTATATAATTATAGGATATAACCATAAGATATAACCAAATTGGATATAACTATAAGATATAACCATAATATATAACTATAGGATATAACCATAGTATATAACTAATATATTTTGTAACACTTAACTATAATACGTAACTATAGTATATAAGTAATAAGTTCATAATATATAATTATAGGATATAACGATATGATATAATCAATTTGGTTATATCTTATGATTATATCCTATAGTTATATACTATATAACTATAGGATATAACCATAAGATATAACCAAATTGGATATAATTATAAGATATATCATAATATATAATTATAGGATATAACCATATTATATAATCAAATTGGATATAACTATAAGATATAACCATAGTATATAACTATAGGATATAACGATATGATATAACCAAATTGGATATAACTATAAGATATAACTATAGGATATAACCATAAGATATAACCAAATTGGATATAACTATAAGATATAATCATAATATATAATTATATGATATAACGATATGATATAATCAAATTGGATATAACTATAAGATATAATCATAGTATATAATTATAGGAAATAACGATATGATATAACCAAATTGGATATAACTATAAGATATAACCAAAGTATATAATTATATGATATAACGATATGATATAACCAAATTGGATATAACTATAAAATATAACCATAGTATATAACTATATGATATAACCATAAGATATAACCAAATTGGATATAACTATAAGATATAACTATAAGATATAACCATAATATATAACTATAGGATATAACCATAGTATATAACTCATATATTTTGTAATACTTAACTATAATACGTAACTATAGTATATAAGAAATAAGTTCATACTACTTATCATAATGTGTAAATATAGTTTATAACTAATATATTTTGTAATACTTAACTATAATACGTAACTATAGTATATAAGTAATAAGTTCATAATACTTAACTATAGTATACAAGTAATAAGTTCGTAATACTTAACCATAATGTATAACTAATTAACTATGGTATATAAGTAATAAGTATGTAATACTTAATTATAATGCATAACTATATTTTATAACTAATATATTTTGTAATACTTAACTATAATACTTAACTATAGTATATAAGTAATAAGTTCTTAACACTTAACTATAGTATATAAGTAATAAGTTCGTAATACTTAACCATAATGTGTAACTATAGTATATAAGTAATATGTACGTAATACTTAATTATAATGCATAACTATATTTTATAACTAATATATTTTTTAATACTTAACTATAATACATAACTATAGTATATAAGTAATAAGTTCATAATACTTAACTATAGTATATAAGTAATAAGTTCGTAATAAGTAATAAGTTCGTACTTATTACTTAATACTTAACTATAGTATATAAGTAATAAGTTCATAATACTTAACTATAATACATAAGTTCATAATACACATTATAGTTAAGTATTACAAAATATTTTACTTAAATACTATAGTTTCTAAAGTTTCTATTATCGTTTTTTGGCTTTTTGGAGGGGAAAACAATATCCGTTTTGGATGTATTTTATATGTACGGACTCGTATTAAAATTTTATACAAAATTATAGTAGAAAAATGCAGAAAATACCAAAAATTTTCACTACAATGCGCTATATGTCGGGCACGAAATTGTAAAAAAAATGGGTAGGAAGACTTCGTTTTTTGGGCTTTTGGAGGGGCAAACGATGTCTGTTTTGGACGAATTTTATATGTACGGACTCGTATTGAAATTCTCTACATGATTATGGAAAAAAATGCAATTTTGAAAAAAAACAAATTTAGTGCCTACACGCTTAAGGTAAGCGTGTGCTTTAAACTTGAAAAAAAAACCCCACACGCTTAACTTAAGCGTATAAGAACCGTGAGCTGTATTTTCAAAATACCCACAATACCCCTGCACGCTTACCTTAAGCGTGTAAAACCACACGCTTAAGATAAGCGTGTAAAATAGCGTCGATATAGTTAAGTATTCGCGTGTACTTAGCTTTTCCGTAAATATATATGATATGAAAAATCATCTTATCTTATCCATTTTGTCCTATTGACTAATAAATAATGATTGTTTGAAATTCAGGAAAAGAAAAGGAACAGTCTTAGAGACTTCTTGAACGTTGCATGACCTATGGGTGTGACACATTTTTTTATGTTATCTAAAAACCATTCTGCTCATTTTCTAAGAGTTGCAAGGACACCTCAAGGTCCAACACTTACATTCAAAATTCACGAATACTCTTTGATTGCTGACATTGCACAATCCTAGTTATGTCCTAGATGTCCTCCAGACCTTTTCAAGAATCCCCCTTTGGTAAGTAGTGACTAATGGTCATCCACATGATCTATTATTACGCATCACTTGTGAATCTACGTGACAAGTGTTGGCCTCTTGTGTTGCCTTAAGCTTTAGACTAAGAGTTTCTTTTGTTTCTAAAAGTTAACACATCTATGTTATGAGAAAAGCAATTGGCAGATTCTAACCCTATGAATTTCTCTGGTTTTGATTGTTCAGTTATCCTCCTCCACGGGAGAAATGCGCTGGTCCATCATGTACAAATTCATACAAGTATAGGGATTCCAAGACCAAGCTTCCGCTTTGCAACCTGCAGTGCTACAAGGCTGTTCAAGCCCTGCCAGCAATTTAGCTGCGTGATTCTTGCTTCTTTTGCAAATCATTGATGGTAATGATTTAGCAGAATTAGCCTCTTATTTTGTTAATCCTATAGGGTCAAAGTTGTACAAATGAGGATAAACTATTGGTGCAAATACAACTCATTGGCCATTATGTAATCTATTATAGTTTTGAGCTATAAAAGCCAGAGTTCATTGGCCAAATCTCTTTTTATTCTATATCCCTACTTCTTTCTTATTCTGCTGGTTTCTTCATTTAAATGAAGAGAGAGGAGGTGTATTTGTTAGGTAAATAACCCGAATTTGTAATAACCGGTGTATTTGCTTCTCAAATAACCCGGATTTGGTTTTCATATAGCCGATGTATTTGTAGAGGGAAATAACCCGGACGTGTTAAACCTGGCGTGTTTGCGCCACAAATAACCCGGATGTGGTTTTGGGTTAACCGATGTATTTGCTTATGCAAATAACCCGGATCTTGAACAACCGTTGTATTTTCGTACCAAATAACCCGGATTCACATGAGATTTATATAACCCGGATGTACATATATCCGGGTTATATAGTATCCAAATAACCCGGATATCTACACTAGGTGGAAAAATTGTGGGGGGCAAATAACCTGGATTTAGGTCCGGGTTATTTGGTGTAGGGCAAGTATAGCGTTGACCTTTAACCCAGACCAGGTCCGGGTTATTTGCCCTTAAACGCCCGGGTTATTTGGACATTTTTGTAGTAGTGCATGGTTTGCCTTAAAACTCTTCAATCCCTTTTTGAGAGTCTTAAGGTGGGTCAGTCCTATATATATCATCCATACATATCTATGTAATTGACTAGACATCTCTATGTCCTTATAGCCCATGAAACATGACGCTATCAGCCAACTTACAATATAGTCTTTTTTTTTGCCAAATGGTAAATTTTATAGATGGTTGGGAAAAAGGCCCAACGTCCTGTTTACAAACACCAAAACAAGACAAACAAAACAACAACAAACAACCAGGGCACAAAAAAACAATCCAATACAATCCAGAACAAGCAAGAAAAAACAATCAAAAGCAACATAGAAAAACAGAAACATAACCAACAAGAAATAGCAAGAACATCAGCAAAACAACAGAACAACATCAGAAAAACACACAAACACTAAACAGCCGAACCAAAGGGACAACAAGATAAGAAACCAATACAAATCAGATCCTAAGTCTTCTCCTCATGGCTCTCCCTCTTCTCCCTGAGATCTTCATCTTCTGTACAATTCTGAACTTGCATTCTTCCACAATCTGTGCAGCACATTGTTCAGGATCAATATTTCTCCCTGAAAAAATAACTTAATTCCTTATCCTCCAAGAGTGATATACAATTCCTAAGACTGCCAACAACTTACTCTTGTAGATATTGTTATTTCTTCTCCTGCATTCAGCAAACCAAGACCATCACTCCAACAAGTTGTTCCTCCTAATTCTTATTCCTTGCCAGAGCAGAACTCTCTGAGCAATTTCATGAACCACTGGACAACCAAACCATAAGTGATTCTCCTATTCATCATCTGTATGGCAAAGAGCACAAGAGGCTGAAGGGATCAAACCCCAACTATGAAGCTTGCTAGCTGTTGGTAGTCGACCCAGAGTGGCCAACTAGCAGATAAAGCTCCATCTCTTAGGCTGAATTCCATCCCACAACACACAACACCAATCCTTTTCCAAAGACAAATTCCTAAGCATATCATACAGTAAACTGCTATCCAACTGGCCAGTATTTTTGGCCAAAAAATGTTCATCTAACGCAAGGCCATTCCTTTTTTCCAAGACCCTATCTCTGACCAAGATGAGTTGTTTCCACACCACTGAACTACTAGGTAATGCATCCACAAGCCAGACAGATTGCCCCTTAGTGAGGTGCTTTCTTGCCCACATAGTCCACAAGTTTTCCTTCTCCTTGTGCAGATCAAAGATAAGGTGGAACATAAGAGTATCATTCCAGGAAATCAATTCCTTAAAATTCAAACCTCCTTCAGTAAAAGGCTTGCAAACATTTTCCCAAGCAACCAAACATCTTTTACTTTCCACTTCTCCTGACCACAGGTAAGCTCTACATATTGCTTCAATTTTCCTAATGACTTTTTTAGGAATGAATATGACTTTCATCCAAAAGGAAATAACACCTTCAATAACAGCTCTTATAACTTGAGCTCTTCCAGCATAAGACAACTTCCTAGCACTCCTGTCTTGAATCACATTCCTTATTCTATTCAACAAAGGAGCTAGCTCAGTGGCCTTAAGTTTTCGAGAATGCAAAGGAGTACCAAGATATTTTACAGGGAAAATGCCTTGACTGAATCCTAGCATTTCAGAACACTCAATCTTTCTGTCATTACTCAAGCCTCCATAAAACACTTTTGTTTTAGTTGAATTAGCAACCAAACCTGACTCCTTACCAAACTCAATAAGACATTGCTTAATCAACTTAAGAGAGGAAGGAATAGGCTTGTAAAAGATCAACAAATCATCAACAAAAGCAATATTAGTCAATTGGAGCTGTTTGCATTTAGGATGGAATCTGAAGTCTTTATCTGCACTCACCTTCCTCATTTTTCTGACAAATAACTCCATCACAATAACAAAGAGGAAAGGAGAAAGAGGGTCCCCCTGTCTGAGCCCTCTTTTCCCTTCAAAAAAGCCTCTGGCTTCACCATTTATAATCACAGAGAAACAAGGTGTTTTAACACACTCCATAATCCACTGAATAAGTTGTCTGGGAAGATTAAGGAATATCAAACTTTCCTCAAGGTACTCCCAAGAAACACAATCATAAGCCTTTTGTAAATCAATCTGAATCATACATCTAGGAGAAGTACTGCTACAATCATATCCTTTGACTAGTTCTTGAGCCACAATCATATTATGTGTAATTGATCTCCCTGGAACAAATGCTCCTTGGTTAATGGATATGATTTCATCCAAAACTGGCCTCAACTTCAGTACCAAGACCTTAGAAATAATCTTCAACATTGTGTTGCAGCATGAAATTGGTATGAATTCTTTCACAGAAAAAGGGTGATCAACCTTGGGAATAAGGCAAACAAAGGTAGCATTTGTTTGTCTCAAGAGTCTCCCTCTCCTGAAAAATTCATTAATAGCTGCCAGAACATCTTGATGAATGATATCCCATCCTTTCTTATAAAACCAACTCCCAAAGCCATCAAGACCAGGGGATTTCAGATTGCCCATACCAAACACAACATCTCTAATAATCTGAGGACTAGGAAAAGCACACATGCTATCATGGCAATCTGATCTGACTTTTGCACCAGTATAACCATCAAAATTAATTGTAAAATGGGGCCCAGCAGCACCAAAAATTCCAATATAAAAATCCAGGATTTCTTTTTCAATCTCATCATACTTCTCCAAAGCTCTACCAACACTGTCTTTTAGAGTAAAAATAGTGCATCTAGCTCTTCGAGATTTAATGCCATTATAGAACATAGGAGAAGTCTCCTCTCCTAACTTGATCCAGTCAATCTTAGCCCTCTGAGCAGTAAAGCTTTACAGTTGATCAAGTCTAAGGTTAAGCTCATTTTTAGCCTCCAGAACAGCCTGTTGCTTCATAGTACTTGAGAAGTCATTCAGCAAAGATTCATTAACAACTTTCAATCTATCAACACACTCATCAACCATAATCTCTAACTTTCTGAATCTCCCTCTTTGCCACTTCTTCAGCTCAACTTTCACTCTTTTCAGTTTTTCAGCCACCACAAACTGAGCAGTACCATTAATAGGCCTTTGCCAAACATTCTTTATCAACAATTCATAGTCCTCTTCTTCAGTCCAAAAATTTCTAAATTTAAATGGAATTTTCTTGCTCCCTATTGTAGGATTTAGCATCACCACACAAGGTGAATGATCAGATATATTGGGATCAGAGAAGAAAACTATAGAGTCAGGGAAAGCAGCTTCCCATTCTTGATTAATCAACATTCTATCCAACTTGCAAGCAATCCTGTCTAACCCCTCTTGTTGATTGCTCCAAGTATATTTTGCACCAGAATAAGCATGGTCATGCAACTCCAATTTGTCCAAGAAATCTGGTAATTCATTACTGACATTCACAATATGCATGAAAGAAATCTTCTCAGCAGAACACAAAATGCAATTGAAATCACCTATAATAGTCCAAGGCCCAACAATAGAACTAGATAAGGTCTCTAAATCTCTCCAAAGATCCACTATGTCAATGATAGCATTAGATGCATAGACAAAGGAAGCAAAGAAAGAGATATGACCATCCTTACTAGTAATTAAGCAATGAATCAAATGCCTTGAAATTTTAAGGACAGACACATTGACAATAGCTAAGTCCCAAGTCAACCAAATTCTTCCTCTTTCAGAAGGAGAACTATTAGTCACATAAGGCCATTGTGTCATAATTCTACTGGCCACATCCATCTCCTTATTCTTAGGAATTTTTGTTTCCAGAAAAGCAACAACACTCAACTTATTTTTCTTTACCAAATCTCTTATCATCTTTATTCTAGGGGAAGAACAACATCCCCTAGTATTCCAAGCACCAAATCTTACCTCAGCCATTGGAATTGTTTTTGGAGTTGCTACCACTCCCAATCCCTATAGTAACAGATGTGCCAGCAGATTGAGAATTCATTAGGACAGAGCTAAAAGATTGAGACTTAGTTTTTGCTTTACTCTTTTGTCCCTGATTCTGAGGCACCTTAGGATCTCCTGCAACATTCTTCCTTTGTTGATGAAAGCCCTTCCTTAAGCCATCTGTTAGAGGAGCCTTCCCTTCATGACACAATTCACTTTCATTCTCAACAGGGTCATGAATATCGGAATCCTTTTCAGTAGTCTGAACAATAACCTTTTCCTGAGCTGTGTTACCCTTCCTTACCCAAACTTTATTGCCTTGAGTCTCCCCTAGCTGTTTACCAATTTTTTGAGCCCCATTCTGTTGTCTCTGATTCCAACAACCTCTATCATCATGTCCAAACACTTTGCAATGAGCACAGCACCAAGGAACCCACTCAAACCAAATCCTGTACCTATAGATCTTCCCATCAGGTCCTCTTAGAACAACTGCCTCTCTTTGTATATCTTGGACCTTGACCATGATTAAAATCCTAGCATAAGAAACCTTTCTCCCTTTAGCAGTAAACTCATCCATACACACTGGTTGCCCAATGATACTTCCTATAACACTTAGCATATGCCTTGAGAAAAAAAATAGGATCTAGATCACGAATTTGAACCCAAGATGGAATTTCCTCAAAGCTAGACATGTGACAGCCATCCCAGGAGACCACTGCTTCATTGCCAGGGGCTTAATACCATCCATTAACCAAGGTCCATTCACCACAACCCAGTCCAGTTGTTCTTTATAACCAAATCTGAAAGTCCATATACCATTTCTCTTCACCTGAATATCCGGCACAATTTCTCCCCAATTCCGCTTAATGAACTGATGCATTTCATCCAGTGATACTTGTTTCCCCATAATTCCTCCAATTAAAGTGTGCTTCCAGATATTCACTTCTGTTTTTACTTCTTCATCGGAGAAAACATAAATTTCTTTATCTTCAATCGCAATTTTCTCAAGCTTATGCAATAGAGATCTCTTTCGATTCTTCCCTTTCTCTATTTCCTCAGAAGGTTTCTTAGATTGAAGATCAAGCACTGATTCCATAACAACCTCAGATCTAGGAATCTCCTCTGTCTCCACAATCGCCGATTTAGACTTAGCCAACACATCAACGCACAAATCAATCTCTCTAATCTCAGAATTAGGTAAGGAATAAGCATTTCCAGTCAAATTCATGATCGAATTCTGAGGAATGACATGAGCAGTCGAATTCACCGTCAAATTCACAACCGAATTCGAGTTCGCAATCAGAATCGGAAAATCTAACCTCACCGCCGATGGAGAATCAGATGGACTCCGATCAAGAGATTTTGAACCTGTAGCGATCTTAGTAGTGCCTCCACGGCCTGTTTTCTTCATAAACCTCGTTGTCACGCCTGCTGGAGAACTCATCGCGATCAATCGCCGTCGAATCAACCGAGCAGTTGGCTTGCTTCACCGACAATAAATCGCCAAAATGAGAGCTTTCCGAGAGCGGGAAAACATTCCAGACATTTAAATTTAATTGGGCGATACAATATAGTCTTTAATGTAGTAATTTAAGTCCAAGTTAATGACTTAGACCGGACTTTGAATAATTCATAACTTCAGTTCACTTAATGGGGTTTCATTCACCAAAACACTTATGATGAGCCCATTTGCGAATTATAAATTGTTTGGACATTTTATCTAATTACAAGCAATGATTAAATAAGAATGAAAGATGTATATCATATAATCAAGCATAAAACATGTCTAACATACATAAAACAAAGTTCATAATGTAAGACAATATAATCTCAAAGCCACTCTCCAATGTGCTTGAGGCCCTTAGCCGTAGTGTGACTTTTATGCTTGGGCCTAGGCATAGGCTTGGTCAATGGATCTGCAATGTTGTCATTTGTGTGCACTTTTCACATCCTGACGTCTCCTATATCAACGATGTGTCGAATAAGGTGATACTTCTTCAGTACGTGTCTGGATTTGGAGCTTGAACTCAGTTCCTTGGCTTGGGCTATGGCGCCATTGTTGTCACAATAGACGTCAATTGCCCCTGATATGCTAGGAACAACGCCGATCTCATCAATGAACTGCCTAATCCAAATAGCCTCCTTTGCCGTTTCACTAGCGGCGATGTACTCTGCCTCTGTCGTAGAATCAGCCACTGTGTCCTGCTTGGAGCTCTTTCAGCTCACAATTCCTCCATTCAGGATGAAGACATATCCTGACTGGGACTCAAAATCATCCCGGTTTGTCTTGAAGCTTGCATCAGTGTATCCTCGAACGACTAACTCATCATCACCCCCAAATACCAAGAACTTATCCTTCGTTCTTCTCAAGTACTTCAGGATGTTCTTGGCTGCACACCAATGTGCCTCTCCTGGATTTGATTGGTATCTGCTACACATGCTCAGAGCAAATGCAACATCAGAGCGTGTACATATCATGGCATACATGATAGATCCTATAGTAGAAGCATAAGGAATCTTGCTCATGTTCTCTAGCTCAACAGGTGTCTTAGGACACTGCTTCTTGCTGAGGTATATGCCATGTTGCATGGGTAGAAATCCTTTCTTGGACTCCTGCATTTTGAACCTGTCAAGAACCTTATCTATATAAGTTCCTTGACTTAGTCCAAGCAGTCTCTTAGATCTATCTCTATAGATCTTGATACCCAATATGCACTCTGCTTCTCCTAGGTCCTTCATTGAAAAACATTTCTTCAGCCATTTCTTAACGGACTCTAGCATCGGAATGTCATTTCCAATGAGTAGTATGTCATCCACATACAAGACCAAGAAGACCACTTTGCTCCCACTAAACTTCTTGTAAACACAAGGCTCTTCTTCGCATCTGATGAAGTCAAACTCTTTGATAGCCTCATCAAATCGAATGTTCCAACTCCTAGATGCTTGCTTAAGTCCATAAATGGACTTCTTAAGCTTGCATGCTTTCCTAGGGCCTGTTGGTTCTTCAAAACCGTCTGGTTGTGTCATGTACACATCTTCTTCTAATTATCCATTTAGAAAAGCGATATTGACATCCATTTGCCAAATCTCATAATCATAATAAGGGGCAATAACTAGGAGTATCCTAATGGACCTGATCATTACGATCGATGAAAATGTCTCGTCATAGTCAGTACCATGAATCTGTTTAAAACCCTTGGCAACTAACCATGCCTTGTAAACAGATACATTTCCATCTTTGTCTGTCTTGAGTTTGAAAACCCATTTGCATCCGATGGGTTTTGTCCCATCTGGCAAATCTATCAAGTCCCTGACTTGATTCTCAGAAATAGAATCCATTTCAGATTTCACGGCCTTAAGCCATTTCTCAGAGTCTGGACCCGTCACTGCTTGCTTATAGGTGGCAAGCTCTCCACTTTCTAAAAGCAGAATATCAAGGCTTGCAGTCAAGATGAAATCATCATATCGTCTTGGTTGCGCCCTTGGCCTGTTTGATCTACGTGTGGGTTCAACAACTGGAGCACTATCCACAACTATTTGTGGGTCCTCATTTGAATCTGGTTCTTAAGGTATTGGTTCTGGTACCTAGACGACTTCCCTTTAGGAATCTATGCCTCCAGATACTGGCATCTCCTCGTCGACATCGTCCATGTCGCCTTGTTGTTGGGTTTGTTGCTTATCTTGAACTTCTTCAAGATGAACATTTCTCCCACTTAGCTTCTTGGAAACAAATTCCTTTTCCAAAAAGACACTATCCCTTACAATAAACACTTTGTGCTCTGTGGGATTGTAGAAGTAGTATCCATTGGTTTCCTTAGGATACCCTATAAAAAAGCATTTATCTGATTTGGGTGCAAGCTTATCTGATAGTAAACGCTTTACAAAAGTTTCACATCCCCAGATTTTCAGGAAAGACAGACGTGGAACTCTTCCAGTCCATATCTCATATGGTGTCTTGTCTACAGTCCTAGACGGAGTCATGTTTAGTGTGAACACAACGGTTATGAGGGCATATCCCCAGAAGGATACTGGAAGGTTAGCAAAACTCATCATCGATCGGACCATGTTTAACAGGGTCCTGTTTCTTCTTTCAGACACACCTCTAAGTTGTGGCGTGCCTGGTGGAGTCAGTTGTGTTAAGATCCCACAACTTCTCAGATGATGATCGAACTCCTGACTTAGATATTCACCACCGCGATCTGATCGAAGTGCCTTTATCTTCTTCTAGCTTGAGTTTCTACTTGGTTTTGAAACTCTTTGAACTTTTCAAAGGATTCAGAATTGTGCGCCATTAAGTAGATCTACCCATATCTACTCATGTCGTCAGTAGATGTGATGAAGTATCGATAGCCTCCTCTAGCTTATGTGCTCATTGGTCCACATACATCAGTATGTATTAGGGCCAACAACTCAGTAGCCCTTTCACTCGTCCCACTGAAAGGTGATCTTGTCATTTTGCCCATTAGGCATGACTCACATGTCTCAAGTGATTCACAATCAATTGATTTGAGAATTCCATCTTTATGGAGCTTCTTCATGCGGTTCAAGCTAATGTGACCCAAACGACAGTGCCATAGATAGGCTTCACTCAAATCATTTGACTTTTGCCTTTTAGTATTAATGTTATATAATTCTGACTTGAGGTCCAACACAAAGAGTCCATTACTCATGGGAGCATTGGCATAGAAAATACCATTCTTAAAAATAGAAAGAGCTCCATTCTTAATGACAAATTCAAAACCTTCAAGATGCAAAACTGAAATCGAAACAAGGTTATTAGTAATTGAAGGAACAAAATAACAATTATTCAATTCTAAAACTAAGCCAGAAGGTAAAGATAGACTATAATCTCCTACGGCGAGCGCAACAACTCTTGCTCCATTTCCAATGCGCATGTCTATCTCTCCCTTCTCCAACTGCCGCCTACTTCTTAGTCCCTGCACATTCGAAATAATGTGAGAACCACATCCAATATCTAATACCCAAGTAGTAGCTTTGGTTGTTAAGACTTAAATAACAAAAATACCTGAAGTGGAGCTCACAGTGCCATTCTTCTTGTCTTCCAGGTACTTGGGGCAGTTTCTCTTCCAGTGCCTCTTGGCCTTGCAGTAGAAGCAGTCATGCTCAACAGCCACCTTTGGCTTCTCAACTGCCTTGGGTTTGGCAACATTCTTGCCTTTTCCTTGGTTTTGTTGCTTTCCTTTAGGCCCCTTCTTGAACCCTTTCCCTTTGTTGACCAAAAGAACTTCTTTCTTGTTATCAACATGGATATTTTGCTCAACTTTTTTGAGCATGCCATGGAGTTCATTTAGAATTTTGACAATTCCATGCATATGGTAGTTCAATCTGAATTGGGCGAATCCATCATACAAGGAGTGCAATATGATGTCAGTTGCCAACTCTTGACTGTAAGGGGAACCCAGTGATGCCATTCGGTCAAAGAGACCAATCATGTCAAATACATGGGTACTTACTGGTTTTTTCCTCTCAAGTTTGCACTCTAATATGGCCTTGTGAGTCTCGTACCTTTCAATCCTGGCTTGTTCCTGAAACAACACTTTTAGGTTTTCAATGATTGTATGAGCATCCTGGCATTCAAACCTCTTTTGAAGGCTAGGCTCCATAGCAGCGAGCATAAGAAAGGTGACATGCACCGAGTTAGCTCTTATCTCCTTTTCTTTCGCTTTCTCCTCAACAGAAGAAGCGTCAGTCAAGGTAGGGATAGGGTTATCTAGAACGTCTTCACATCCTTCGGATCTGAGAACAATTCTCAAGTTCCGTTCCCAAGCAAGGAAATTTGTTCCATTGAGTTTGTTCTTCTCAACAATTGAGCGCAGGGTGAATTTCAAGTTATCGTTGCTAGATATGATATCTTCTCCTATAATACCTAAGCGTACTTTGGCACTTCCCTATGTCTCATGTGATCAAGGTAAGTAATATTTACTAATTATAACTCCTTATAATTCTTGGTTGATGGCCCACATCCCATGTTAGACTCATCTCTATGCCTCAATATCCAAAACTTTGCCTTTTGGTCTCTTGTTGAGTATAACCATATCAAGATTTATGAATCCCTTATATAGATCCACCCTCACTATCCAAAGGTAAAAGAAGGACACCTCGCTTTGGCAAAACCTATCCAACCAATTCCCAGGGCCTCATGGGTTATGACATGAAAAGACAATACCTCAATATTCTTTTACGGACTTAAGCATGCAATGCTTGTCTATTTACTAGTAAACAAAAATATCATAAACAAACAATCATGCAAGGCTTAAAATAATAAAGCATTCAAAATGCAATAATTAAATGTGATCCTAGTATGACCCCTAAAAACCAAAATTAAAGATCTAATCTTCAAGGGTCTTGTACTTCATGGATCTCCATCCTTGGTACCCTTCATGGATCTCCATCCTTGGTCATCTTAGGATCTTCTCTTCTTGTATTACATAATTTTCTAAATAATCTAATTACTGAAAATTAAATTACAAATATACATAACGATACGCAGATCGTGTACAAGAAAACATAACGATACGCAGATCGTATTTTTTATCCTAAAATGGGCCATACTAGTCACCTCATGCAATTAATAATATCATAATATTAAAAAAACATGCATACAATAATAATATCAAATATTATCATCAATATTAATAACAATAAGCAATTTAAATAAATTAAAAAAAAACATTATTAAAATAAATAAATCATCTCATGAGATAAATAATTCAATATCAAATTCTTAATTCAAATTAAAATCAATATATAGAATTAATCATAATTAATCATTAAAACGCATTATTGGATAAAATATGCATAAACAAGGTAAGATATCAAATATTCTTATCTTAATCTAGTGGGAATCTATCCTAACAACTTTTACAAAATTATATTATAGATAATATTAAATATTATCCAATTGGGCAAATAAGATCTTATCTTATACTTTTAAGGAAAATATCCTAAAACCCAAAATCTACCCAACCGGACTGAGTCGCGCACGGGTCCAACCCGGATCAACCTGCTCCCACCGAACCATGCAGCCACTGCGCAGACCGACCCGAGCCCAACCCGGACCACGCGCAGACCGCGGTCTGCACTATGCAGAACCGCGCCCAACCGCAGTCCGCTAAGCCCATCGAGCCACCCCTGAGTCGTGCCCACCGTGGAGCGCCCGACCCGCGCCGAACCAGACTGGGCCCTACCCGCCAACCGGACCACTGTCCGCCTCTGTGCGTGCATAACCGATTTCTGCAGCGCGCGAGCCATGGTCCAGGTCCATCGAGTCGGGCCGCTTACCCACGCGAGCCAGATCCAATCCGGTTTTGCAGTGGGCTGTCCATACGCGCATGGGTGCGTGCCGAACCGGATCCGAACCGGTTCGGTCCCCTATTTTTTAATTTATTTTTATATATAAATTTTCATAAAAATAAGAATTGTGGAAAAACAGAATTTTGGGGGATTAATTCATCTTATGAAAATCATAATCTTCATCTAATGATTTAAAACATGCCAAAAATCATATCTCTTGCATAATTAAATCACATGAATCAAGCATGGGTAGAACAATTTTACATGCATATTTGTTTATAAAGTTCTTCAACTTTACTAATCCAATCAATTAAAATCAGAATTTTAATCATACAAATTAACCTATATATCAATTTACCACTTAATTTGAATCAAGACATGCATCAAAATTAACTCTTTTAAAATTTTGATCCTATCAATTTATGCAAGAGGCTCATGATACCACTGTCGGGATTAGATGCGTATAAGCGGAATTTCAGAAAACTATTTTCTAGCATCTAACAAGAATCACATGCATGAATCAATAGGAATCAATTATAAGTAGAGTTACATACCGTTTGATGCGAGTCTGAAACGTTCCTGCAGGATTTCAGCGGAGATAAAAATCCCTAGTATGGCTTCTCTACTTGGTCCACACGAGTCTGGAATCTGGATCGCCTTAGTCTCGTCTACTAGAACTAACGAACGAAAGGCACAAGCTTGGCTTGCACAGGGAGGGCCGACTGTCTAGGTTAGAGGAGGAGAGGAAGTATGTTCGTTTCCTTTTGGAAACAATTACTTATAAGATCGTATCTTATCTTTAGTAATAGATATAATATCCTTATAGTGTATCTATATATCTTCTAATAAGATATCTCCTTATCTAGTAATTATTCATGCTAACTCTTATCCATTAATAATAAAAGTCAATCTCCCAATTAAAGCCAATGGGCCGAAATCTCCATGTCTAACATGGGTTTTCGGTTCGGTTTGATCCAGCCCGATAACTCTATGTGTGTGTCCTCATAGGACCCAGTTATTATAGCCCTAGACCTAATCCGATTAAGTCCATTAATCGTAGTTAGCTTCTAGCAAAACACTATGATCCCTAAAATACATGGATTGTGAATCTCCATTAATTGTCCTATTCCATGTTCGGTAATTGTACCTTTGATTAAATGACTCAATTCCTTCGGTGGCAATATGACATATCTCTAACCTTTAAATGGAGTGGCAATATGATATATCATTAAGAGGATCCAGAAAGTGAGACATTCCCCGTTTGTCTTACTTTCACATTACATATAAGGTATGCTCAATACCATACATTGGAACTTTTGGCTTTACTGGGAGAAGAATGGAAGTTTTTGGTTTAGTTTTTGATGTTGTAACTGACTCAGAGCAGGGTGAGGTTCAATGGAATCACCCTTCTTTTGTTGTTTCTTAAATAGTTGAAGTGTACTTGTGCATTTTGTATTAGAAAAGTTATAATACCCCTCATTTTAATAAAGAGTATTTTGGTAAGTTTTCCAAACACTCGTATTGTAGTCGAATTATTTTCAGAGAAGTTCAGACTTTCTGTTAAATACTTGATCTCTGTAATAATTTCTTGAGTGGAATAAAATACATCCGACGTATTTTGGGGCTTAGAATATTTGTTCGGATACGAATATGTTTAAACCGGGGTTAAAACCCATACCCATAATTCTTCCCGGACAAAAGTGGGCAAAAGGCACAGAAATTGCCTTGACCGCACCCGCGGTCATACCCACCGCACCCGCGGTCAGAATTGGTCGCCATCGTACCCCGCAGTGAGACCCACCGTACCCGCGCCGTCATGATTTCTTTTCTGCTCCGCCGAACTTCGCCTGAGCTGCTTGCCGATCTTGTCGGAGCTGAAGCGGTGAGGCGATGGGGGAGGTGCCAGCTGAGCTCCTTGCTTGGTCTATAAAAGGAGGAGGCTTGGAGGAGGAAGACATCTCAAATCTCTCTCTCTCGTTCCATTGTTGCCGGAGTTGTAAGCTTTCACCGGAGTTCTTCAAGGTCGTCGTCGAAGCTACCATAAGAGGATGAGGTGCCCTCAAGGTGGTGTTTGGTGGCCCAAGGAGTTTGGAAGTCGAAACCAATCCAAATCGAGCCAACGCGTCGTCCCCGGTAAGATCTCGTCTTCGTCCCCAACGACTGCACTTGTGACCGCACCCGCGGCAGGGCCACCGCACCCGCGGTGTTCCTGGGCGATTGTGGGTGTGGCCTTGGGTTTTGTGATTTCGATCGGGACTTCGTTCCTTCGATTTCGTTCTCCTTTCTTTAGATTCGTACTATTTATTGTCGAATCTAACTTTGGGTTTCGTTATGGGTATTTCCGTAGGAAATTATAATCCGAGTTCTTCCTCGTTTCGGACCCGAAAACCCGTCGTCTCGAGCTTCGTTGAGCTTCGTCTAATCGAAGGCAAGTGGCGGTTCGCTCTTGCTTATCATTCCATATTTATATTGATTATCAATTGTTTAATTGTTAATTAATTTGGGATGAATATTGTTTTCGTCTCGGAACAGTTTTGATAACTGTATGTGATTTAAAAAGAGATATTATAATAGGTTGTATATTAAGCTAGAACCAACGCTATTATATATATATATGATTGAAATACAGATATTATAATAGGTTGTATATATTGCTAGAAACAACGCTATTATATATGTTATTGGCCTCGATGGCTTTGATGTGAATTATTGTTCTTATGTTTTAACTTTTTAGTTAGAACGAGTATTCGTAGGAACACTATGTACCTTGCGAGGTTTAGTGGTTTCTTGATAATGGTGCTAGAAGGATTTTTTCCCTAGTATCTTCGGTCATGACCTTACCCTTACTCAGGGTATGTGCACACAGCTGGTGCCGCCATTTGGGATGTATTCCCTTTGATATCTCTTGTGAGGAGATCCGATATCTCTTGTGAAGAGATCTTAAAAGCTTATAACGTAAAATGTACATTTTGGAATTAAATAAGATAAGTGCGATTAGGCACATAATTAATGAACCTTGGGCGAGAAGTACAACGTGGAAACTCGTCTAGGCTTCGATTAGAGTAAGTCCACCTTCCGAATCTGAATTCGCATTATGCGGTGAGGTTGGTCGTGGACCCAGATAGTCAAGTCTCTTTTAAACGTTTGCGTGAAACTTTAATGTTCCCAAACATTGTCATACTTTCCGATAAGACTCAATTCGGTGGAGTCTTCTCTTCATATGTTTCCGTAAGACTCATTCTTTCAGAGTCTTCTCTTGATCATGCCTTTTCGTATATTTCAGTAGGAGTATGGTGGTTGACTATCGTCATCGACTTTTATTCGAGAAGCGATGAGTCTAACCTAATACGACTATTTAGAACCTTTCTGTTTTACCCTTGCATAGTCTTTCATTAGACTAACCAACCGGTTATATTCCCTTGCATGGTTGGCTGGTGTCATCCATCTCATACGGCACATCAGATAAACTGCAGTTCCGATGAAGGCTAGAAACGACAATGATGGCAGTTGGAATTTTGAAGAGTTTTACCAGGTTGAGATTCCTTGGCGGGTGATCGTTTAGATCAAGACCCTTGTGTCCTTTATGTATTAAGACTTTCACTGTAATATATTTGATTATGTATTTTGAATCATGGATGTAATTCCGAAACATTTGCTTTAATCAAAAGTTATGATATTTTGTATTATAACTGTTGTTTTATGATTTATATAAACGGGTTAAGCCTGGGGTGGCTTCGGATGTGAAATACGAGGTCACCGCGGTAATACCTTTCAAGGATATATATTTGGGGGTGTTACAGATTTGGTATCAGAGCCGATTTTTTTTAAAACGGGTGGGTTTTAAAACATTTTCTAGGAACAAATTTTTTTATAAACCATTTACTCGTTTTGAACTGAGAAAGATTTTGAAGGATTTGAATTTCCAAATTCCAGTGGCAGAACCTACAGAGGAGCCAAGGGATGACACGAAAAATGAAGAGGAGTGGTCAAGGTATGCAAGAGGGCATTACAATGACGACTTCATGATTGAGATGATTCCCGAGGAGGATCCAGAAGAAGAGGATCCGGAAGAAGACCCTAAAGAGGATCCGAAAGAAGAGGAGGACCCCGAGGAGGAACTCGAGGGACAGGGCCACGAGTCTGATGGCTTAGAGCGCTTATTGGTGGGCAGCGATGACTCGGGAATGGAGTTTATCTATCCCAGTCCGGAGTTGCCGCATGAGCAAGAATACTCGCCATTGACTTCGGCCGATTGGGATACGCTTTACGAGGTAGTATTTCCCAGAAGAAGAAATGGTACACAAAATACATTTGGGAACTCACAGCCTATTCCTGCTCAGAGAAGGCTAATGTTGAGTCCTGACTCGCGAGAGGCACTTTGCCTAAGTCAGATGATTTCCCCCAGAAGAGCGCCGCCAGATGGACGAGGCGGTTGAGCATGCTCTAAGAAGGGCAAGACCAATGAATGAGCCATGTGCTCCTGGACTGAGCAGGGTGAGGAGTCTTTCACCAGACCCCGATGGTAAACCCCGTTCGAAAAAACCTTGTATGAGGAGTGGTGATTACAGGAAATGTTTCAGGGCGCCATGATTGGGCCAGTGCTGATTAACAGTTTCTTTTCTTGTATTTCAGTTGTTTTGTTAAGAACCTAAGTCTCCGGGCAATTTTGTCTTGACGCTCGGGAGATCCCTTTTGTAAAACGTTTTAGCTCAGTTGAGCTTATCAATGAAAATTACCAAGTTTGATCTATTCTGAGTTGATTTTTATTTCGTTAAGTATATTGAATGATATTAATGTAATAAAATACTTGGAATTTGATCGGTAAACAGATGGTGAACACAAGGAACACCATTCGTGTTGGTGCTGGGCCAAGCAATGACCCCAGACCAAATGTAAGGAGTACTGCGAACCCTGTGGATGAACACGAGTCTGCTTCTAACAACAATCAAAGGGGCAATGACCAAGTTCCGGTCAACACTCCAATGGTATTTGATGCAGCAACAATTGAAGCTATTCGGGGAATCGTTATGCAAACATTCACCGACATCATGCGACCAATTGCGCCTCAGGCACAGGCTGTGCCCATTCCTCCAGCGATTCCTAGATTCGAGGAGCCAGATATCCATGTACCCCGAGAAGATGCGGTCAGGAATAGAGGCGACTATGGCCGAGCACTGAAGGCCATAAGCTCTATGAGGCCTGATAGCTATGATGGGAAAGGAGAGCCAGTTAGGGTGGCACATTGGTTCTCATACATGGAGCGATTGTTCCGCAATGTTGAGTGCATTGAAGCTGAGAAAGTGCACATTGCTTCCCTTCAGCTGAAGAAGGTAGCTAGTGAGTGGTGGGAAGGTACCGGTTTAGCTGATCACCCTGGTTTGAACTGGGGGATGTTCAAAGCCAAAATGACTGATCGTTTCTTCTCCCGAGCTATGAGAGAGGAGAAACATAAGGAATTTCTCTATCCAAAGACGAATGGTTTGAAATTGACCGAGCTTGCGACCAAATTCAATCATTTATTACAGTATGATGGGCCGGAGGTGTCCAATGAAGAGCAAAAGATCTGGCATTTCCACGAGTGGATGAACCCAGATATTTAGCCACTAATGATACATCACAGATGCTTTACTCTGGAGCAGTACGTGGACGCTGCCTATAAGTTAGAAGTGACTCTGGAGGAGTCAACAAAGAAACGAAGTCACCAGAGGTCAAGGCAGGGCCAGCCTCATGCGAGTGGATTTAAGCGTCCTGCGCCACCGTCTAATTTTGCCAAGTCTGGTAGAGCAAAAATGGATATGACTCATGGAGGGTCTACACGTCAATCGGGTCAGGGCAAGAGTCCGATCCAATGCTATAACTGTGGTACACACGGACACAAGAGTAATGAGTGTCCGAAGGAGAAGAAGACGTGTTTTGGCTGCGAAAAGGTGGGACATTTGCAGAAGTTCTGTCCACAGCAAGGGCATAAAGGAGCTGAGTCGCAGCAAGGGTCAGTTAATCAAAACAATCGACCTAAGTTCAGACCAGTGGAAGCTCCTAGTCCTTCGATGCAGACGTCTGCACAGAATAAGGGGAAAGCCCCAACTGCTTCTGGAGGTCAAGGTCAACGCCTTTACGAGATGCGTGAGGCTGATGGACCTAATGCTCCAATTGCTCAAGGTACCATATACCTTCATTCTACTTCTGTATGTATGTTATTTGATTCGGGTGCTACCCATTCTTTTATTTTGGAAAGTTGTGTCAGTAAGTTAGGGTTAGTATGCAACGAGGTTTGTGAACCTTTCGTTGTGAGTCTTCCTAATGGTGAACATTTGGTTGGAACCAAGCATCTGTCAGAATTTCCAATTACCATCCAAGATAAGAAGTTCGAAGCAGATTTGATCTGTATATCCATGGCTCCATACGACATTATTCTCGGTATGGATTGGCTGACGCGTCATGGGGCGGTAATCGATTTTAGCTCAAGGACTGTTACTGTGTCATCTGGGGGCCAGTATGTATGCAAGTTTAAGGGTTGAAATGACGCTGATAACGGCAGACTTATCAATGCGATGGCTGCGTTCAAGCTACTTAGACAAGGTTGTGTCGGGTACTTGTGCTATCTAGACGAGCCCAAGAAAGATAAACCTTCAATTCCTGATATTCCGGTTGTTTGTGAATATCCGGATGTCTTTTCGGAGGAGATTCCTGGTTTACCCTCGCATCATGACGTAGAATTTACTATCGATCTCGAGCCTGGTACTGCGCCGATCTCTAAGGCCCCGTACCGGATGGCTCCTCCTGAGATGCAAGAGTTGAAGAAGCAACTCGAAGATCTTCTTGAGAAAGGTTATATAAGGCCGAGTGCATCACCTTGGGGTGCTCCGGTCTTGTTCGTCAAGAAGAAGGATGGATCGTTCCGACTTTGTATCGACTATCATGAGTTGAATAAGGTCACGATCAAGAATACGTATCCGTTGCCGAGGATTGATGATCTGTTGGATCAACTGCAGGGAGCAAAGGTCTTTTCCAAAATCGATATGAGGTCTGGTTACCATCAGCTCAGGATTCGTGAGGAGGATATTTCGAGGACTGCATTCCGGACGAGATATGATCACTACGAGTTCGTAGTCATGCCATTTGGACTTACCAATGCTCCAACAGTCTTCATGGATCTGATGCATCGATGGTTCCACCAATACTTGGATAAGTTCATAGTGGTCTTCATCGACGATATTTTAATTTATTTCCCGAGTGAGGAAGCTCACGAGGAACATCTTCGGATCACTTTGTCAGTTATTAGACAAAATCAGTTGTATGCAAAGTTGTCTAAGTGTGACTTTTGGATCAAGGAAGTGGCTTTCTTAGGCCATGTGATTAATGAGAATGGGATTATGGTTGATCCCCAGAAGATTGAAGCAGTAGCCAATGGGAAGCGGCCTCAGAATGTGAAAGAGGTGCGCAATTTTCTAGGACTCGCTGGTTATTATAGACGGTTCATGGAGGGATTCTCTAAGATCGCTCTACCCATGATCGGTCTGCTCCGCAAAGTCCATAAGAAATTTTTCTGGGATGACAAGTGCGAGACCCGTTTTCAGAAGTTGAAGCAATGTCTGACCTCCGCACCAGTACTAGCGCTACCGGAAGGGAATGATGGTTATGTGGTCTATAGTGATGCTTCGAAGAGTGGTTTGGGATGTGTGCTGATGCAGAGAGGCAAGGTTATTGCATACGCATCCCAATAGTTGAAGACTTATGAGGCAAACTATCCGACGCATGATCTGGAACTAGCAGTTGTAGTTTTTGCGCTGAAGATTTGGAGACACTATCTCTATGGTGTAAGGTGTCAAGTCTTCACCGATCACAAGAGTCTCAAATATATATTCACTCAGAAGGAGCTAAATATGAGACAACGTCGCTGGTTAGAGCTACTCAAAGACTACGACATCGAATTGCTGTATCATCCGGGCAAGGCTAATGTAGTAGCCGATGCATTGAGCCGGAAGACGCCGCACGAGACTGTAGTGGCTTTACTCACTGCTCAGACCAAGCTAAACCAAGGGTTGTGTGACATTGAAGTCTTGTACGATCAGCGTAGAGGATATCTGAGTATGCTGGAGATTCAGGCCACGCTACTTGATCAAATCAGGGAGAAACAAGTTGATGATGTAGTCTTGGTGAAGCTAAGCAGTGAAGTGATGGACGGGAAAGCTCCCGGTTTTGTGATTCAGGAAGATGGATCACTCTGGTTTCAGAACCGGATCTGTGTGCCTGACGTTGATGGTCTTCGCCAGTTGGTGATGAAGGAGGCCCATTCATCAGCTTATTCTGTACATCCTAGCTCTAGCAAGATGTACAAGGACCTCAGGAAGAAGTTTTGGTGGCCCAACATGAAGTGGGATATAGCAGAGTTTGTGGCAAAATGCTTGACTTGTCAGAAGGTCAAGATAGAACATCGTAGACCAGGTGGTGAGTTGTTACCTCTTTGTTGTGCTCAAACACATGCCAGGATCCAAATCAGTACAAGGTGAAGGGCGACGAGACTTTGTTTAGCAAGGTCCCGACAAAATGCTCAGAGTTGATATGTTTTGTGTTTCTTTTTGGAAAGAGAAAGATATAACTCTTCTAGACGGTTCTAGACGAGTTTGGGATATAACTCTTCAAGTATGATCTTGAAGAGTTTGGGATAGGCAACTCACAATCCTCGGATACAACTCACCAAGAAATATGAGAAGATATTGATTGACCATGGATGTAACGCACCAAGATCAAACAACCTTCTTTGGATATGACGCACCAAAGGGCGTCTTGGATATGACTCACCAAAACAAGAACTTAAGCATTCTAGGATATGACACACCAAGAAGCCATCCAAAGGAGTTTTCAGATTTGGTAAGCGTGGGAAGCTTAACCCTCGTTACGTGGGACCATTCGAGATTCTGGATAGAGTGGGATCTCTAGCGTACCGTTTGGCATTGCCTCCATCGGCTCACCCGGTGCATAACGTGTTCCACGTATCTTTACTCAGAAAGTATGTACCAGATGAGTCTCATGTACTTAGCTACGAGGACATCGAGATCCAAGCTAATGGTACTTATGAAGAGTTTCCCGTGCGCATTTTGGAGCGTCAGGAGAAGCATTTGCGCAACAAGATCGTACCTTTGGTACGAGTGCTGTTGTCCAAGTCAAGGACCGAAGAAGTTACTTGGGAGACGTGGGAAACCGAGTTAGATATGCTCAGGCGTTTTCCCGAGTTATTCTCGACCTAAGTTTCGGGGTCGAAACTTCTTGTAAGGGGGAGGAGTTGTGATACCCCGTATTTTTTGTAAGGTTATTTTGGGAATTAGGGAATTTTCCCGGGTACCCGTTGTGTACGTCGGATTTAATTTAGGTAGCTTGAGACATTCTGTAATGTGCTCTGTATCTATAATATTTTTCTCAGTGAAATAATATACAGACAAGGTGCCTTGGAGTTTAATTGTCGTTCGCGTATGATAATTTTTATCCCCGTTTATCGTCAAGCTCGTTCAAAGCCGAATGGGCGGGAAAAGGGGGAAACGGCGACCGCCGTTCAGAAACGGCGACCGCCGTGGTTGGGCCCGAGATGTCAGCGTGTCAGCTTCTAGCTGGCCGCGACATGCCTAACGAAGGCGACCACCGCATTTACGGCGACCACCGCGTGCCCGCCGCAGGCAAAATCACGGCGACCGCCGTGATTGTCCAGTGGGCATTGCCCGTTGGTCGCCGGTGTCGTTCGAGGCGCGCCGTTGCGTCGTTTGCCGCGTCTGAGGGTTTGCAGATCACTCCTTGGGGTTTGCCTATAAATAGATGAGCTTGGGCATGGGTTTTGGGTCATCCACAACCCCGAATCGCTGCCAATTTCGCCTCTCGCCGGAGTTGTGTTTTCGCCGGAATTTGAAGGTCTCGCCGGTGTTGCTTTGGTGTGGTTCCTGAGTGCCTTTGTGAAGCTTTTGGTTAGCCTTGGAGGTTAGAAGCCAAAGCTAGTCGAAGGAGGCCGAACCGCTCGTGTTTTTGGGTGAGTTTTCTCTCGTTCTGTGTCGTCTGAGTTCTTCACGGCGACCGCCGTGTTCTTTGCGGCGACCGCCGTGATGAATACGGCGATCGCCGCCAAGAACAGCGACCGCCGCCAGTGCCCAGAACGCCTTCGTGGCTTTGGCTTGGTCGGTTGTCGTCGTGGCGTCTTTCCTTTCGTGTTCTTTCACCGTGTTTAGATTCGTACTGTTTATGTCGGATCTAACTTAGGGTTCCTTTTATGGGTCGACTAGAAGGTTGTTGTGCCGTCAGAACTATACCGTGTCAAGCCCGGAATCCAGTGACGTCTTTAGACTATTCTGCGGAGTAAGGCAAGTGGCGGTTCGCTCTTTCGTTCCATATTTACATTAATTATCAGTAGTTTATCTGAGTAATTAATTTGGAATGAATATTCTGTTTGTCTGGAAACGGTTTTGATAAACTGTTTTGAAAATCATATAATAGGTTGTATATCTGTTAGAACAACGCTATTATCTGTGATCGCCTTTCGGGCCTTTATGTGGATTTATCCTATAACTGTGGTGGTGCTTTAACTGTTTAGTTAGCACTGTTAGATAGGAACGTTACTCGGACTCTGTCCAGTCGTTTCTTTATAATCTGGTAGAGGGGTGGCTCGTCCCCATCCAATACCATTCTAAGATCATGATCGGTCTCTTACACATGTGTGTAGAGACATGACACTTAGCTGGTGTCATAAACCTTTCGGTATACGTCACTCTCGACGAAACGTATACTAAGATGTGTCGTCCCACTGGTGGGGTACACATGTAAAAGTCTATAACGTGATGTGTGTTTTTGAAACATAAATCAGATAAGTGCTACCTTGACGCACATAATTAATACACCTTGGGCGAGTAGTGCAGCTAAGTTCAGTGCAGCTAGGAAAACTCGTCTTGACTTGAATGTAGTACGTTCTCTTTCCAATCTGGATTCACTGTAGGCGATGAGGTTGGTCGTGAACCGAAGCATCTCAGTCAGTTTTAAATCATTGTTGAATGATTCTGTAATATTCCAGATTTGTCATTTTCTTCCTTAAAGACTCATTTCCGTTGGAGTCTTCTTTCGAGTCGATTTCTGTAAAGATTCAGTCTTCTAGAATCTTCTCTTGTGCATACCTCTTGTTTATTCCAGTAGGAATATGATGGTTGACTACCGTTATCAGTTATTATCCGAGAAGCGGTGAGTCTAACCTAATATGACTGCTTCGAACCAGTCTGCTTTATACCCTTGCTAGTCTATTCATTTAGACTAACCAACCAATATTTTCCCTTGCATGGTTGGCTGGTGTCATCCGTTCAATTCGGCACATCAGTTAAGAAGTAGCTCAGAAGATTAGAAGGACTATGGAGTCGGCGGTGGTTTTTGAATGTTTTAAGTATTTATTTAATCAGGTTATGATCCTTTGGACAATAACTCCGTTTGTAATGTACTTTCTTAGTCTTCCACTGTGTTTGGTTTAAACTATGTTTTGACCTATTCGGGATTGGGTTGTATCCCGTAACTCTTATTTCCTTGATAATGTTATGTTTTGGAATTTAATGCTTGATCTTTGTGTATCAATTGCATTTCATAAATTGTATTTATTTGGTAAAGCCTTGGGTGATCTCGGTAAGGAACACTGGGGTCACTGGCGGTAATACCTTTCCAAAAGGGTTAAGTTTTGGGGGTGTTACAGTTGTGGTATCAGAGCAAAAAGTTTTAAAACGGGTTTGGGATTTTATAAATCAATTATTCATTTTTCAAAATGCTTTAAAGAGGGCTCTGAATTTTCATTCTGAAAAGAATTTAAAAACACCGTTCATAGTCATGTCTTCTTTATAGTCTGATATAGTAAGCTTGCTTCTATGTCTAGAAAGACTAATTCCTTCCTTATTGTTCGATAGGATGGGTGTCTGCTTTTCTATTGGTAGGGGGTCGGAAGACGCCAAGTCGGATCAGCCGAGGCTAGATTTTCCGTTACCTCAGCGATGTTTCGAGGTTGGAGGCCCGAGTAGCCCGCCCGAAGACGTCAAGCACGTTCTCCCCGAGTCGGTTGTCCTTGTAGCTAGGAATGCTATGGTCCCTGAGCCTGCACCTGTGCCGCCACCAAGGGTGGAGAGAGTACAGGAATGGGAGCAAGAAGATGAGTTATCAAGGTATGAACAAGGGGTTTACCAAGATGACTTTCTGCTGGGACCAATTCCCGAGGAGATCGAGTACGAGGAGGAGGAAGAGGAGATGCTTGAGCAAGATCCTGTCGAGGACGAGGATATGATCGAGGATGATCCCGAGGATGAGGATCCCATCGAGGATGATCCCGAGGATGAGGATCCCATAGAGGATGATCCAGAAGAGGATCCAGAGTTGGACCTTGGAGGGCAGAATCAGGAGCCCGGTACAGGATTGTCACCAGTGCCAGAGTACGCACCCATGTCAGAAGCTGATTGGGAGGCACTGTATACCGAGTACGGTATTAGGAGAAGTGACAGGGAATCTCAGCCTATCCCTACTCCAAGGAGATGGAGGTCGGAATCCGAGCTGCAGGAGATTCTCCGCCAGAGCGAGGTAATCTCCGCAGAACAGCAGCGTCAGAGGGATGAGCTGATCGCCAGTACTCAGAGGAGGGCTGGAATAGGAGGACCAGTCATGGACGACCCATACTTTTCTATGACTAAGCTAGGACTATGTGCTTCAGGGTCAAGCAGAGTGCGAAACCCATCGCCAGAGCTCGATGGTGAGCCTAGCCCGAAGAGACCATGCACGAGTAGCCAGTCGTATGGGAGACATTTTGGAACGCCTTGAGGAGGAATGGCGTTGCCTATCGTAGTAGTTTCGTTTCTTAGTATTCCAAGTTGTACTTTGTGTAATATTTCAGTATTGCGGCAAGTACTTTGAGAAACACTTATATCATGGAGCAATGTTGTCCAAACGCTCGAATGATAAACTTATGTGTAACTTGTGTAAGAATTCGAAGGTTCATCTATAAAATGCCAAGTTGATCTATTCTGAGTGATTTATGTACATTGATATATTGCATAAGTATGTTGCATAATATTAATGTATTGAATGCTTGGAATTGGATCGGTAAACAGATGGTGAACCCAAGAAGCACGAGAAACTCGACTCGAGCCGGTGCTGGGACTAGCCAAAACCCCAGACCAGCAGGAAGAGGTGTTCAGGATGAACACGAGTCTGAGTCTCGCGTCCAGCAGAGGCGTGAAGGTCAGGATCAGACCCAGGTGCCGACGCTATTTGATGCCGCAGCTGTTGAGGCGATCCGAGGGATCGTGATGCAGGCTATCACAGATGTCTTGAGACCAAGTGTGCCTCAAGCACAAGAAGTGCCTATTCACGCAGCGGTTCCTGATGTTGTGGAACCCAGAAACCCCGTGATTCAGGAGAATGCCGTTAGGGCGAGGGACATCTATGGTCGCGCTCTTAAGACCATTACTTCCATGAGACCCGACTGCTATAACGGGAAAGGGGAGCCAGTGGCAGTGACTCATTGGTTCTCCCATATGGAGAGGCTGTTCAGGAACGTGGAGTGTACGGAGGCCGAGAAGGTCCATATCGCTTCTCTTCAGCTGAAGGAGGAGGCTAGCGAGTGGTGGGAGAGCACTGGTTTGGCTGAGAGCCCAGTGTTGACTTGGTCGATGTTCAAGACCAAGATGGTTGATCGCTTTTTCTCTCGTGCTATGAGATAGGAGAAGCATAAAGAGTTCTTGTACCCTCAGACTGATGGTCTGAGAGTGACCGAGTTGGCATCTAAGTTCAACCATCTTCTACAGTATGCCACTGCCGAGATCACCAGCGATGCTCAAAAGATCTGGTACTTCCACGAGTGGATGAACCCGGATATCAAGCCATTAATGGTGCACCACACATGCTCTACCTTGGAGCAGTATGTGGATTGTGCCTATAAGCTGGAGGTAACTCTCGAGGAGTCGACCAAGAGGCGCAACCGACAGAAGTCGATGCAGAATCAGAACCATGGAGGTGGTTTTAAGCGCCCTGCGCCACCGTCTAACTTCGCCAAGTCCGGCCGAGCTAAGACGGAGATGACGCAAGGGGGATCGACTCAGCAGTCAAGGCATACCAGGAGTTCAGTTCAGTGTTATAACTGCGGTACTGCTGGGCACAAGAGCACTGAGTGTCGGAAGGAGAGGAGGCCATGCTTTGGGTGTGGACGTGATGCTCATCTGCAAAAGTTCTGCAAGCAGGGGAAGCAGAAGGGAGTAGAGTCGCAGCAAGGGTCAGTTCATCAGAGCAACCGACCTAGGTTTAAGCCTGCCGAGACTCCTAGCCCTTCAGTGCAGACGACTGCTCAGAACAGGGGAAAGGCCCCAGCTGTTTCTGGAAGTCAGGGCCAACGCTTGTACGAGATGCGTGAGGCAGATGGACCCAACGCTCCGATTGCTCAAGGTACTCTATACCTTCACTCTACTTCAGTGTGCATTCTGTTTGATTCTGGTGCTACACATTCCTTTATTTCGGATAGCTGTGTTAGCAAGTTAGACTTAGTGTGCAATGATTCGTGCGACCCTTTCATCGTTAATCTTCCTAATGGAGAACGTTTGGTGGGAACCAAGCATTTGTACGACTTTCCGATTACCATTCAGGGTAAGGAATTCGAGGCAGATTTAATCTGCATAGCCATGGCTCCATACGACATTATTCTCGGTATGGATTGGCTGACGCGTCATAAGGCGGTGATCGACTTCAGTTCAAGAACGGTGACGGTGTCATCCCGGGGCCAATTCGTGTGCAAGTTCAAAGGTCGAAATGACGCTGATAACGGCAAGCTGATCAATCCGATGGCTGCGTTTAAGCTACTATGACAAGGATGTGTCGGGTACCTTTGCTACTTGGATTCGCCCGAGGGGGGTGGACCTGAGGTTCTTGATATTCCTGTAGTTAGGGAATTTTCGGATGTCTTTCCGGAAGAAATTCCTGGATTACCCCCGAACCGTGACGTTGAGTTTTCTATTGATCTCGAGCCTGGTACGACGCCGATTTACAAATCACCGTATCGGATGGCTCCGGCTGAGATGCAAGAATTGAAGAATCAACTTGAAGATCTTCTTGATAAAGGTTATGTCAGGCCGAGTGCATCGCCGTGAGGTGCCCCGGTTTTATTCGTCAAAAAGAAGGACGGATCGTTCCGACTTTGTATCGACTATCGAGAGTTGAACAAGGTGACGATCAAGAACAAGTATCCTTTGCCTAGGATTGATGACTTGTTGGACTAGTTGCAAGGAGCAAAGGTGTTCTCCAAGATCGACTTAAGATCTGGATATCATCAACTCAGGATTCGGAAGCAGGACATTCCTAGAACTGCGTTCAGGACCAGATATGGTCATTACGAGTTCGTAGTGATGCCTTTTGGGCTTACAAATGCTCCAGCTGTCTTTATGGACTTGATGAACCGATGTTTTCACCAGTACTTGGATAAGTTCGTGGTGGTCTTCATAGACGACATCTTGATCTATTCTCCGAATGAAGAAGTCCACGAGGAACATCTACGGATTTCCTTGTCGATCCTTAGACAACATCAGCTTTTTGCTAAACTATCTAAATGTGAATTCTGGATGAAGGAAGTGGCTTTCTTAGGCCACGTGATCAATAAAAATGGGGTTATGGTTGATCCCCAAAAGATTGAAGCTGTGGCTAAGTGGACACAGCCTCAGAACGTAAAAGAGGTGCGCAGTTTTCTTGGACTTGCCGGGTATTATAGAAGGTTCGTAGAAGGATTTTCAAAGATCGCTCTACCTATGACCAATCTACTCCGCAAAGTCCACAAGAAGTTTGTCTGGAATGACAAGTGCGAGGTCAGTTTCCAGGAGTTGAAGCGACGGTTGACCTCGGCACCCATGTTAGCACTCCCAGAGGGGAATGACGATTATGTGGTCTATAGTGATGCTTCCAAGTGTGGTCTTGGTTGTGTTTTGATGCAAAGAGGCAAAGTCATTGCTTACGCATCTAGACAACTCAAGACTTACGAAGAAAACTATCCGACCCACGATCTTGAGTTAGCAGCGGTTGTCTTTGCGCTGAAGATTTGGAGGCATTACCTCTACGGTATAAGATGCCAAGTCTTCACCGACCACAAAAGTCTCAAGTATATATTTACTCAGAAGGAGTTAAATATGAGACAACGCCGCTGGCTAGAGTTGCTCAAGGACTACGACATGGAGTGGTTGTATCATCCGGGCAAGGCTAATGTAGTAGCTGATGCGCTAAGCCGGAAGACAACGCACGAGACTGTGGTAGCGTTGCTTACTGCTCAGACCAAGCTAAACCAAGAGTCATGCGACATTGAAGTCTTGTATGACCAGCGTAGAGGGTACCTGAGTATGATGGAAATTCAGGCTACACTGCTGGATCAAATCAAAGAAAAGCAAGTCGATGACATCATCTTGGTAAAGTTAAGCAGTGAGGTGATGGATGGGAAAGCTCCCAGTTTTGTGGTTCAGGATGATGGATCACTTTGGTTTCAGGATCGGATCTGTGTGCCTGACACAGAAGGTCTTCGTCAGTTGGTGATGAGAGAAGCTCATTCATCTGCTTATTCTGTGCATCCTGGCTCTAGCAAGATGTACAAGGATCTCAGGAAGAAGTTTTGGTGGCCAAACATGAAGTGGGACGTAGCAGACTTTGTGGCAAAGTGCTTAACTTGCCAAAAAGTCAAGATCGAGCACCGCAGACCAGGTGGTGAGATGCTACCTCTCCCCGTGCCAGAATGGAAATGGGAGGACATTTCCATGGACTTCGTCACTGGGCTACCCAAGACTCGAAGTCAGAGAGATGCTATCTGGGTAATTGTGGATAGGCTTACGAAGAGTGCTCATTTCATAGCCATCAAGACCACATGGGAAACCCAGAAGCTAGCCGAAGTTTACCAGAAGGAGATTGTCCGCTTACATGGCATTCCTAAGACCATTGTATCGGACCGAGATGGCCGCTTCATGTCAAGATTCTGGAAGGAACTTCATAAGGCTATGGGGACCGAGTTGAGGTTCAGTATAGCGTTTCATCCTCAGACAGATGGCCAGTCTGAAAGGACCATCCAGACTCTGGAGGATATGCTTAGAGCTTGTGTGCTCGATCGTCCGACTAGCTGGGAGGACAGCTTGAGTCTGATTGAGTTCACATACAACAATAGCTGGCATGCTACAATCAAGATGGCTCCGTTTGAAGCTTTGTATGGTCGTAGATGCAGATCTCCGATTTGTTGGGACGATAATGCCGATAAAATTCTGCTTGGACCAGAGTTGGTCGAAAGGACGGCTTCAGACATTGCTTTGATCAGACAAAGAATGTTGACCGCTCAGAGTCGACAGAAGTCCTACGCAGATCGGAAGCGCAGGACTGTCGAGTTCGAGGTCGGTGACAAGGTTTTTGTCAAGGTATCGCCATCCAAAGGAGTTTTCAGATTTGGTAAGCGTGGGAAGCTTAACCCTCGCTACGTGGGACCATTCGAGATTCTGGATAGAGTGGGATCTCTAGCGTACCGTTTGGCGTTGCCGCCATCGGCTCACTCGGTGCATAACGTGTTCCACGTATCTTTACTCAGAAAGTATGTACCAGATGAGTCTCATGTACTTAGCTACGAGGACATCGAGATCCAAGCTAATGGTACTTATGAAGAGTTGCCCGTGCGCATTTTGGAGCGTCAGGAGAAGCATTTGCGTAACAAGATCGTACCTTTGGTACGAGTGCTGTGGTCCAAGTCAAGGACCGAAGAAGTTACTTGGGAGACGTGGGAAACCGAGTCAGATATGCTCAGGCGTTTTCCCGAGTTATTCTCGACCTAAGTTTTGGGGTCAAAACTTCTTGTAAGGGGGAGGAGTTGTGATACCCCGTATTTTTTGTAAGGTTATTTTGGGAATTAGGGAATTTTCCCGGGTACCCGTTATGTACGTTGGATTTAATTCAGGTAGCTTGAGACATTCTATAATGTGCTCTGTATCTGTAATATTTTTCTCAGTGAAATAATATACAGACAAGGTGCCTTGGAGTTTAATTGTCGTTCGCGTACGATAATTTTTATCCCGGTTTATCGTCAAGCTTGTTCAAAGCCGAATGGGCGGGAAAAGGGGGAAACGGCGACCGCCGTTCAGAAACGGCGACCGCCGTGGTTGGGCCCGAGATGTCAGCGTGTCAGCTTCTAGCTGGCCGCGACAGGCCTAACGACGGCGACCGCCGCATTTACGGCGACCGCCGCGTGCCTGCCGCAGGCAAAATCACGGCGACCGCCGTGATTGTCCAGTGGGCATTGCCCGTTGGTCGCCGGTGTCGTTCGAGGCGCGCCGTTGCGTCGTTTGCCGTGTCTGAGGGTTTGCAGATCACTCCTTGGGGTTTGCCTATAAATAGATGAGCTTAGGCATGGGTTTTGGGTCATCTACAACCCCGAATCGCTGCCAATTTCGCCTCTCGCCGGAGTTGTGTTTTCGCCGGAATTTGAAGATCTCGCCGGTGTTGCTTTGGTGTGGTTCCTAAGTGCCTTTGTGAAGCTTTTGGTTAGCCTTGGAGGTTAGAAGCCAAAGCTAGTCGAAGGAGGCCGAACCGCTCGTGTTTTTGGGTGAGTTTTCTCTCGTTCTGTGTCGTCTGAGTTCTTCACGGCGACCGCCGTGATGAATACGGCGACCGCCGCCAAGAACAGCGACCACCGCCAGTGCCCAAAATGCCTTCGTGGCTTTGGCTTGGTCGGTTGTCGTCGTGGCGTCTTTCCTTTCGTGTTCTTTCGCCGTGTTTAGATTCGTACTGTTTATGTCGGATCTAACTTAGGGTTCCTTTTATGGGTCGACTCGAAGGTTGTTGTGCCGTCAGAACTATACCGTGTCGAGCCCGGAATCCAATGACGTCTTTAGACTATTCTGCGGAGTAAGGCAAGTGGCGGTTCGCTCTTGCTCTTTCGTTCCATATTTACATTAATTATCAGTAGTTTATCTGAGTAATTAATTTGGAATGAATATTCTGTTTGTCTGGAAACGGTTTTGATAAACTGTTTTGAAAATCATATAATAGGTTGTATATCTGTTAGAACAACGCTATTATCTGTGATCGCCTTTCGGGCCTTTATGTGGATTTATCCTATAACTGTGGTGGTGCTTTAACTGTTTAGTTAGCACTGTTAGATAGGAACGTTACTCGGACTCTGTCTAGTCGTTTCTTTATAATCTGGTAGAGGGGTGGCTCGTCCCCATCCAATACCATTCTAAGATCATGATCGGTCTCTTACACATGTGTGTAGAGACAAGACACTTAGCTGGTGTCACAAACCTTTCGGTATACGTCACTCTCGACGAAACGTATACTAAGATGTGTCGTCCCACTGGTGGGGTACACATGTAAAAGTCTATAACGTGATGTGTGTTTTTGAAACATAAATCAGATAAGTGCTACCTTGACGCACATAATTAATACACCTTGGGCGAGTAGTGCAGCTAAGTTCAATGGAGCTAGGAAAACTCGTCTTGACTTGAATGTAGTACGTTCTCTTTCCAATCTGGATTCACTGTAGGCGATGAGGTTGGTCGTGAACCGAAGCATCTCAGTCAGTTTTAAATCATTGTTGAATGATTCTGTAATATTCCAGATTTGTCATTTTCTTCCTTAAAGACTCATTTCCGTTGGAGTCTTCTTTCGAGTCGATTTCTGTAAAGATTCAGTCTTCCAGAATCTTCTCTTGTGCATACCTCTTGTTTATTCCAGTAGGAATATGATGGTTGACTACCGTTATCGGTTATTATCCGAGAAGCGGTGAGTCTAACCTAATATGACTGCTTCGAACCAGTCTGCTTTATATCCTTGCTAGTCTATTCATTTAGACTAACCAACCAATATTTTCCCTTGCATGGTTGACTGGTGTCATCCGTTCGATTCGGCACATCAGTTAAGAAGTAGCTCAGAAGATTAGAAGGACTATGGAGTCGGCGGTGGTTTTTGAATGTTTTAAGTATTTCTTTAATCAGGTTATGATCCTTTGGACAATAACTCCGTTTGTAATGTACTTTCTTAGTCTTTCGCTGTGTTTGGTTTAAACTATGTTTTGACCTATTCGGGATTGGGTTGTAATCCCGTAACTCTTATTTCCTTGACAATGTTATGTTTTGGAATTTAATGCTTGATCTTTGTGTATCAATTGCATTTCATAAATTGTATTTATTTGGTAAAGCCTTGGGTGATCTCGGTAAGGAACACTGGGGTCACTGGCGGTAATACCTTTCCAAAAGGGTTAAGTTTTGGGGGTGTTACAGAAACACTTAAAGCAACTTCAACTTCAGCCTTCTCGTCTTATGCACGAACCGAGCCATTGATGGGATCCATATTCACATCATCCTCTCCTCCTTTGAGAGGATTCGACCTCGAATCTTCATTGTTTTGTGCAAGGAAAGGCTTCGAAGTTCCTTCTTCAGCTCGGCCATCAGTTTCCAGAAAACAGGTCTGTCTTCAACTGGATCTTTCTCTCTCGTCCGGAATCAGAATTGAGTGATTCCAAAGCCCGGAGTTAGATCTTGAAGTCTAGTTTATTCCCTCAAAGTTTTAGAATTTTCTGGGTGGGGAATAAAAAGATATGCCTGTTTTACTGAGATGCTGTTGAAAGATCCGGGATGGAAATCTTGGCTGGCCTTCTCTTGTTTCAATGACTTGGCTCTTGCTTCGACGCACCGACGAGGGTCCCTTCGCCTTGAATGGCTCTGATACCAAATGTTGTGCTCAAGCACATGCCAGGATCCAAATCAGTACAAGGTGAAGGGCGACGAGACTTTGTTTAGCAATGTCCCGACAAAATGCTCAGAGTTGATATGTTTTGTGTTTCTTTTTGGAAAGAGAAAGATATAACTCTTCTAGACGGTTCTAGACGAGTTTGGGATATAACTCTTCAAGTATGATCTTGAAGAGTTTGGGATAGGCAACTCACAATCCTCGGATACAACTCACCAAGAAATATGAGAAGATATTGATTGACCATGGATGTAACGCACCAAGATCAAACAACCTTCTTTGGATATGACGCACCAAAGGGCGTCTTGGATATGACTCACCAAAACAAGAACTTAAGCATTCTAGGATATGACACACCAAGAAGCCATCATTCATGTGAAGCTTGGAATTCAAACAAATATGTTTTTTCTCAATTCAAGCTTACCTTATAAATGATGGGAAACATGCCTTAAATAGGCTACAAAAGTGAATTAAAGAAAATGCTAGAAAATGCTAATATTCTAGCACTAACTCTACCCACTAACTAATCCACTAACTTAGCTAATTTAATTAATAAAGAAAATGCTATTAATCTAGCACTACTTTACCCACTAACTTAGCTAATTTAATTGATTTCTAAATTAAATAAATAACTAGAAACACTTAAAGCAACTTCAACTTCAGCCTTCTCGTCTTATGCACGACCGAGCCTTTGATGGGATCCATATTCACATCACTCTTCCAGTGCCAGAATGGAAATGGGAAGATATTGCTATGGATTTCGTCACTAGGCTGCCAAAGAGTCAAAGTCAGAAGGATGCTATATGGGTAATCATTGACAGGCTCACGAAGAGTGCTCACTTCGTGGCTATCAAGTCAACATGGGGAACCCAGAAGCTATCAAAAGTGTTTTTACACGAGATTGTCCGTTTGTATGGTACTCTAAAGACCATTGTATCGGATCGAGATGGCCGATTCATGTCAAGATTCTGGAAAGAACTACATAAGGCCATGGGAACCGAGTTGAGATTCAGCACTGCGTTTCATCCTCAAACGGATGGACAGTCTCAGAGGACCATCTAGACCTTGGAAGATATGCTAAGAGCTTGTACACTCGATCGTCCGACTAGCTGGGAGAACAACCTAAGTCTGATTGAGTTCATATACAACAACAGTTGGCATGTGATAACAACAATTTGTCGTGCTAATTACTGCTATGCAAGTAATCCAAACAAACCTAATACGTAGTCTTAAGTAAGTAAGGGTCAAGTCCACAGGGAGACAAATTCTATCTGTATGTATAATTTCTATGTCAATCTTTAAGTAGCCAGAGGGGGGTTTTGTGTGTTTTAGAAGATCTAAGCATGTAAAAACTAACAAACTAAAGATTATGAATTCAGTAATTGGGGAAATAGCTCAGCCAAACAAACATCCACTATTCGTATGATAAGTTGATCATAGATAATCATTCAATATCTCATGCAATGGAAATTCCTATTCCTTTTCTAAAGTAACTACAAGCACAACCAGATACTTATAGCACTAACTAATTAAACAACCATGAAACCATCAAGATTCAGTTTAACAGCAACATTAAGGATAGGAATATAGATAGGATACAATCTAGTATAAAACAACCAGCTTTTATACTAGAATGTAAATCAGTTCTCTTCTACATAAGACTATCACAACCAGTTACTAGTATGATGCAGTTGCTACTCCGATAAAGATATGCTCAACCAGTAACAATCTAAATCTAGCAATCAACCAATAGAGACAATACCTAGTTACACAAGCTAGAGATTATCAATATTAATCATAAACAATTCAAGCAAGAGAATAGATAAAATCCATGCGATAGATAAGGAACGAAAATCTCACAACTAAATCAAGACGAAAGCTTCAATTGTCTGACTAAGCAAGGGAGGCTTAGTTCTTCATAGCAAGGTACGTAGAAAGGAAAAACAATGAAAGTAGGGTTCGAGAGAGGAAACAAGCCTTTTCTCTACCCTTAAATACTAAAAGGAAATAAGATCTCTAAACATAAATTAAAACGAAATAATAAAAATACTTAATAATAATAAAATAAGCAAATAAGGAAAAAGAGTTTGGATCCACTTCCGACGGGGGCGGTGGTCGCCACAAGCCTGGAGGCGGTCGCCGCCAGAGCACTTCTTGACGGTTCTTCGCTTCAGCTCTAGAAATCTCCTAAAATGCCTCCAAGTGACGTCTTCAGTGTCTCCACTCCAATGCTCCAGTAAAGCTCCAATGCTTCCCTAAACACCACTAAATATATGCTAAAACTCCGTCTATACACACAACATAATTGTGTGTATCAAACTCCCCCACACTTGAATCTCTACTCGTCTCGAGTGGATAGAAAACTACCACTCATCATCAATAAAATCCCTAGATCATCAACATGCACAAAAGCTCACTATAAAGAGAACTAGCACCTACATGAAAGCTCAACATCCTCCTAACCATCCATATAAAATTGACTAATCAATCAGCATAATGCAACAACCAACAACAACAACAATCTAATCCTCAGCTCCAATCAAACACGCCATCCAAGTCCAACATCATCAAAGAGAATGAAATAACATCAAAATGACTACAACTTATTCCTCCAAGTGAAAACCTACCCAAAACACTCCTATACTCCACTTCTTATGTCTTATGCGCCGGTAAATTGATAGTCCTAAAACACTCAATTTTTTTTCCACTCATTTTGCTTAGGTGCCTTTTCAGGTTTTCACCTAACACTCTCTTTTCATTTTTCAAATTGGACTCACCACCTCACTTCACTCTGAATCTATTTTTTCCATGGCCTAATGCCAGCCAGATTACCTGCTTATTGCATGAACCGCCCTTTCAGGTTTTCAGTCCATCCCAGGATTTTTTTATTGCCTTTTTACTTTCTTTTTGGCTTTTTTTTTCTTTTCAGAATAACAATAGGAAATACAGAATCCACTCCCCCACACTTGTGATAAGCATTGTCCTCAATGAAACTGGACAAAAAGAATAGGGGAAGTAAGAAAATGTACCACTACTGCGAAGGTGGTGGGCGAAAGTGCGGGCCCATGAACGCGTTCCACTGGCGCATCTGTTCCTCCATAGCTCTAATGATGTCATTGTGCTGCTGCATCATAGTAGACTGCTCAGCATGGTATTCTCTCTCCTCACGTCGGAAGTCGACAAACTCCGACTCCATGGACCTCTGACGAGTATCCATCTGCTGTAGCGTCTCCCACATCCTCATTTGTAAATCGGGATGCTCCTCAGCAGCTGCCTGCATCTCAGGCATCGCAGTATCCTCATCCTCCTCGGACTCCTCAGGCTACTCCACAGGTGCAGCAGAAACACCAACAGCGGAGGTGCCCGCAACATTGCTGCCTCCAGCACCAATCCTGTATCGGCTCAGATCAAAGTCCACATAACGAGGCCCATATGGCACCTCAACAGGCAAGAGAATATGGAGCTTGTAGCAGCCCCTCGAACCATACAGCCAATACTGACATGGCAGACTCCCAGACAAGACACCCACCGTCCTAAGCTGATGGAAATCATAAGTATAGCCCGAAGTAAGCTGCTGAGACGGGTCGGGTAGATCAATACCCAGATGCAGACCTATCAGAGAAATCATAAGTATAGCCCGAAGTAAGCTGCTGAGACGGCTCTGGAACTTCCTACAACACGCAATAAACAAGGATCACCAGTCCTTCACCACTGCGCACCCGGGTGTCATGCTCCAGACGGCCTCCAAATCAAGATACGGCACCTTGTTCATCTCGGACTGGCCAAGGAATGCCATACGAATCACCTTATGTGCCAACCTTAGACACGGGTGAGACCACTTGTAGTTGTACTCGCCATGTCGTGGATCAAAAATTATGGTTCTCGTAGAAAGACACCAGAAATGAACAAATCCCTGTGCCGCATCCCAATCCTCCTGAGAAGAGGGTGGCTTGGTTATCCCAAGCGCTGCATCCAACTCCTCATAGGACAAGGAATGGTTGCTGCCAGCCAACCGAAAAGTGATCCTACCCTCAGCCTCCACATTCTCAAAACTGATCAGAAATTCCTCCATCCAAGTGGGGAAGGTCGGCGCCCCACGATGGAAGAAACCGCCCAAACCACACTGAGAAAATAATCTCTCAGTACACTCATATAGACGAAGCGCCCGCATCGTCTCAGGATCAAAGAACATAGTAGTGAACATTTGCTTTTTCTTAATAATTTTCCCACGCGTTTCCTCAATTTCAGTCCACCTCGGGCGAGATCGGGATGTAGAGCCGTGTTTAAACATATTCAATGACGATATAGAGACTAGCTACAATACCCAAATCGAAGGAAAAAGAGCAGAAATCACCGATATAGATGCGGCGGTCGCCGTAAGGAGGACGTCGGGCGCCGGGTTGAAGGCGGCGGTCGCCGTGATCAAGGCGGCGGTCGCCGCTTAGAACACGTCGAAGAATTCCAGAAAATTTGCAGCGTCTTACAGGGGCCGCGGTCCGTGGTGGCTTGGCTTACGGCGGGGGGCGGCGAGGAGGACAAGGGGGCGGCGGGCGCTGCTAGAGAGGTTTAGGGTTTGAGGGTGTTTGTGAGGAAGGGGGAAAGGGGAAAGTGAGGTAAAAGGGCAATCTGATGTCGACGCCAATATTTTTTTTTTTTTTTTTTGGGGAATGAAATCATACCTGAGAATGGCGACGATCGCCGTAATTAAACGGCGGTCGCTGCCATTTTCCGTAGCCAAAGTTTCGAAGGGGGGGGGGGGGGGGGGTTGGCGGCGGTCGCCGTAAGGTTGGCGGCGCTCACCGTAATTAAACGACGGTCGCTGCCATTGGCCGTAGCCAAATTGGCTGGTGAGGCTTTGGCGGCGGTCGCCGCCTCTCCTTCTTCACTTTTTTCTCACGCTTCCTGCAGGTTAGTTCGACACAGAAAGCAAAACTAGAATAAAATCAATTGAAATTAACTAAGGGAAAGGAAATAAACTACCTAACATCGGGTTGCCTCCCGAGAAACGCCTTAGTTAACGACTTGGCTCGACCTCATGCTAGCTCATCATTTCTCAGCTTCGGGTTCCTTCAGGAACGCCTCTTCAATGTTGTCCTTGGTGAATCCCTCATGATACTTCTTCACTCTTTGCCCATTCACCTTGAACACTGTCTGTGTTGCTTCATCATGTAGTTCTATGGCACCATGTGGGAATACTTGGGTAACTATGTAAGGACCTGCCCAACGCGATCTCAGCTTGCCTGAGAAAAGTCTAAGGTGAGACTGAAATAAGAGGACTTTGTCACCAATCTTGAAGTCCTTCCTCAATATGTTTCTGTCATGCCATGCCTTAGTCCTTTCTTTATAGTGAATGGCATTGTCATAAGCCTCGATCCTTGCTTCCTCCAGCTCTTGCAATTGAAGTTACGAAGCTCTCCAGCCTCATCAAGTCTCAAGCTGCAATTCTTGACAGCCCAATATGCCTTGTGCTCTAGCTCAACTGGAAGGTGACAAGCCTTACCAAACACCAACCTAAAGGGTGACTTTCCAATCGGTGTTTTGTAAGCTGTCCTATATGCCCATAGTGCATCATCAAGCCTTAAACTCCAGTCTTTTCTATTGGGAGACACTGTCTTTTCCAAGATGGATTTGATCTCCCTATTTGACACTTCAGCTTGCCCATTTGTTTGTGGGTGATAGGCAGTAGAAACTCTCTGCGTGACATGGTATTTCTTCAATAGCGCAGTGATTGTCCTATTGCAGAAGTGAGTTCCTCTATCACTTATGAGAGCTTTTGGGATCCCAAACCTGGTAAATATATTTGACTTTAAGATTCTGCAACAACCTTAGAGTCATCAGTTCTGGTGGCCTTCGCTTCCACCCATTTGGAAACGTAGTCCACCGCAAGCAAAATATATATATATTACCGCAAGAGGATGGAAATGGTCCCATGAAGTCAATGCCCCAAACATCGAAGATTTTACAAAAAATCAAACCAGTTTGTGGCATCTCATCCCTACTAGACATGTTTCCAACTCTTTGGCACCTGTCGCAAGATTTACAATGGCTATGCGCATCCTTGAAGATGGAAGGCCACCAAAATCCTGCGTCAAGTACCTTCCTTGCTGTCCTTTGAACCCCAAAATTCCCACCACATGCTTCTGAATGACAAAAGGTAAGGAGACAATTTACCTCATTTTCTGGGATGCACCGACGAATTACCTAATCAGAGCAATGCTTCCATAGGTAAGGGTCGTTCCAGACAAAGAATTTGGCTGAACTGCGTAGCCTGTCCCTCTGAGACTTGTTGAAAGGTGGAGGAAATTCACCCGTGGTGAGAAAATTCACCAAATCAGCATACCATGGCTCTACAGTAATTAGCCTGAATAGAGACTCATCAGGAAAACTTGTCTGAATCTGAGTCTGTGGGGTTCCATCTTCATGGACAATTCTGCTGAGATGATCAGCAACAAGATTCTCAGCCCCCTTCTTATCCTTGATCTCAACATCAAACTCTCTGAGTAATAAGATCCACCGAATCAGCCTCGGCTTCGCCTCTTTCTTCGTCATCAGATAGCGCAGAGCAGCATGGTCGGAATAGACAATGACCTTTGTACCAAGGAGGTACTGCCTAAATTTTTCAAGAGCAAAAACTACAGCAAGCATCTCTTTCTCTGTAGTGGAGTAGTTCCTCTGTGCACCATTCAGGGTCATAGATGCATACTGGATTACATAAGAAGCTCTTGCTTCCTTTTGACCCAGCACAACCCCCACAGCATAGTCACTGGCATCGCACATGATCTCAAAGGGCTTAGACCAATCAAGAGCCTGAATAATTGGGGCACTTGTCAGGCGAGCCTTCAGGTCATCAAAGGCTGCCCGACACTCAGTTGTGAACTCAAAACCAATCTCTTTCTTCAGCAGGTCGCACAGAGGTGATGAGATCTTGGAGAAGGCTTTAATAAACCTGCGATAAAAACCTGTATGGCCTAGAAAAGAACGAACTTCGCGAACATTAGTAGGATAGGGCAAAGACTGAATTACTTCAATCTTCGCCTTATCGACCTCAATACCTCTAGACGACACAATATGACCAAGTACAATGCCCTGCTCTACCATGAAGTGACACTTCTCAGAATTAAGCACTAAATTAGTGTCAACACATCTTGCAAGCACAAGTGATAGGTGATTTAGGCATGCATCAAAATTATCGCCATGTACAGTAAAGTCATCCATAAAGACCTCTATGAAATTCTCAATGTACTCAGAAAAGATGCTTACCATACACCGCTGAAAGGTTCCAGGGGCATTGCACAACCCAAATGGCATCATGCGATAGGCAAAAGTGCCAAACGGACAAGTGAATGTCGTCTTTGCTTGATCCTCAGGTGCAATGGCTATCTGAAAGTATCCTGAATACCCATCCAAAAAGCAATAGAAAGCACGACCCGAAAGTCTTTCAAGCATCTGATCAATAAATGGAGGAGGGAAGTGATCCTTTCTAGTTACCGCATTCAGCTTACGGTAGTCAATACAAACTCTGTATCATGTTTGCAGCCTGGTGGGGACTAGCTCTCCCTGTTGGTTTCCCACAACTGTAATCCCTCCTTTCTTCGGGATAACCTGTGTAGGACTAACCCATTTACTGTCAGAAATAGGAATATCATACCTACTTGTAGGAGTTTCAGGACTTCTTTCTTGACAACATCCATCATAGGTGGGTTCAGACGCCTCTGGGGCTGCCTAGATGACATCTCCTCTCCTTCCAGCAAAATACGGTGCATGCAGGTGGTAGGGCTGATTCCCTTGATGTCAGCAATGGTCCATCCAATTGCTGTTTTATGTTCTTTGACAACCACCACTAGTCTCTCTTCCTGATCCTTGGTGAGCTTGCTTGAGATGATCACCGGTAATGTCTCCTTGTCTCCAAGAATTACATACTTGAGGTGATCGGGAAGTGGCTTTAACTCAACCACTGGTTCCTGCACAATAGAGGGCAAAAGCTTCTCGCTAGGCAGGGTTAGTGGTAAAGGTGATTTACCTGGTAGCTCAATAGGAAGCTTATAGTAAGCATCCAACTCATTGACGACTTCCTGCATGTCAGTAGATAAAGTGAAATCCAAACTAGAATCAACAATAATAGATTGCGTGTCATCTAGGCAGTCCACATCAAAAACATCTTGCACCACATGCTCAAGTACATCAATTGCACATAGAGAATGATCATCAGAAGGATATTTCATGGCTTCATAGATGTTGTAATTGATAGTTTGGCCATCAAATTCCATAGTCAAGGAACCAGTACTCACATTAATCTTTGTATTGGCGGTTTTCAGGAATGGTCTCCCTAACAGAATAGGGGCTGCATGCTTATCATGTTCCTTATTAAGTATAAAGAAGTCAGCAGGAAAAGTAAGATCACCAACCATAACCAATACATCCTCCACTATCCCTATAGGACGCACACTAGATCGATCAACTAACTGAATGGAAATATTAGTCCCATGCATGGGTTCTAATCGTAAGGATTCACAAAGGGATGAAGGTAGAACATTAATGGAGGCACCCAAATCTAACATGGCTTTATTGAACTTGGTACCTCCAATAGTAATTGGAATGGTGAACATACCTGGGTCTCCACACTTCTTGGGTAAGCGCTTCTGAAACACAGCTGAAACATGTTCGCTTACCTTCACCTTCTTCTTGCTGTTCCTATCCTGATTTCTCTTTGTTGTGCACATCTGCTTCAAGAACTTAGCATAACGAGGAACAAATTTGATCAAATTAAGGAGAGGAATGTTTACCTCAACGTTTCTGAACATCTCAAACATGTCCTTGTCCTGCGCAAGTGGCTTGGTACGCTTTAATGCAGATGGGAATGGTGGAACAGGCTTCCAATCAGGAAAAATCGGAGTCATGGACTCCTTCTCAGCTTCTGCATCGACTACAGGGAGGCGACGGTCGCCGTAAGGCTGGCGGCGGTCGCCGCTGACATCGTCAGAATTCTCGGAAATTTCACCGTCACGACGGTCGTTGCTTTCTGGGCGGCAGTCGCCGTAAGGAGGGCGGCGGTCGCCGCTGGCGCTCTGCTCCAAGTCCGGATCTTCTTCCTTGTTAACCTCAGAATTGTCCTCTTCGAGCCTCTTCCCACTCCTTAGAGTTACAACACTGACATTACGAATGTTCAGGTTCACTTCCGTTTGAGATGGAAGTTTACCAGAATCCTTCGCTTCAAGTTTACTCACTACTTGAGAGATCTGACCCACCTGCCTTTCCAAGTTCTGAATGCTAGCTTGTGTAGTTTCTTGTAATTACAATGATCTCTTACTTAGCTTAGCAACAGTCTCATTGAGATTGACGTTGCTCTACACTAGCATCTGCATCATATCTGCCATGAAAGGTGATGGGTTTGAGCTCTGCCCTTGAGGTTTTAGCACATATGGTTGCCTAGATTGTTGAGGATTACCCTGTTGTTGCACTTGACCTTGATTGTATTCCGGGTCTTTCCACCTGAAGTTGGGATGATCCCTCCAACCTGGATTGTATGTATTGGAGTAGGGATCATGCCTAGGCCTCTGCTGATATCCTCCTACTGCATTCACTTCCTCTTGGAGTGTAGGGCATGAATCAGTAGGATGCAAGTCATCGTGACAAATCTCACAGGCTTTAGCCTGCTGAGGCGTTCCTTTCAGCTTCAGACGCCTCACTTCTTCTTTCAGTACATCAAAATCAGCTTGATCAATAGGAGGTTTAGAACCAACTGCCAGCAGACCTTGAGAACCTCTTCCGCTGAATTGCCTAGAATCATCAGCTAGTGTAGCAAAAATCTCCATTGCCTCTTCATATGTCCTTTTCATGATATTCCCACCACAAGCAGAATTTACCATTCTACGATCCTCTTCGTGGAGCCCTCCGTGAATATAGAGAATCAGATCATGAGCAGCATAACCATGATAAGGGCAACTAGTCACCAGACTCTTGAATCGCTCAAAATAGTCATAGAGAGATTCATTAGCACATTGCTCTATGTTGCTGATTTTCTTGTTGAGATGGGTTGATTTGATTGCTGGAAAGTATTTATCAAGAAACACCTTATTCAAGTTCACCCAAGTAGTAATGCCGCCTGATGGTAGAGAGTGGTACCAGTCCTTAGCCGTCTCCTTCAGAGAGAAGGAAAAAGGTCTCAATTTCATCTGCTCTTCAGTGATATCAGATGGGCACATGCTGGTGCAGACTTCATGAAATTCATTCAGGTGCTTGATAGGGTCTTCTAGTGGCGTCCCATTGAATTTCGGAAGTAAATGGATTACTCCTGTCTTAAGCTCAAAATTTACCCCATCAGCAAGGGCATAGAATCGTACAGCCCTAACCGATTGCTCCAGGTTTGGGGCTGTCAAGGATTCAAGAGTAACACGTTCTAATGCCATTGCTTCAGCTTCCTGGAGTAATAAACGCGCAGCCCTGTGAGTTTGGGAGAGAGTTCTCTCAATTTCTAGATCAAAAACAAGAGGTGAATTATTAGTAACACGGGTGTGAACCATAAGATAGGTTCACACCAAGATTGGCACACAAATCACACACACAAAATAGATTATTGCCTCCCCGGCAATGGTGCCAATTTGATAACAGCAATTTGTCGTGCTAATTACTGCTATGCAAGTAATCCAAACAAACCTATTACGTAGTCTTAAGTAAGTAAGGGTCGAGTCCACAGGGAGACAAATTCTATCTTTATGTATAATTTCTATGTCAATCTTTAAGTAGCTAGAGGGGGGTTTTGTGTGTTTTAGAAGATCTAAGCATGTAAAAACTAACAAACTAAAGATTATGAATTCAGTAATTGGGGAAATAGCTCAGCCAAACAAACATCCACTATTCGTATGATAAGTTGATCATAGATAATCATTCAATATCTCATGCAATGGAAATTCCTATTCCTTTTCTAAAGTAACTACAAGCACAACCAGATACTTATAGCACTAACTAATTAAACAACCATGAAACCATCAAGATTCAGTTTAACAGCAGCATTAAGGATAGGAATATAGATAGGATACAATCTAGCATAAAACAACCAGCTTTTATACTAGAATGTAAATCAGTTCTCTTCTACATAAGACTATCACAACCAGTTACTAGTACGATGCAGTTGCTACTCCGATAAAGATATGCTCAACCAGTAACAATCTAAATCTAGCAATCAATCAATAGAGACAATACCTAGTTGCGCAGGCTAGAGATTATCAATATTAATCATAAACAATTCAAGCAGGAGAATAGATAAAATCCATGCGATAGATAAGGAACGAAAATCTCACAACTAAATCAAGACGAAAGCTTCAATTGTCTGACTAAGCAAGAGAGGCTTAGTTCTTCATAGCAAGGTACGTAGAAAGGAAAAACAATGAAAGTAGGGTTCGAGAGAGGAAATAAGCCTTTTCTCTACCCTTAAATACTAAAAGGAAATAAGATCTCTAAACATAAATTAAAACGAAATAATAAAAATACTCAATAATAATAAAATAAGCAAATAAGGAAAAAGAGTTCGGATCCACTTCCGACGGGGGCGGCGGTCGCCGCAAGCCTGGCGGCGGTCGCCGCCAGAGCACTTCTTGAGGGTTCTTCGCTTCAGCTCCAGAAATCTCCTAAAATGCCTCCAAGTGACATCTTCAGTGTCTCCACTCCAATGCTCCAGTAAAGCTCCAATGCTTCCCTAAACACCACTAAATATGTGCTAAAACTCCGTCTATACACACAACATAATTGTGTATATCAGCATGCTACCATTAAGATGGCTCCATTCGAGGCTTTGTACGGTCAAAGGTGCAGATCTCCGATTTGTTGGGATGAAAATGCCAACAAGGTTCTGCTCGGACCGGAGTTAGTCGAAAGGACTGCCTCGAACATTGCTTTGATAAGACAAAGGATGTTGACAGCTCAAAGTCGACAGAAGTCTTACGCAGATCTGAAGCGTAAGAATGTCGACTTGGAGGTTGGTGACAAGGTGTTTGTCAGAGTGTCGCCATCCAAGGGTGTGTTTAGGCTTGGTAAGCGTGGGAAGCTTAACCCTCGCTACGTGGGACCATTTGAGATCCTTGATAGAGTGGGGTCTCTAGCGTATTGTTTGGCATTGCCGCCATCGGCACATCTAGTGCATAACGTGTTCCACGTATCTTTGTTGAGGAAGTACGTGCCAGATGAGTCTCATGTGCTGAGTTATGATGACATTGAGATTCAGACAAATGGTACCTACGAGGAGATATCGGTGCGTATTCTTGAACGCCGTGAGAAGCAGTTATGGAACAAGGTGGTACCATTGGTACGGATTTTGTGGTCCAAGTCAGGAACTGAAGAAGTTACTTGGGAAACCTGAGAAACGGAGGCGGATATGCTTAGATGTTTTCCCGAGCTATTTTCGGCCTAGTTTCGTGGTCAAAACTTTTTGTAAGGGGGAGGTGATGTAATACCCCTCATTTTAATAAAGAGTATTTTGGTAAGTTTTCCAAACACTCGTATTATAGTCGAATTATTTTTAGAGAAGTTTAGACTTTCTGTTAAATACTTGATCTCTGTAATAATTCCTTGAGTGGAATAAAATACATTTGACGTATTTTAGGGCTTAGAATATTTGTTCGGATACGAATATGTTTAAACCGGGGTTAAAACCCATACCCATAATTCTTCCCGGACAAAAGTGGGCAAAAGGCACATAAATTGCCTTGACCGCACCCGCGGTCATACCCACCGCACCCGCGGTCAGAATTGGTCACCACCGCACCCCGCGGTGAGACCCACCGCACCCGCGCCGTCATGATTTCTTTTCTGCTCCGCCGAACTTCGCCTGAGCTGCTTGCCGATCTTGTCAGAGCTAAAGCGGTGAGGCGGTGGGGGAGGTGCCAGCTGAGCTCCTTGCTTGGTCTATAAAAGGAGGAGGCTTGGAGGAGGAAGACATCTCAAATCTCTCTCTCTCGTTCCATTGTCGTCGGAGTTGCAAGCTTTTGCCGGAGTTCTTCAAGGTCGTCGCCGGAGCTACCATAGGAGGAGGAGGTGCCCTCAAGGTGGTGTTTGGTGGCCCAAGGAGTTTGGAAGTCGAAGCCAATCCAAATCGAGCCAATGCATCATCCCCGGTAAGATCTCGTCTTCGTCCCCGACGACTGCACTTGTGACCGCACCCGCGGCAGGGCCACCGCACCCGCGGTGTGCCTGGGCGATTGTGGGTGTGGCCTTGGGTTTTGTGATTTCGATCGGGACTTCGTTCCTTCGAATTCCATCGCCTTTCTTTAGATTCATACTATTTATTGTCGAATTTAACTTTGGGTTTCGTTATGGGTCGTTCTGTAGGAAATTATAATCCGAGTTCTTCCTCGTTTCGGACCCGAAAACCCGTCGTCTCGAGCTTCGTTGAGCTTCGTCTAATCTAAGGCAAGTGGCGGTTCGCTCTTGCTTATCATTCCATATTTATATTGATTATCAATTGTTTAATTGTTAATTAATTTGGGATGAATATTGTTTTCGTCTGGGAACAGTTTTGATAACTGTATGTGATTTAAAAAGAGATATTATAATAGGTTGTATATATTGCTAGAACCAACACTATTATATATATATATATGATTGAAATACAGATATTATAATAGGTTGTATATAATGCTAGAAACAACGCTATTATATCTGTTATTGGCCACGATGGCTTTGATGTGAGTTATTGTTCTTATGTTTTAACTGTTTAGTTAGAACGAGTATTCGTAGGAATACTATGTACCTTGCGAGGTTTAGTGGTTTCTTGATAATGGTGCTAGGAGGATTTTTTCCCTAGTATCTTCGGTCATGACCTTACCCTTACTCAGGGTATGTGCACATAGCTGGTGCCGCCATTTCGGATGTATTCCCTGGGATGTATTCCCTTTGATATCTCTTGTGAGGAGATGCGATATCTCTTGTGAAGAGATCTTAAAAGCTTATAACGTAAAATGTACATTTTGGAATTAAATAAGATAAGTGCGATTAAGCACATAATTAATGAACCTTGGGCGAGAAGTACAACGTGGAAACTCGTCTGGGCTTCGATTAGAGTAAGTCCACCTTCCGAATCTGAATTCACATTATGCGGTGAGGTTGGTCGTGGACCCAAATAGTCAAGTCGCTTTTAAACGTTTGCGTGAAACTTTAATGTTCCCAAACATTGTCATACTTTCCGATAAGACTCAATTCGTTGGAGTATTCTCTTCATATGTTTCCGTAAGACTCATTCTTTCAGAGTATTCTCTTGATCATGCCTTTTCGTATATTTCAGTAGGAGTATGGTGGTTGACTATCGTCATCGACTTTTATTCGAGAAACGATGAGTCTAACCTAATATGACTACTTAGAACCTTTCTGTTTTACCCTTGTATAGTCTTTCATTAGACTAACCAACCGGTTATATTCCCTTGCATGGTTGGCTGGTGTCATCCGTCTCATACGGCACATCAGATAAACTGCAGTTCCGATGAAGGCTAGAAACGACAATGATGGCAGTTGGAATTTTGAAGAGTTTTACGAGGTTGAGATTCCTTGGAGGGTGATCGTTTAGATCAAGACCCTTGTGTCCTTTATGTATTAAGAGTTCCGCTGTAATATATTTGATTATGTATTTTGAATCATGGATGTAATTCCGAAACATTTGATTTAATCAAAAGTTATGATATTTTGTATTATAACTATTGTTTTATGATTTATATAAACGGGTTAAGCCTGGGGTGGCTTCGGATGTGAAATCCGAGGTCACTGGCGGTAATACCTTTCAAGGATATATATTTGGGGGTGTTACAAAAGTCTTATCTTCTTTTTAATATAATATTATGATACACGATTACTTTTCAACGCATAGGCAAAATTGCCTTTCAGCGCATAGGGTACTCACGTAACGTGGGGAGCCTCTCCTCACGTTACGTGAGGTGAAAATAGATCCACACATTACGTGTGAATGTGATCCACACGTAACGTGTAGTTATCCTCCACACGTAACGTGTGAATCTCATCCCCACGTAACGTGTTTTTTTTTTGCTTAAGTCACATAATAAAATTATGTGTATGAATGTTGTGTATGAACCATACTATTGTTTCTAAATAGGCATATTAGGGGAGGGTTATCCCCATTGTGTAGCCCAACTTTTCTCTAATCTTTATAAGAACAATACATAATGATCATCAACCTAGAAGACAAAACAAATTGTTCATTATGCTGGTTGACTACAACCTCATTTAGCACACAATACAGAAAAGAATACAAATTGATCATAAACTTAGAAAAAATTAGAGAAAATATATGACACTGCTTTAGCGTTTGAAGAAATTAGGGTAGTCTCTGGTAAACGTTCGCTTCATATGATATCTCTGCTTTGCTAAATTTGCTTGCTCCCTACAAATGATGATAGTATATAAACAACATTACACAAAAGATACGACATTAATCACCTACGATGTATATCATTTAGTATATTGAAGTTATACCTACGAATGTTATCAAGATCTTTAACAAGATCTTGATTTTCCTTAACAAGATCTTGTTTTTCCTTAACAAGATCTTGTTTTTCCTTAACAAGATCTTGCTTTTCCTACCATTGTTGTCGAATAACCGTGTGTTCCATGTCCTCGTACATTGGATCAATCCACTCCCTGAAATGACACCCCACTTCTGGGCATCCCCAATACCTCCTTCCGTAGTTCCACTGCAAATCCCAAGTTCGGACAACAACTTTCAAATTACAATAGCATAGCCTATCTGCGTTTGTTGATGATTTGGATGAAGATGCCATTATTTTTTATAGTGGTTGGTTTCCTACAAATATCATGAATCCATTAATATAAAAAATTAGGGTTACTAAATTGATAGAAACTAGAAGAAGAAGCTTACCCAAAAGTGTATCTTTAGGCGTCGCTTGTGTTGGAATTGTTGTAGTGAATAAACAACCCTAATGCTTCTTATATAGTGAAATGGCAATGTGTTTGACAGTTAATAACCAGCCTCAAAAAGGAGAAATCTGATTGTCAAATCTTTGACAACTAATAACCAATTGTTGTAGTCATGAGTCTTTTATCCTAAACCTCAAAACCCTAAACCCTAAATCCTAAACCCTAAACCATAACACTAAACCATAAACCCTAAAACCCTAAATACTAAACCCTAAATGTAAACCCTAAACCCTAAATCCTAAACCCTAAACCTAAACCCTTAAGGGCTACCCAACGTTAAGTGTGAATAAACTCCACACGTTACGTGTGGTAGATTCCCAAACGCAACGTGTGGAAGATGCTCCCACGTAACGTGTGGTTTCGTCTGTTGTAAAATGCATTGAATTAACCGTCTTGTCCCCACCTAACTAACATAATGGTCCCCTCTTCATCTTCCCCGGCTAAGCCCCAATTTCGAGCCTAAACACTTCATTTCAAACACTAAAAAATTTGTGTTTTACACACTCATTTTTTGTAAAAAAAATGGACAATATGAACAACAATGATTATTGGAACAACAATGTCGAAGATGATCCACTTCCGAATGAGGTAATTTTCTTTATTTAAAGTTAAAGTTCTCATTTTTTGTTTTGGACATGTTCAAAGTTTTGAGCTTTAGTTCTTTAGGGTTTAGAAGAACAGTGTGGTGAATTCAATTGATTCGTTCTCTTTACTCAGATGTCCAAATGGAGTGATTCCAATTCGAGGAGTTAGATCTTGAAGTCTACTGCAAGTCCTCAACATATGAGCGCAATCCAAGTTGGGAATCAAAGGTTATGGCATTTTTACGGAAGTGTCGCAGAAGCTGGAGAAGCCACCGCGCCCGCGCCCAATACCACCGCACCCGCGGTGAGCTAGCAGAAGACTGCTGGAGCCGACTGAAGGCCCACCGCACCCGCGGTGGGATGTCACCGCACCCGCAGTGCTGAGCTGAAGTTTTACGCGGATTTTATATCCGAGATCTTTCTTTCCTTATCTTTTAGTCCGAGATCTTATTTTATGTTTTATTTTCCTTTTCTTTATTCTAGAACTATTTCTTTATATTTATGTTAGAGAGAAGCTTGTTTTCTCATGATCTAACCACGTACTCTTTTCCCTTCCATCGTTTTCTCTCAAACCCTATGGAGAACTAAACTTCCATTGTTGCACTTGACGTTTTGAAGCCAGTAATTGATTGGTTGTGAGTTTTCTACTCTTGTTCGTTTCCTATCTGTGTTGTATTGATTCTCTTGTGCTTGAATGTTTATTGGTTTATGTTGATTTATCAAGAGTAGCTAACTAGATCTATTGATATCTTCCTAATTGCTAGGACTTGTCAATTCCGGGTTTGGGTTGCATATCTAGTAGCAAACATGATTTACATAAGCGGGTTGCGAGTATTCATCGTGAGAGAGAGTTAATTGCATGCTTATAGTAACGGGTTGTTTCTATTGCATGTATCTTGTTGAATCCTTGTTTGAATGCTATTGCTTTATTGAGTCTTGAAGGTTTTCGGATTTGATTCAGTAATAAGTACTATTAGGGCTGGTAGAACTAATAGTTACATATGATCGGGATAAGAACAACCAAAGCAAAGATAAGAACTTGAGAATAATAGAATTCAGTGATCAACCATATTTCTTGTTGTGTGGATCTTTGTCAGGTATAACACCTTCCTTATATCATATTCACATCATTTGCTTTGCTTTTCTTGCTTTATTTACTTGGTTCGAAATACTACAAACCCCCCCAGTTCCTAGTTGGTGACTTGCGAATTAAAAGAGCTGATAAACTGATTCCCTTGGGTTCGACCTTGACTTGCTTGCTATACTCTGTTTAGTAGGTACATTAGGATTTCTTTGATCAGGCACGACGACTTTAGGCCTGTCAAATTTGGCGCCGTTGCCGGGGAATCAAAATTTCTGTTTTTGTGTGTTTGTTTGTTACCAACTTTGGTGTGGATCTATCTTATGGTCCACACCCGTGCTACTGACAATCCACTTATTGATTTAGATCCAGAGATCGACAAGACATTCCACATGAACCGCAGAGAACACACCACCCCACAAGTTGCAATGGGTGACCAAACGCTTCGGCAATTGACCGCGCCGAATCTGATGCAACAACCTTTAGCTGTGGCTATTCCTGCCATAGGAGAGGGCGTCAACTTCAAGTTGAAGCCAGGGTTGATTCATTTGCTCCCGTTATTCCATGGACTAAGTGGTGAAGACCTAATCAAGCATATGGGTAAATTCCACACTGTTTGTATGAGCATGAAACCAGCCAACGTCACTGAGGAGAAAATCAAGATGAGAGCTTTTGGGTTCACCCTCAAGGACGCAGCCGATGATTGGTACTACCATCTACCCACTAGAAGCATAGACACGTGGAACAAGCTTCATAAGGCCTTCCTTGAAAAATACTTTCCCGCCAAAAAGGCGAATAGCTTGAAGAAGGCTATAAGCAACATTGAGCAAGAGACTGCCGAGACTCTATACGAGTATTATGAGAGGTTCAAGAGACTTTGCTCAATATGTCCATTCCATGGTTACACTAATCAAGATCTAGTGCTTCATCTTTACAATGGTCTGCTGGACAATGAAAGAAGGATTATTGACGCTGCATGTGGTAGCAACATTCTCAACACAACACCGGTGGCAGCCATGGAAAAGATTCAGGAGATGGCCGAAGGGACAAGAAATTTTGGTAGAACTTCTACCAAGAGAGGAGTCAATGTTGTGGACTCCAATCGCTCTGGGCTAGTGAGCGAGATTGCTGAATTGAAGGACATGGTGAGGAGACTAACGCTGCAAGGAACTCCTCAATAACTCAAAGCATGTGGGATTTGTGCTGATCAATTCCACCCACCGATGCATGTCCTCAATTGCAAGATGACCCGAATGCTGAGGTGAACACTGTAGGAGGTTATCGACCGCCAAGACCTCGGAACGATCCCTACTCCAGCACTTATAATCCGGGATGGAGAGACCACCCAAATTTCAGATGGAGGGATCAACCGAATCAACAACAACCTCAACTTCTACAAAGGTCACAAGGTCAACAACCCGGTACTTCTGCTTCAACTGAAGATATGCTCCAAACCTTGACTAAGCACTTTACAACTCATGTTCAATCTACGGAGTCAAGCATCAAGAGTCTAGAGAGGCAGATGGGACAAATGGCTGAAGCTATCACAAATATCGATGCAAAGATTTCGGGAAATCTACCATCTCAAACGGTAGTTAACCCACGGGCAAATGTTAGTGCTGTGATGCTTCGAAGTAGTAAGCAATTAAACGTCGTTCCTAGTGCTAAAGAGGACGACGCCAAAAAAGAGCTCTCTGAACCCACACCATCGCACCCGCGGCAGGATGCCGTACCCCACGGTGCGTCTACAGAAGCTCTAGAGAACTCACCGCACCCAGCGCCCACTTCACCGCACCCAGCGCCCACCTTACCGCACCCGCGGTGGGATGACCGCACCCGTGGTGACGGTATTGAGAAAGTTCGAGAATTCTCAGTTGGGACGACCGCACCCGCGGTGGAATCTGACCGCACCCACGGTGAGTCTTTTGGAAAGGTGAAAGAGCCATACGTGGACACCTATGTTCGTCCGTACTTTCCCCCTCTCGGTTCAGATAAGCCACCCGCCCCATTCCTAGAGGCACTTAAGGAGAGGAGAATCATCGACGACAAGTACCTCTTCGAAACTTTTAGCAAGTGCGAGGTAAACATCCCTTTACTCAAACTTGTTAAAAGTATTCCCAAATATGCTCGTTTCTTGAAGGAACTTTGCAAAATCAAGAGGACACAGAAGCAGAAGCAAAAGAAGCAGGTCTAGGTGAGCGAGCAAGTATCTGCTGTGTTTCAAAGGCGTATGCCCAAGAAGTGCAGTGATCCAGGTATGTTCTCTATCCCTTGCATCATCGGTGAGACAAAGATTGATAAAGCTATGCTAGATCTTGGTGCAACTATTAATGTCTTACCATTGTCATTATATGAGTCTCTTGGTCTGCCACCATTACAGGACACTAGGCTAATTATTCAATTAGTTGATGGAACCAATGTCTACCCGAAATGAGTTGTTGAAGATGTCCTTGTTATGGTAGATAAGCTGATTTTTCCCACTGATTTTTATGTGCTTGATATGGGTAGTATTGCAAGTGCACCTATGCTGTTAGGTTGACCATTCATGAAAACTGTGAATACCACAATTGATGTCAGAAGTGGGAAATTAACTATGGAATTTGATGGGAATGGAGTTGAATATAACATATATGATATGAAACCTGTCATTAACACCTCTTTAAACTTTATTGATGTAATGAGTCCTAACCCTTTGGATGAATTGCAACCTAGAATAGAGGATTACATAGCTGACTTGCCTATCGGTATTACTATATCTTCTAATCTGCAAGAAGTCATGGTTTTATTGGATGAGAAGGGTGAGTCTCCTACTTCTCTTTTGGGCAATTGCCCCACCTTACTGACTCCATAGGGCAAGAAGCCGTTCCCTTTTGTTGTTCAGAATGAACAGTTGGAGGTTAAACACCCCCCTGATCGATCTAAGTATGGGGGAAAGACGACTAAGAAGGTCAAGGTGAAAGAGCCGGTTAAGAAGATGAATGGTCTAAGGTTCAAACCTTTCCATGATTGGTTCAGAAAAGAGGTGCTGAATGAGAGGGTTCCTAAGGAACCTGATGTTGTGGGTTGAGGTTGTCTGAGTCTCATGTCGAGCCAACGACATTAACTAAGGCGCTGCTTGGGAGGCAACCCAAGTTAGGTAGGTTAAATTTTCGTACTGTTTTAGTTCAATTTAATTGTCTTTTACTTTTTCTGCAGGGAAGAAGGCGGAGAGCCCAGCAGTACCGCACCCCGCGGTGAGTCACCGCACCCGCGGTGACATTCGTTGTAAGTCCTTCTTTTTCTAAAATAATAATAATATATATATATATAAAATAAAATTCCGAAAACACCTTAAACAGAATTAAAAAAAAAAAAACAGAGTTTTACCGAAGGCCAGCAATCCGGAGTTCCCCATAGAGAAGGTGCGCATCATGTTGTCAAGGCGGAGACATTAGCACCACACATTAGTTGGCAACGATGATGGCCCTACAATCGACAGCTGGAAAGGAGGAACACCATGGCCCATATCACGATGACATCTGGGCCCATTTTTTGTGTTCATTGAAGGCCGTGCAGCCCCATATTCTTTGACATACCACTACTCACCACAGTGGTTTCCTTTGGTTGCACGGTAGAGATGAGTTGAAGACCCACACAACACCAGAGACCTGTGCTTATATGATATTACCGCCAGCAACAAAGGAAGTGTCCAAGCCAGCTCGATGACGGTTGTGAGTTATTTTTTGCTTTTTCCTGTGCCTCTATTCTTTTTTGTCTTTCATTACATTGAGGACAATGCAATGTTTAAGCATGGGGGAGGGTTATATACTTGCTAGGTCGTTGAGAAGAAGAATAAAAAGAGAAAAAGCCACAAATTAAAAAAAGGCAAATTTAAAAATCCTAGGATAAGTCGAAAACCCGAAAGAGCGGCTTAGGTAATAAGCAGGTGGCTTGGACCAGCATTAGACTGAGGTAATAATTGGTCAAGAGTGACGTGAGTATATTGTGAGCCCATCTATTGAAAAATGAAATGAGTGGCTTGGTGAAAACCCGAAAGGGCGCCTTGGCAAAATGAGTGAAAAGAAGAAGAGTGATTTTTAGGATTCCTCATTTTTCCTGATGTGGCGACATAAGAAGGGGAGTTATAAAGGATTCGGGTAGGCCACTATGGAGGAATAAGGTGATTAGATGGAGTTCGGTTTGGATTAGTCTTGCATCACTTGTTGTGGTTGTCTTGGAGCTTATTGTTGATGTGTTGTAAGTACTAGTGTCATGTTTTCTTGTACTTCCTGAGGCCTTGGAGCATGATTGATGGAGTGAGTTCAGTTTTTAGCTTACTCGGGACGAGTAAAGGTCTAAGTATGGGGGAGTTTGATATGCGATATATTGTATAGCGCATCTAGTGGTTATTAGCATGATTTAGGTGATGTTTGGATATGATTTGATGGTAATTCTGTAATCCAGAAGAGAAGACTAGAAGTGAAGAAATCATGGGATTTACAGAGGTTTGAAGTACATTGAAGAGTAGAAGAACAGTGTTCTGAATTCAATTGGTTCGTTCTCTTTACTCCGATGTCCAAATGGAGTGATTCCAATTCGAGGAGTTAAATCTTGAAGTCTACTGCAAGTCCTCCAAATATGAGCGCAATCCGAGTTGGGAATCAAAGGTTATGGCGTTTTTACGGAAGTGTCGCAGAAGTTGGAGAAGCCACCGCGCCCGCGCCCAATACCACCGCACCCGCGGTGAGCTAGCAGAAGACTGCTGGAGCCGACTGAAGACCCACCGCACCCGCGGTGGGATGTCACCGCACCCGCGGTGTTGAGCTAAAGTTTTACGCGGATTTTATATCCGAGATCTTTCTTTCTTTATCTTTTAGTCCGAGATCTTATTTTATGTTTTATTTTCCTTTTCTTTATTCCAGAACTATTTCTTTATATTTAGGTTAGAGAGAAGCTTGTTTTCTCATGATCTAACCACGTACTCTTTTCCCTTCCATCGTTTTCTCTCAAACCCTATGGAGAACTAAACTTCCATTGTTGCACTTGACGTTTTGAAGCCAACAATTGATTGGTTGTGAGTTTTCTACTCTTGTTCGTTTCCTATCTGTGTTGTATTGATTCTCTTGTGCTTGAATGTTTATTGGTTTATGTTGATTTATCTAGAGTAGCTAACTAGATCTATTGATATCTTCCTAATTGCTAGGACTTGTCAATTCCGGGTTCGGGTTGCATATCTAGTAGCAATCATGATTTACATAAGCGGGTTGCGAGTGTTCATCGTGAGAGAGAGTTAATTGCATGCTTATAGTAACGGGTTGTTTCTATTGCATGTATCTTGTTGAATCCTTGTTTGAATGCTATTGCTTTGTTGAGTCTTGAAGGTTTTTGGATTTGATTCAATAATAAGTACTATTAGGGCTGGTAGAACTAATAGTTACATATGATCGGGATAAGAACAACCAAAGGAAAGATAAGAACTTGAGAATAATAGAATTCAGTGATCAACCATATCTCTTGTTGTGTGGATCTTTGTCAGGTGTGGCACCTTCCTTATATCATATTCACATCTTTTGCTTTTCTTGCTGTATTTACTTGGTTCGAAATACTACAAAACCCCCCCTAGTTCCTAGTTGGTGACTTGCGAATTACAAGAACTGATAAACTGATTCCCTTGGGTTCGACCTTGACTTGCTTGTTATACTCTGTTTAGTAGGTACATTAGGATTTCTTTGATTAGGCACGACGACTTTAGGCCTGTCAGGATACTTCATGGAGCATAGATTCAATAAGGAGACCAATAAGATCACAGATATCTTCTTCGCAAGCCCGGACCAGTTGTCGCTGCTGAAGGCATTCCCGTACATTGTGTTGCTAGACTCTACATACGCAACTAATAGGTTAGTAACACACATATCTATTATATTCTTCACTTGTTAATGTAATCATTATCATGCCATAACATATCATTATGTGTGCAGATACGATTTGCCATTCCTTGAAATTGTAGGCATTACATCTGTTTGGAAAAACTACAATATTGTCGGGGTGTTTCTGGAGCATGAGGACGAAGAGAGTTACAAGTGGGCCATAGAACAACTTTCAAAAATGTTTGTCAAGGTCCAATGAGCACCCACATGCTTGGTTACAGATCGGGAGAAGGCGTTTATGAACGCCTTAGAGAAGCAGTTTCCAGAAGCAAAATTTCTTCTATATAGGCGCCATGTGAGGAAGAATATTGAAGACTTCGGGAAGAAGGCCATGGACAAGTTTAGGGGCACAACATTTTCCAACGATTACATGAAACTATTCAAGGAAACAACCATAAAAGGGTATGAAGCAACACTGAAGAAGATTCAGCTCGATTGGAGGAAATATCCAAAATGTCTCCAATACGTACAAAAAATTGGCTTGACCCGTACAGGGAAAGAATCGTCTCAGTATGGACAGATACAATGTTCACTCTTGGAACTACCACAACTAACAGGTTTGTGCATTATGTTTTTATATTTAACTGGTTATTTGAACTTAGACGTTTACAACAACATACTGACTTCGGATTCTTGATTGTAATACAGGGTTGAATGGCTCATTCCAGTCTTAAGAGCTTCTTCACTAGCAATGATGGCAACCTTTGCACTGTATTCGATCAATATGATGCACGGTTGCGCACTCATATTAGTGAGATAAAGGGGGCCTTGAATGAGAGCATAGAAAAGCGATTTACGCTAATAATAAACGCACATCTTTTCTGCAAGCTGCACTACAAGGTCTCTGCGATTGCACTAGCTCGGTTGATTGAGGAATACAAGAAAGGCGAAGCTCCATTGTAGAACACTATATGCAGATGCCAGATAAGGCTCAGAGATGGCTTGCCTTGCGTGCATGACATGGCGCGGAATGTGATGAACCAGGAACCAATTGAACCTAGCTCATTGCATCCGTTCTGGAGGCAATTGACCTTGTCAGAAGTGCGGACAGAAGAAGAAGAAGAAGCCACAGAATGTAGAGTGAATAGGTCGTTGCTTGAAGAATTTGCTGCAAGCGTCTTCCCCACATTGCCAGTGCATGATCAACACAGAGCTGTCTCTGCACTAACAAGTATAGCACATCCAGAGCGGACTACTCTGCAAGAGCCAGCTAAAGTTAGGCATAAGGGTCGCCCTCAAGGAGCTCTAAACATTCCCACCAAAAGACAACCGTCAGCATGGAGTACACTGACCAACAGATGGAGGAAACACCTCCGAAGAAGCAAAAAGGAAGACCACCTAATGAATCTTCAACCATGCCATGCCAACCACGGGAGTCTATGCCTTCGGGTCACACGACGTTGATCAAGAACCCTAAGCGATATATTACCCAGTTTCCCAAGTGTATGAAACCACACGTGGGAGGATGGTGGGAAATAGTGGGTGATGGAAACTGCGGATACAGATCAATTGCGCATGGTCTGGGTTTAGGGAAGTAGCAGTGGGCTTTTGTTCGACGTACCATGATCGCTACGTTGAAACAAGAGTATGAGCTATTCGCGCCAATTTGGATGTCTACGATGACACTTGAGGAAATGGAGGCAAAGCTTGCATGGTTTCCTTCGCCCAACAGGCCTGCCCCATGGGAGACGTGGTTGGACCTCCCGGATATGGGATGTTTGGTGGCAACTGCATTCAACTGTGTGTTCATCTCCGTCGGTGCTGGTGTGGTAACGACATACATGCCTATGAGGGCGAAGCCAAACCAAGCGGTTGGAGAGAAGCTGAAGACGATATGCATTTGCCATGTCGAGAAAGAGCAACATTTCATTGCGGTACGTTAATACAATCAAATAAGTTGAAACTATCTTATGTTAAAACATATGTATGATGCATTGACTTTGATGTAGATTGGCCTTGCCGAAACCTTGCCCTTGCCGTACCTTTACGGGCCGTGGGTGAGAAATCATGACCCGTCTGCGAGTGATTTGGTAGATTAAATCCATGATCGATTGATGGAGTACCAAGCAGCCGCCCCAAAGAATCAAAGAGGAAAGAAGAAAGTTGAAACTATTTTATGTAATGACTGATATGTATGATGCAATGACTTTGGGGAAATACCAAGACACATGTTTGACTATATCAGTCATTTCGCTAACCGTCATTTATGCCAGGAACCATGCCATTTTACAGAAACCACATTTTGGTGAAGCGCACTGGTGTACGCCACGTGATTGGCAAAACCCTTCAGAAGTTCGGGCATCTCCGGACCTCCAGGTACTCTAACCTGCAATTCAGGGTCATATCTGCCCTTTTTCTTTGTTCGGGGAGGTTTTTCCCACGAAGAGGTGGCTTCATGTGGCTCCTCGTCCACATAATCAGGTTGACCTCTTGGAGCCCAAGCCTGACTATCCTCGTCCTACATTTTTTTTATACAAATGATAAGTAATTACATTTTTATCATACACTCATATTTTCATATATTAAGGCTACTTACCATAGGATGAGGTGCGTTCGGGTTGAGTCTACGCCGCCTTGATAATAGACGGGGCTGTGAGGGCTCTGATGGAGGTGAGGGCTGTGATAGGACAGCGGTGTAACACCCCCAGGCCAGTGGTGCTACAGTGCCATAATCCAGAAGGATTATAAGGCGGGTAAGAAATTTTTTTTTGCAGAACATAACTCATATATATAACATATATCAAAAGCAGCACAACGGAAAACCTGTAAAACCTATCCAGAGTTTGAAACCATAATCAAACTTAACATACAGAAAGTACTATAATTTACAAACCAGAAACCAACAACCAAAGACCAAAAGCCAAAAGCCAATACAACAAGTTCGACCACTTCAAGGTCCAAAACCAAAACGATACATACAATTAAGTCAAAGTCTCAAACCAAAAGTAGAGTTCTCGACTCCAAAACCGACGATGATCAGGAACCTCCTTGCTGGCGCTGAACCTCAAAAGCCTGATTGACTGAGGGACCCGATACCCCAGCCAACCACGGCACGTAAACCGCAGTTGGTCAGTCTCGTGAAAGACTATGGCAAGATTAGCCCAGCCAAAACAGTTTCAAAACCATAGAATTATCATGGCAATCAACAATACCAAACAACAACAGATCATACAATATATACACACAATATATACCATATCATACCGACCAATCAACATAAAACACACGCCTAAACACAAACACACTCTATCACATAATCATCCAATACTCAATCTTATCCAATTCTACACGATACTAATCTCTTTCAATCCATCCTAAAACTCATCACAAGCATAGATGAAAAGAACGATCCAATCCAACTTCCTCTCCATTCCTAATACCTCAATCAACAACCCTAAGCACATACACATCTTATGACTGACTTACAACCACAACTAATCAATTAGACTAAACTCGCTACTGCACTACACAACAAATTCAATTATCCTTCACATCAACAAACACATAAGCATCAATGAGATAATCATTACAAAATACAACATAACAAACCAACGACCCAGGCCAGCCACCCTTCCGGCGCCGCTTGTTCGTTAACCTGGACCGCAACTCATACGCTCAAATTCAAACCATGTTGGCCCACACCCTCAAGATGGGAAACCATCCTTCACACTCAATCCACACAACCGACCTTCATAATCCACTAGCTGTCACCAACAACCCCACCAACATAAATCCATATCACCATAGCTAAAATAGATAATATTTAACAAGTCAACTAGCCAACAATCAATATCCAACATAAAACCAATAACCAAACACATAGTCAATATCATCACACAACTACTTAATCAAGTACACAACTAATATTCATCACAAAACCACTTAATCAGGTATAAAACCAATATCAACACATAACCAACACACACAACCACCAACACCTCCAATCCAACCTCCGTCTCTACCACCACATCACCGGGTGAGACAATCAACACACACTTTCCGGATGGGACTTTCACTATCCAACCCTTGGTCCTTAACGACGTAGGCGTGCACGCTACGCGGTTTGGTGAGACTATCATCACCTGACCCTTGACTCTGAATTAACACTGGCCCTTAACAACGTAAAAGACACTCGGTCCCTACGATGTTCGGTGAGGCTATCATCACCTGATCCTTGGACTCTTAATCAACAACAATCCAACCACCACACCGACAACCAATCAATTATTACACACGACCTCTACTAACACATTTTCACACACATATATATATATATTCACCCAAGTAACTTTAAAATCAATAATCCAATCAAACCACATCAGTCCATCTACAACACGGGACAATTACTAATGTACCCACACATTCACACACACAATCCAACACACGCACACACACACACATTCAATCCAACACACACATGCGATCCACACACACACACACACACATTCAATCCAACACACACATACGATCCACACACACACACACACACATTCAATCCAAGCAAAGGTAAACTTAATTATGAAATAAACTAGGCATAAAACAATTTATAAAAATATAAAGTTAGCAAGAATCCTCTTGCCTTAAACTCGACAACCACGACCTCAGAGACCTCCAATCAATCCGAACGAACCTTGTCGACACCCGATCAATAGTCGTCGGAGATGGCTCCTCGACATCGGAAATCACAACAATAATCACACGACGCCGGCGAGCAGCAACACGAACACCAGCACAATGCAACAACCACCAGCAGCTAACGGCGGCAACCAGCAGCACCCATCAGCGAACAGCTGCACCATAGAGGCGAGCATAACAGAACACGGCACCGCAGAACACCGGATCGTCTCCCCTCTCGTCGTCGAAGTTGCAGCGGCGCACAGATCTGGTGACAACAGAACGCAGCTGGATGAGCAGCCACCGGGTCGTGATTCGCCGGAGAATATGACTGGGCAGTTGGCTCGCCGAAGGAGAATCGAACACGAGAGAGGGTCTCAGCTCAGCGAAAGGTTCACGAAGGGGATGAAGACGGTTCAGTGCTCTGTTCAGTCTTCCCCTTTCCCAAATTTTGAAGAAATTCCCAATTCCAATTTGATGAAGATCAGATAAAGGTACACGTAGCCACTTGATTTGCACACTTTAAGCGAAATTCCAATCAATTCGGTCTATCTTTTTTCTCTTTTTTTTTCTTATTTCCTTTTTATATATATATCCATATATATATATATATATACCGGGTATTTCAAGCGGGGTGTGATGGAGGTGAGGGCTCTGATGGGACGCTGGACTCTGATGATGGTAAGGGCTCTGCTGGGGCGGCGGACTAAATGGAGGGCCATAATAGTTATTTTGATCCATCGTATCAGAATAACCATGGAACGGGCTTGCGTTGTAATCTGGGTACAACTGCGGGTCCGAGTCCGCACGACCACCCGCCATAAGAAACGATGGCGATGACACAAACGGCCACACAGGGGGGTCAACATTGCCCGTCTGCCCGTATCCTCCAGCATCCTGACTACCGCCCGCAACCCTACGGGTTACCTCATCCTCAGTCCGAAACGAAACGTCCCGAACGAGGTTTCGTCTAGTTCTACGCTTCATTCTCTCACCGGGCTCCATCTACAACAATAAATCATTTTATCTCAAAAAATATAATTCTGAGTATACCTAAAATAAAAAATTCAATTCCAGGTATACCAAAAATTCCCCCAAAAAATAAACTCCGGCAACAAAATGTAATCCCCACGTTAAGTGTGGACTACATCCACACTTAACGTGGGGACTGTATCCACACGTTATGTGTGGAGACAGTCCACACGTAAAGTGGTAACAGACTCGACACGTTACATGTGGACCGTCTCCATACGTAACGGCTAAAATTTCATTTCCCTATTCCGGTAAGATTTCCGGTGACATTCCGACGAGAATTCCAGATTTCGACGAGATTTCCAGTTTCCGGCGAACCATAAAAATCATCATACTTTCCCCAAAATCCAACAAAACTAACACTAATTAAACAAATCCAACAAAACTACCACTTGCATTTGACTATTTTCATACAAATCCAACATAAACCCTTTCATACAAATCTATCAAATTTCTACCATTTCATACAAACTAACACTAATTAAATTAACCAACATATGCAAATAACTATTTCGAAATTACACTAAAACAATATGGATCTACAAAAACTAACAAAAAAACTAACATAAAAATTAACAAGATATGGGATATTACTAACCTTTGAAGGATATGGATCTACGTAACGTGCGGATCTTGTTGATTCGTAACGAGTAGACAAACTAGATACGTAACGTGGGAAGGGAGATTTTTGAAGAGGAGAGCGGCGGTTTAGGGTAGAGGAGGAGGAAGAAAAAGAAAGTTTGGCTTTTAAAGTCGGGGAGGCTCCACACGTTACGTGTGGAGCCTGTTCCTACGTAACGTGGGGAGTCGTCTCCCATGCTACGTGTGGAGCCTCTTCTCACGTTACGTGAGGACCCTATGCGCTGAAAGACAATTTTGCCTATGCGTTAAAAAGTAAGCCCCTTATGATATGCTTTTTTGATGTCATAGTGTCCAGGTGCTCCTTGGTCATTCAGGAATTACATTATTCTTGTTTTATTGGCTTGGATCAGTGGGATTTTTAAGTGCTATTGGTCTAAAATCTACACTTATTATAATGGAAGTCATCGCTTGTCTTGGCGGTAAGTTTTTTGCTACATTCACCTCCTTTTTGCTCACAATCACAAGAGCTTTACTGTAAACGTTTCACAAAGTTTCAAAAACTAATGCTACAAGGATTGTGATTTGAGGTCATGCCTTTCAGGTCTATCTTGTTCTAGCACTTTGTTTATTTGTCATGTATCCTTTCTTTTACAACACTTATATTTCTTTGTTTGATGTGATATTAAATGTGCTTCTTTGATATTATAGTGTCAAGCATTAATATGAGGGATGATGGAGTGAAAAAACTCGCTTGTGAGCCTCATGCTAGGAGCATATGGACTGATAATTTGTTATCTTAAGTATTGGTACAATCATTGAGAGAGTGACTTGGCAAGCTCCAAGATTTGATGATTATTTAGTGTTTAGCAAAAGAAATTATGTAGTACTAAGAAGATGCAGGGAAAGGAGTGATGAGTGAATTCCTAAAATCATAAACAATCAACAAGTGAATTAGTTATTCTGTATTTTCAGGATAGCTTCTTAGTACTACATCATGTTTGAATTGTGAGATAGGGGTATACTGAGGAAAAAATGAGTTAAATGAGTGATAAGGGGTCTATCACCTTGGTGTGAGTTGAAAGATTTATTTTCTAATGTATTTGTAGATATAATGTATTATGTAACGTAACTGCAGCCACACATCTATATATATTTAAACGTTAGCATTCTAGGTCATTTAATGCTAACTTTTAAACACCTAGAATGCTAACTTTTAAAATGCAAAAAACTAAATCAACTTCATGCTTAAATGGGCCCAAAAGGCCTTCTAGAGTATGTTTAAATGGGCCTTCTTACAACTCCAATTGAATTCTGTAAAATCAATACATGATCGGGTGTGTGTGTGTGTGATGTTGGGAGGATCAATGCCACAAAGACTGGATCTCACTACCTTAATTGACATCTTATAAATGAAAGGTGTATCTATGTTGTGTGATTATTTATATAAAACAAATACTTAGCAGAAACCAAACTGAACATACACTGCTCTTATATTTTCTTTAAATGTGCAAAGGAATAAGGAATAGAGTCACATCATGGGCTCCTCTGTGTGATGACTTTCTCAAAAGAAATGGTCAACGTCATCTTGTCAGGCATGAATGTCAAAGAGTTCAGAGGTACTACATATTCTCCCATTAGTTGTGTATATTATTTTAACTTATGGTATATTTTTGACAGAAAAACAACTCCAACCTGATTTCTCAAATACACATTTTTGAACTTAAAAGATCAAATTGTGAGCAAATTCTATAACAAATTCTTCCCAGCTTCATCAAATACTATTAGTCATATCTAAAGAGCAACACCAGTTATTAGGCAATCACATACATCTACGCATAAAAAAACACCAAAAGCTAAATAAGACTCACTCTCTTGACACCAGGTTCCAATCTTCCAGAAAGGACGACAACAATAGGTGACTCACTACCAGTAATGCACATCAATGCCTTCCATATGATTAGTGAAAAGGTGACAATCATACCTAATGAAGTAAGACGATAAGATAGCGAAGATTAAAAACTATTGCACATGATAGAATCCCAAAAAAAGCAATTACAAGAAGGACAAGTCACACAACAAACATCAAGCATTACGATAGGTTATCTTCCCTCGACTAATATGAAGTTCATTTTCTTCTTTTCCACTACCATTACTTAACTTCATACCATTACCTATTGTCAGAAGAGCAAGGCCCGCATAGACAAAGCGAAGAACAAGATCATCCAAACACTGACATGATAACAACAAGGCATGTGCTTCCAACCCAATACTTATTATCAATGCCACAAATATTGGATCTCACTACCTTGATTGTCATCTTATAAATGAAAGGTGCATCTATGTTGTGTGATTATTTATATAAAACAAATACTTAGCAGAAACCAAACTGAACATACACTGCTCTTATATTTTCTTTAAATGTGCAAAGGAATAAGGAATAGAGTCATATTGTCGGCTCCTCTCTGTGATGACTTTCTCAAAAGAAATGGTCAATCGGAGTCGAACTACAACGTTATCCTGCCAGGCATGAATGTCAAAGAGTTCAGAGGTACTATATATTCTCCCATTAGTTGTGTATATTATTTGAGAAAATTGTGGGGAACCACCCGTTAAAGGGCCGATTTTTAGTGGAACCACCCGTTATAGAGGAAATTATTTTAAACCACCCATTATAACCATTCCATTAGCGCGCGACCACCCAAAGTAAAAAATCATTAGTTTGGCCGTCAATTTGAGTGAAAAGACCAAAATACCCCTGTTATTTTTTTGAAATTACAAGTGTCCCTTGTCTTCTTCAGTGAAAGAACTCCAATCTGATGCCATTAGAAGCGGAATCTATAATTTACGCTTGTCCCTGTTATTTTTTGTGTACTTCCCATCCTCTTCAGTAAATCTATCCGACATCCATGGCTGCACTTCATCGGCCGGCGAAGAGAAGAATAGGGTTCAGACGGTGGTTGCATTGTAGACGCACCCGATTTAAAAAAAAATCCTCCATGGGGAATTCTTCAATTTATCCATTAACGGAGCTTGGTAGCTCTACACTTTCGGAGGTTTTCTTGGCCTCTTCCTCCTCACCAACAGCCCTAAAACCTTCCAATTCTCCATTAACGTTTAACGGGTCATCTATGACAAGAAGCCTAATACAAACTCCGCCTCTGCCGCCACCGCCTCGGGCGCCGGTAAACATAGCTTCTCTGCGTCAACCGCCCGTAAATCCTATTCTGTCTCTGCCGCCACTCGTACTTCTCATGGCATGCTCGTCCTCTCCCGCCCTTCCCCCAAACCCCAACCTCAATCCAAAATTCAATCCAAATCTCAGCCTCAGAATCCCCCTCCGATCTCTGCACCGCCCCTAAACACCTCCTCCGTTGACGGATCCCCAACCCCGATTTGAATCGGACTCGATCTCCCTCCGCCCTCTCGGCAAAATCGGGTTGGGCCCGTTGCTTCCATCTCCTGCGGCTCAATTTCTGGGAATGGAGAGGGTAGAGAAGGAGGTCGTGACGATGACTACGATGCCTGAAGCCAATAAGTTCGTCCCGCCGCATCTCCGCCTAGGGTTTGTAGCGAAGAAGAAGGCGCCATCCGCAGCGGTTGGAAGGGGCGGTTTCTGGCCGGGAAGCGGCAGAATTGGATCGCCGCCGGCTTCGTATGGAGAAGATGGGAGGTCGAAATCGGGAAGTGGTTATGAGATAGTGATGGGAACGAGGGGACTCTTGAGATCCAGATAAAAGTTGTAATTTTAAAAAATAAAAGGGGTATTTTGGTCTGTTCACTCAATTTGATGGTGAAGCTAACGATTCTTGCTCTTGGGTGGTTGAACGCTAACGGAATGCTTATAATGGGTGGTTAAAAATAATTTCGTCTATAACATGTGGTTCCAATAAAAATCGCGCATTTAACGGGTGGTTTGCTGCAATTTTCTCATATTATTTTAACTTATGGTATATGTTTGACAGAAAAACAACTCCAACCTGATTTCTCAAAAATAAATTTATGAACTTCAAAGATCAAATTGTGAGCAAATTCTATAACAAATTCTTCCCAGCTTCATCAAATATTGTTAGTCATATCCAAAGAGCAACACCAGTTATTAAGCCATCACATACATCTACGCATAAATAAAACACCAAAAGCTGAAGAAGACTCACTCTCTTGACACCAGGTTCCAATCTTCCAGAAAGGACGACAACAACAGGCGACTCACTACCAGCAATGCACATCAATGCCTTCCATATGATCAGTGCAAAGGTGACAATCATACCTGATGAAGTAAGACAGTAAGATAGCGAAGATTAAAAAGTAAAAACTATTGCACATGACAGAATCCCAGAAAAATCAGTTACAAGAAGGACAAGTCACACAACAAACATCAAGCATTACGATAGATTCTCTTCCCTTGAATAATATGAAGTTTATTTTCTTCTTTTCCATTACCATTACTTAACTTCATACCATAACCTATTGTCAGAAGAGCAAGGCCCGCATACACAAAGCGAAGAACAAGATCATCCAAACACTGACATGATAACATCAAGGCATGTGTTTCCAACCCAATACTTATGCCTAATAATAAAGCTTAGCCGACCAAAAAGGTTCATTGCGACCTTTGACAAGGCACTCTTTGTCCTGCTTCTCTTTCTTTTTGGATTGCCAAGAAGACTTTACCATCTTTATTCCAGCATGCGTATTCTTCATCTCAAAGTAAGGTGAATCAATTTCAATCATCATCCACTCAATGTGTATGCCTCTCCCAACCTCTAGATACTCACCAGTCTTTAGGGAGCACCCATTAAATCATGTTTGCAGCAGCAACTTATGTTAACAACATTGATATTTTTTGACAAAAAAAAAATTCTTTCTAAGCAACCTTTTAAAAAAAAGGTTTCTTTATTCTGGGAACAATCTAGGGTTAGAATTGTGAGATTATGAATTCTGACTTATGAGGAACACAAACGACGTCGTATATTCTAAATGTTTGATATATATTTTAATTTAATAATCTAAACCAATAATGATAAGTATAAGTTCAATAATTATTATTCACGACTTAAATCACATATTTATAAAATTAATACCAACTCATTTAATTAAACATATTTCCAACTTCATACCTTCGCTTCAACACTACCGGAGAATTCAACTAACATATATACGTTAGCAAATGAAATAGGAGTTCCCTTCATCTTACATATAAACAATGTCATTCCTTTCCTTCAATATTACCGAACAAATCATCTTTCCCGTAAAACAACAACAAACTTACATAAACAAAAGATACGTATGTAAAACAATTCAAAGAAACATTTAATACGGAATAGAAAAAATGATTCATAGAAATATTTAATACGGAATTGATAAGATTAAATGTAGAAAAATTAAAAGCAAATAAACTATAATTAGGAGCTCATAAATAAACTACAAGGATGGCACCAATCAAGGGCCATAACAATCGATGCAAAATTATGGAGTGGTAATACGTAATAAGTAAATACAAACACTTTTCAAGAAAGAAGCTCATCATCATACAATAGGTGCTAGGATCAGTTGTATCATCCAATTTCCAAACAATAAAATACAAGAGGAGGAAAAGTTTTCACCTATGACCATGTTATCACCATCTTCTCCACTTCAGGTAAATGCATGACCAACTCCTCCACTATATTTGGGAAAAAACATCTGTAAAAAACATTGAGATGGCGTTTGGTAGTGATCTAGAAGGAAAGCAAAATAGAAAGGTAACACTTAAAGAGAGGAAAAGGAATTAGAAATGGTTATCCCTAAATATGTTTGGTTAATTTTCATGAATGCAAATGCTTATCCCTAACCATAATTGGTTCCATTGTCAATTTCAATGAATGTAAATTGTCCCTCTCCCTCCCTATCTATCTCAACCCGTACAAGTGGGAAGCAACACTGACTTATAAAAATATTAAAAAAAAGAGAACTTTATAAATTAAAACGATACGAAATAATGACACAAATCATATGCCCCTCCATTAATGTAGTAGATCAAAATTATAGCAGATTCACATCATAGTAGTATAGATTCCATTAATAACAAATTCATGCCTCAAGGTTTCCAACATCTCAAACTCATATACTTCTGCGCAGTGAAACCTTTTCAAATCTAATTTCAGCAAAAACCTTCATATTTTCAATTCTCTACTTCAATTCATTCAATTCACGTTGAAGACCCTCATTACCGTGAGAAAATTTGAGATCGGTTCCCGAAGTCGAAGTCGCCTATATGATTGTTACTTCACTGGTTTCATGAACAATGATAGCATTAAGGAATAGCCAATAAACATAAATAAGAGTGAAAAAATTACTCAAAAACCAGTGAAGTTTGTGTATTTTGAGATAGACGCAATAAGTCCAGCCAATTTTACCACCAAATCTTATTTAAAAGAACAAAAATAACAAATACTCAGAGCAACATATACTTTAAAACAAGGGTCAATTACCGAAAACCACCCGTCCAATAGGCCATATTGTCCAAAACCACCCCTTTAATTCGATATTACCAGAAACCACCCACATACCTATCTCCGTTAGACGACCACCACCCAAGCCCATTGATCGTCCAAAAACTCGTGAATGCATTTCAAGCGCCTATTTCCATCCTTTTTTTCATTTTAGGGGAAAATAATTAAATGAAATAATCAGTTTAGAGTTATTTGAGTTACAGTAACTGTAAATCCAAGTGGAATAAATATGGGGATTTGGCGATTGAAGCTGGATTGAAGAAAGAAGGATTTCGAGATTTGAAGCTGGATTGAAGAAGATTTTTTGGGGATTTCGCGATTTGAAGAGCTGCGAGGGTTGCATTCATCGACAATGGAAGGAGAAAGAGTGCTAAGCATCAGCGATTTCGAGACAGATTTCCGAATTTGGGCGAATTTGATAATCTGGGGATTTAGGGTTCTATCCCTAATTCTGTGCCAATCGATTGAAGGTTAGTAGATCTATCCCTAATTCTGTGTCAATCGATTTAGGGTTAGTACATTTTTGCACCTCCTCTCCTCCCAAAATCATGAACCCTAAAAATTTGGGGATTTAGGGTTCTAGGCTGAGCAAAGTCGATTCATCCTCTCCTCACAAAATCCATTGGAAGCTTTGTCGATTCCAAGCATCGCGATTACTGGTGAAGCATCGGGATTCAAGACTATTTTGGTGAAGTAGAGCTAGAGTGCTGAGCATCGCGATTCAAGCCATTGTAAGTAGGCAATCTGGTTTGTTACGATTACTTCATTTGTTATATGTTTGTGAATACTGGAGGATTCTAGGGAATTTGGTTTGTTAATCGATTTTAATTGTTTGTGAGAAATCTGGGCAACATGGGTACATCTGATTGGGATTTGAGCTGAGATTGTGAGGAGTTTGTTATTGTGGTAAATATGATTGCTATGACATGTGAGGTCAACTATGTCTAACTCAAGTTCTTTATCAACCATGTCAAACTCACAACAAATTTGAAGCTATAAGAATCGGTTAGACTGCACCAGATTGAAAAGGAAGCATTCAAAGTAGACTCTGAAGTAGTGAGAAACAAGCTGAAGCAACATGATGGTAGTAGAGTCATTGTAATGGTTATTTGTATGGTTTGTTATATGTTTATGAATGTTAACTTGTCATGTGGTTGAAGTAGGAAAAGAGCCACTGAAGTTATTGTAACAGATTGTCAGTTTGTGTTTGCAATCACAATGCTTTTCATTATGTTCATGTAAATGTTGTTTATGAATGTTGGACTTGCAATGCTTGAGATCATGGAGGTATCAAGTACCTATCACACCATAAATGACAGACAAATGATTGAGATAAAACTCTATGTTCTGCATTGATACAAAAGAGGTATCCAAGTACCTATCACACCATAAATGACAGACATAGTATAGTATCATCACATAACAAACATAATCTTAAGCATCCATGTGCACACAACACCATAAAAGCCCTTAAGAGTTTTGGGTAATCACCAAACTCTAGTCATCCAACATGACCACATACAAAGGTTCCCAAAAGAAATACAACAAAACAACAGAAACTCATGGATCTTCTATCTAGCTCCTGAACTGCTTCCTAGGTGAACATCTGACAGCTTGTCTCAATTGACTCATTGAACTAACAATCTTCTTCCTTGGAGCTCTGACAGGCAGAACTGGCTTGTTTGTTGTTGCTTGTTGAGTTATATTGGACTGACTGCATGCACCTTGAGTTGCTTGTTGAGTTGGTTGTGTAATCTGACATCATACAGGAAAAGATAAATAGCTAGTAGATATGAAGTGTGCATTAATAAAGGTATCAAATGTAACTTCAGAAGGTGCTTACCAAGTTGCTTCCATGTTGAGAGGCTTGTTAAGAGCCTCCTTGTGAACCACTTTGGAACACACCTTGAGATCCATTGTCACCTTGCCTACCACCTTGTGAACCCCTTTGCCTACCACCTTGTGATCCATTGTTACTCTACTACTATCATGTTGCTTCAGCTTGTTTCTCACTGCTTCAGAGTCCACTTTGACGGCTTTCTTTTCAATCTGGTGCAGTCTAATCGATTCTTGTAGCTTCAAATTTGTTGTGAGTTTGACATGGTTGATAAAGAACTTGAGTTAGACATAGTTGACCTACACATGTCATAGCAATCAGATTTACCACAATAACAAACTCCTCACAATCTCAGCTCAAATCCCAATCAGATGTACCCATGTTGCCCAGATTTCTCATAAATAATTAAAATCGATTAACAAACCAAATTCCCTAGATTCCTCCAGTATTCACAAACATATAACAATTGAAGTAATCGTAACAAACCAGATTGCCTACTTAAAATGGCTTGAATCGCGGTGCTCAACACTCTAGCTCTACTTCACCAAAATAGTCTTGAATCCCGATGCTTCACCAGTAATCGCGATGCTTGGAATCGACAAAGCTTCCAATGGATTTTGTGAGGAGAGGATGAATCGACTTTGCACAGCCTAGAACCCTAAATCCCCAAATTTTTAGGGTTTTATATTTTGGGAGGAGAGGAGGTGCAAAAATGTACTAACCCTAAATCGATTGACACAGAATTAGGGATAGATCTACTAACCTTCAATCGATTGGCATAGAATTAGGGATAGAACCCTAAATCCCCAGATTATGAATTCGCCCGAATTCGAAAATCTGTCTCGAAATCGCGGATGCTTAGCACTCTTTCTCCTTCCACTGTCGATGAATGCAACCCTCGCAGCTCTTCAAATCGCGAAATCCCCAAAAAATCTTCTTCAATCCAGCTTCAAATCTCGAAATCCTTCTTTCTTCAATCCAGCTTCAATCGCCAAATCCCCATATTTATTCCACTTGGATTTACAGTTACTGTAACTCAAATAACTCTAAACTGATTATTTCATTTAATTATTTTCCCCTAAAATGAAAAAAAAGGATGGAAAAAGGGCTGGAAATAGGCGCGTGAAACGCGTTCACGAGTTTTTGGACGGTCAATGGGCTTGGGTGGTGGTCGTCTAACGGAGATAGGTATGTGGGTGGTTTCCGGTAATATCGAATTAAAGGGGTGGTTTTGGACAATATGGCCTATTGGACGGGTGGTTTTCGATAATTGACCCTTAAAATAATGGCAACCAAAACTCGGCATGACAATTTATCACACCCAGGATCTGCTGCATATACAACACGCACTATATAGAGGCGAAAAAACCACGCACACTTTTTTTTTTACTTCGCACTCCTCCTTGGGCGGCACATCTGGCCGCCCAGAAAACCCTTCCTAAAAACCGGTTTGCCTCTGGGCGGCACTAGGTGCAGCCCAAGCAAACCGGATTTTTGATAACCCGGTTTGGCCCTGGGCGGCACGTATTGCCGCCCATTTTTTTTTTTGGGAGAACCCGATTTAGGAATTTAGTTTATAATAAAAAAAATTGGTTGTTTGGAAACCGGGTTAAACCTGGGCGGCACTTGGTGCCGCATAGAGAACCCTCCAAAATTTGGGCGGCAAATTTGAATTCAAAATTCAAACATGGGCAGCACATACTGCCGCCCAGACTTATCCCCCAAAAAAATCCCAGCTCGGCGGTATTTAGGGCTGCCGAGGGGTCGTCTTCTCCGAGCAACGAAAAAACCAAATCCGAGAGAAAAAAAAGGATTCCGGCGAGTATTCCTTTGAAGACATATGGGCGGAGGTAGACTTGATTGACCATCAGATGGTGGCGGCGGGAGTTCTCGGCGGCGACGATGGCGATCCACTAGTGTCGACGGCGACGACGACGGCGGAATCGACGGCGGCGCTGAATTTCTGTTTTATTGGCGGCAGCGGCATGGGAGGCGACGCGGAGAAAGAGGGAGGCGAGGCGGGGGAGATAGGAGGCGACGCGGCGGAGGAGGTGGCGCCCATGACCGGGGAAGAAGGGGTTGTGCTGCACGTGGAGCCGCCCATGACCGGGGAAGCTGGGCTACACGTGGAGCCGCCCATGACCGGGGAAGAAGAAGTGCTCTCTGGGCTGCACGACCTGTCGCCCAGGACCGAGGAGGTTGCCGGCGACCATTTGGGCGAGGAGGGGGATATCGTGGCGGACAATGCCTTCGACGTGGCGTGCGCGGTTGCGATGGAGGCGATGTTAGATTTGGGGGAAAATCCCGTTCGTCAAAAGCGGAAATATGAACGGAGGCTTACTGAAAAGGTATGGTGTTTGTAATTTTTAATTTGTTAAATCTAATTTATTTAATTAAATTGTTACTGTAATTATAGATTTGTAAACTTAGTTTTTATTGTATTTAATCATTCTTAAAAAAGACTATAGGTAATAGGCTCAATTATACTGTAAAATAATATTAAATATATTATCGTAATGAAAATTTTAATATATTGATTTTGTTTGTAAGAAAACAATTTTCTATATATGTAACTAGGTTGTATTGGGAAAATGAATATAGTTATATTTCTTATGGAAAAATAAGAAGTATTGGGTAAGATCTCACGGTCGGATCGAGACAGTCGCCCTACTACTGCATCTGCTCGCAAGAGGAGGGTTGCCGATGGTTCCTCCAGTTTGGGCACCGGGCGTGGATTCGGGTGTAGGTGTGTCCTTGGCTAGTGATTCTCCACATTTAGCTGAGTCCTTGGATAGTGAGACAGAAAGTTTGTAGAATATTTATTTCTAGTTTGACTTCTGTGTTTATTGGTTTTTTAGATTGACATTCCGTTAATTCTAGTTTGACTTCTTGGTTTATTGTTTTTTTTTTAGATATTTGTTCAGTCATTTCTACTTTGGCTTCTTTGGTTATTGGTTTTTTTTCGATTTTCGTCCGTTATTTCTAGAATAAAATACATATGCATATTCGTAAAACACATACACATTCTAAAAACACATACACATACATGGATGGCATACACATTCTAAAAAACACATACATACTGCAACGAGGTCGAGTGGCAGAGTACGGGTAATAAAAGACCATTCTCACAGTAGGCCACTCATCTCCAGCAATTAACTTCACGAACTCCAAGGGCTCTAACCCAGCGGTAATGATGATGATTCGGATGAAGATGTCATTATTTATTGTAGTGTTTGATTTCCTACAAATATCATGAATCTATTAACATAAGTTCTTCTTATATAGTAAAAAAGCTTTCTGGGCGGCTCGTAGTGCCGCCCAAAGGGCCCAGAAATCTCATAAGTACCCTACTGGGCGGCACACAGTGTCGCCCAGTACCCTCCTGGGCTGCACTGTGTGCCGCCCAAGTGAACCCTCCTGGGTTGCACTGTGTGCCACCCACAACGGTCAATCTCAATCAAATGATTATAAACACAGATTCTAGATCAATCTCAATCAAACTTTCCCACAAAAAGAAATACAATATCATATATAAAGTCGATTATAATCCAAAAAACCTAGGTAAGTATGTCAGGTCGCCCTTGAAATGCTCGCTCCTCTACATAATTCTTGAACCTATCCTTAAAGCGCTCATGACTATACCATCCATCAACACTTGGATCGTTGTAAATGCGCCACTGACTTGGAGGCGGTGGAATGGGACAATGATCATTAACAAGCCAAATCTGTAAACATAAATAGTACAGTTATAAAAATTTATGAAAGAATAAGTAAATACGAGAGAGTAGGACTCCACGTACCGGTACGTAATGGTCTCTCCTGCCTACATGTGCTATCGCATAAACCTTTGTCGGAGGCTCAGCACCCGGGGGGCCCACAATGGAAGACTTGTGTGTGGTCCAAACCATGATAACACAACAATAGCCACTTGGTGTTCTGTGTTAAACGCCAAACCAGTAATATGCATTATACACCAGAAGTTCGTCGTGCACGGTGAAGCAATATAATTCAATCTCCTAACAAATGCTTCCACCGTCAACGCTTCCTCCCTAAGCATCGCTACGTAGTTGGCTCCATGTGTCTGGACGTGCTTCGAAAGCTCTAATCGGACATCAATGTACTCGTCTTCTCGGCGACATAACAAAACGGCAAGAGAACGAAACCCACAATGACCATCACCTTTGACATTTTGTACTCTAGAAATGTATGCGAGCATGAAATGATCAATATTCTCGTGTCCCCAGTTGAAGCCGAGATACTTGACCGACTTGTTTGAAGCCGACTTGGACTTGCTTGAAGCAGATTTGGGCTTTGCAGGTTTAGTGGCACTCCCCTTTGCTGTTGAAACTCCATTGTGAGGTCATCCGCTAGAAGGAGATCCTTTCGATCCCTTTGATCCCACGAACGATTTCACATTGGTCGTCTCTTTCTCTGCAGGCGCATCCTCATCTTCCACTCCCAGCTCCTCATCCTCCATCTTCATCTTCTGCTTCTCCTTCATCTTCTTCATTTTTGCATCCACATGCTCGTCCCAACCCATATTCCTCTTGGTGCCGGTCTTTCTCGCATTCATCCTAGGCCTCCCCTTCTTGGTCTCACCACGTGGCGGGTCTTTAATAGCGCATGATGTAGGATCCTTTGACTCACGCCACTTTTCCGCCATCTTCTTCAATGTAAATCCTTGAACTGTCCCACAAAAGAACTCTTCAATGAAGTCCTGCACCGTGACATTGTCCGCTGTGACTGCAACACCATCATCGACATCAAGATCCTTTGAATCCACCCCTTCCCATCGGATCTGCTTCCAGAAAATATCAACCTCTTCAGGCACTAATGGGTAACCCGTCTCCACATAGACCTTAATTGTGTGTGGGCAAGGCAGTCCTAGTGTGGACCTCCACCAAAAATCATCACATTTGTCCCCAATTTTCCCCTCCTTTGCTAACACAGCTTGGGCATACAACATTCTCAAGCATTTCTCAGAGCACTTTTCAAGGATGCGCTTGAAGAACACCTTAACCCACTCAGGGCCATTTAATATCTCCATGGGAAAGGCAGTGCAGTTCTTGGTCATCTCAAATCGGATCTTCCGATGCTGATCAACAAACATGTTGTCGATGTGCTGCACAATTGTGTCGAACCCTCCAACGGATGTCTCAATCATGTCCTTAAGCATAGAGTGCTGACCCTCAACCCTGAAAATAATATAATCGTTTACAATTTACTAAATGAATTTTATAACCCAATTTGATTGTAAATGTTTGTATGAAAGTTACCTGTTTGATGTTCTTGTGGCAAAATGGAGAACATCATCACACCATGCCGCAACTAGCTTCTTCTTATGCTCATTAAACCAAGTTTGCTCCACATATTTCACCAGGCCTTCACTCCATATCTCCTTAAAGTGAGCAAGTCGCTCTCTATACTCCTCCTTTGTGTGAGACCTCATCACCCGACGAACATTTCCCGAGAATTTCTTCTCGTCAATCTTCATCGTCTTAGCATATGCCTTCACATTACGGTCTACATGGACCTGGCACAATAGATGACGAACCTTCGGAAACACCAATTTGGCAGCCTTGATCAGTCCTAGCTCTCGATCAGACATGATGCATACGGGACTTTTCCCCCCGTACAACCACTTCAATCGTCTCAGTGCCCATGCATAGTGGCTTGTCGTCTCCCTTTCTATGAACACAAGAGCAATGCAATATGTGTAGTTGGTGCAAGTAAACCCAAAAATCTGGAACAGAGGCATACCATACCTATAAATGCAACACAAAAAATACTTTAAACCCGCAGAAAATACCATTATCTACACATAATACAAAAACGAGTAAGGTTTACCTGTTGGTTTTGTAGGTCAAATCCATGATGACGACATTAGGGAACATGCACAGCAAATGTCGAGCGTCTGGATGAGAAATAAACAAGCACGCCAAAACCTCCTTCCCATCTTCCTCGTCTTAGTAGCAGTGTCCAACAAATAGCCTTTCTCATTCAAAAACCCCAATGACCATTGTGTCATATTCAGATTGCCTAGGGATTTCAACCTCTCCTTAGCCCTAACAGTGTACACATGCCTCCTCGAAATCGTTGAACCCGTATATTCATTCCTAAGCTGTGTAGAAATAACCTTGGGTCTTGCACCCGCCGCAGTATCAATCATCACTTTCCTACGCTGCTCCTTCGTAAGTCAGGAAGAAAATGCATGTCCGATCAAGGTGGTCGGAAGCATATGGTTATGGCATCCACTAACAACCGATATGGTCCACCCAGGATCTCTAATAGCATTTCCTTCCCTAAAAGTACCATGCAACAAAAAAGGACAATCCTTCTTCTTTGACCTAGCTTTATCCACTCGTATCGGGCTGACCTTTTTACCATCGACTAACTTTTTTTTCTTGCCGGACCTAGGTAACCCGGATCTCTCACAATGAAATATAATCTTTTTAGGCTTTGATGATTTAGTAGTGATCACCATAAAAAGACTAAAACCGACCTTTTGCACCCAATCTCTCAATCCTTCCATACTCGGAAATATCTCATTAGTAGTAAAATGGGATGAGAAGTCGATTGCTACAAATTCATCATCACTAGAATCACCCTATTTATATACAAAAATTAGTACATTAGAGACTAATTAATAATTAAATTTATACAAACTAATATCAAAAAATTATAGATTATTTCAAAACAGTCTAACATTTCAAAGACTAAGTACATTTAAGATCTAATCATTTTATACAATAAAAATTAAAATATTACGTACCTTGAAGTACTCAGGAGAAATCGGCGACTGAAAATCACCCTCATCATCTAGAGATGTGTGCGCGCTCGAAGACGACTCCGACAACCCCCTCCAACCAGGATGGCTTGACGACGACATTTTTTAAGAAAAATCGGGTATGAAGTTTTGGGTTCCAACCATTACTATTACATCTCCAATATATATAGCCGGCCACATGACCGTTGGGAGTGAAACAGAGTATTTCTGGGCGGCCCTATGTGCAGCCCAAATTGACCGTTATCAATCGTACACTCCCTGGGCCGCACATAGTGCCGCCCAAAAGTACTCCGGTTTTCGTGAACCGGTTCACTGGGCGGCACATAATCCCGCCCATAAACCCTTCTCCCCCAACAAACCCGATCACTGAACCGGTTCTTTGGGCGGCACATGTTGCCGCCGACTAAACCGGTTCAGTGAAACCGGTTTTTAAAAAATACATTTTAAATAATTTTTTAAAATAAAATAAAAATTGAACCCATCCTGGGCTGCACTACGTGCCGCCCAAGAAACTCGGGTTTTCTGGGCGGCAAGATGTGCCGCCCAAGAAGGAGTGCGAAGTAAAAAAAATTGGAGTGCACGGTTTTTCGCCGTATGTATAACATGCAAAGCAATTATGACCGTTCATACTCCCCTAATCCACCACAAAGTTGCGAAAACAAAAAAAAATAATTAGAATGTGCAAGGAACAAATGCAGCATTAGTAGTGAAGCCACGGTCAATCAATAAATTGATCATGACAAATTGACAATAAGAGACTATTAAAAAAAACAAGATCAACATTCAAATAGACTCACAATGACACAGGAATAATATGAAAGAGGAAACTAGCGATCTTGACAAGTGTGACAGAAGGTGCCTTGAGAGAGCTCGCAAAAGGCGCGCGCATCGACGACGACGTAAGAGGTCAAGCGAGCGTTCGACACCACGATGTGCAGCGGCAACATAGACAAAATGCATTCAAGCTCTCCTAGAGTCCTATCCAAACAAACATTTGACATCAACCCGTGCGAAGCACGGGCTACGCCTTTCTAATAATATATGTTTGACATAACAAAAAACCAGTCATCCATATATTACAAAATTATATTCATACCGTGTACTACATATACACAAACGGTCCGTACAAAGCACGGGCTTCGATTTCTAGTTGTTCATAATTTTAGGTTCATGGGCATTAACATGATAAATCTAGGGCTGATTAATTCTATATTCAAATATAAATAAATTTCTTAAGAAGAAAAATCAATTGCCTCAAAGTCTTAAATTTAATTATGAGAAGTCTTCGTATTGAGGTTTGAGGCAGGGCAGTGTACCAATCGCGTAGGTGCAATACACATGCCCAGGTGTCATTTATTGACCAACTTTGCACATATGTGGCACGTCAATTTTATGTTTAAGATGAGATTTTGAGTAAGGAGTCTCTTTTACTACATAGTTTTCACATGACATATCAGTAGTCATGGTCTTTGCATAATTCTGCTTGTTTGAATGCGTAGATAACAGTGTGTTAAAAACTATTTTATATATTATTCTTTTGCAACCAAGAAGATGATCTATCAGGCCTTTTACTGAATAAAAATTTGACAAGGAAACATTATGCTTACATCCATGTGTGTGTCATCATGTGCAAATGTCTGCTGATGTACGAATCTTTTGTTTATGCAGGGTTGCAGGTGAAAGCATTTATGGGGATAAGTTTTCAGGTAGCAATTAAGTTTTCATGTCTTTGTTATCTTTTACTTTCCTTATTCTGAGACTTCAGAAAATAAATGTCCCAAAATAACAGTATCCAAACAAGGCAAAAGATGGATTAAGTATGTACTTAATGTCTTAATCATTAAATGGCAAATCTTTAATTTTTTCAGACGAGCTGCCAAACTGAAACATGATGAACGTGGATTGTTGACTATGTCTGTTGCTGATGGTGATACACGTGGATCTATATTCAGCCTCACGTTTTAGGCTAACCATCACCTTGATAAGTCTGTTCACGTATTCTCTTCCTTGCAATTCTAAGATGGTTATGTGAACGGGTACCTATTAACAAGAATTGAACAAGACTAGACTTTTTCGAAAAATTAATTGCATCTAATAGGAGTTCGATCTTGATTAAATTTCATTTTCAGCACAACTTTGCATTTTTGAAAGCTATTGTTTCTTAAGGATCTTTTTTGGTTACTTGTATTGAAGTAAGTGACTGCTTTGAATTCTTATTAAGGTATGTTGGATTTGCATTTGAAGATGCTATGCTTCTCTATTTGCCTTACCATTTCGAAAACTAATATGCCTTTATTCCTTGCTTCTATTGCAGGGGGATTTCTATTTAGCTATTCCCTGGATAAAACAATCAATGTGTGGTCCGTGCAGGCATGGTCTTCGAAAACAGCTATAAGCTTCCTTCGATGCTCATGACTACTGACTATTATGAAAATTTGGTCAAGTTTTCAATCGCTAATATAATTCTTTTTGCAATAATTTCTCATGGTACTGTTAGTTGACCTGAAGTTTACCCACAGGACTTTACCCATGTGCACACATTCAGAGGTCCAGAGCACAGAATCATGGCACTGGTTTTTGTAAATGGAGAACAACCAATCTGCATTAGTGGTGACATTGGAGGTGGCATCTTTATCTGGGAGGCAATACACTTTTTGGCCAAGAACATCTAAAGAAATGGTATGAGCAAAAGGACTGGCGCTACAATGGCATTTATGCCTTAGCTGCTCCAGCAAACGGATATCTCTACACCGGTGGTGGTGATCGATTATCAAAATTACGTGCGTGCTATATGCACGATGAAATTTTGACATACGCACGACGCATGTACGCCAAAGTCTGACGTACAGGCAAAAACAACCCAAACCTGTACGCCAAAATGTGACGTACAGACGAAAACCTTATACGCCACATTATGGTCATTGCTGGTAAGTTTGGTGGTTGCCTTTTTACATTGTTGTATATGATACCTAATATAGTGATATGTCTTATTGTTCAGTGAAACATGTTTGAGTATTTTTTTACTCTCTTCAGGACTATAGCTTATTATGCACTATGGAGCTAGGGTCATAAATCCGTAGTTTCAGGTCTAGCTGTATGCACTTCTGTTTTGTACAGTGGGAGCTTGGATAATACGATAAGATTGTGGAATCTTCATGATCATAGTCCTCTGGCAGTACTGGGTGAGGATGTGCTTGGAGTTGTCGCTTCTATCCATTCTCTTTATTATGATAATCATACAATTGTTGCGGCCTATGAAAACGGATATGTAAAGGTAAACCGAACCGCAGGTGCCCCATATTAAATGATCAGTGCCCTTTTGAAGATCTTTAATGTTCTGGTAAATTCTATCTGTATGGCTGATTCCAACATTAAATGAATGAAAAATAATGCCAAAATTGCGCATATGATTGCTTTCTTGTTCAGGTATGGCTAGATAATCAGTTCAAGAGCAACGTGGATCTATCACTGGTGCCAACTACTTCTTGACTATTGTTGATGATTATTTGAGAGCAACGTGGATCTATCTTATGGTTCATAAGTCTGAGGTTGTAGGTTTCATTCAAAAGTTTTGTGTCATGGTTAAAACGCAGTTTCAGAGATGTGTTAAGAGGTTTCATTCAGACAATGGCATGGAGTTTCTTTGTCTAAAACCATTTTTTCATACTCATGGTATATTACTTGAGACTACATGTGTCTATACACCACAACAGAATGGCAGAGTAGAGTGCAAACATCGTCATATTCTCAATGTGACTCGTGCATTGCGTTTTCAAGGATCTTTGCCCTTACAGTTTTGGGGCCAATGTGTTATGACTGCTGGTCATCTCATCAATCGTACGCCCATGCCTTTACTTGGCAACAAGTCTCTATACGAGCTCCTCCATGGGCGCTCTTCAAGCTATTCTCACATTCTGGTCTTTGGTTGTTTATGGTTTGCTTCCCAGGTCCCTCGCAAGAGCGACACATTTGCTTCTCGCTGTCGCAAGTGCGCTTTCTTAGGCTATCCCAACGGCCAACGTGGTTGGAAGCTTTATGATCTTGAGACTGATCAGATGTTTATATCGCGAGATGTCATTTTTTTAAAATCCATTTTTCCGTATGGAGAATCTGTGGTTTCGTCATCACCACCGATCAGCTCTCTACACCCGGCGGTCTATGATGACGAGCCACCTGTCATTGCTCCACCTGGTTTGGTGGCATCTCTGGCGCCTCCATCTGAGTCGGCGTCTCCTGCATCGCCTATGTCTACTGAACTTGAGCCGTCTTTGTCCTCCCCTCATGACGATAGGGGGAGTCTGCATCTGCATGGCACTGTTGCACGTCGTTTTGCTCGTTTGAGGCAATCGTCTGTTTTGCTCAAGGACTATGTCTGTAATACCGTATGCAGTTCTCCTACCCCACCCCCGTTGCATCTACACCCATTTCAACGCCGTCCTCAGGTACTCCATACCCTATTGTTGCTTTTGTCTCTTGTGCTAAGTTTTCTACTTCCTATGCACACTTCTTAGCAGCTATTACTGCTACTAATGAGCCTACTCGGTTCTCTAAGGAAGTCCAACAGGCTCCATGGCGAGCAACAATGCGTAGTGAGATAGAGGCGCTTGAGAGGAATGGCACCTGGATTCTTTCTAACTTGCCTGAATGCAAGAAGACTATTGGTTGGAAATGGGTGTACATGATCAAGTATCGGGCCAATGGGAAGATTGAACGCTACAAGGCTCATCTTGTGGTGTTAGGGAATCGACAGGTGGAAGGAATTGACTTCACTGAGACATTTGCTCCTGCTGCAAAGATGTTCACAGTTCGGGTTTTCCATTCAGTTATTGTTATTCAAGGTTGGTATTTTCATCAGATGGATGTCCACAATGCATTTCTTCAAGGTGATTTAGATGAGGAGGTTTATATGCTTCCGCATCCCGGATATGTTGCTTCATCCGCATGGAAGGTCTGCAAGCTGCATAAATCCCTCTATGGTTTGAAGCAGGCTCCCCGAAACTGGTTTTCGAAGCCGGCCTCTGCTCTTCGTGCCTTCGGATTTCAACAGAGTAAAGCTGACTACTCTCTTTTCTCTTTGAGCCGACATGATTCTATTGTTCACATGCTTGTCTATGTTGATGATCTCATTATTTCTGGGAACACCTCTGTTGTTATTGATGCTATCAAGTCTTATCTTAGTAGCTATTTTTACATGAAGGATTTGGGGCCTCTTAAGTACTTCCTTGGTCTTGAGATTGCTCGAAATTCTTCTGGCATCTTTGTTTTGTAATACCCCTCATTTTTAGTAAGGGTATTTGGGTAAATCTCCAACTCTCGTTGGGAAAGCAAGACGCATTTGGCAAAATTCGGAATTTCTGTAACTCATATGATCTCTGTAAAATTTCCCTGAGTGGTATAAAATACGATCGACGTATTTTCGGGGCTTAGAATATTTGTTTGGGTACAAATATATAAAATCCGGGGTTTAAACCCATGCCAAACCTTTTCCCGGGCAAACAGACGCGAAAATGCCTCTGCCGCGACCGCAGAAGAATTTCCGCAACCGCAGAAAAATAGCTCCCAGAGGAGCTGGGCATTGGAATTTTCCGCGACCGCGGAAATGTGCAGAGTGTGCAGGCCGGCATGCGTGCCGCGTGTTCTTCGTCGCCGTCGATCTTCTGAGCCACCGTCGATCTGGGCGGGGGCTGCTCTCCTCCTTTGGTTATAAATAGAGGCCGAGATGGGAGGGTTTTGGGCACCCAAATCTGATATCTCTCTCTCTCTCGTTTGGTTGCTCGTCGGAGTTCCAAGCTCTCGCCGGAATTCTCGAAGTGTCGCCGGAGCTCTCGCCAGTCGTCGTGGTGGCCCCGGAGTAGTTCTTTGGAGGCGCAAGGTGGCCAGGAGTCGAAACCACCGTGATTCGAGCCCAAGGAGTCATCGTCGGTGAGTCTTTTCGCCAATCTCTGGTCGCCGTGTTCATGTCCGTGACCGCGGACATGAACACCGCGATTGCGGTCATCGGCTAGTTGCTCGCGTGCATTGCCGAGTCGCTCGCGGACATTCGTCCTCGACGCCCGCGACCGCGGAATCCCAACCGCGACCGCGAATTGCTCTGGCAATAGCGATTGTGGCCTTGGGCATGCCGGTCTCGGGCGGGACTTTCGTTCTTTCGCTTTCGTTCGTTCTTCCTTAGATTCGTATTATTTTATCGTCGAATCTAACCTAGGGTTTCGTTATGGGTCGTTGTCGTAGGAATCTGTAGTCCGACTCCCGTTTCCGTTCCGGACCCAGAAATCCATCGTCGTTCAATCGTTCGTCTAGACTAAGGCAAGTTGTGGTTCGCTCTTGCTTAATCGATCCATATTCTATTAATTATCAATTGCTTTTAATTGTTAATTAAATCGGAGTGAACTGTTATTTTCGTTTGGGAACAGATTTTATAAATAATGTGATTAAAATATGTTATTATAGTAGGTTGTATATATTGCTAGAAACAACGCTATTATACTTGTTAATAACCGTAATGGTTTTGTTGTGGATTTAAATGTAAACTTTAATGCTAGATTAGCATGAGTAATCGTAGGAACGATAATTCCTTATGAGGATTAGTCGTTTCTTTATAACTCAGTATTAGTAGAACTAGTCTCTAAATGCTTTCCAGATCGTAAACTTTCGTAGTCACTCGAGATCATAAACTTTCGTAGTTACTCGAGATCATAAACTTTCGTAGTTACTCGAGATCGTAAACTTTCTTAGTTACTCGATATCGTAAACTTTCGTAGTTACTCGAGATCATATTAAAAGCTTTAATGTGAATATACGTTTTGTAATTAAGATAAGATAAGTGCGGGAAGTACAACCTTAAAACTTGCCTGGACTTCGGTTAGAGTAAGTTCTCTTTCCAATCCGAATTCGCATTGTGCGGTGAGGTTGGTCGTTGACCCAAATGATCAAGTCGTTTTTAAACGCTTGTATGAAACTGTAACGTTTCCAAACAATTGTCATACCATCCCTTAAGACTCAATTCCTTGGAGTCTTCTCTTCAGTGCATATCTAAATACTAAATCATTCCGTGAAAGTTTCGGGTTATATATCGTTCCTTCGGTTATTATTCGAGGGACAGTGATAGTAAACGGTTGCGATCACTAGAACCATTCTGTTTTCACCCTTGTATAGTCTTTCATTAGACTAACCAACCAGGTTTTATTCCTTGTATGGTTGGCTGGTGTCATCCGTCCTATACGGCACATCAGTGGTTGGTTCTCGAAGTCAAGGTAACCAGTTGAAGAAGAAGAGGCTTGCAGACAAAGATTTAAGTGTCAGTGTTTTAAGTGGTTAAATATTACTTTAATATATCTTTATAACCTAGCGATGTTATAGGTTGATTCTTAAAAGTCTTCCGCTGTGTAATTTATAAGTCTTTCGCTGAAATTTTTACTTTGTTGTAAAGACGCTACTCTCGTTTGATGAGAGATCTTTTGATAAAAGAGCTGAGTTTCATATACAAATGTCTTCTGCTGTTTAATCTTTCATTTAAGATATATACGCATTTAAGTTTAATTGTTCCGATTAAAGCCTAGGGTGGCTTTGGACGGTAATGTCTGAGGTCACTGGCGTGTCGCACTATCGACATAAGTCGGGGGTGTTACAATTATGGTATCAGAGCAACGGTTTTAAAATTCTTGGCCTATTGTTAGGTTTGAGAATTTCCGAAAATTAATTTCGAAACTATTTTCAACCTATTTTCTATTTGAAATAAATTTCGAGAGTTATAATGTTAAATTTAAAATTTTTAATTATTTCTTGGAATTTAACTTAAACTAATGTTTTAGCTATTTGAACTTCAAAAGCTATTTATAATTGGGTTATAAAATGTCGTGTTATAAGCGATTAAACTAAGTTTATGGTTGTAACTTTAAAAGTATGATTTGGGTCTTAGAAAAGTTTTGTGATGATCATATCACTAGTTTGAAGAACTAACTTTATAAATAACTATTTTTATATAAGATTTAAAGGTATAAAGTATGAAGTTGAAAGTATAAGATTTAAGTGGTTTTCAAACTTCTGCAAGATTCAAGCTGTTACTTATTCCTAGATCCATTATTAGGAATCTCTCTTTGTTCTTAGAGTAATGTCACAATGGTATGACATTAATTACTCCCTTCGTTGAGCGGACGACCGTTATCTCGTAAGCCGAGTTTTCCAAAATTTCTTAGGGTGTAGGAACAAATGTGTGTGGTTAATGCTCTATGAAATTTAAGAACTAAATCTCATATGTGTACCCTGAACATTTGCTCTAGTAAAAGTATGTAGGGATGGACTAAGGCGAAGTCCAGAATGCCTAGTTATGAGGTCATGTTGTAGGCATTGATGTGGATAGATTGTTGAGAAGGGAATGAATGTATAAGAGGGATAGTTCATAGTGAACTCATTTCCTCTATTACGACCTTGAGTAAGACTTTAGAGTCCAGAGTTATGGTTATGAGATTTATAAGTGGGTACGACCAGTATAGGACCGATGGTTAAAGCTTTTTGAAAAGCCGAGTGTACAAAGTCATATGTATTATTTTGGAAGATCTATTCGAAGTTTCGTTTTGAGGCCCATCAGGAAATGATATGATTATGTCTTGGAGAGATAGTAAGTATCCGTAATGCAAAAGGGGTTGCTTTAATTGGGATAGTAGATTGTGTGAGGAGTATAAGGATCTTAAGTTAGAGATAAGTTATTTGAGTCAGTTAAACAAACCTTTGGGATGTGAGTCAGGAAAATGGCGGATGAGCCAAATCTAAGTGGACCAAATGATTGAAATTGGTATGTTGTACGATCAGGGAATAAGGAGTTATGATACTTGTAAGGTTGTAAGGTTTGATATTTGGATTTTATGTGAGTTTGTCAGTTAGAAGGCTTATGGTGCAATTCTTTGGAGAAGACTAAGTTGTGAAGTTACTATGTTAGAAGAGGCCACGTAAATGGAAAGATTACAGTTTAAGGATAGATTATGTTGATGATTCCGATAAATTAAAGGATTTAGTGGAGATAATTGTCTATGTGCGCCTAAGGAGTAAGGTAGCATGCGTTACTCGTATAAAGTTATTAAAGGATCATGATAGAAGTGACTGATGTGGTTGATAATGAATCATTTATCAGGATGATACCTTAAGGATATAGGAGTAATGTCTCATGTGATTTGTTTTGAGGAACATAGGAATAAAGGTATTGTGATTATGTTTGGAGAAAGTTAAGGAACCTTAAAGGTTTAAGTTAGAGATTGAATAAGGAATACGTTAAGTTAATCTTGGATAAATGGTAAATATCCGTAAAGTAAAAGAGTGCTCGATTTGGGATAATAAATCGCATGAGGACAACTGATTGCCTAAGGATTTTTGGGTGAATAGCAAACTCGACCGGTAAAAGTTGCTACGGTTTTGAAGGTCAATAGTATGGCATAAAGTAAGTATGTAGATGATATCAAGTGGACTTGAGGAAAAGGTGACCCACGTTTATTAAGGTGATCGTATGACACGTTTGGGTAAGATGAGAGTGTAATCCTATGGAGAGGATTAGTAAATCATGTTGAGGTAATCGGACTTAGGTTGTGGTGTGAGTAATTGTGGGATCACAGGAGTGAAGATTTTGAGTTAAAGGTATGGCACAAGGGCCAAATGTGAGTAAGGTAACCAATGTAATAGGTGAGTCGTGTATATAAGGAGTAAGGTCTATATGACAAGAGAGGTACTAAGTTGAGGAATAGTTGAATTTTATGTATGTACTTTGAGGATCTGATCATCGAAGGAAAGTTAGTAGAAAAAGGTTGTATTCTTCTATTTGAGGACATCAAGGTCTTTTTGAGGAATAGGGCAACATAGCGATGTTATACTGGAGATTATAATGGATACTCTGAGCAAGACAATGGTAATCTTATGAATGATCACATCTGTTCTAGCAAGAGTAAGGAATGTAGGCAGTATGGTGTAAGTGGAATCATGATCGAGTAAATAGTTCGATTTTTGGTGGTACAGGTTTCGGAAACCAAATTTATTCAAGGATATCGACTTATGGAAGATAAGGTACATACTTTAGGAAACGTTTGGAGAAAGGTGAAAGAGAAATATGTATAATCTCATGCTTAAGGTATAGCGAGACTACGATGATTTTAGGAGACAATTATCCTAAGATAATTATGACCTTAAGGATGGTCACAAGTTAGTACAAGAATAGTACGTGGAAGTAGGCTATGCGAGATAGTGGTATGGTTAAGGAAACATATCGTTTTCCAGGAGCAAGTACTTGATGCAATGATTAAGGAAGTTAAGATCAGGTAGTGAGATTATGGTGAAACAAGTCCCATTAGTTTAGCAATGCTAGTTTCGGGGTCGAAACTTCTTTTAAGGGGGTAGTGATGTAATACCTGATGCGAACAACCCCTGAAGTGTTGTCTGCAACGCAGGATCTTGGATTCCTCAAGCTTGGATTCGATTCTTCTCTTCTATAGCCAATATGATGGCTTTCCTAGGGCTAAAGAGTTAGCCTTCAAACTCGTTCAACGTGATGAACGAAAGGGATCAACGTGATGATCGACAATTTCTCGAAGCGACGAGCTACGGGATAAACGATCTGGGGATCGAGAGTTGACGTTAGAATTCAAGGGAAGGAGCGTACTCAACTTTACTACTCAAATTCAACGTAAAGAATACAAACTAGGGTTTCAAGTCTTAAATAGTGTCAAAAGAAATAATATAAAACAATAATAAAAGTGTTCAGCAAACGACGAAGCGAATGAAACAAACTCGCTGACGCGACCGCGACTCGGTCGGAAACTCGGCCGGGTCTGGGCCGAGTTTCACTCAGAAAAGGGGAACTCGTCGACGCTGTTAGTCAAACTCGGCCATGAAACTCGGCCGGGTCTGGGCCGAGTTTCACTCAGTAAAGCTGACTCGTGATGGTTGACAACTCGGGCTGAAACTCGGTCGAGTCAGGTCCGAGTTCTTGGCACAACTCTCAGTAAAACGCGGTTTTGACCATCTTCTTGTTGGAATCTTGATTCGACGTAAACTATGAAGTTGTAGATCTTTGAATGAGATTTCCAACGCATCTTGAATCATCACTAGATAAATTTTCTAGCCATAGTTATGGCAGTTTTACCGAAGACTGTCCAGAACCAAATTGACAGTAACTATTCCGAACTTGCACAAGACTTCACCCTTTGCTTGAGCCTCTTCTTTGGAGGCCTTTGATTAAGTCTCCCATGCATGTTTCTATCAATCTCCCCTTCTTGACTTCGAATCGTCCCCGATTCGACGTGGATAAAGAAAGAAGCATCAAGTAGAGAGACACGAACATCCAGAAAGAGCAAAGGAACAAGTTGTGCATCAGCCTCAAATAACCTCAAAGTTGTCACCTTTGCGGATGAATCTTCTATGATTGTGGTGGGAGCGAGGTGGCTAAGAACAACAATAGAAGCCTCAAGCTGACCAGATACGAGCATTGGTTGCGGAAGCGGTGATGAGTGCGGCGGAGGGGCCGATGAAAGGTTGTGTTGTGACGAACAACCTTCAAGGACCGGGGCTTCGACGACCTCTTCCTCATACTCATCCCACTTGGGATGATAGAAGAACATAGGACAAGATTCCACATCCACCAAATCAGCGTCTTTTGGAGAAGGAGTCATCACGAACGGATACGGATCGCATTGAGAGACCAACATAAACTCCGTATCACGTTGGGCTTGCTCTCGGGCAATCTCCTCGGCTTTGACCTCCTCTTCCTCATACTCGTCCCACTTGGGATGATCAAAGGACATAGGACATGATTCCGCATCCACCAAATCAGCGCCTTTTGGAGAAGGAGTCATCACGAACGGATACGGATCGCATTGAGTCACCAACATAAACTCCGCATCACGTTGGGCTTTCTCTCGGGCATGTATGTCTTGCCGCCAAGAAGGGAAGAAGCTTGTCGTAGGAAACTCCATAGTACACCTATACGAACAATGCAAGGAGTAAGTTGCACCAAACAAAAGAACAAGTCCAAGCCAAGTCCTTGTCTCAAAAGTGAACCAAGAAATTTTCCGCTAGGCGTACTAATTTTGGTTGCTCGTGAGGAGGGAGAGGCTTGAACGGAAGGCAACAAAGAAAGAACTAACAAATCAAGTCCCAAACAACACACAAATCCCCGAGTTCAAAAAGATCAAATCAAGTTTCTTAGAATTAATCACACAAATAAACAAGGAAATCAAGTGTGCAAATAAAGGAACAAGATATTGCTAGAAGATAAGGTTTAGGGCTGTTGGAAAAGTAACCAAAACCTAAGGGGAAATTAGGGTTCAGCCGTGAGAGGGAGAGTGGCGGAAGGGGGTGGTGGTGGACGGTGGTGGTGGCGGCGAACGGTGGTGGGGCGGTGGTGGTTGCGATTCCGGTAATGGTGGTGGTGAGAGAAAAAAAAATTCTAGGGTTTGCAAGCGGAAAATTTCAAGAATCACAATAAGAGAGAAGAACAAACTTAGCTTGGAAAAGGCTCTGATGCCAATTGATGCGAAGGATCAACTGAAGTGTTGTCTGCAACGCAGGATCTTGGATTCCTCAAGCTTGGATTCGATTCTTCTCTTTTGTATCCAACGTGATGGCTTTCCTAGGGCTAAAGAGTTAGCCTTCAAACTCGTTCAACGTGATGATCGACAATTGCTCGAAGCGACGAGCTACGGGATAAATGATGCGGGGATCGAGAGTTGACGTTACAATTCAAGGGAAGGAGCGTACTCAAATTTACTACTCAAATTCAGCGTAAAGAATACAAACTAGGGTTTCAAGTCTTAAATAGTGTCAAAAGAATTAATATAAAATAATAATAAAAGTGTTCAGCAAACGACGAAGAGAACAAAACAAACTCGCTGACGCGACCGCGACTCGGTCTAAAACTCGGCCGGGTGTGGGCCGAGTTTCACTTAGAAAAGGGGAACTCGTCGACGCTGTTAGTCAAACTCGGCCATGAAACTCGGCCGGGTCTGGGACGAGTTTCACTCAGTAAAGGTGACTCGTGATGGTTGACAACTCGGGCTGAAACTCGGTCGAGTCAGGGCCGAGTTCTTGGCACAACTCTCAGTAAAACGCGGTTTTGACCATCTTTTTGTTGGAATCTTGATTCGACATAAACTATGAAGTTGTAGATATTTGAATCCTCTTTCCAACGCATCTTGAATCATCACTAGATGAATTTTCTAGCCATAGTTATGGCCGTTTTACCGAAGACTGTCCAGAACCAAATTGACAGTAACTATTCCGAACTTGTACAAGACTTCACCCTTTGCTTGAGCCTCTTCTTTGGAGGCCTTTGATTAAGTCTCACATGCATGTTGCTATCAATACCCCTCATTTTTAGTAAGGGTATTTGGGTAAATTTCCAACTCTCGTTGGGAAAGCAAGACGCGTTTGGCAAAATTCGGAATTTCTGTAACGCATATGATCTCTGTAAAATTTCCCTGAGTGGTATAAAATACATTCGACGTATTTTCGGGGCTTAGAATATTTGTTTGGGTACAAATATATAAAATCCGGGGTTTAAACCCATGCAAAACCTTTTCCCGGGCAAACAGACGCGAAAATGCCTCTGCCGCGACCGTGGAAGAATTTCCGCGACCGCGGAAAAATAGCTCCCAGAGGAGCTGGGCATTGGAATTTTCCGCGACCGCGGAAATGTGCAGAGTGTGCAGGCTGGCATGCATGCCGTGTGTTCTTCGTCGCCGTCGATCTTCTGAGCCACCGTCGATCTGGGCGGGGGCTGCTCTCCTCCTTTGGCTATAAATAGAGGCCGAGATGGGAGGGTTTTGGGCACCCAAATCTGATATATCTCTCTCTCTCGTTTGCTTGCTCACCGGAGTTCCAAGCTCTCGCCGAAATTCTCGAAGTGTCGCCGGAGCTCTCGCCAGTCGTCGTGGTGGCCCCGGAGTAGTTTTTTGGAGGCACAAGGTGGCCAGGAGTCGAAACCACCGTGATTCGAGCCCAAGGAGTCGTCGCCGGTGAGTCTTTTCGCCAATCTCTGGTCGCCGTGTTCATCTCCGCGACCGCGGACATGAACACCGCGATCGCGGTCATCGGCTAGTTGCTCGCGAGCATTGCCGAGTCGCTCGCGGACATTCGTCCTCGACGCCCGCGACCGCAGAATCCCAGCCGCGACCGCGGATTGCTCTGGCAATAGCGATCGTGGCCTTGGGCATGCCAGTCTCGGGCGAGACTTTCGTTCTTTCGATTTCATTCGTTCTTCCTTAGATTCGTATTATTTTATCGTCGAATCTAACCTAGGGTTTCGTTATGGGTCGTTGTCGTAGGAATCTGTAGTCCGACTTTCGTTCCCGTTCCGGTCCCAGAAACCCATCGTCGTTCAATCGTTCGTCTAGAGTAAGGCAAGTGGCGGTTCGCTCTTGCTTAATCATTCCATATTCTATTAATTATCAATTGCTTTTAATTGTTAATTAAATCGGAGTGAACTGTTGTTTTCGTTTGGGAACAGATTTTATAAATAATGTGATTAAAATATGTTATTATAGTAGGTTGTATATATTGCTAGAAACAACGCTATTATACTTGTTAATAACCGTAATGGTTATATTGTGGATTTAAATGTAAACTTTAATGCTAGATTAGCACGAGTATTCGTAGGAACGATAATTCCTTATGAGGATTAGTCGTTTCTTTATAACTCAGTATTAGTAGTAGCAGTCTCTAAATGCTTTCCAGATCGTAAACTTTCATAGTCACTCGAGATCGTAAACTTTCGTAGTCACTCAAGATCATAAACTTTCATAGTCACTCGAGATCGTAAACTTTTGTAGTTACTCGATATCGTAAACTTTCGTAGTTACTCGAGATCATATTAAAAGCTTTAATGTTAATATACGTTTTGTAATTAAGATAAGATAAGTGTGGGTAGGCACATAATTAATGAACCCTCGGGCGAGAAGTACAACTTGGAAACTCGCATGGACTTCGGTTAGAGTAAGTTCTCTTTCCAATCTGAATTCGCATTGTGCGGTGAGGTTGGTCGTGGACCCAAATGATCAAGTCGTTTTTAAACGCTTGTATGAAACTGTAACGTTCCCAAACAATTGTCATACCATCCCTTAAGACTCAATTCCTTGGAGTCTTCTCTTCAGTGCATATCTAAATACTAAATCATTCCGTGAAAGTTCCGGGTTATATATCATTCCTTCGGTTATTATTCAAGGGACAGTGATAGTAAACGGTTACGATCACTAAAACCATTCTATTTTCACCCTTGTATAGTCTTTCATTAGACTAACCAACCGGGTTTTATTCCTTGCATGGTTGGCTTGTGTCATCCGTCCTATACGACACATCAGTGGTTGGTTCCCGAAGTCAAGGTAACCAGTTGAAGAAGAAGAGGCTTACAGACGAAGATTTAAGTGTCAGTGTTTTAAGTGGTTAAATATTACTTTAATATATCTTTATAACCTAGCGATGTTATAGGTTGATTCTTAAAACTCTTCCGCTGTGTAATTTATAAGTCTTCCGCTGAAATTTTTACTCTGTTGTAAAGACGCTACTCTCGTTTGATGAGAGATCTTTTGATAAAAGAGCTGAGTTTCATTTACAAATGTCTTCCGCTGTTTAATCTTTCATTTAATATATATATGCATTTAAGTTTAATTGTTCCGATTAAAGCCTAGGGTGGCTTTGGACGGTAATGTCTGAGGTCACTGGCGTGTGGCACTACCGACATAAGTCGGGGGTGTTACATGTTTCTCAACGAAAGTATGCATTAGAGATCTTAGCTGAGTCTAGACTTCTTGGTTCCAAGACCTGTGAGTTCCCTATGGACTCACATCATCATCTGGCCACCACTTCAGGGCCGACTATGGATGACCTTGAGCGCTACAGACGCCTTGTTGGTCACCTCATCTATCTGACTATCACTAGACATGAGCTCTGCTACTCTGTGCACACCTTGTCACAATTTATGTAGGCTCCGCTTGAGGATCATTGACAGGCCACTTTGCGTGTTCTTCGGTATCTGAAAGGTCACCCTAGACAAGGTATTCATCTATCTTCTGCTAGCTCTCTTTGTTTGTCAGCCTTTTGTGATTCCGATTAGGCTGCTTGCCCTCTGACAGGTCGATCTATCAGTGGCTACTTCATAATACTTGGACAATCGCCTGTCTCATGGAAAACGAAGAAGCAAGCAAATGTCTCTCGGTCTTCTGCTAAGATTGAATATTGCGCCATGGCTGCTGCATGTAGTGAGATTACGTGGTTGCTACTTGGGTGTAGAAAAAAATATGTAAGAAAAGTCTAAAGTTGTCCACAACCTGTTTGTAGACAACAACCAATTATCCAAATTAAAAGAATCTGGTTTATTTTGTTCGTTACCGAACCAACGCCTCAAGATCAAGGGCTTGTATAATCTGACGGCAGATTACAATACGCATGACGGCTAACACGTAAGCCAACATTTTGAACACGAAATTCCAAATAATCCGATAGCAGGATTGGGATACTCAACACAGCACTACGTTGGTGTCCAAAGAACAAAGGATCCGACATTTTGAAAATGTTGACACTTACATGACTAGTCCCATGATACACCAGGGGTTGGATAATGCAAGCCATGCATGACACATGAATAAAGAAACAATAATAAATAAGTAGACTCTTTAATATATATTCTCTTGTTAAAATGTTTGTTTCTATATATTTTACATTATGCACACTTAATAAAAAAGCATATGACAGTTTTCGCTCAACGCAATACATCATCAGTTGGCTCGTGGGATGCTTCTTGGATACTAGGGGTTAAACCGGGTTATAGCGTTGGATTAGTGGCTTACGGATACGATACAAGGCAGGGTTTGAGGGCACTTAGCTTATTCGTCAGCGAGGGCTAGCTTTGAATCACCTTCCCCACTCTCAGTACTACTGGAAAAAAAGAAAACCTTCCCCGTGGGAGAAAGAACCTTGCTTACTCTAGCCTTGGAACTCCCCGGACTATCCCCTTGGTCTGATTGCATGATGATCACTGATCTTGATGCCTTTAGTCCTTATAGCCCTTTGATTGAGCTTATCTGCTTCACTTCAGTGGCTGATAATCAAAGTGTAAGTGGCTGACCTCAATCACTCAAGGACCACTTAATCACCTTGGATTTCTTAATACAAACACCAAAAACCTAGCTCATTAAGCTCATTGATCAGTTAGTTAAGGCCTGATCAAGTAAACCAACTTGTTAAGTGTAAGATTAGGATGCATGCATCAGAAAGGGAGGCGGTAGCAAGAGGACATAGCTCTGATAAGAGTTCAAAATATGAGGATATCCGAGATGATTACGTATACGTGTGTAATCAATCGCTCTTTCACCCCTTACCTTAAAAACATATAAGGAACTCATAAAGAGAAGATGTTCCTCTTACTTATTCACGGGGTTCTTTAATGTTGATGTTAATGAGGCTAGTTGGAGTTTTGGATCCTTTAACAAGCAAGTAGTAAACTACCAACGTTTTGGATCCCTTAATGCTCTAACCCGGTTTAACATTTTATGCTGTCAGGGCACATCCCTGGGACTCGATTGAACTTCGGGTTAGTTGTCTAGCCAACCGATATTGTCTCTCCTGATGTCAATTCGAAACAAATGAAAAGTGATCTTTCACTTCGTAGAATGAGGCACTGAAAAGCGCCTCTCCCTAATTATGATTCCGAATCGGAAGAGTTTGAGGGAAAAGTCTTTTTCGAGTTTTAGCGTTTGATCAAAACAAATCAAAATTGACTGAAAGAAGGCATTAGGGACTTCTTGATTTTGTGTGACAAGCATTTAATCATATGCAAACATAACACCTACAAGTACGTACTACCAACTGACTTATACTCAATATGTCAACAAACCGACATTCAAATCGAATCCTCTAATGATTTGAGAAAGGTCAAGAAAACTTGACTAAACTCATTACCATTATGTAAACAAAGGACAAAAAAAGAAACAACAAATAACATTCCGAAAATGTTATAAACAAAGTACTTCACGCAAATCCAAAACGACAACATATTGGATAAAAACACTGAAATCGTGTTGGGAACAACGCGAAGTAGCAAAGCAATCAATGTAAATAGGGAATAGCACCCAATACCCCATTTTCATATAGGCTTTGCAAAACTACCCTACCCCTTTTGGGTTTTGCAAATCTACCCCAAAGACTTTTTTTCCCTTGTTTTTTGCAATTATACCCCACAAATAAAAAGTTAAATGAAAATCTGACTTTTCCTTTTCTTTTGGAAAAGAAATTCTGACATGGCACTATTTTAATTGAAAAAAAAAATGAAACCCCAAATCATTTTGAATTCCAAAATGAAATGTGAAAAATTTGCTACAGGTAAAAAAACCCCAAATCATTTCCTTTTCTATTTCTCTCCCAGAGGTTTCCTCTTCGCCGGCGGAATCTAGATTTAATTTTTTCGGCGAGATTCACCGATTCCGGCGTGAAGCTTTCTCTTCCAGGTTTGAGGTTGAATGCAGCGAATTGTATCAACCTGTGAAATCCATGTTTGTAAAATGAGAATGTCAGATTATGTTTGTTTTTGTCACAATTGCAGGAATTACCATTGTATGAACATTTCTTGTCAGCGTTGATGAAATATTTGTCACATCGTATAGTGTTATTATTGAAATGATTAATTTGATTGTCATGAATGTCAGATTATGTTGTGTTTTGAAATTCTAATGTTGTTATTTTCCTGACATTATAGCTCTCTTACTCTTGCAACTTCCTTGTCTTCTCGTGTGATCTGTACATCTGGGTATGTTGAGTTGAGTTAGGTGCTTAGAAAAAGCTTAAATGTTGATATTTTTTGTTGTTTGTCTATCTCCCCCAGTGCATCTGAAGTGGTGTAGTTCTTCATATTGAAACGGAGGAGATTAAAATGGGTAAAAAGGTAAATTTTGGTTAGCTCATTGTGTGTAGTTTTCCATAGTTGACATCCTGTCATGTTGTGTTTAAGTATATGTTCGTTTTGTATATATTGACCTTGTATAATTTGTATTTTTAGGGTCATTTATTGAGATTTGAAGGGAAAAAATTCATCGGCAGAGTCAACCAAAACTGTCGGCGTGAATTGCTGAATCTTATTGAGAAATGCCTCTCCCGTGTGGACTGGAAGAGGATAATAGATGGTCCATTTGGACCTACTGTGAAGATGGTTCGTCGACAAAACTTTTCATGCCAGCTTGTACATTACGTTTTATTCCGTCAAGTAGAAACGAGGAAGTTGTGGGAGACGTGGTATAACCTGCAAGGACAGCTGCTGCATTTTTCAATGAAGGAATTTGCACTTATGACGGGGTTATGCTGTCACAGAATGAAAGATAATGAGCTGAACCCGGATAAAAATGTCGTGAAAGAGTTATTTGATGTACAAAATTTGACGTTGGGTGAGCTCGAGTCTTTATTTATGCGTACACAGCTTGATATCCCTTTGAAATATAAGATGTCGTTATTGATTATATTAGAGGGCGTCATTCTTGGGGTTGAGAAAAAAGTTCGCATAAGCACAGGTCATGTCAAATTATTGGCTGATATCGATCGATTCACGAAATTCCCATGGGGCAGGGTTAGCTACATTGAAACTCACCAGGGATTGAGTTCAACGGTGAAGAATAGATTGGAAACGGGTGAAACAAGCAGAGAGTCAAGTGCAAGGTTGGGTTACAAACTCAAGGGGTTGCCAATGGCCTTTCAGGTAACATGACAGGATGTAATGTATATTGTTTTGAAGTTGGTATTGTAGTTACAATATATTGATGGTTTGGCTGTTCAGGTTTGGCTGTTTGAAGCTGTTAAACCAATTGCTTCAGCGTTTGCACATTTGGTGGATAAGGAGGCCTACCCACGCGGTCTACGATGGTCATCAAATTCACAACCTGATGTGACGGCTGTGGAGTCTTTCTTAGGGAAGGCCACATCCCGTTTTATTCCAAATGTGGTGTTGATAGAGGAATAAGTTGAGGTGGAGGTCTTAAAAGAATACAAATTTTATGGGGAAGTGAAGAACACTTACTTTGACAAGGCAGTTGAGAAATTTGAGCTAAGTAATAAGAGGTCTATCAATGGTAAAAGAAAAGGAAAGAATGATTCGGACTCTGCCCCTGCTACAAAGTCCTCGGGCCTGGATGCAAGACAGGTGATGTGCGCTATGAAAGAGCTTCATGAGCGTATGATTAATTTGGAAAACCAAGTGGACGCAGGGTTTTGTGCTATGAATAAAACCTTGGGCATAATGCAACAGATGATCAAGGAGAGGGTATTCAACAAGTCAGGTTCAACAAATGATGAACAAGAGGAAGGGGAGGTAAGATAACTGTCAACAATCGTTATTAAGTTATGTTTGGGAACTTAGATATATATATGTCGTGGAAGCTCAAGCATTTGTACTTGTGTAGAATAGTAATGTCATTTTGAATTGTAATTTAGTTATGCATAAAGCTCTGTTTTTGACAAACATTATAGAATGGTGCACTTACTGATTATTATTTTGAGTTAAATCTAACTTGTAATTTATTGAAGCAGAATGGTGTACATGGTCGTGATGAGGATGTCAGAAGGGATAGAATGGGGGGGTCTGATTCAAATCCCCTACAAGATGACGATGATGAAGGTGCCACTAAAGTCGACAATGGCAATTTAGGAAGCATGGTTGTTTATCGAGAGCAAAAGGATGATGAAGATGCTGCAGTTCAGAGAGATGATGTTGAGGGTGCAGTAGAAGATGAGGGGGAAAATGGAGAAACGATGACAAAAGAAAAAGACGATAAGAAAGAAGGAAAACAAGTTGCAAGGAAGACTCGTTCAAAAAAGAAGAAGGATGATAAAGATGGTGCAGTTCAGAGAGATGATGTTGAGGGTGCAATACAGGATGAGGGGAAAAGTAATCGCAAGGAAGGAAAAGTAGTGTCAAGGAAGACTCGCTCAGAAAAGAAGATGGGTGATGAAGATGGCGCAGTTCAGAATGAGGCGAAAAATAAAATAGGGAGGAGAAGAAGAGTTGAGGTATGCATCAATAAACCATCCTGACAGGATGGTCCCTCAGATCACCAACATGTTATTTATGAAAAAACTTATTTGCAGACGCAAAAACAAGCTGAGGTGGAAGGAGAGTCTACCAAAGAATCAATTGGACTCTCAACAAGAAAAAGCAGCTCAACAAAAACAATTGATACAACTGGTGAACTGAAGGACCATCCTGTCAGGAAGAGAGGACTGTCCAGAGTAGCCGATAATCCCAAACGATACAAGGTTTCAACGCCCAAAGGATTTTCAAACATGAATAAATTGCAGTGTTGGTTAGACTCGAAGGAAAGGTTAGGAAGTTGTCCCTCCTGTCTTGATTATATGAACCTGTCTTGAAGATATGAATGCGTGTTTGAGGTGTTAATTAAACCATGTTATGATGCAGTGAGGAAATTGTTTCTCCAACTGGAGAATATCTAAAGAGGGAGTTTTTTGAGCCATTGTTGCAACCAAAGGGGTGGCTGAAATCTAATGTAAGCTCCTTTCATTTTTTATATAAATTATCGTGGCATGCATCAAATTTGTGGTATGACATATATTTTTGGTTTGTAGCACTTGGACGAATGTATGTATTATCTTGGGTGTCGCGTGCGTGACAAACTAGTGGCAATATTGGACACCTGGTTTCAACGTAATTTGGACAAGGAAATGAATAGATGGTTATCAGATAAGCAAAGTTATGTTTCTAATGGAGGTAAGATGAGATACCTATGTGGGGAACTGCCTGCAATTTATGGGAAGGATTGGAAGGATGTGGATCGTATATACTCCCCTTTAATTTCAAGGACAAACATTGGGTAACTCTGGAGATACAACTAAGTAAATGGTGTGTCACTGTATACGATCCCGACGTCAATTTGTTCAAATTGTCGGAAGTCCATAGGCTCCTTGCAGAGTTGACATATATTCTTCCTGTCATGATAGCACAATATGAGCCCTTGGCAACAATTTATGAACATAGGCGGAGAAATCCCCTAAATGTGACTCGTGTTCCTACATTGGAGAGAAACAAGAGAGGGTAAGTTTTTTACATAAATTGTTCATTTGTTTGTGTGAAATTGGTTATAATATCAGCAAACCAACTAAGTTTTTACTTGTGTGCAGGGGCGATTGTGGCGTCTTCACGATCAAGTACATAGAAATGCTAAGTTTCGGACGTCAAAACATCGTGAACGTGGGTGACAAATTTGTGGATGAGTACAGAAAAAGGATAGCCGATAGTATATTCGATATGAACTGGTTTGACTAGTGGAGGATATGTTATTCACTTTCATGTAAGCTTCACTGTAGTTGGGATAGTGCTAGTGTTGTATGATTCCTTGTTGGGGGGTTTTCGCTAGAATTGACTTGTATTGTTGACAATAAGTTGTGTTGAGATTGTTTTGGAAATGTAGCAATATTGGTTGTTGCATTTCTTGTTCAAAATTCCTACCGGTGTTGTTCAAAATTCCTGTCAGTGTTGTTTTGGAAATCTAGGGTAATTGCCAGTGTTGCACATATGTTATTTGTCACATTGTATACTCCTATTGTCGGAAATATCCTTTTTTTCTGTTGTTTTAGGGTACAAAATTATTTTGTAATATTATTTGTTCACCGATTTGACCGTTTTAATAATATTTAATTTAGAATAAAAAGCGTAAGACATACACCGATTTACCTTTCTTCAAAGTTTGAATTCTCCCAAAAGCCCCTCCGTGTTTACCTTCCAAAATTCCCTCCACATTTCTTATTTTTCCTTCCTAAGAAGGCGACTCTGCAAACATCCATCATTGTTATCAGACATTTTCTTCTTCCCCAGAAGTCGACTCTTCAACTCCTCCATCTTTCTCGATTTATGCTTACTTACTCTTGAAGTCCATCTCCACATTTTCTTACTTACTCCCTCCTCCATCTTTCTCCATTAACGCGTTACAAAAGAACCCTAGAAAATGGTAGTGCTTAGAGACCGTACAGAATCGACCCCAAAGAAGAGTGGAGAGAAAAGGAAGAGAAAAGAAGACGACAGCCAGGTTCGAAAGAAGAAGAAGCAGAGAGGCGTAGTGCAGGCGAAAGGCGGAAAAACTTCTAACAGTTCCATAGGGAAAAAGCCGCGAAGGGCAGGTCGAGGCCAAAAGCGAATGATGAAGAGGGGAATAAACCCTTAATCTTTAAAGAGGATGTAAGTTGTCTAATTTTTTTTGTTTAGGGCTTAGCGTAATTTTTCAATTGTCCTGTCACCCATCTGAAATGGTTTACTTTGTATCAGGAGTGTTTTTTTAGGGTTTTATGTTTTTTCATCTGTCGTCTGAGGCTTCTGAAATGGTTCGATTGCGTGTGTTTATGGTTATTTTCATTTGGCTTGCAGATTAGGTACAGTTATTTCAGAGGTGCACCTTTCTACGGCATAATTAACATAAACTGTAGGATGCACTTTGTTCGTGAGATTGAAAACAAGTTGACACATGTGGATTGGCAACGGGTTTTGGATGGCCCGTTTGGAAAAGTTTTGAAAATGTTGCAGCAGGTATCCTTTTCTTCACAGACAGTGCATGCAGTTCTATTTAAGCAACTTGAAACAAAAAAGAAGTGGGAGTCTTGGTATGAGGTGGCAGGGAAAGAGTTGAGGTTTTCGATTAAGGATTTCTCTCTCATAACTGGACTGAATTGTGGGGAACTTCCATTTGTGGATACTAAAGCAGACGGGCTAGTAATGGAGCATTTTTTTGGTAGTCCTGGTGGTCCTAAGACGACCATACAAGATGTTTACAACAGATTTAAAGAACATCGTGAATTGGACAACTACAAAACGAAATTGGCACTGTTGTTGATAGTTGAGGGTCTGTTGCTGGGAGGGGATAAGAAGAGGCTAGTGAAGCCGCTGCATGTTAGGCTACTGGAGAATATGGATAACTTTTGGGATTATCCATAGGGAAGGGTTGCTTATGAAGAGCTTCACAAGTCATTGACCACAGCATTGGCCAAAAGGATGCAAACAGTAGAGAAGGCAAAGCTACTCTCCGACACACCAAGAATTCCATATTCCATTCAAGGCATGCCAGTTGTGTTTCAGGTAGTTTTATTTGCAGCATAGTAGTATACTTTATGCTATACTATGACAGAATATTTCAGTACTGGGTGACAGGATCGTGGTGAATATGTAGGAAGTTTTTCTTGTTTGATTGACACTACATAGTAGTTTTCCAACATACTATTAATTGCATTCCAGATTGTTTTAGGGTGACCTGATCTAAATTTGTAATGGTTGAAATATTAATTACTGAATGTGTTTTATTTGCAGCATAGTAGTATACTTTATGCTATACTATGACAGGATATTTTAGTACTGGGTGACAGGATCGTGGTGAATATGCCCGAAGTTTTTCTTGTTTGATTGACACTACATAGTAGTTTTCCAACATACTTTTAATTGCATTCCAGATTGTTTTAGGGTGACTTGATCTAAATGTGTAATGGTTGAAATATTAATTACTGAATGTGTTTTATTTGCAGCATAGTAGTATACTTTATGCTATACTATGACAGGATATTTGAGTACTGGGTGACAGGATCGTGGTGAATATGCCCGAAGTTTTTCTTGTTTGATTGACACGACATAGTAGTTTTCCAACATACTTTTAATTGCATTCCAGATTGTTTTAGGGTGACCTGATCTAAATTATAGGGTGACAGGATAAAATGAAATAATGTATCTTAATTTGCTAATTCTCAAACCGCTTGTTATTGTAGATATGGGTATGGGAAGCTGTGCCAACATTTGGTCTCCAATTTGCATCAAAGTTGAGTGAATCTGCAATGCCTCGAGGTCTTCATTGGTTTTCAGATGACGCCCCTGAACATGGAGTGTTGGAGTTGTCTTTGGCTGATCCTACACATGTGGTTAAGCCCATTCTTATTCCCGATGAGGATGAGTTGTCCGACTGCTACTATGTTGTTGAATTGGATGACCCGTATTTTGACAAAATTGTGAAGGAAGCAATGAAGGGTTTGAAAAAGAAGGGGAAGGGGAAGCAAGGAAAAGATGGAGCGAGCTCGAGTAATGCATATGTGCAGTCATCAGAGGTGATAAGTCAGATGTTCAGAATGATGAAGAGGTTGGAAAAAGGAGTGCTTGACAGGATGAGAATGCTGGAAAAGAGGGTATCAAAGGAGGATGAGGTGCGTAAGCTCAAGAGTACTGGGAAATCAAAGAATTATTCGGATGAGGATGAATCCTATGGTGAGTCTGATGAGGAAGAGGAGGAAGTTTATAAGGATGATGAGGTGGATGATAAGAAAGTTGAAGGTGTTTTATCTGAGAGTGATGAGGTTGAGATTGATGATGATGATGATGATGATGATGATGATGATGATGATGATGATGATGAATCTGGTGATGGTGATGAGGCTAATGACAATGAAGAACTTCGGCAGGGTGGTGACAAACCTAAGGAGGATGACAAGGTAGATGTTTCTGATGAGGAGGAAGTTTCTGATGAGGATAATGAGACTGATGGTGAAGAAGTTAAGGAGGCTGCGGAGGAGGAAGTTTCTGATGACGATAATGAGACTGATGGTGAGGAAGTTAAGGAGGCTGCGGAGGAGAAGGCTGCGTTGGAGAAGGTGGAGAAGGTAGAGGCTGAGGTTCAGGAGGCTGCGGTGGAGAAGGTACAGGCTGAAGGAAAAGAGGTATGAAAATTATCAATTTCTCATCCCTACTATGACATTATTGTTTGTACGAAGTGACAAGATTTATAGTTTATAGTCTGTGAGTTTTTATGTTTTACAAGAAAAGGCATGGTGACAGGATTTGTACGCATGCATGACATGGTTATTATGATTGTAGGATTTTGATAATTCCATTGAGGCTAACAATGATGTTGAGGGTGCGTATGGTGTTATGGCCCTTGTCAAAGACATAAATGAAAATGCTGGCATTGGGGAAAAGGACCAGGAGCAGGATTTTACTAACGACATTGAAGGAGCACCGGAGGCTACCCAAGCTGAGGTAGAGGAAAGAGAGGAACCTCTTTCAGTGCTAGCCGATGTGGTTGCTTCATCCAAGAAGGCGAAACCCAGAAATAAACGAGAGCAGCATCTCCAACCGACGAGGTTTCTTCCTAGTCGTATGGTGAAGCCATCTGCCCAAAAAAAAACACCTTACACAGATGAGAAAAAGGGGAAAATTGTGAAGAAGATAACCAAGAATCCACAGGTGAAGGAGATGACTGCTTTGCTGGAATGGATGAATGATGAAAGGTTAGTATCCCACGGATTTAACAATAATGTTCAACTATCTTTCATGGATTGAATTACGCCTTCTTTGTTTTTCAGCTCTAAGCCAATAGTTGGACTGTGTGGTGAAGAGATGGGCAAGAAGTGGATTGGTCTAATACTGGAACCAAAAGCTTGGCTGGAAGATGGTGTAAGCTATTTAAGTATGATGTCAACATAGTTTACTGTTGGGATTTATTGCAATGCCTGACAGGATGAATTATATTTTTTTGAAGCATATCGATGAAGTTTGTGGTTATATCCGTAAGGCGCTTTTGGAGTCCGAAGTTAAAAGCAAGGCCACAATATTGGACGTTTTCTGGACTGCTGATTATACGGATGCATTGAAATACTATATGAAAAATGACTGCACTGTTCCACCTGCATCTGAACGTGCACTCGCATACTTTAGGGGAGATCGGCCTAAGACTTATGGGTCCAGTTGGGATGATCTGGACTTCATTTACTTCCCCCTCAACATCGATAACAACCATTGGGTGGCTGTTGAGATCGATTTGCAGCAATGGCAGGCAAATGTATATGATTGTAATGTGGCTTTGAACCCTGACTTGGCCATAGAGAAATGCGTGCATGCGATTTGTCGGTTTCTTCCTCACTTCATGACACAGTACCCCCCGCTTGGCAAGAGATTTGAACATCGGGGTACTAAAGAGATTAAATTTGAGAGAATTCAAGGACTGAAGCAGAACAAGCGTGGGTAAGTCGAAATATGAATCCCCTTACGAATTTTATTACATACTTCATCTGAGTAACAAAGTGCATGTTGTGTTCGTAGTCATGACTGTGGGATATACACTCTGAAACACATGGAGTTGCTAAGTGCTGGTTGGAAAAATCTGGACGTTATGGCAGACAAATTTATTGACGGCTTCAAGAGCGACATGGCTCACAACGTGTTTGACGGGGTCTGGAGGTCGAGCCTAACGAAGTGCATCAGTTAGATTACATGCAATGTTATTTGGATTACATACAATGTTATGACAACTTCAACTTGTTTAGATTGCATACCAACTGTTTCTGTATCCTGTCAATCTTGTCAACCGTCATGAAATTATCATTAACTGCCCCCCAACGCCATTGACTGACAATAAAAAATTAGTCAACCGTCATGAAGTTATCATTAACTGCCCACCAACTTCCGTCAATCAGTGACAGGATATTAACCCAATTAATTAAATTAAGCACCCTCATAAATGTAACCCTAACCGCCACCAACCCAAAAACCTCTTTATATACCCCCTCATACGAAACCATATTTCCTCATCCACAATCCGCTCCAAAACTTCTTCCACTTCCTCACCCTAAAAACTCTAATTTCCCTTCTCTTGTTTCGTTTGTTTCCATGGCTTATGAGCCTAACGACTATGAATGGGGCCTTAACGATCACATGGTTTACACAACTGTCCATACCGGTGGGAGACTCATCCCTTCAAGGGGACAAAATGCCAGGATTTCAAGCCATATCTACCAAGGCGGGAGGACCCAAAACTGGAGGCCCTCGGCTGATATGGTACAGGCTATCCATTGGTCGCTCAACCAACTGTTTTGTTTTAACGATTACGAATAGGACGCCGCTTACTTCTTCGAAGTTGTGCCCCCCCATGGCGGGCCTCGTACCTTGAGGGCCTTACAGCGCCGCGGAGACGCCGTCGCCCTTGCCGCCCAAGGTAGATCTGTTGCCTTCATAAACATATATGTCGTCACTGGAGATGTTGTTGATGAACTTCCGCAGCGCGACGGCCCAGAATCATCTGTCTCCTCCGCACATATTTAGTATCTGATGAAGTAATCGAGGTTAATCATTTGTCTCCTCCTCACATATTTAGTATCTGATGAAGTAATCGAGGTTATGAATTCTGTTGTTTTATGATAGGTATGTCAAGTAGGAGAAGGATAATGTCATATAGTGACTATATATAGTCAGTAGGTTATGGTATAGTATGTTATGGTATGTTACGGTAATGTCGCATGAATTAATATGTTATGTCAAGTAGGAAGATGATAATGTCATATTATGTAATTCTGTTTTATATAATATAGTATTTTATGGTAATATCTTATTATGTAATTCTATTTTTCCTGTGTATTATTCAGATACCACTCATGTCGGTCTGTTGGTCATTTGAAGTCATGATAAATATGGAAGAATAATAAGTGGGAAGAAGTGTTAGGTACAGAATGAAGTGAAAGTTCTTTCATATAAATATAACCAAAAGTAGTCAATATTGACAATGTCGGGATATATATATAACGATGACAGGATAATATTACATTAACATACAGATGCATATTAACAAAATACATACCATTTATACGAAAAGTAATATGAGTGGTAAGAGATCCTTCATCCATGTGGAACTCTTACTACACATATTAACAAAATAGTAACACAATTAACGGCATCATGGGCCGGCTGAGGGGTTAGGACAATTTCGTGAGTTATGGCCGACAGCACCACAACTTCCACACCTTCTCCTCGGGCCCCTGTATTCTCCCTGTGACGGGATCCTTTTCTTCCTTGGTCTTCCGGATTTCCTCCTAACAACCGGGGGCAAATATGCTCTATTCAAGACCGTGTCAGGAACTTCCCAACGCTCAAATGCAGGAACCGGATATATAGTTTCCTTGTACACTTCCTTCCACATTTCATCAGTAAAGAAGGGATGAACAAGAGTGACAGGATCCACACCACAATCCTTCGCGGCCGCTATAGCATGCGCACAGGGAATTTGGTCAACTTGGAAGACATTGCAGTAGCAGGTTCGAGCATGCAGATTTACCAAGAGTGTAGTTCCATTGACATGCACTTGAAACTCATATTGATTTAGCCTACTCATAACCATTGTCAATGATTTCAAGTAATTACCTTCTAGCTCAGTACAAACTGTCGGGGTCAGAATATCCACATGTCTCTCTCCCTTAAATCGCCTATCACAAAACCAATTACGCATGACATTCAGTATACCATCAAGCAACCCAATCAACGGCATTAGACGCGGGCCCAGTAAGCGACTATTCACGAATTATGCGTTGTTGGACGTCATAATGTTGAATCTGTTTGCGGGCATATGCGACCTTGTCCACGCTTCAAATCCAACACCCCTGAGGTACGTACCGACTGTAGGAGACTGGTTGCAAAGTCTTGCAAATTCACGATTAAAGTCCTGTTTGGTGTACGCTTGATTTGCCTTTTGGTACAGAATCCACAAGTCATTTCTTTTAAACCTCGTCTTCACGTTACCCCATAGGTGAAGTGTGCAACAACCATGCTTTGCGAAGATATAGCGCTCTCTTAAACCTTTGTATATAGTTCCATGACGGTCAGACACAAATACGAGGTCATGATCGTCGGCAACAACAGAGCGTAGGTGTCGGAAGAAATACGACCATGAACTATCATTCTCGCTGTCAACAACAGCAAAATCCACTGGATATATTTGTCTGTTTTCGTCTTGTGCCACTGCAACTAGAAGTGTGCCTCTGTACTTTGATCCTAGATGGGTACCATCCACAGTTATGACCTGCAGTAGTTTTCAATCAGCTCTACAATGTCATGTATCGATTTGACAATAGAATCGGGGAACGTGACAAGATGGAAATATACCTTTCTTAAAAACTACATTCCATTGCGCCAAGCATCCAAGCTGATGAAACAATACTTGAATCGATGATTAGAGTCTACTTCAACATGTGTGACTGTCCATGTATTCATCCTTTCGAGCATGTACATGTATCCATGAATCCTATTGTAGCTTTCTTCAGCTGTGCCTCTTATCCTGTCAATGGCGGTTAAACGTGCTCTGTTTGCCTTGTCGTAACCAACTGCCACTCCCATTTTCTTCATGCTGTCTTGAATTTCGGCAGCACGAGGTCCGGGACATGTACCGACTGTGTTAAATCTGTAACAGGATTGTATATGTAACATGTTAAGGTTAGTTCATATACATGCTCATATATGATGGTACTGACAGGATTGTTTACTTACCTTGACATAATATGGTCAACAATTACGCTTGAACTTGCATGTCTGTGGTAATTATGCTTTAGCTTCATGCCACATGTATGTTGTCCACAATACTTCCTTACTTGAAACAATCATGTGCTGCCAAGAGCGGTCCCACGACAAAAAAATGTGCAACTAGGATCAATGCACCTTACCACATATAACTTCTTATCAGACTTATGGACGTGCATCTGGAAGCGCCTCTGTAATGCCATCAAGGATAAACGATCCTTAAGATCCTTCTTGCAATTGAAATGCTCTCCAACTTTTATTTCCAAATTATTGCCGCTCACCCCATTATCCTCCATTGGCTCATCCAATTGCCTTTTACACAACCGTTTGCTACGATAGTACTCGGCTTCAATCTGTTGTAGAACTTCCTCATCAATGTCTATGAATAAGTTTTCGACTTCATTAGTGTCATCCAACAATGTCCCTTCTTCAACATACTCCTCAACATCATCCTCAAACTCATCCTCAAGGTCATCCCAATCAAAATCTCGCCCAACGTCTTCCCCGTAATCACTCCCATCAGTTTCCGAGTCTGCCTCAGATTGGCTCACCAAGTCAACTATTTGTACTTCCCCATTGTTTACACGACAAATTTTTGGTTTAAGTTCATACATGTCACAATCAACGATATCCCGTAAAGCTTCAGTGGGATAATTGTCGCTTACCATATTGCTCTTGTCGGATTTGGTACGATCAGTGACATGATGGCGACCTACCACAGCCTCGGGCTCTGCCTCTTGAGTTTGTGTTAACGGTGGCGGAGTCAGACACGCTGTTATGTCCTCTTCATCACTTCTACTTGGATGGCAACCTACCACAACCTCTGGCTCTTTGTTTCCCTTCTTTTTCATACTCGCATATAACTCGATAGGCCAAATGTTATCGTGCGAGTATGCGTTCAAAAACTTCAACGCACCAAGGTCCTCATCATCTTTGACATCGATTGGTTGTGCCAGTGGTTTCCACGGTGACAGATATTTTATCTCCATTTCATCTATCTCGTTAATGCATTTAATCTTCTCAGCTAACTTTTTCCTGAGATTTGAGTAATTCATATCTGCATACAAAAGAAGTCCTATTGTCGTTGTGATCCCATCAAAAACCCACTTGTTTCCCTTACATGTCCATTCATCACCTGTTTTCAGAGTCAAGTAGTATGATGTTGAACCTGTTACACGAAGAAAAAGCAAACACAAGTTCAATAGTTTATTAGGGCCAAACGGGGACCCCCGAATGATAATGCCCTAACACCGACATTAAAGGGTAAGCAAGACCACAAAAGATTTTACTGTAAAGAAGAATAGGAATAAGAACGTGAAAGTCAGAACTCACCCATTATTAAACTTCTTCTATTCAAAGACATTGAAGACGCTGCACAATCTATTTTGAAGCTTTGTGGATTTAAGGTCTTGGGGTGTTACGGAAGTTTTGTGCAGGTTTACAGGTTGGGTTATGCTTGGATAACAATCCCTAACACGTGGGTAAAGGGGAAGAAATTGGAGGGAAATTTTAGAGGGAAAACAGAGGTTTGCCCTCTAAGTGTGTACTACATTTTCAGAGGTCATATCAGGTGAATAGTTATGAAGCAATATTGAACAAAAAAAGCTAAATAAACCTCAGCGGGGACCGCCGACCATTCCTTCTCATTTTGCCTCAACAATCCCTAAACCCTCTCTATGCCGAACGTGAAGGTAACCCTCTTTGTTTATTGTGTGGTTTTCACACTGGATCAGTAAGCAAGCATGTATCACTTCTTTTTTGCTGGAAATCTTTCTTTGTTTCTGCAGTACTCGAGTACAATGTCATCCAGCGACACCCAAGTTATCAAAGCGGGGACCCCCGCAAATATGAACATCCACCTTCATCTCCTACACCTTCTCAATTAGAGGAGAAGTTGCAAGAAGAGTTAGACATGTTGCTAACGAATAGCCCATGTTCCCATGTTGGGTGAAATAATCACACGCCTACGTACTGAGATACATGAACTTGGACAGAGAATCATGGAACTCAATACAACTGAGATGCAATTCGATCATGCAATTTGGCGACTAAATGCAAGGGTGGCAGAACTTGAAGTTGAAAACAAGGCACTACACTCCCAGGCAAACTTCAGAAACCATGTAATAGTTCCTATTTCTGTGTTTGGTGCTGGTGTGATTCTAGGGATTAGTGCTTTCAGCATTTGTAATCGAGCATGTAGGCATGGTTGAGGATGAATTGACTATGAAGTATGTACCTCATGACTTTGGTTTTTTATGTAAGAGGATGAATTTTATTTTCGAATAGTTTTAGAAAGCATGGTTGATTCTACATGTCAGATTGCCAAAATATTAATGTCGACACTACACACACCGACAATTACCTTACTAGAATAGTTGTCAACTAGATACTATCATTACATTCCTACAATATTGTAGCGTGGGCTACCATTACATGTCTACAAAAAGGATAGTTGTCAACTGGATGCTATCATTACATTACTAGAATCACAACTACCTACTCACAACCTCCTCATGCACGAAGAATGCACAGCCTTCATAGGCGCTATTTAAAACACAATCCTTTAGGATTTCTTGCCAGTTCCAATCCTGTCAAAGACCAAAAACACGGTAGTTAATCAACCTTGTTAATCCTGTCAATGACCAACAACAATGACCAACTCTTAGGATTTTTTTACCGGGAATTACCTTTTCTAAAATATAAGGGTTTCCAACTATAATAACCAATGATCGGGCACGAGTCAGGGCAAAATTTAACCTCTTCGGGTTGCTCATACATCCCATGCGGAAAGTCCTATCATATTCATCGTGGTTAGCGGTCGATCTGACGGTTGACAGGATGATCACTTCCTTTTCTTCACCCAGAAACTGCTCAACCCCGCCAATCTCAATATCCCTCATACGTAGAGACATGAGAGCCTTCCTTATCTTTAGTACTTGTTGTGGGAAAGGGGTAATAATCCCGATGTCTTGCTCAGGCACATTCCTTCTTATCAGCCTTTGTACGAGCTCAACCACCTTGCTAGCTTCAATCCTATTAAACCATGATAGGCTGCCCTTTTCCCTCTCATCAAAGCCTTGGATGCCACAGAACATGAAAGGGGAGTTCCTATTGGGAAGCATATCAGCCCAAGGTAAGAAACATGTCTTACTATCTTCTCGATATGGCCTCAATGCTCCACTACAAAATAGTCTTGAAGGAACATTGACAATAGCAGGGTGGCTCCGGTAATTGTTCAACAACATTGTGACATAATTACGATCCCCTGATCTGTAAACTTCAAAGTCCAACAGCCTCTCTAGAAAAGATCTTCCCAAACCATAAGCCTCAGCTTGCTTTGAATAAATATCAGGCCCAAGTTGTTTGGGATCACCACAAAGAACAATAACTGTGTTTTCTTCTATGAGGGTTGATATGGGGATCATTGTCTCTGGCTCTGAAACTTGGCTTGCATCATCTAAGATGATGTGGGAGAAGTGGCCACAGTTAACCCTTTCAGCATGATAGAGGTAAGATGCACTCGTGTATGTCGTTATTATTATCTTGTACATGCGGAGTGCATCTCGAGAAGGGCAAGTGAAGAAACCAGCACTGTAGGTGCAGAACCTCAACAATGAAGCGTTTATTTTTTATAAGGGACGATGTGTGGCATTCAACCTATAAATATCTTCCTCCCTAAGTGAAGGACACTCACCAAGGATTTTCTCTAATATGTGATCTGCCGCACAATTTGAATAAGCACATACCAGTATATGAGAATCACGTCTAGTTGTATAGAGTTGTAGGATCACCTCCACTAGTGTTTTTGTCTTTCCTGTTCCCGGGGGTCCATAAATCACATAAGGACCTCCTCCTCTGCAGCCTAAAATTAAGCGAACGACATTTTTTTGGTCCTCATCAAGATGAAGTGAGATAGGCACAAAATTGTTGGTTGTAATCCTCCGTTTTGACTGATACTCATGGGGAAAGAGGAAGTTTTCATGTAATGCCTCTGCAGATAGAATGGATTCATGAAGCTTACGTAAATTTGCCCCGTTGAACACAAAACAGATTTCATACGCATTGCTATCTATATGCCTTTGGTAAAATTCATCATTAAATTGCAATAATAATTCATCAGCCTCAACACGGTCGATCAAGCCCTGTTCAAAGAACATTAGCAAGTTCAACATGAGAACATAACATTGACAATGATAATTCGTGCAATTTCATAATTCATACCGACAATAGTATATTATACTTTGACAAAAAACATAAGATACCTAACATTATTAACATACCTGATGGACAGAATATTCTCCATAAACATTCACCACATCTCCACTGACAACTGAGGGTCTTCTTTCACCTACTCCTGGCACTTTAAGTGCTACAAGCCTGACATTATACCTTTGTCTCAAAGTAACAAACTTCATATTATAAGCTTTAACATACTCCTGTAAACAAATATAAAAAAAATTCATTCAACAACTTGGTACTACGACAGAACAATGCCATTTAGCTATCCCCTCAGTCCCCCAACCCCCATACATAGAAAACATAACACTTACCATAATCAGAAGTTCCTCCATCCCTAACAACTCATTGAAATACGACACATAATTTTCCTCTGTTAAGCCTTGTAAGACCACTTCAGGGATTTCCTCAAACTCTATCGCTTTCTTGATCTGTGTTGGTATGTTATATGGTCTTTGAGGTGCCAAAGCTTTGGATACCTCATCTTCAGCCAAGAGGAAGACAAGTCGTTCAATAATCCCCTGATCGGTTTGGATATGCAGTATAGATGTGGAAAGGCCAATCTCCTTGGGCACACAAGACATCCATATAGTCAAGCTACCATGTGGGTTCAAATTCCGTTCCTCTATATCAAAACAAGGGACAAAATCTTCCTCGGGTATGTCATCTGGCTGGCCAGATGGAGGTTTCATCAATGACAACACAAATGAATCTTCAGGATTTGAAGCATAAATCTTCACACCCCAAAGTAAAATATATTCATCTGTGGTGTTTTCTATGGTGAATGACGTCACGACAACCTCGTTCACAGGAACCAATTGAGGCTTTCCTCCAGCGAATGGAAACGGCACAGACACCATGACAGGACCCTCCTCAGTTAGCGATGATGTTGTGACTGAAGGAACATCGATGAAGCCAACCTCTCCCTTGTCTCCAATGGTGGAGTATTCATCGTCCATAACTATTTGCCACTCAATTAAAATCCAACAGAAATTTGTGAGTCCACAGGAAAAGAACACAACCACACGATCTGCTCTAAGGAGAGGAAAGAGATGAAGAGTAGAAAGAGATGGGTAAGATGAAGTGACACAACGAGAGAGTAGGACTGGAAGTATGTACAGTTAGGATAGTCAAACAACACACACTCCAATGAGATGGGGTAGATGAAGCGCCATTACTATCTCCATAGAGTAAGATCTCTGCGAAGTAAATCAGTCTGAATACGATCACATTTGTCAATCATACATTATTACACTGTGAAAATAGTATAAATAGTATGTCACAATAACAATATAAAATGTCACGCTTTGGAAATCACCAGCACTACAAGTGCCTCCTCTGTACCTAAAAATACTCAAACATGGACATTTTCTAATTAAGATATCTTTAAAGTAGATTGGTGAGATGAAGTGTAATTAATATCTATGTAAAGTAAAATTGTCAAAGAAGCAGAGCATCAGGAACGGAAGATCTAATTAAGACATCTTGTATTTCGATGAACTATCCAGCTTCTGAGAACAACTATTCAGCCAGATGTCACACGTCCTACCCAAATTAGGCAATAGACATATATCCAAGCATGTAATATAGTCTAATGACTAAAAACTTTTAGTTAATAACTATGACATTATTCTGTGATATTTGGTATGACATATATCCAATTTAAACGGTGTAGTTATGACATTTTTATTACTAAGTATGACAATTATTTTACTAAGTCCGACAAGATCTGTCTATTATAGCAGGAAAAAAACCTTGTCAATATAACTACAAGTTCATCCAGACTAGAATCATTTCTTTACTTCAGAAAATTACCACTTCATCTCTTCACTTGGGTTTTACATTTGCTCCCTTCTGAATATTTGCTTTTACATAATTTAGCCCTACCCCTAACCTGGAAAACTGCTTCTGAAACAATCTGTTGAGTTCAACAATTCTTCGGGTTCATATGCTGAGGTTCAACCCTTCTCTCGCCCATCGCCATTCCTTTTTAACAGTTGCACAGTTCACCATGGAGATACATCGTCATTCCTGTTTACATCGCCATGGAGATACATCGCCATTCTTTTAAACTCTAGCACAGTTCGCCATGGAAAAAAAATTGTGAATATAACTACCTATCAGTTCATCGCATCTTGTTTAACAGTTACAAGGACGTGTGCAGAATGGAAGGGAGAGGGAGGGGAGGGAGGATGGGTTTGCATATTTCACTTTCAACTGTTCATGTACCGGTCGGCGGGATGGATGAAGCCAGTATGGGTGGGAAGTGGGCGGGAGAGATGAAGAAGGGGGCGGGAAATATTTTGGGGTTTTAGAGGGAAATTACAAAAAATATTATTTTACTATTTTGGGCTTTTTGTTTCCTTTTTCTTTTCATGTTTTTTCTTGTTTTTACTTAATTTTTGAATTACAAGAAAAAATTTAATATTTTGCAAAAATACCCCAAATGGTGTATATATGCAAAAAAAAATCAAAGTGATATTTGTGCAAATCACTAATGTATTTGGGGTATATATGCAAATCGGTGATGTAAATACAAGCTTTCAGTTCGGTCCGGTCCGGGCATTTTCGGTTCGGTCCGGTCCATTTTTCCGGTCCGGGCCGAATCTGCACACCCCTATGAGCGCCCCTATATATATATATGCAAACCACGCAATGTTTGAAATAACAAAAACACAACTTAGTGAATGTATCAAAAAACAACATAAGTTAACTTGTTCAGCTTTAAATGTAAGTTACATCTTTATATAAAATTAATGTAAATACAACTTAATCTGATATCAATATAAGTTAATTTGTACAAATATTAACCGAAGATAAACATAATACTAAAATAAATCGTATATATCATACTTAGTAATGTATTCCTAGATGATTTTTTCCATTTTTAGAATTATATATATAAGATGTATGTAGTGATATGATACTACATAGACCTGTACAAGTCCGGGCCAACCCATTTAGCCCAGACCGTCCGCTCGGTTTAAAAACCGGGCTTGGACAATAATAGTGGACCGCCGGGCCGGGCGGGTACCCGGTTAAAATTTAAAAAATATAAATATATTATATATTATTCTAAATATGTATAGTTATTAAATTTTCAGCCCTTATTATATAATTTTCAATTTTTTAGCCCTTAATATAGTATATAATATATATAATTACATATACTATATAATATAAAACATAATTATATACTATAAAACATAATTACATATTATATAATACAAACCGGGCCGGCCCGCCGGGCTACCCGGGCCGGTTTTCCGAGCGGGCTTGGACAACGATTTCAACCCGTTTGCTACGGGCGGGCTTAGCCCGGCCCGATCATCCGGGCTGGAATCGTCCCTAAAGCCCGGCCCGTGCCCGGACTTGCACATCATCGTTGAGGAATCCTCGAATATCGAGATTTCAGAAGATCATCGTTGAGGAATCCTCGAATCAGTCCATATACATCAACTTGATTGGATATATTATATGCTTCATCTATTAAATAAAGCTTTAGAAACTTATATATAAATATGAATACACATACTAAATTTGATTTGACGATCCTTTTAATAATTAATTTTTTTATTATATATAGAAAGATGATAACTTTATTTATAATCACTTATAAAATATGATTAATAATTCATATATGATTCTCCATTTTATAATTGTTTTTTGGAGTTTCAATTTCAACCAATCTGTAGTTGATAGAAAATGACATCGTGGTTTACAATCGATTTTCGGCAAGACATAATCACAGGTTCTAAAGTTTGTCAGATTATAGATTATAGAAAAGTCGGTTAACGAAATACCGAAAATTTCTAGCTAATTTTCACATAAAGTAGACAATAAAATAAATTAAGCACCATTTTATGAAGAAAAAAAGAAGAAGAAGAAAAGGCCACTTCGTATAGATTAGACTAGAAATACGTAACCTTTGTCTACATTTTAGAAAAAGCAGACATTCATTTGATCAAAAAAGAAAAAGAAATAGAAGACATTTAATTAGTGTATTAACTAAGATGGCAAATTTCAATCCATATAGCAGGAGGGTAGTCTACCCTCAGGGTAACTCAATCACCCCCCATGAATGGAAATTAATTACACAATAAGTTCTGAAATACTCTATTCCTAGAACTAAGTGATTAAAAATATAATAATCAAAACGCCATCCCCTCTGGGAGAACGTATTGCCTCCAAAACAAATAACGCCATCACCTGCTAAAAGACATCATATAAACAAAAATACAATAGGAAAAACATTAAAAATAACAATTAGGCATGGCAATAAAACATAATACTAGCCCCTATGAGCGAGTCACAAAATACAAAACACGCTACCAATGAGTGGTAGCCAGAATATCCACCCGTGAGCGATGAGAAAGTATCCAAACACTAGAGTACTAGAGACGCAATTTCCAGGAAGAGCAAGAGTGTTAAGATCTTGAGGTTCACTTGGAGAATGAGGCCTTGATTAGATGGCTTGGGGGCCATCAGAAATGCTTCTTCAAAAGCATCCTTCTCCTTGATAGCGTTCCACTTGTCGTGTTTTCCGGATGCTATCGCCTTTTCCATGGCTTCGACACGAGCTCTCCAACCATGATACGTTTTGATGTGATCCTGTCTCCCATGATGGCCCAAGACGAGGAAGAAGCCATGAGCCTACGCTCAGAGGTCCCAATGACAAGGTCTATGTCCAAAGCCATCGCCGCCGCCGTCGTGTCACTTGGCGCACGCGTTGTCGCTAGCCAAGGAAGCCCAGACGCCAACCCAAGACTCGTCGTCCTCGCCACCATCGGCATCGAAACATCGCGATCATCGCAGCCGGCATCGCGTGCACCCACTCGCGAGGCCATCGACCCTTCGTCGCCGTTCCTCGCGGTGTTTGCATCCATGCCTTTGCCGCGTTCTTTTTGAGACACTTTCTATATTTGTTATTGCTTATTTTAGATAGTTTCCTTTTATAGTCATTTCTATTTTAGGGTTTGTGCCTTTTGCATGCTTGCATGGGCTAGCCCACTAGGCTCGACTCGGCCCATCCGATGTTTCGCCCTAGTATTTAAGTCAAACTATGTTATTCGTTTTAGTACGTTCAATTTTAATCAAGGTTTCAAGTAGAGTGTTTATCCTCCTTCCCTTGATCGGACGTCACCCTCTATCTTCACATCCCCATTCCATCCGCCGCCAACGCTACGACAATTGCTTGAACCTTCAAGTCAAGTCTTCCTTCGCATCTCCCTTCCTCCACAGTCGACGCTACGACACCAAAGACTTGTCTTTTCAAGTCATCTATCCCTCATCAAATCGCTTCCACCATCTCTATCCATTCGCTCCATCAATCGCTTCCATCGCACCCACAATCGCCACCAATTCCATCGCGTTCGCCATCGCCATCGCCTTCGCCATCGACGTCATCTTCGCTGTTGTGACACTCAACGTGACACTCAGCCTCGCCGACACCGCGATCTTCCAGACCACCTCCACCGGGTTCGCTTCGCAGCACCACCGTGTCCATCTTGTCAACCTTTCGTGCAAGAGAACGTGACTTCTCGCCCAAGACTAGATCCAAAGGTGTTGCCTTTGACAATTGGCTTGTCATCGGAGGCAAGAACACATCAACTGGTATCAGAGCCTAGCAGTCTTGTAAGTCACGAACTCAAGTTTACATCTTGTTCACACACAAAATTCTTGACCCCCATCGTTTGTTTTCGTAAAATCTTGAGAAAAAACAAAGTTTCCATATTTGCATCACCTAATCGGTTTCTACAAGATACTATCTTGGCCGAAAATTTTTCCTTGTTCCCTAAGTTTTGGTGTGTTAGGTAATTTGTTATCTTGCATGCTAGAATATTTTGTTTCCTTGTTTCACGCGTGGATAGAGTTTCCTTGTTTGCTAGATTTTGCTTTTTAGTTAAGTTAGCCGATTTCCTTATAAGATATCAAATCAAATCACATCTTATCTTCTCTCTCCTATCTCTAAAGATCACACTTGTGATATTCTTGTTACTTGGGCCGTTTTCTTTTGTTTCCTTTTGCAAATCCGAAAAGATCAAAAGATAAGATCTCGGATATTAAAAAAAAGATATCCAAAAGATATTCAAAAAAAAAAGGTTTCCAAAGTTAGGTAAAGCCAAAATAAGGCAACCCTAACCCACTCGACTCGGTCTAAGCTCATCTTCTCAACCCCTCGGCCGTCTAGGTCAAGCTTCCTAGAAGGTGATTTATTGCTAATTAGGTTACTTTGTTTATGTTTGTTTTAGGGTTTCAATTTGTTCTTGTTTATTTGATTGCAACTTGCTTGATACACCATCACTTGTGCAAGCCAAGCCGCCCTCACGGCAAGCCAAACTAGCCCTACCTACGTGAACTTTGTGACTTGACTAGTGATTTTCTTGGTTGTTGTTCTTTGTTGTCTTTTGGTTCGTTTTTACTCCCATGTCTGGCCATATTGTTATAGGTAGCATGCCGGTTGGACACAGTGAATACCAACTTGGATTCGACAACACCAACCCAAATCCACCACCGTTGGGTCTACCCTAAGACCAACCATCGATTGACCCCCCACAACAAGACCCCCTCATGGAGTTGTCCGAGGAGCAACGAGAGATCCAAGCTCTTCGTCAATGCGTTGCTCAATTTGAAGCCAGAGAACGCGCGGCACAACTCGTGCCCACTCCAACTCCATTAAGTGCTATGGACGCGCCAGCACAACCACGAGCCACCGACGCCGGTCCATCGAAGATAAGAGTAGACAAAGGTAAAGGAATCATGCCTTCTACATCTCATCATCAACCACAACTCAATCATATGCAAAGTGTCATCGAGAATCGCCAAGGCGTCGTTTCGTACACGGACTACTACGTGCCCAGAGCCACACCCGCTGGCTTTGACACCGGCTCCGACAATGACCGCGACGCCGAAGACACTCAAGGTGAGTTTTCTGAACCATACAACTTTGATGATCGCTATGCCTCTAGGAGAACCTAGAGACGAGTACCGGGCTCAGCGCCACGCGAAGGCCTCCCTCGCCGAGCCGAGCAAGCCGATGTGACGCCAAGGAGACCCAGTCGCCGACCAAGTGGGCATACGCGACGCGATGATCAATTGAGGACTCCAACTACCCAGACACAGAGCCATGATGTACGCGATCATCTTCGACACCAAAGTGTTCGGACGCCGCATTACGGATCCGATGGCTACGCGTCGATCACACCCAATGTCCATGACGACTTCGACGAGTATGACGACAAGGAGATCGAGGACTCAGGTATGGTCAACCCTAATTTTTTTCACCCCCCTCTTGGAGATCCACTTGAATTGCAGGATCACCCTTCCGATTGGATACCTCCACCGCATCTCCAGCCCCAATGAGAACACGTTCGTGACATTGGCGGCGAGCGCCAAGGGATAAGTTTGCTCGCGGAGAAGATCACCAAGACCGCGATAGCCGCCAGGTTGGACGCGATAGACCCCATGGTGTGCGCGCCTACGAGAATCATCTCTACGCCGCCGCGCCAAACAATGCGTTCAACCAAGCACCTGCCCAGCCTCGATACCAACGACACGAAGTCAAGGTAAAGATCGAGCATTTTTATGGTGAATACAATCCATCTGTTTTTCTTGAATGGGTGCAGGCTACGGAGTACACCCTACGCTATTGCCGCGTTCCCCTTGAGGAGCATGTTTACGCCACGACACTTCACTTTCGAGGAGCAGCCCGAGTGTGGTGGCATCGCTTCGAGGATGACCGCGTGCGTCACCACAGAACACGGGTCACTGAATGGCATCAACTAGTCTACATAATGACCAAGAAATACGTGCCTCAAGACTATAGGAATCAAATGAATATGGAAATTGCCATGGCTCGCCAAGGGTCAATGACTCCACTCGAGTTCTTTTCCAAGCTTGAAGACATGTATTACAAGGCCAACATCTCCGTTGCACCATCGACTTTGAGGACGAAATTCTTGAGTGGCTTGAACACCAACATCCATGATCAACTCGAGATTTTGCCCATCAAAGACTTGAACACCCTCACACACACGGCGATGCAACTTCATTCCCAAATCTCTCGCCGAAAGTCTTATAATTTTCCAAGTGGCCAACAAAGGTGTTCTTCTAACCCTAGTGTATTGCTTTCTACTAATGTTCGCCCTAGTGTCTCTACCACATCCGCGTCGAGACAAGCCCCCACAGTGAAGCCGTCGACGCCACACACCGCACCGCGCCAGAACGCGCCCAGCCAAGCACCAATGAGCACAGATTGCGCGTGCGACCTTGAGTGTTACAAGTGTGGTGGAAGAGGCCACTATAAGAAAGATTGCCCAAACGCTCGAAAGGTTTTGTTCTCCACGGCCGCCGCCGGCTACGAGTCTTGCGACGATGAGGAGCAAACCCTAGAGGCCATCGATGAAGGCATCGAAGAGGAGGAAGAAGCCTACGCCTGTGAACCCGCTTCTCTGCACGCGGGCACACCATTGAGTTTGGTAACGCATCGTCTCCTCACAGTCAAGGAAGCGAGCCTACGCGACCAACGTGAGAACTTGTTCCACACAAGGGCTCTCGTCCAAACGGCTTCCTTTTGTGTCATTGTTGATGGAGGATCATGTGCTAATATTGTGAATGAGAAGATCGTGTCACACTTCAAGTTGCCTACGACGCCTCATCCCCAACCTTATGCCCTCCAATGGATTTCTTCAAGTCCAGGTAACATAGTATCTCGCCAATGTTTAATTTCCTTTTCCATAGGGCAATACTGTGATTCTATAATTTGTGATGTCGTTGCAATGGACGCCACCCATATTTTGCTTGGGCACCCATGGCAATTCGACAAACGCATGATCCATGATGGCTATTTGAACACTTATGTGTTCAATTACCACGGGAAGCGTGTCACCTTGCATCCAATGTCTCCCCATGAGATCTTGCAGGACCAGGTTGAGCGCGATCGCCAGAAGGCCATTGAGGCCGCGTCTACTAGGTCTGACGAGTCCCCCGAGGCCCTCCAGAGGCAAGACTCCTCCAATGCGGGAAAAATTTCGTCTTCCCCGGGCACTGACAAGAAGAGGACCAACGCGACAGGTGGGACACTAAATGCCCATCTGGATCGTCATGGCGCCGCTGCTGGTGCAGCTGGGAAGGCTAGGATTTTCCACTTCTGGCTCGAGCACTGGTCCACCTATCCCCAGTGCCCCACAGAAATCAACAAGCGCCTCGCAGTCGATAAAGTTGGCCGCACCGTTTCCGCAGACGCCTCCGTTGCAAGGCAAATGTGAGCGTCGCTTGCTTTTGGCCAGGCCAAGTGACCTCACTGCGTGTTTGTCTGGCAAAGCACCCTGCTTTCTGCTTGTGCCAACTCCGTGCATCCCAGAGTCATCGCGCACCGCGCTAGTGCCGCTAGCCATCGCTGCCTTGCTCGCCGCGTTCGACGACGTCTTCCCCGATGAGTTGCCACAAGGATTACCTCCACTGAGAGGCATTGAGCACCAGATTGACCTTGTGCCAGGTGCTTCCTTCCCCAATCGCGCAGAGCAAGTACAAGAGCTCCATCGACGGACCAGGGACCAATTGGAGAGAAGGGCCGCGCAGTATGCCTCCCCGAAGAACAATGGCCGACGCCGCGTCATTTTTGCACCCGGGGATCTCGTCTAGGTACACTTGCGAAAAGATAGGTTCCCCCCGCGGCGCAAGCACAAATTGGCACCGCGTGGAGATGGTCCATTCCGCGTGATAAAGGCCATAGGGGACAATGCCTATCAACTCGAGCTTTCACCAGATTTTGGAGTCTTTGCGTCCTTCAATGTCGCAGACTTGACACCATATATGGAGCCTGAGTGTGATGATGGTGAAGCGGGGACGCTTCACAACCAAGTGGGGGAGGGTGATGTGACCCTGCCTCCCATGACGGCCCAATACGAGGAAGAAGCCATGAGCCTGCGCTCAGAGGGCCCAGTGACAAGGTCTAGGTCCAAAGCCATCGTCGCCGCCGTCGTGTCACTTGTCGCACGCGTCGTCGCTGGACAAGGAAGCCCAGACGCCAACCCAAGACTCGTCGTCCTCGCCACCATCGGCATCGAAACATCGCGATCATCGCAGCCGACATCGCGTGCACCCACTCGTGAGGCCATCGACCCTTCGTCGCTGTTCCTCGCGGTGTTTGCATCCATGCCTTCGCCGCGTTCTTTTTGAGACACTTTCTATATTTGTTATTGCTTATGAATGAAATACAAGGATAAGGGTAAGCTTATCTCTCTTGAGTATGAGGATTCAGGAATGTCTCTTCTCTGATGGGGTAACTAGACACTTTCTATATTTGTTTTTGAGACGTTTCTACCTCGTTAAGCTCTTGCGCTAGATGTCTCTGCTCTTTATCAGCTTTAAATAACTCCAATACTAGATCCTCGATGCACTCTTTAGCCTTGTCCAAACTCCCTTCCAACCCGACATTCTTTGAGAACAAAACTTGCACCTTTTCCTGCTCCCAGGCCAAGTGCGCCTCCACCCACCTGCTTCGTAAGAGGTATCCTGATTTGCTAAGCCTTAGCTTGAGGAGTCCACAAACCCTATATATATAGCTTCATCTAATCGACGGTCGTTTTTACTGTGTTTCTTGGGAGATCCGACAGGGTGGAGGGTGATGACTTCTTGTTGGGCGTCGATGTCTTCGAAGAATTAGAAGGCTCCTATAAGACAATTGCTTTGTAACAATCTTCGGGGATAAGGTCTCCTCCACATTTTTTTCTCTTTTTGGCCTCAATCTTCTCGGCAACGGACATGGAGCCAGAATGACGAGCTCTAGTATTTGGCATCCATAAGATGGGGCGATAAGTTAAAAGACGCAATCAGAAGAGAACTCCACACAAATTAAAGGAGGAAAGGGAGGCGGTGTTCGATTATGAAGGGATATTCGTACAAGCACACCCAACCTTCACTAAACGAATCAGACCAATCACCATACCTTGACGCCCTAACAATGACATCAATAGGGAAACCGACAAATCTCAAGAAAGACTAGGCAAAATGACTACTGGGAATGGAAGAACCGATCGACACCATGTTAAACACATGTAGAGATGTAGCGGAATGGGAGAGGTTACCTAGAGAAGAAGACTGTTTTGGGGCGAAAAGACCGAACCGACCTAAATTGCCTTGAATGGGGTAACTAGACAACGACAAGATCAAAGTATCGAAACAATCCGAATCAATCAATAACAAAATGAATGAAATTGAATGAATACAAGGATACGCTTATCTCTCTTGAGTAGGAGGATTCAGGAATTGATGAATTTAGCCATCAGATGCTTGAATATTTGAATAAATACCTTGATCAAAGAGAAACTTCTTGCTCGAAACACTGATAAAGAGTACAATTGTATTCGGGTTTCTTGATCATAGGTGTAGTGTGTTACATTAGGAGTCTTATGGTATTTATACTAATTTTGCAACTAATCTAGTAAAGCTTCCCCGAGATTCGTGGGAGACGTTGGATCGCCTACTAGTCGTTTGAGACTCTATCCAACGTCTCACAATGTCTCGCAGCGTCTTCGTCGCCTCCGCCCAAGTCCGCGAGTTTTCCTGCGTCTTTAAATGATTGGGCTGATCCACTTGATTTAAAAATTCCCGGCCCAACAATTGCCCCAAAGTTAATTGGGTCGATGAAAACGGTTTAAATGGGGCGGTTAACTTTCTTTTTCTCTCTCTTAACGCAATCTTTTCTGGCTGATTTTTCTATAGGCAAAGACGATGTGGCAGCTTCTTAGTGGACCATCGTATTGGCCATCACGTCAATCGGTTTCACTTCTTTAAATTGGCAACCGACAATCATCCTTTTTATTGCTTTTCTTCTTGCAAAAAAGCTCTCTCTTTTCCAAGGTAAAAAATCAAAATCTTATTGTTTCTTTCTTGTTTGCTTTTCCATGGTGCTTTCGAGATCCAAAAGGAGCCGGATCGCGTCCTGCAACCCCAGCGCGGAAGATAGCGACTTCGCCCCCTTAAAGCTCTTGAGTCCAGAGGATTATTTAGCCGGGACTCTAACTCAACCAGAGTTGGAAAGGATCTTGGAAGTGGGACAACTTCCCGCCAGGATGGTGGCGCGTCTTCCACGTCCTTGCGAACGTGTCGACTGGTGTCAGGAAGGTTAGGTCTGTTTCTTTGAGTATCCTTTTCGAATTGGTCAATCTTTTCCCTTTTCAAACCTTGCTCGGAACTTCTTAGCCGTCTTGAAACTCGCTCCTTGTCAAGTCATGCCTCATGCATGGTGTCTTTTGAGAGTGGTTGACCTATTGGTTTCTGGTGTTGATGTCGATTTTGACGCTTTGTGGTACTCTTATTACTTGAGTAGTTGAGGGTCTTCTAGATTTCAATTACGCCTTGGGAAAGGTAGATCGCCAATCGCTTTGAACCTTAATGTCAATGATCGCGGAGGGAGATCTCGTTTCTTCTTTGTGGAGCAGAAATCGCTTGTGGGGGGTGTCGACTGTTCTTTCTTACTAGAGGACGACAAGTATCATATTTGTCCTTTTAGATTTTTGTTGGAAGTCTCCTTAACTTTTCCTCACATGTGTCTTGTTTCAGTTCCTAATCCAGAGGAGCCTAAAGATTCTGATTTTGAGGCGAGGACCCAAGTTTTGCTTTCTCTCCCTGAGGCAGAGAGATCATTCAAGAATATCAACTTTCTCGCATCTAATCCTCTCAATATGTCGACGCCTTCTAATTTTGTGACCAAAGGCACCTGTTCATTCCTATAGGTATGCGTGTGGTTGGTTTTTGGACTAGTCGTTTGCTTACTGTGTTGTGCTTTCCTCATAGCATCCCGTGGTGAGAAAAAGGAATTGCAACCCCACCAAGATGCATTTCGTGCAATTCGCAAACTGAAGATACGATCCAGTTTCTAATAAAATGCAAATTGACCTAGATGGTTCTTGATGAAATTAATAGAGATATAAGTGACTACATTCGCACAATCAACTCTACAAATAAAACAATCGAAGGAATTCTTGATGAAATTAGAAACAAGTTGTCGAATAAACAATTCTTTGAATTGGCAGTTACATGGTGGAGCCTATGGTACCATTGAAACCAAAAAAAATATTTTTAAACGGACACAAATAATTAAAGACCTACCCAAACACACGGATAATCTCCTTTAAATTTGGAATAAAACAAAAACATGGCACCTTAACTACACCTTTAACCACAAAACTGCTACTCACAAAAACATCAACAAAAGTAAAAGGAAAGATCTTAGATGGAAAAAAATCACCGGACAAGGTTTTAAAAATCAACCTAGATGGTTCCACAAAGCCAAACAGAGACTCTTCATTTGATTTTATCTTTCAAAATGAAAAAGTCGAACCCATTCTTATTGACACTGGAATATGTGGAAAATCTTCGGGCATTTTAACAAAGGCATTGTCCTTCCGAAATGCGCTCCTTAAAGTAAAAGAAATGAAAATTGAAATCGAAACCAACAATCTCACAATCGTTAATGTTCATTAGAAAATCAAGAACTATTGTTAGGAGATCGAGATTATTATTTCTTTTTTTTTGTTTTGATCACCTGGTTCGATCGAATAGAGCCGCAAAGTTAATGGGGTGTCCTAGGACATCCTAAAACGCCCCCTCATTTTGTTACAATCTTTTCTGATAGTCCATATTACTCATGTTTTCCGTGAAGTTAATGGGATGGCAGATCTTATTGCAAAACTTTGTCACACGAACTCACTAGAAAATATTCAAACCAATCCAGAACTTCTTGTTTTCATCCGCAGGGATGCTATAGGTTGGTTTTCAAGTAGAACTTGATTCCAATCTAATTCTTACCTTATAAAAGAAGGGACCATAAATAATAAAATTGTATGGAGAGAATCTGGGGGAAAAACAACTTCAAATTCTCCTTCTGGGTCTGTTGCATCACCACCACCATGTATTTCATCTGGACATGTAGAGATATGAGTGTCTTTGAGGATAATCACATTAGCTCAATAGAATGCTCAAAGATGATCATTAACCATGTTAGAAATTGTGCTTTGTCTAGATGGAAGACGGATAATAAAGAGACTAGGAATTGGCTTGAAAGAGTAGGGATAAAGAGATTTACCTTGTAATACATAGGATGTCCTAGGATCTCTCTTTTTGTAAGTTTTACCACTAACCTTGAATGAAATCTGCTAACCTTTCATTAAATCAAATTGAACATGTGTCAAACTGTAACCCATTCTGACCATTCTCGCCTAGGCGGCGTTTTTATTATTTATATATTGCCGTAATTATTGGTAAATAACATATTGATATAAAGGTTTGGAATGTTGCTATTTGGTACATGCTAGAAGTGCTATTTCTAGGGGTGAGCAAAAAAATCCGATCTAGTCGCTCCGATCCGATAATCCGCCAACCCGAATCCGAAAAATCCGTATCCTAAAAAATCCGTTTAATTTTTATCCGTATCCGATCCGGGTCATTTTTCTGGATATCCGGACCGGATACGGATATCTAACCGGATATCCGCGATCTGGAAATATTACGTATAAATGTATAATAAATATATTTTTGAAAATTAGAATGATACATATAATTATTTTATTACCTAATATTTTGATTTGAATAAATACAAATCAGTAATAACATTATTTAGTTTAGCCATAGAAAACAATTACCAATTAACACCAATTTCAGGAAAGGCCCAACCCAAGCCCAATTATACTTAGTTACTTACACTACAACCCATATACCAATTATACACAACTTACAGAAACCTAATCTCCTGATTCTCCTCACTTTTCCTCCGCCGCTTTCTTCGTCTCCTTCATCTATCTTTCTCTTCCTCGCTCGAGCCTTCTCACTCACCTCAGAGAAATATCTCTTACCACTTACTAGGAAACCTCGTTCGAGTCTTTCTCTTCCTCGCTCGAGTCTTCCTCATTGGAGAATTTGGAGTCTTCCTCGCTCGAGTTCGTCTCCTTCACTCGCCGACTTCAGAAGCAACAAATCCAGGACTTTCCTCCGCTCGCTCCCAGTAGTCGAGGCTTCGTATGCTGAACGCCTAAACCCGAGGTATGCAATGCATGTTGTCTGGATACGCTTTAACCCTAGGTTTCGTTTTTTGCTTGCGAATTTAACCACAAATCAAGTCTACTAAGCGACGATTTGTTTTTGAAAAGAACAATCAAGTGATTTCTCCGTGAAGGTGATCCTGCCTTGCTTCATTCTTCGGTAATTTTGGTTTGTGTGTTTATCTTCTGTCCGATTTGAATGTTGTTATTGTCAAAATGGTTTGGTTTGCGGAAGATAGAATCTAATATCGTCAGTTTTAGATGTTAGCCCTTGTTAGTTTGCTTGATTTTCCTCCCACTTGCCTACATACTATCAAATCTAAAATCTCATTGTTAACCTGTGAATCATAGATTGTATGATTTCAGCTCCCTTCCCTTATTGATTCATGATTGTATGATTTCTATGCTAACAAATGCAGAAGCTGGTTTTTATTTTTGGGCAAATAATTTTGATTTCAATTTGTGTATGTTGATTAGGATCTTAAGAGGAAAACAACAAATCCAGGATCTTCTTGTTCCTCCTTGAGCCACCTTTCACTAAACCCAAATCATGGTAAGTTCTATTAGCATCATTTCTTATTTTCTTTGTTTGTCTTACTGTTTTTGTGCAATTTAAAACCTGTTTACTCTTGAAGATTAGTGTAATGACTTTATATAAACGTAGTTAATTTGATGATGGAGCTAGAATATAATTCTATTTTTGTGCAATTTTTATTGGATCCTTCCTATAATGATGAAGCTAATATGTGTAATCACAGGATCATATTAAATCATCCTCAACAAGTATGCCATCTCATGACTCTAGTGATCCAGAAATGCAAGATGATGTGTTGATTATTGAGGATAAACAATCTGCACAAGGAAAGCCTCCAAGACACCCTACTTCTTCCTCTTCAACTGATCCTCTTGCTTGCACATCGGGTAAGAGAAAGAAATATTCTCTAAATTGGGCTCATTTTGATGAAATTCCTGGTACTAATTTTGCTAAGTGCAAATATTGTGATGCTCGGATTGGCTGTGCGGCAAATAATGGAACTACTCCTTTAAAGAATCACACTTTGAGATGCAAAACGTATCCTGCAAATATGGATAAGAAACAAAAATTGATGGATATTGAAACAAAAACTATTATTGGTCCTAATGGTGTAGTTGAAACTATTTATATACCATGCTCTTGAAGGTTCGATCAAGAAGCTTGTAGAAGAGCTATTGCTAGAATGATTATTGTGGATGAACTCCCATTTGCTATTGTTGAACGTGAGGGGTTTAGATACTTTTGTAAGTGTTTGAATCCTCAATTTGTTGTTCCTTCTAGATGTACTGTTGCTAGAGATTGCTATAAACTGTATTATGAGGATAGGAAACAACTTAAGGATTATTTTCAAAGGATGTCTTGTCGAATCAGTCTTACTACAGATGTATGGACTTCTAGTCAAAACTTAAGCTACATGTGTCTCACTGCTCATTTTATTGATGATGATTGGGTTTTGCACAAAAGGATTATAAACTTTTGTCCTCTTGCTGGCCATTTTGGGCAATTGATTGGTAGATCTGTTGAGAATTATTTGACTGATTGGGGTATAGAAAACATAATGATTGTAACAGTTGACAATGCAAGTTCTAATGATTTAGCAATTGAGCATTTAAGAAGGAGATTCAACCATAGGGAATCTAGTATTCTAGAAGGAAGGTTTCTGCATATGAGATGTCATTGTCATATTCTAAATCTTGTTGTGAAAGATGGATTAAAGGATATTGATTCTTCTATTTTGAAAGTTCGTGGTCTTGTAAGGTATGTGAGGTCTTCTCCTGGACGAATGGTCAAATTTAAGAGGTGTGTAGAAGAGGAGAAATTGGAAGGTAAGAGTCTTCTTAGTTTGGATGTTGAAACAAGATGGAATTCAACATATTTGATGCTTCGTTCTGCTGTAAAGTTTAAGAAAGCATTCTCTAACTTGATAATTAAAGATTCTTCTTATGCTAAGGAGAACAAGAAACTTGGTCTTCCTGATGAAGAGGATTGGAGGAAAATGAATAGCATTTTGCCAATTTTCAAGGTTTTTTATGATGCTACTTTGTTATTATCTGATTGTCGTTATGTCACTAGCAATTTGGCTGCTGAAGATGTGTTTGGAGTTGGTAGGATGATCAATAATTACTGCATGAGTGAGCAAGGAGAGCATGCAGCCATGGCCTTGAAAATGAAGGCAAAGTATGAGAAGTATTGGGGTAATGTTCTGAACATCAATCTCTTTATGTTTATTGCAGTCTTTCTTGACCTAAGGCGTAAGTTGCAATTGTTAATTTTCTTGTCCGGAAGTTGTTTGCTGATTCTAAGGCAAAGATCCTCACTCTTCATGTCAAAGATCTTATTGAAGAGTTATTTGGGATATATACTTCTTCTATGCCTCAAATGAATAAAGCTTCAGAATGCTCTACTCCTAGATCCTCATCTAGTACTAGTAGCTTAAATGAATGTGATCAAGTAGGAGGGGACCGAGGGGTTATAGATTTTGCTACATTGTTGAGTTCAGAGTATCAAATGGAGTTGGGTTCTGATTTTATGTAGAATAAATCTGAGCTAGATAAGTACATGGAGGATGCTTGTGAAACTGTTGTTCCTAATTTCAGAATTTTACAATGGTGGAAAGACAATAAAAAAAGATATCCAATTATGTCTAAGATGGCTCGAGATATCTTAGCAATTCCGGTTTCCACGGTTGCTTCTGAATCTGCTTTTAGTACCGGAGGGCGAGTTTTAGATTCATTCCGTACTTCTTTATCTCCAAACATGGTGGAAGCTCTTATTTGTACACAAGATTGGAAGCGCACCTCTAACACTCCTATTTTTGTTGAGGAAACCTTGCTTGGAATGCAACAAATCGAAGAAGGTTATTTGTCTATATTCATCTTCAATTCAGTCTACTTTTACTTTATATGATTCATTGTTTAAAGTTACTTATATCTTGTTATTCTGTTTTGAATGAAATTTATTAGGATTGAAGGAAATGTATTTGGAACATCCAAACCATGTAATTGATGAAGTGATCAACCAACCTTGAGCATTCACAAAGGTTACTTATATCTTGTTATTCTGTTATTCTATTTTGAATGAAGTTTAAAGTTACTAATTTCAGTATTTGAATCTGTTTTGTAGCAGCCAGCAGCTAGTCATCTTCATCTATGGAGTTTCTTTTTTACACCAGTTGGTTATTTGTTTTTGTTTTATTTTTGCAGATTTCAAAGGTTATATGTATGTGTTTTGGCAGCAACTAGACTAGTTATTCTGTTTTGGCAGCAACTTAAGATTTGTAATATATGATTTGTAATATGAAGTGGATTAAACAGGTATTGTGTATTATGAATGATGTTGAATTAGTTGTTTTAGAAGTGGATTAAATAGGTATTAATTTCAGTCATAGGATCACAATTAAATGGTTAATTAATCTGGAATTGTACAATCCGGATATTTTGGATATCCGGTATAATAATCCGATCCGATCCAAAAAAGCCGGATATCCGACTTGTAACGGATCGGATACGGATCGCTGTTTCACTAAAAAAAAACTGATATCCGGTATAACGGATCGGATCGGATCAATCCGAATGCTCACCCCTAGCTATTACCCCCTTCCTCAACAAAGCGGACACGAAAATAAAACAAATTGTATTTTCCTATAAATCAACCTGATTTATTACATAAATAATACTATATTGTCAGCAAAGCTCTATTTTTTTGAAGGAGATATATAATACAATACAACCAAGGATGTGATTCAAATTGGTGATCTCGTAAAAAAGTTCTACTTATTCATTTATAACTAAGGACGCAATATATGTATATTGTATTGAGATATAGAACCGATATGAATGTTTTTTATTTTGTTAGGACAACCATGAATTTGTATGGACAATATAAACAAAAAATATTGAAAAGGTAAAGCTCCATGTTCTTTGTTTCGTGGTTGATTCGAGATAATCATTATTTTATGACAAGCAATTCGGAATTTTGATTTTGATCCGTTAGACAACATGATTTGTATTAGGATATACTCCTTCCGTTCAACTTTAATTGTCCTTTAAGCAATTTACATACATATTAAAAAAACTTTATTCGTTATAGAAATACCCTTATTTAATTACATTGAGAATTGGAATAAGCATTAAATAGTATGTATAAGAGAAAAAAATAGTAAAAGTAAATCAATAAATGTAAGGAGCAAAAATATGATAAATTTGGTGTAAATTATCTAAAAGGACAAATAAACTTGAACAAGTTTTTGAGTCTAAGAGGATAATTAAAGTTGAACGGAGGGAGTATATGATTTTTGGATGATTATGAAAAATGAAAAGCATCAAGACGCAAAGTATCATGTTTTATATTTTTATATAGGTAAGTAATTAGGACATTTTTTAGATCATTTACATGCTTAAGTTGTAAAGCATCATATTTTATTTTTTGATAAAGGTAAGAATTTGATGTACCAGACAAACCTGATAGATCAAGAGGCCGAATAAATCGACATCGGTCAAACCGACATGAAAAAACGAACAAAAAATGAAATAAAAAGCAAGCAATAAAGAATACAACAAAACACAAGAGGAACATAAACAAACAAGAGCGCGAGATGAGTAAAACACTAGCAGAAAAGCAGCGTTGAAAGCAGGTCAAACAGGGAATCCTGGTAAATGTAAAATGGACCCATGACGTTCCCTCCACCGAGATGGAAGATCTTCAGGAGCCTCGGACACATCTACGACCTCAACCAATACAACTCGGTTCACACTCTAGAACAACACCTCAAATGAAGAGCGGTATCCGCACCGAGCTTAGAAGAAGGGTTCGTCTTTGTGTTGGCTCTCGGTGGTAGAGAAAAACAAAGCATCGGTCTCAAAGGAACAACTGACATCGTCTGAACTTGAAACGGAGCAGAAGCAGAAATTCGGATTTCGGGAGCGAAATTGAAGCCTCTTCGTACTTCGGAGTCAAAGCGAGGCGCTCAACCTCGTTCATATCAGGTTTGAGAACCGCCCTGGTCTCGAACTTGCGGATCCCCGGAGGGTAGGGAATCTCTGGCTTATCCTCCTCAACCGCCATCGCACCGCCGCATGGACCGTTGTCGTCATCGATAGGGTCGTCGACGTCGTTTAAGAAGGAAGCGGAGAAAACGAAGCTTTGAGCTCTGAGTGGCGAGAGTCGCCTGGTTTGGAAACTTGATCGGGAGGTTGAAGGCGTGAGAGCGCATCCATTGCTGCGACAATGAGCCGTGTGGTCTAGAGGCTCGGTGGTCCAGCCAGTGGATGAGGTCTGGTGGGTGAGGCCTGGTGGCTCGATGGTTTGGTGTTTGTGCAGCGAGAGGTTTGCGAAAGTGGTGGTCGCCGGAGGGTCACAACAGCCATGGTTGGCTGATGTCGAGCAGTGGAGCGGCAAAGGGTAGCGACGGTCGGCCATGGTTGGGATCAAGGTTCAAGTGGTGGAGGCTCGGTGGAACATTTTTTCTAGGGCCGACGGAGCGTTTTTTTGGGGAGCGTTTCTCCTTTGTATGGAAATGCTTCTTGTAAAGCATCATATTGACAAAACACGTAAATGACACTGTTTACCACTTATATACAAATAAAATGGGTCCTCATGGATGTATAAATATCACTAATTTTTTTTTTAATTAATTATATCATTTTTTTCTAATCCTTGTGAATTTAAGAACTTAGTTTTGAAAAAGAATTATTATTTACTCCTTGTTATATACTTTGAGATTCTAACTTTTCAAAAATGATTTAATACAGATTAGAAAAATCATTTTTATATTGGAATTTGATCATATAAAAATGATCATTATGATGTAAAATGAGAATGATCCTATAGTCATTGGATGGAGACAAATTCAAGGGCTTGGATCAAACTTTCATTAAAAGGACATGTGCCATGCACATGACCCCTTGGTCAAACTTTCATTGCCGGTCAACGCCGGACTCCGGCGGTCAATGCCGGTCAACTCCGGTCACCGGCGGTCAACGCTGGCATTGACCGGCCATATTATTTTTATTTTTTTTCGGGTCCAAATTTTGTTTTTTTGGGACGTGATTTTTATTTTTTGGACCAAAATTTTCTATGCACATTCCATGCTAAAGTTATGCACATTTTTTCAGAATTTCATGCACTTTTGGAAAAAAAAAAAGCAATGTATGTTAAAAACTAAATGAATTTCACATCTAGTACAAAAATAAATACACAAGTATACTATTTTATGTGCACATACATGTAAAAACTCATGCACTTCAATATTCATTCACACACGGTCTAAAACTCATGCACATTTTCAACACAAACCCGATATATGCACTCATAGTGCAAATTAGGTGCACAAACAAGTCATTATTCATGTACATACACGCATAGATGTATGCACTTCACACGTATTGCACTGGATGTGCATGCAAATTGGCTTGAATGTGCATAATGTTTGCATTGTATATGCTAGTACAAATCATGTGCACATACAAGCCATTATCCATGCACATACATACATAGACGTATGCACTTCACACGTAATGGCTTGAATGTGTGTACAAAATGGCTTGAATGTGCATAATGTTTACACTGGATGTGCAGGAAAAATCTGGACCCCGAAAATAAACATTTTAGGAGAAAAAAAGCTTGAACGGTTAGCAGTGCATGAAATCTTGCGTGAATGTTAGACCTGTCAAAAACCGACCCAACCCAAAGACCATACCCGAAAGGACCTGAACCCGAACCCGACCCGAACGTCACTGGGTCAAGAAGGACCCGAACCCGAAGGACCCGACCCGAACGCAAATCCGAGCTCGCGGGTCCCCTTTATTTTGGTATATTTTATTTCATTTATATTAAATATTTTAATATACTTTATTAAATTATAATATAATATTAATTATATTATTATAATTATTTTATTAAAATTAAAAATCATAATAATAATCATATAAAAAGGACATGTTCGACCCGCTGGGTCAACCCGAACCCGACCCAAAAATTTTATCAACCCGATCGACCCGAACCCGATTTGATCCGAACCCGACATGACCCGAACCCGACCCGTTCGACCCAGTTGACAGGTCTAGTGAATGTGCATAACTTATGCACTAAATGTGCATAGAAAATTTTGGGCCAGATACAAAAAAATCGCCCAAAGAAAAAAAAAAGTTGGCCCCGTAAAAAAAAAGCTGACCAGTTTTACGTTGGTCAAAAGTGCATGAAATCATGTTGGAATGTGCATAACTTTTGCAAGGAATGTGCATAGAAAATTTTGGCCCAGAAAATGAAAATTCCGCCCTAAAAAAATAAATTTTGGACTCGAAAAAAAAAATAAAAAAAAAATACGATCAATGCCGGAGTTGACCCACTTAAGTGGTCATATGCCATGACCACTTAAATGAAGCTTTTATCTCCATCCTTGGATGAAAGTTCATCCAAGAGTGGAGGTTCATTTTCATTTTATACCATAGGCTTCATTCTCACTTGATCAAACCCCTTTTATATTTAGTCAATTAAAGCCCGAATCTGAGAATATTTATTCTTCAAACACCAAGAAGATGTGAACAATAAATAATCTATACAAATTGCATTCCAATGGTTTTTAAGATTCTAGGAGCAGATAATTTTATCCAATTTTTTTACTATCTTCCTAAATTCCACGTTTCAACAAGAACAACCAAATTTAAAAAAGCAAAACCATCACAATCTAGTAATCACATCTATCTTCTACTTGTAGATTAAATACACCTTGATTTCACCTCCTTCCAAGTTCCAATCTCAATTGTGTGCTTTAAGCCTCAAGCTAGCTTGTACAGGTACACTTGTCTCGCTTATCCGTAAGTGTCTGAAAGAAATAGATCCACATATGTACAGTTAAAAGCCTCTTAATCTCAATTATGAGAAAAAGATAATTTAAGGACAAGAGTTTAGGAGAGGAGTGAGAACGCTTAGAGACCATCATATCAAAAAATAGAGTATTTGGATCAGTTAAGAAAGAATTCGGAAAAATTCGACACGGCAAATTTTTTTGCAAAAAAAAAAACCGTCCCGCACACGCATTTTGGTCCGTATAAACACATATGTTGTTTCGCATACACACGTTGTTTTCTTGTGCACACACAAGTCATTTCCGTATGCACACGTAGGTTATTTTCGTTGATTTTCATACGTATTCACACATGTTATTTCGTACGCACTTTGAGCCATTTCTCATGCACACATGTTATTTTCATGTGCACGTTGTTTCACATGCACAGATAGCACGTAGTGCATTTCATATACACAAACAAGCCATTTTTACATACACACTGTAGTATACTTCGCATGCACACGGTAGTATACTTCACATGCACACAGTTGTGTTTTCATGTGCACACGTTTTGTTCACTCCATATGAGCGCACACGTTTTATGCATGCACACAAAAATGAATTTCACGTGCACACCGTAGTATACTTGGCATGCACACAACAGTGTATTTGGCATGCACACAAATTTACATTTTGCATGCACGTGAATCCGTCTTTTTCGGGAATAACTCGGCCGTGCCGAATTTTTACCGAATTTTTGAAAAACAATTTGGACACTCCGTTTGTTTTCCATCCGACGGCACTCATGCGTCCTTATTCATCTCTTCCCTTTCCATCCTCATCGGATCTCAACCCTCCATTATGAATATCATAATCATCATTACCGGAGGCAATTAAAGCTTGATAGTATCAAGCACAAATAATGAAGGTTGCCAAAATTGCTCCAACTACAATGCTTTTGTTCAGTCTTTTGTAAAAAAGCGAGCATCTTGTGGGGTTTTCGGGAGATCACTTCAAAAGTGTAAGGGTAAGCACCAAAGCGTAACCTTTTAGTGAGACTTAAGCAAAAACAAAAGTTTCTTTTTATATAACAAATCCGAAAAAATAAAAATATGATGCTCACATTTGCATTGGTGGGGGAATAAAAATGGGTGCTTTCAGATTAAGAATATGCCAAACAGATATATCACCAAGTTCTAGTGTTCAACCTTCATTTTCTTAAGAAAACGAAACAGATAAATTGAAGAAGCAGAACCACAAGATCTCTAGTGCTATCCTGTTATGCAGTAGCACTGCTAGTTATTCAAAGTTTACCATAAATGGAGTGACAAATGAAGGGGATTTCTTCAAAAACTGCTAACAGCATATCAGAAAGAGGGGGAAAAAGGGCACTGACCTTGACTTGTTTCTGAAGTTCTTTGATGTAATCAACAGCCAAGTCTAACATGTCTGATGTGTTTGTTTGCTGCCTCCCAAATTGTAAGAAAAACACAATTTGAACATTATGACCCTCAACTTCCGAGAAATGTACTAAAGAAGTGTACCTTGTCCATGTTAGGCACCAGATCTTGGAGTCTCCTCATTCTCTCACTAATCTTTGTTCTCCTTACCTGCCAGAAATTCAGCCGTATCAAGTGTGACCAAATATTCAAAGCGGTATGGAAGGAAGGTTCTCTTACACATCAAATTTTCTGTATCCTAATTGTGCACCATTTCATACACCCTTTAAGTTTTATTTATTTATTTTAAATTTTAAACTTTAAATTATGATTAATAATTAATGTTTAGGATTTATAGTTTAAGATTTGGGGTTTATAGTTTAAGGGTTAGAGTTTTAAAGTTTAGGGTTTAGGGTTTTAGGATTTATGGCATAGGATTTAGGGTTTATGGTCTATGATTTAGGGTATATGAGTTATATTTTAGGGTTTAGGGTTTATGTTTTACAGTTTAGGGTTAATATTTTAGATTTTAGGATATATAATAAACAAGTTTAACCTATAGGATATACAAAAGGGTGCAGAGAATTTAATCTCGTTAGCTTACCCTCTCGGCGATGCTGCGCGGGTGCGTGGCGAAACCACGCTTGGCTCGCATCTTGCAAGGCACCGACTCCTGAAACTGCAGCAATTTCTCTATGGACGCCTTTGGCAAGCTGAGATGATGAGACAGTAGTCCTGGCGGCCTATTTCTTCCTTGTCTATTCTGTGTTTCCAATTACAACTCATATAATCAATTCCCTGACTAGTTAGTAGACCAATACCAACAACACCTCGCAACTCACCAGAATTAAATCAAATATTTCTTACTCCTATCCCCCTACCTGGTTTTCCGGTGAGTTAAAGTCACCGCCCGAACTTTCCGGGCCGGAAAACATGGCGGAGTCGTCCCATGAGCCCACCGGGAATCCGCTCATGAACCTATCTTCGTCTCCGTTGTTGAATCTCCGGTCTCCGGCGGAGTTTCCGGCGGCCAACTGATTTTCTCCCGACGAGAAGTTTATCTGACTGTTGGTGCTCGTCCGCCCGCCGGATCCGTAGTTTCCGGTTCCGGTTTCTTTGTTCACTAGATACCCTGCATTTTTATCTTCCTCTAATCCGAATCTGATTCGCAATTAAACAAGTAATTAGGTGGAAATTAACAAAGGGGTTACCGTCTTCAATAATAATGTCGTCAAAGAGGCCGGCAGGGGAACTTCTATGGCGGATAAGATTCGAGTTGCTTCTACCACCGGAGCTCGGAAGACTGAAATTGCTCTCAATTGGATTGCTATTTGGCTGGTATTTCATCTGGGAAGAAGACGATAAATTGTTGTTGTTGTTGTTGGTGGTGGTGGTGGTGTTGGAGGCGAAGCTCTGAATCTGCTCTGTTTCTTGCTTCACCGACCCCATGAACTGCGGCTGCATCAGGGGCAAATTCTCCGGGATATCGTACAGCTTGTGCGGCCGCGGCGTCGAACCGGAGCCCCCGTCGGCGACGTTCTCCATGAACCGGGCTAGTATGGACTCTGTTTCAGGGCTCAGAGGCCGGGGCTGCGACTGCGGCTGAGAGAATTCGCCGGCACCGGAGACGTTTTCGGCGGCGTCCATGAAGGAGGAGAAGTAGGAGCTGGGGGCAGAGCGGTAACGAGTAAGTCCGCCGCCGGTGTTCATTTGTTGCTTCGACTGGAAATGGTGGCTGTATTGCTGCTGTTGAAGATCTGAATCCATGGGGGAGTGAAATTAGCTAACGAAATCGAGGAGAAATCAGTCCAATTTTCGAGCAATTGGATCTGAATTGAACCCGAATTTACACATGAAATTCACTTTCCCCCCTTTTCCCGTTGGGTTAGCCTCTGTTGTTTCTAGACGAGATAATTTCAACCTCTCGCTTAGCACTCTGTTATTCGCTTCTGAAAGCAGCGATGTTGCTGGTTAAGTGGTTATGGTAAAGATGGATGGAGAGGGAGAAAGAGAAAAGGGATCCATTTTCGATCGTCCATGTGAAAAAACCAAGTCATATATAATAAATCAACGTGAACGCACAAGTCACAACACGAGCCACGAAGCTGTAGTGGAAGCGTAAAGCCTATTCTTTGTTCTATCTTCACTATTCTGCCCTTGACAATTCACTATATCCACACAAAGGCCATTAACCCTTTTTATGCCTTTTAAAAACGGGTAGAATGTTCGCACCCTTTTTTTTGGCCGAAAAACCGCGCACTCTTTTTTTTTTATCTCGCACTGGGCGGCACCTAGTGCAGTCCAGAAAACCCGATTTTCTTGGGCTGCACTAGGTGCCGCCCAAGATGGGTTCAAATTATTTTTTTATTAAAATTATGATTTAAATTGATTTTTTTTAAAAATCGGTTCACTGAACCGGTTTGTTGTGGGAAAAAGGGTTTATGGGCGGCACTATGTGCAGCCCAGAAAACCGGTTCACTAAAACCGGATTTCTGGGCGGCACATAGTGCAGCCTAGGGAGTGTACGACTGAAATTTAACGGTCAATTTGGGCTGCACATAGTGCCGCCTAGAATTATTCTGTTTCAGTCTTAACGGTCATGTGGCCGGCTATATATATGAGAGATGTAATAGTATACCACCATTGAAATACAACGGGAAAAAAACTTCAAACCCATTGTAATTTTTCGACTATATATATGTCGTCGTCAAGCGATCTTTGTTGGAGGGGGTTGTCGGAGTCGTCTTCGAGCGCGCCCATGTCTCTAGATGATGAGGATGATTTTCAGTCGCCGATTTCTCCTCAGTACTTCAAGGTACGTAATATTTTTAATTTTTATTGTATAAAATGATTAGATATTAACTGTACTTAGTCTTTGAAATGTAGACTGTTTAGAAATAATGCATAATTTTTGTATATTTATTTGTATAAATTTAATTATTAATTAGTTTCTAATGTACTAATTTTTGTATATAAATAGGGTGATTCTAGTGATGATGAATTTTTAGCAATTGACTTCTCATCCCATTTTACTACTAATGAGATATTTCCGAGTATGGAGGGATTGAGGCAGTGGGTGCAAAAGGTCGATTTTAGTCTTTCTATGGTGATCACTACTAAATCATCAAAGTCTAAAAAGATTATATTTCATTGTGAGAGATCCGGGTTACCTAGGTCCGGCAAGAAAAAGAAGTTCGTCGATGGTAAAAAGGTCAGTCCGATACGAGTGAATAAAGCTAGGTCAAAGAAGAAGGGTTGTCCCTTTTTGTTGTATGGTATTTTTAGGGAAGGAAATGATATTAGAGATCCTGGATGGACCATATCGGTTGTTAGAGGATGTCATAACCATATGCTTTCAACCACCTTGATTGGCCATGCATTTGCTTCCCGACTTACGATGGAGCAGCGTAGAAAAGTGATGATTGATATTGCGGCGGGTGCAAGACCCAAGGTTATTTCTACACAGATTAGGAATGAATATACGGGTTCAACGATATCGAGGAGGCAAGTGTACACTGTTTGGGCTAAGGAGAGGTTGGAATACCTGGGCAATCTGAATGTGACACAATGGTCATTAGGGTTTTTGAAGGACAAAGGCTATTTGTTGGACACTGCTACTAAAACGAGGGAAGATGGGAAGGAGGTATTGGCGTGCTTGTTTATTTCTCATCCAAACGCTCGACATTTGTTGTGCATGTTCCCTAATGCCGTCATCATGGATTCGACGTACAAAACCAACAGGTAAACCTTACTCGTTTTAGTATTATGAGTAGATAATGATATTTTTGGCGGGTTTAAAGTATTTTTTGTGTTGCATTTATAGGTACGGTATGCCACTGTTCCAGATTGTTGGGTTTACTTGCACCAACTTCATATATTGCATTGCTCTTGTGTTCATGGAAAGGGAGACGGCAAGCCACTATTCATGGGCATTGACACGATTGAAGTGGTTGTGCGGGGGGAAAAGTCTCGTATGCATCATGTCTGATCGAGAGCTAGGACTGATCAAGGCTGCCAAAATGGTATTTTCGAAGGTTCGGCATCATTTGTGTCAGGTCCATGTAGACCGTAATGTGAAGGCATATGCTAAGTTGATGAAGATTGACGAGAAGAAATTCTCGGGAAGTGTTCGTCGGGTGATGAGGTCTCACACAAAGGAGGAGTATAGAGAGCGACTTGCTCACTTTAAAGAGATATGGAATGAAGGCCTTGTGAAATATGTCGAGAAAACTTGGTTTAAAGACCATAAGAAAAAGCTAGTTGCGGCATGGTGTGATGATGTTCTCCATTTTGCCACAAGAACATCAAACAGGTAACTTTCATACAAACATTTGCAATCAAATTGGGTTTTAAAATTCATTTAGTAAATTGTAAACGATTATATTATTTTCAGGGTTGAGGGTCAACACTCTATGCTTAAGGACATGATTGAGACATCCGTTGGAGGGTTCGACACAATTGTGCAACACATCGACAACATGTTTGTTGATCAGCATCGGAAGATCCGATTTGAGATGACCAAGAACTGCACTGCCTTTCCCATGAAGATAGTAAATGGCCCTGAGTGGGTTAAGGTCTTCTTCAAGCGCATCCTTGAAAAGTGCTATGAGAAATGCTTGAGAATGTTGTATGCCCAAGCTGTGTTAGCAAATGAGGGGAAAATTGGGGACAAATGTGATGATTTTTGGTGGAAGTCCACACTAGGACTGCCTTGCCCACACACAATTAAGGTCTATGTGGAGACGGGTTACCCGTTAGTGCCTGAAGAAGTTGATATTTTCTGGAAGCAGATCAGATGGGAAGGGGTGGATGCTAAGGATCTTGATGTCGATGATGGTGTTGCAATCACAACGGATAATGTCACGGTGCAGGACTTCGTTGAAGAGTTCTTATGTGGGAAAGTTGATGGATTTCTGTTGAAGAAGATGGCGGATAAGTGGCGTGAGTCAACTGACCCTACATCGTGCCAGATTCAAGACCCGCCACGTGGTGAGACCAAGAAGGGGAGGCCTAGGATGAATGCGAGAAAGACCGACACCAAGAGGAATATGAGTTGGGACAAGCATGTGGATGCAAAAAGTAAGAAGATGAAAGAGAAGCAGAATATGAAGAACATGGATGAGGAGCTGGGAGTGGAAGAGGAGGATGCGCCTGTAGAGAAAGAGACGACCAATGTGAAATCGTCCGTGGGATCAAGAGCGTCTATGGGATCGAAAGGATGTCCTTCTAGCGGACGACCTCACAGTGGAGTTTCAACAGCAAAGGGGAGTGCCACTAAACCTGGAAAGTCAAAATATGCTTCAAACAAGTCCAAATCGGGTTCAAGCAAGTCGTTAAAGTATCTCGGCTTCAACTGGTGGCACGAGAATATTGATCATTTCATGCTCGCATACATTTCTAGGGTACAAAGTGTCAAAGGCGATGGTCATTGCGGGTTTCGTTCCCTTACCATTTTGCTAGGTGACCGAGAAGAGGAGTACGTTGATGTCCGGTTAGAGCTTTCGAAGCATGTCCAGACACATCCAGCCAACTACGTAGCGATTCTTAGGGAGGAAGAGTTGACGGTGAAAGCATTTGTTAGGAGATTGAATTATATTGCGTCACCGTGCACAACGAACTTCTGGTGTATAATGCCTATTACTGGTTTGGTGTTTGCCATGGAACACCAAGTGGCAGTTGTTGTCTTATCATGGTTTGGACCGCACACATGTCTTCCATTATGGGCCCCCCCGGGTGCTGAGCCTCCGACAAAGGTTTATGCGATAGCACATGTAGGCAGGAGAGACCATTACGTACCGGTACGTGGAGCGCTACTCTCTCGTATTTACTTATTCTTTCATAAATTGTTATATAATTTTATCGTTTATGTTTACAGATTTGGCTTGTTAATGATCGTTGTCCAATTCCACCGCCTCCGAGGCAGTGGCTCATTTACAAGGATCCAAGTGTTGATGGATGGGATAGTCATGAGCGCTTTAAGGATAGGTTCAAGAGTTATGTAGAGGAGCGAGCAGAACAAGGGCGACCTAACATACTTACCTAGGTTTTTTGGATTGTAATTGACTTTATATATGTTATTGTAATTCATTTGGTGGGAAAGTTTGATTGAGATTGACCGTATATTGTTTTTATAATCATTTGTTTTTATTCGAATTGGTGTTGATTCGGGAAAATGCAATACGAGACAATAATATTACTTGAAAATCATTAACAAATACACGCACACGTAAACATTAAAGCGTACACTAGTTGAACATGAATCATAAAAATCTATCTAATCCTCATCAGGATCAGTCTCCCCGCCATCATCAGAGCTACCGTTGTCCACCTCAGATTTCGGATCTTCTAAAAGACCTGGTATATGACGCTTCGGGTGTGCAGACTCTGTGTAATGGTGACTGGAACACCGGGTCTGTAAAGAGCTATAATTTTAGCTACGTGTTCCTCGTCTACCACATCACGGAGTCGTGGAGGATCCACACCCGGTGGAAAGTAAAAAATCCGACCAAGCCAAACCCCGGTTGGATTGTAAAATAACGCCATGAACAAGTAACCCAATGATAAACCCCCCTTTCCAGGCGAGACATCCCTCATCCGCAAAGTGCGGACCTCGCCACCTTCGTATCCATGGAAAAACATGTCCATCCCACTTCGTTGGCGTATCATTCGATTGTAGGTGATTCGCCCATTTTCGTAAACTTTGAGAACCAAATGCGCCATTACCCAAAATAGAACACACGAAAAGTTTGTGAGAAGTTATGGAGTGGGAATTGTGTGGATTGTAGAGGTTTTCGTTTCGTATTTATAAGGGTTTATGGCAGCCAAAATATGACAAAGGTGGGCGGCACCTATTGCAGCCCAGGAGGGTTTACTTGGGCGGCACCTGTTGCCGTCCAAGTAAACCCTCCTAGGCTGCAATAGGTGCCGCCCACGAGGGTACTTGTAAGATTTGTGGGATTTCTGTACCCTTTGGGCGGCACTACGTTCCGTCCACATTGCTTTTTCACTATATAAGAAGAATTGAGGTTGTTTGTTCACTACAACAAGTCCAACACAAGCAGCGCTTGAAGAAACATTTTTGGGTAAGCTTATTCTTCCAGTTTCTATCGATTTATTAACCCTAAGTTTTTATATTAATGGATTCATGATATTTGTAGGAAACAAAGCACTACAACAAATAATGGCATCTTTATCCGAATCATCAACAAACCCATATAGGCTATGCGAGTGTAATTTGAAAGCTGTTGTCCTCACTTGTGATTTGTAGTGGAATTATGGAAGGAGGTATTTGGGATGCCCAAAACTGGGGTGTATTTTCAGGGAGTGGATTGATCATATGTACGAGGACAGGGCACACGCGGTTATTCGACAACAATGGCAGGAAAAACAAGATCTTGTTAAGGAGAATCAAGATCTTGTAAAGAAAAATCAAGAACTTCTTAAAGATCTTGATAACATTCGTAGGTATAACCTCAAACTATATAATGATGTACATCGTATACTGGATTGGTGTCGTATCTTTTATGTAATAGTGTTTATGAACTATCAACCATTGTAGGGAGCAAACAAATTTAGCAAAGCAGAGATATCATATGAAGCGAACGTTTACCAAAGACTATCTTAATTTCTTCAAACGCTAAAGAAATGTCATATATTTTGTCACAAACTTTCTAAGTTTATGAACAACTTGTATTCTTTCCTGTATTGTGTGCTAAATGTATCGTAATGAACAATTTGTCTTTATCTTCTAGGATGATTATTTTGTATTGTTTTTTTATTAATATTAGATAAACAAATAAATACTAAGAATAAACAATAATATGATACAATAATATATTATTTATACACAACATTGAAACACAAATGTTATAACACTATGAACCGGGTTTGACGAAAAAAATATGGGCGGCAATAGGTGCAGCCCAGCGGGCTGGGCTGCACCTATTGCCGCCCAAACTCTGGTTTTTGGAAGGGTCTTCTGGGTTGTACCTCGTGCCGCCTAGCATGCCTATAAATACCACATCCAACTTCATCTCTTCTACATCCAAGGTTACACCTATTACTCATGTATTTTTCGCCCAACATGCCTATTCAGATTCAAGAAATCAATATCGTGGGGTGGTATGGCTTCGTCGTCCTACATTTCCAACAATTCATTGCTGCGGGAAAGAGATAAGCTCCAGAAGTTGTGCGAGACGCTTTAGGGTTCAAATTGGAAGTTGAAGAGGAAGATATATTATCGGGGATTCTGGGCAGCACAAAATTAGTTATAAAGAAGGATGTGATTGCCTTGTGGCCATTATCCTCTTGACCAAGTCAAGAGTTCTAAAGAAGGATGAGCCTCCTATTACCAGGTCAAACATGCTGATCTGCTCCTTTTTCCGCGCTACAGCACAGAAAAACATGAAATCTTCAAATTTTGAAATTTGTAGGATTTCAAGTTTTTCTGTGATGCAGCTCGAAAAATGAGCATATTAGCATGATCGACCTGGTAATTGGGAGGCTCATCCTTCTTTACAACTATTGACTCGGTCAAGAGGATAATGGCCACAAGGCAATAACAAAACCTCAATGCCTGAAGAATCCTAAAGAAGGGTGAGCCTACAATGACCAAGGAATGGTCTCCATCGAACTTTCTGATTTGCCCCTTCTCCTAGTTGCAGCACAGAAAAACATGGAATCTTCAAATTTCGGAATTTGTAGATTTTAAGTTTTTATGTGATGCAGCGAGGAGAAGGGGCAAATTAGAGTGTTCGATAGGGCCATTCATTGGTCATTGTAGGCTCACCCTCCTTTAGGATTTTTAATTTTTTTTTAGAATGTGTATGTGTTTTTTAGAATGTTATTTTTTTTGGAATGTTGGATATTTTGTCTTTTAACTAATTGATCATCGATTTGTTCTAGAAATAACAGAACGAAAATCTAAAAACACCAATACGAATGAACAAAGAAGTCAAACTAGATATAAATATTCTACAAACTCTCTGATTCACTATCCAAGGACACAGCTAAAGTCTCAGAATCAGTACCCAAGGACACACCCGAATCCACGCCCGGTGCCCAATCTGGAGGAACCACCGGCGTCGGTTGAGACGCTGCCTGCTGAGCTGCTGCACGCTCTTCCTCCATCCTAGATGATTCGGCCGATTCGGCCATCTCTCTATCAAATATAGTCTCGCCTGCACTAGAGGATTGGGAAGGCATCTGTGAAGCCCGTACAAGCGGAGGAGCTACAGGGATGACGTCACTGGAAATGAGGTCATATATATGCTGAAAGTGTTCTAAACACCCTAAACCACACCCTAAACCACCTGCCTCTATAAGCTTCTGAAGATGCGTCTTGCTCATCGCCACACGCTGCAAATAAAAACAAACATTTTAAATACATAGACTTTCCTAAAATAATTAATAAGAATAAAATGGGACAAAAAACATACCCTTTGCAACTTGATAGTCGGAGGTGGTCCTCTATAAATACGAGGCTGTACTGGCGCACTCGGACTCACGTAAGGATGCGACACCTGTAGATACCAGTCCAGGTACGCGTCATGGACATCCCAATCCATCGTGGCAGGAGGACTCGTCAAGATGTGGGGGCAAAGACGATGCTCAAGCTGGTCCCACCTGTGCCAACGCGGGTCAAAGTGCAATTGGTATCGCCTCGTCCCCCTAAAATCATGAGGACGCACTGCAGCCAGAGGCTCTATGATATCGATGGGCCTGCTCTGTCGATAACCGAACTATCGGGTAAGCCTATCCGGCATGTACGCCTCCTCTACACCGAGAAACCGAATAGTCCCTCGATACATGGAGGCCCTGTGAGCACCTCGAAAATCAAGACCCTCATACGGCATCCACAGTATCTGCAATTAACCCCAAAAGACAAAACATATATTAACTCATTAAGCCTATCTTTAAGTATATTAAAATGGAATAAGAATACGTACATCCTCTGGCCTATACTCGTCCAGTATCCGTCTATAGTGTAACTGGTTGCGACTTAAACGGACAGGGGTCCGGCCAATGCATTATCGTGTAGCGCATCGAATGTCGTCGTCCGCACCTTCCTTGAGGTTAGGGTTGCCCGGGAAGTATACAAAGTACGTCCAAATCCAAACCTGCGTACGGAGGAAGAAAGCCATTAGTTATAAACAATTAAACACAATATATTCATGATTTAAATTACAATCTAACTATAATAAAAGTCTACCTCTAAGAGACGTGCGCAACCGATGAACTGTGCAGCTCCGCGTCGAGAAGCCTCTCCGAGGTTTCTAAAAAGGAGAGCCAGAACCCCGGTGCCCCAAGCAGTATGAACGACACACTCCCAGTCCACAAAAAGAGGTAGCAATATAGTCTTCAGCTCATTCGTTGACTTGTCAACAAAGATACTAGCCGACATGGTGTGCCATAAGAAACCGACTGCTATATCTTCTGGGTAGGCACCCTCCTCAATCATCCTCAACACATGCCTCGCTAACTGGAATTGCTTGACCCAACCCTTCCTAAGGTCACAGACCATGTCAGCATCATCCTCATCTAAGCTGTACTCCGAATCTATCCCAAATAGATACTCGAACAAGGCCTCACACTCCGCCAGCTCGCTATCCTGACCAGTCCATGGTGACGTCACCTCAAATCCCTCAATCGGCAGCCCTAGAATCATCATAACGTCATATAGCGTAGGACCTATCTTGCCCCAGGGAAAGTGGAAGGTGTTCGTCTCTGGATGCCATCGCTCAACGAACGCTGAAATGAGGGTGTGATCAGCCATGCCGAACTGAAAATCAAGTAAACCGGTCAATCCCGTCTCTTGAGCAATCCAAAACCAGGAACCCTCCTCAAGGACCCCTCTGGGAATACGATCCCTCCAAAACACAAACTGTGTAGGCCGTGTCTGAACCCTCAAAGTCCTAACAACGTCCTTTGGAGGGTCCAATGACGCCTTCCTCCATATCAGCTCCGCAATGTGCGTATCAAAGTTCCTCAACACAGAAGGAAACTGCTGAGCTGGCTCAGGCGGAGGCGGGGCCTGCTGAGGTGGCTCAGTCGGAGGTGGGGCCTGTTGAGCTGGCTCAGGCGGAGGTGGGGCCTGCTGAGCTGGAAACTACGGAGGTGGGTCCTGCTGAGGTGGAGTCTGCTGAGGTGGCTCAGGCGGAGGTGGCTGTTGCTGAGGTGGCTCCTCCTGAGGTGGCTCTGACGGAGGTGGTTGGTGCTGAGGTGAGTCCTCCTGAGGTGGCTGATGCTCTGCTGGGTCGGTACTAAACTTCGGATCCTCAGGGATAGTAGAAGGGTCGGTAGTAAAGTCCTCCATAACCACGTCCTCATCTGAACGGACGGGACCAACATCGTCCTCACTAAGCACCTCCGTGTCCTGCGATACACCCACAACCCTCCTCTTGCGAGCAAATGCAGTAGTAGGGCGACTGTCTCGATCCGACTGTTTGATTTTACCCAATACATCCTATTTTGCCATAACAAATATAACTATTTTCATTTTATCCAATACAACCTAGTTATATATACCTTTACAATTGTTAAAGAAAATTGTTTTCTTATAAAATCAATATATTAAATTTTTTATTTTTTATTACGATAATATATTTAATATTATTTAACAGTAAAATTTAGCCTATTACCTATATTGTCTTTTTTAATTATGATTAAATACAATAAACACTAAGTTTACAAATCTACAATTATAGTAACAATTTAATTAAATAAATTAGATTTAACAAATTAAAAGTTACAAACACCATACCTCTACGGTCGACCTCCGTTCATATTTGAGCTTTTGACGAACGGGAATTTCCGCCAAATCATCCATCGCCTGCATAGAAACCGCTACCGACACGTCGAAGGCATTGTCCGCCCCGATATCCACCTCCTCGGTCCTAGCCGGCAATCTCTCCTCCTCGCCCAAAACCACCGCGCCGGAAACCTCCATGCTCGCCGGCAAGCTGGGCGGCACCTCGTGCAGCCCAGAAATCCCCTCCTCCCCGGTCCTGGGCGGCACCTCGTGCAGCCCAGAAATTCCCTCCTCCCCGGTCCTGGGCGGCTCCTCGTGCAGCCCAGATCCCTCCGCCTCGTCGCCTCCCCTGCCGCCGCCGCCGTCGACTCCTCCATCGCGACCGCCAACGAAACAAAGATTCATCGCCGTCGCCGTCGATTCCGCCGTCGAGTCCAGTGGACTGCCGCCGCCGTCGCCGCCGAGATCTCCCACCGCCGCCATCTGGTTTTCCTCCTTGTCAACCGCCGCCCATATATCTTCCATGGAAAATTCGCCGGAATCCGCCATCGATTTGGAATTTTCTTTGTGGGTGCTCGGAAAAGATTTCCTCTGGGTAACGGAGAAGACGACATAGGCGGCCCTAAATACCGCCGACATGGAATTTTTGGGGGGTTAAAGGTGGGCGGAAATAGGTGCCGCCCACGTTCAAATTTTAAAAACCAACTATTGCCGCCCACGTTCAAATTTTAAAAACCAATTTTGGGCGGCAATAGGTGCCGCCCACGTTCAAATTTTAAACCCGGGTTCGAAAAACCCAATCTATTTTTATTTAAATAAATAAAATAAATTCCTAAATCGGGTTCTCCAAAAAAAAAATATGGGCGGCAATAGGTGCAGTCCAGACTCTGAACCGGGTTTTACGAAAACCCGGTTTGTCTGGGCTGCGCCTATTGCCGCCCAGAGTCAGACCGGTTTTTAGAAGGGTCTCCTGGGCGGCATGCGCAATTTCTCGCCGTTTTTTTTTGCGGCGCACCCGTTTTTGGGCCCAACCTAAAATGAATTTTTTTTCCAAATAAAAACAATTATTTGGGCGCAACCTGGTTGCGTCCAAGTGAATGAACCGGGTGGTTAAAAAATCCGGTTCATGGCCAATTTTTTTTTTTTTATAAAAAATATCCGGTTCAACTTGGGCGCAATGTAGTTGCGCCCATAAAAAAATAATAGTAAAAAAAAAGTAAAAAAAAAAATTTGGACGCAATTACGTTGCGCCCAGAAAAAATAAAAAAAAACTTTGATATTTTATATCAACAAATTTATTTTATATTTAAAATAAATTTACTACATACTCATCCCATTGTATCTATCTTGATATTTTATATGATTTGGAAATTCAAATACCTAGTAGATTTGTACATTTGTTTGCATTTGACTATAGTAATAGACGTTTTCAAGTAACCAGGGTTACATGACAATAAATTTGTTTGTATCATGAGGTTTCAATATATTTCATATAGTTATACTTATATACTACAGAATCTCATTATATTTCATGTGAATATACTTATATACTATAGTTTTCCTTTATATTTCATGTGAATATACTTATATACTATAGTATTTCATTATATTTCATATAGTTACATTTATATACTATAGTATTTCAATACCTAATTTTTATAAAAAAATCTAGAATCAAATACAACATACAAAAAAATTCTAAAACACCAACAATTTATAAATGCAATACCTATTTCAACATTAAATACTTATTTCATTAAATACGAATTATCATAATATATACTATGGTATATATTATGATAAAGACCCTAAACCCTAAAAAACCCTAAAACAATCCCCAAGGGGTTTCTAGTATTTTTTTAGGGTTTAGGGTTAGGTTTTGGGGTTTAGGGTTGTGGTTTAAGGTTGAGGATTTTTGGGCGTAACTAGGTTGCATCCAATGGGTTTCTAGTATTTTTTAGGGTTTATGGTTAGGTTTTGGGGTTTAGGATTTGGGGTTTTCATGCATTCGAGTACAAACCCTAAACCCCTAAACCCTAAAAAACCCTAATACAATCCCCACACACCCTTTGGGTGCAACTAGATTGCGTCTAGAACTATGGGCGCAACCTAGTTGCGCCCAAGGGGTTTCTAGTGTTTTTTTAGGATTTAGGGTTAGGTTTTGGGGTTTAGGGTTTTTGGGCACAACCAAGTTGCATCCAAGGGGTTTCTAGTGTTTTTTTAGGGTTTAGGGTTAGATTTTGGGTTTTAGGGTTTGTGGCATAAGGTTTAGGGTTTTTGGGCACAACCAAGTTGTGTCCAAGGGGTTTCTAGTATTTTTTAGGGTTTATGGTTAGGTTTTGGGGTTTGGGATTTTTTTCCATTCGAGTACGAACCCTTAAACCCCTAAACCCTAAAAAACCTTAAAACAATCCCCACACACCTTTGGGCACAACTATATTGCATCCAGAACTATGGGCGCAACCTAGTTGCGTCCAAGGGGTTTTTAGTGTTTTTTTAGGGTTTAGGGTTAGGCTTTGGGGTTTAGGGTTTGTGGTTTAAGGCTTAGGGTTTTTGGGCGCAACCAGGTTGCATCCAAAGGGTTTTTAGTGTTTTTTAGGATTTATGGTTAGGTTTTGGGGTTTAGTCCATAAAATAGAGTTTAATCCATAAAATAATATCGTTATATACTATGGTTATATTATATAGTTATATACAATGATTATATCTTATAGTTATATGATTTATTGTAACACCCCCAAATCGTAACCCATTTGGAAAGGTATTATCGCCAGTGACCTCGGTTTCCACACCGAAGCCACCCCAGGCTTTACCGGTTTAAATACAAATCATAAATAATAATCATGATGTAAACACCAAAATCTTTGGTTAAAATATATGTCTGGGGATTACATCCCAATACCCATAGGACAAAACAGAGTAATCAGCGGAAGTCTTTGCAAAGTATAAATACAAGGGTCTTGATCGTAATGATCACCCGCCAAGGATCGCAACCTGATAAATCCATTAAAACACTGTTTGCTTTTATAGTCGTTCTAGCCTTTGTTTCTCGGATTCTTATCTGATGTGCCGAATCGAACGGATGACACCAGCCAACGATGCAGAGAACAATTACGGCTGGTTAGTCTAATGAAAGACTACGCAAGGGTACAAAGCAGAGTGGTTCGAAGTAGTCGTATTAGGTTAGACTCATCGTTTCTCGAATTAAAACCGATGACGATAGTCAACCACCATACTCCTACTGGAATATATCAAGCAGCATGATCAAGAGAAGATTTTGGAGACCGAGTCTCACAACAATCAATCCCAAAGAAGACTCCAACGAATTGAGTCTTATCGGAAGTATGACAAATGTTGGGGAACATTAATTAATCATACAAGCGTTCAATAACGACTTGATGTTTCGGTTCACGACCAACCTCACAGCTTAATGCGAATCCAGATTGGAAAGAGAACGGTACTCTGATCAAAGTCAAGACGAGCTTTCCTAGCTGCACTATTCCCTAGCTGTACTACTCGTCTGAGGTATATTAATCATGTGCTACGACGGCACTTATCTTATTTAAATTCCCAAACACGTAGCACGTTATAGACTGTTAAATATATGTTTCGCCATGAGGGACATATAGGATATATGTTTCGCCATGAGGGACATACTTCTGAATGGGACGAATCCCAAGATTTGTAGCATCAGTTAAGTTCCACTATCTCTATACCCGAATATAGAGATCGGTCATGACCCACCAAATGGTTTTTGGGTTTATCACCCTTTGCACCATTAATCATTATTAAGAAAAAACTGGACCTCGAATAGTCCATCGCTCCTACGAATACTCGTGCTAACTAAACAGTTCAACACAGTAATAATCATATCAAAGCCCTCCAGACTAATATCATAAATATATATCTATAATAGCGTTGTTCTAGCAGATATACAACCTATTATAATATCATATTCTTTTCACATCATTTATCAAACTATTCCCAACAGAATAGTAAATCATCACAAATTAATTAACAATTAAATTACTGTGGCGTGGCCGCGGGGTGCGGTGGCCGACTCTGTTACCGCCTCCAAATTTGGCCTTCGCCGCGGGTGCGGACACTTGACCGCGGGGTGCGGTCAAGGCCATTTTTGCCCCCTTTTGTACGGTTTGCCTCGTTTTGTCTTTTCTTACCGAATGGTTAAATTTTCTTAACCCCGGGTTAAATATATTCGTACATGAACGACCCTTTAACCCAAAAATACATTAACTGTATTTTATATTACTCAGAAAAATATTACAGAGATCAAACATCTCATAGAATGTCCGCACTTCTCTGAATTTAATCTGACTTGTAATATGGGCAAGAGAAAATTTCAAAATTACCCTTACAAAATGAGGGATATTACACTTATATCCAATTTGGTTATATCATATCGTTATATGATATAGTTATATACTATGATTATATCTTATGGTTATATTCCATGGTTATATACTATGGTTATATCCTATATTATATTCTATAGTTATATACTATGGTTATAACCTATAATTATATACTATGATTATATCTTATAGTTATATTCCATAGTTATATACTATATTTATATCCTATATTATATCATATAGTTATATACTATGGTTATATCATATAGTTATATACAATGATTATATCTTATAGTTATATGACTTATATCCAATTTGGTTATATCATATCGTTATATTCTATAGTTATATATTATGATGATATCTTATGGTTTTATTATATAGTTATATACTATGGTTATAAACTACGGTTATATTCTATAGTTATATACTATGGTTATATCCTATAATTATATACTATGATTATGTCTTATAGTTATATTCCATAGTTATATACTATGGTTATATCCTATATTATATCATATAGTTATATACTATGGTTATATCATATAGTTATATACTATGACTATATCTTATAGTTATATCCAATTTGGTTATATCCTTATAGTTATATCCAATTTGGCTATATCCTTATGGTTATATTCTATAGTAATAACCAAATTGGATATAACTACAAGGATATAACCATAGTATGTAACTATATGATATAACCATAGATATAACAAAATTGGATATAACTATAAGATATAATCATAGTATTTAACTATAGGATATAACCATAAGAATAACCAAATTGGATATAACTACAACACATCTAAGTTTTTTTTCTTTTTCTGGGCGCAACAACACATCTAAGTTTTTTTTCTTTTTCTGGGCGCAACCACGTTACGTCCAACTTTTTAATTGTTAATTAGTCAAGCTCCGGAAACTCTGGATCGTTGAACTCCATTGGCCGTGTAGACAGTGAGTTGTTCATGGTCGCCCTAATCGTGTCCATTTTTCAAAATAAAAAAAACTCACCCAGACCTTGGGCGCAACCTGGTTGCGCCCAAGGAATAAATCCGTTTTTTGGGCGCAACCAAGGGCGGGTGCGCCGCAAAAAAAAAGGGGTGCGAAAAAGAATCCCCATTAAAAAAGGTATGCATATATGCACACGAAAAATCGTCTAAATGCACACTAATCTGTGTGCTTAATGTAGCCGTACAGGGTCTGTGCGCTTAATGTAGCAGCACAAGGGCAAAAGCGAAAAAAAATGAAAAAGTCGGGGGCGGAGATACTTTGCTTGTGCGCTTACATTAGCCGCACAACTATGGAGAACGATTTCGTAATGGCCTAGTTTGGGAGAGTATGAATGAAATGGTTGAATGGGCGAGAGCTAGAGCAAAAGAGTTGATGATAGTTTTTGGTGAAACGTACCTCAAATCCGTATATAGTTAGTTTGACATGCGATAGATATGGTGAACTGAGATCTGGGAGGCCGAAAGTTAATGTAGAAAATCCGAAGTTGTCGGTTTCGAGGAGTCGAAAACGCAGATCGAAAAAGTGCGGTTGTAGATTCGATCTATATGGGTGCCGTTTGAAAAACGAGCTAGGGTCTCTTACTGAAAGATGGGTCTTGGATGCTATACATGGCACCCACAACCACATGCTTCGGACTAGCTTTCATGGGAATGCATTCATGGGTCGAATGACCCAGGAGGAGGTCATGGCTAGGAGATGGGGTGATGGTCGGAAGACTCCGAATGAGATTATTTCGGAGTTAAGGAAAAACTTTCCGGGAAATGTAACATCAACGAAGCAGGTTGCCAACTTTTTGCAGAAGCTCCAGTATGAGGATCGTGGGGAATTGACGGTTACCCAGTGGTCCCTTCATTTTTTGAAAGAGAACGGGTATCTTTTTTATCCTCTTAGGAATGTGAAGAAAGAGGACGAGGTAGAGATCATGTTTTTTGCTCACCTGGAGTCGCTATGGTTGTTGAAGAAGTTCCCGCACGTGGTGATTATTGACGCCACATACAAGACAAATAAGTATGTAATACATTTAATAATAGTTAAATATTTTTCTATGTGCTACATTTTAATTAGTTATATTCACTAAATATTTATACTTTTATTTCTTATGTCTATGAATAGATATGATATGCCTTCAGTGGAGATTGTTGGTTTTACATGCACTCATAAGACGTTCAACATTGCATACGCATTCACCTGAGCGGAAAAGTTTTTCCATTACCGGTGGATAGTGAGGGCCCTTCAGAACTTGTTTGAGCAGTTGAGAGTAATGTCAAAGGCTATAATGACCGATTGTGAAAAGGCTCTCATCAAAGCTATTAAGGTAGTTTTCGAAGACGTCCCGATAAGGCATCTCTTGTATTAGGTCCATATTAGAAACAACATCAAGGCACATGCCGACAAGGCTATAAAAGACAGTGCTAGAGTCGATATGTTTACAAACCAGTGCTGGGGAATTTTTTTCTCGACCACCGAGGAAAGCTATGAGGACAGGCTCAGAGCATTGAGTACGTCGTGGAAGAGCGGCCTTGTTGGATACGTCGAGAGGGAATGGTTGACTCCTTACAAGGAAAGCATAGTAAGAGCTTGGACGGATTACACCCTTCACTTCTTCATGAGGACTTCAAACACGTATCCTTTGAACATTGTGTAGTTGATTGTTTTTACTATTGCGTCTGAAAGTTGTGCTAAGGCAATAAATGTTTTTGTTTTGATAGGGTTGAGGGGATGCATCGTGTGTTGAAAGATATTATGGGGTCTAGCAGAGATGGCTTTAACAGAGTGATCGTGAGGATCCACCATGCAATCATTCTTCAAATGGACACGATTAGGGCGACCATGAACAACTCACTGTCTACACGGCCAATGGAGTTCAACGATCCAGAGTTTCCGGAGCTTGCCCGAATGGTCTTTTCAAGGCTCTTTTGCAGAGTGTCGGATAGGTGTTTTGATTTGTTATTGGCCTTGTATGATCACTTAGTCAAGGAGGACTATTCAGAAGTATGTGACGATTATTGGGTGAAAGACTGCCTTGGGTTGCCGTGCGTCCATGATATTGCAAAATCCATCATTACGAGGACAACTCTCACCCAGACGACATTCACGACTTCTGGAAGGACTTGCATTGGGTAGGATCCAACAACATTTGCGCTTGCTGACGAAAGTGTTCTGATGTCCGTTCCAGAGTTGATATTGTGTGAGATGTGGTCGAGAGTGCAAGCCCGAACTTTGAACCGTACATTGCCTTGGAGCATCCGGAACATAGTACGTTTATGGAGCCGACGGACATCTATAGAAAGGGAAGGCCAAGTGGTGCGAAGAACAAGGCAAATGGGTTGTGACTAGGGAAAAAAGCATGCATGAGCACTTAAGAGAAGACTTACTAAAGTCCGAGAAGGCGAAGGCAAAGAGAAAGGTAAAGGAGAAGGCAAAGGAGAAGGTGAAAGGGCTAGGTCATCCCAGAAAGCAAGCAAGTTTCGTGGTGCTCGACGCTGAGGACATGCAATCCCAACCATAACCAGAAGAATCACAATTTGAGGAGATGTACGTCCAGACCGACCATGTGGGAGTCGGTCCCTCGGAGTGGCCTGAAGAACCCATGATTCATTGTGGGGTGGACTTTGCGGTTCAGAATATCGATTACTTCTGGTTTGGGTACATTACCAATGCTATAGATGTACGTTCAGACGGACACTGTGGTTATCGGTCTTTGGCTGTGCTTATGGGGATGAGACATGGTCAATATCCCGTGATCCGTAGCGCGCTGGCAAAGGAGTTGCGTGCCAACCGACAAATGTGGGAGCCGATACGACAAGTTACACGACTAGGGTCATGGGATGATCTAATGGTTCAAATTAACTATGTGAAGACCCCTTGCGGCCCAGATTATTGGCTTGACATGCCATTCATGGGTTTAGTGTTTGCCACGGTGTATAACATTGATGTTGTCGTCTTATCTCAGTACCCTTTATTGTGCTTACCAATAAGGCCGTCTGGACCAAGTCTCGCACCTCCATCATAAATTTCGGGGATAGCAAACGTAGGGGATCACAACCATTGGATACCGGTAATGCTTTGTATCTCCACTTCTTTTTCGATGTTTCATTTGTAATATCGTGTATGCTAATTGCGTATTTTTTGTTTGTATTCGTATAGGCTTTGCTCAGTACCGACTCTCCATTACCACCCGTTCCGGATGTGTGGCAAAGACATTGCGATCGAAGAATCCTATGGTGGGAAGAATTGTATGCTTCGAGATTACAAGAGTTTAGGGAATGCCGCATGGCAGCCGGTCATAATCCAGTTTATTTTGTGTAGTTGATCGACATTACCAGTAGTTCAAGTATTAATCGTGTGATTTGTAATGCAATATAATTCTAGATGTGTGTATCTTTTGGTTATTTGCTCATATTTTTTGCTTTGGTGGGTTTCATAGTAAGGCTTATGTAATAAAAAAAACACCAAACTTATGCAATCATAACCTTGGAATTTATACATTTGCAAACTTCCGTAATAAAAAAAGACATCAAACTTATGCAATCATAACCTGGAATTCATACATTTGCAAACTTATGTAATCAAAAATACATCATACACTTATTTGTAATCATAACCCCGATAATATATCTTCTTCCTTAACTTCACGTTTGAATCTAACAGCATCCGACTAATTAGAGTATTGAGTTGGAGTCATTGCCTTGTGGCCATACTTACGCTACAACATGAAGTCTTATAAAATCGCTAATTATCATAACCAAAATATATTGCATTACAAATCCACATGATTACATGGCTATAAATAGATGTCAAGTCCTACAAACAAAGCACAAAAAACTAACAACATCCAAATAACTACAGGATTGAGTTGGTGTCATTGCGTTGTGCAGATTATCCCGTTCACCGCCTCAATAATCCTAAAGCAGGGTGAGCCTCTGATGACCAAGTCAAACCCGTCGAACTTGTCGATTTGCCCTTTTTACTGGCAGCAGCATAGAAATACTTCGAATCCACAAACCCCGGTTCAGTATCATATAAGAAGCTCCTTATATGATATTGAACCGGTGAACCTCTAAGTCTACCGGTTCAATATCATATAAGGGGTTTCTTATATGATACTGAATCGGAGTTTATGGATTCGAAGTATTTATGTACTGCTGTCAGAAAAATGGGCAAATTAGCAAGTTCGACGGGTTTGACTTGGTCATCGGACGCTCACCCTGCTTTAGGATTCTTGAGGCGGTGAACGGGATAATGGTCACAAGGCAATGACTCAAACTCAATGCTGTGATTATTCGGACCCTAAACTTATGCAATAATAACCCTAGAATTCATACATTTGCAGACTTATGTAATCAAAAGACATCATAAACTTATAGCTTGTAATCATAACCCCGATAATATATCTTCTTCCTCAACTTCACGTTTGAATCTGAAAGGGAGTCGCACAATTGTTTAAGCTCATTTCTTTCCAGCACCAATTCTCTGATAATTTTGGCAACATTGTCATCATACGGTGGATCAAGCCACTTAAAGGTACGACACCCTCTCATTGTACCATCCCGCTCCATTGAGATGCAATCTTTGCATGTGAGATACCTTCTTTTGTAGTGAATGGGCTTGTCGCAAGTGTACAAGACGACCGTGAAATTGCATTGGCACATTGTAACCGGAGCTTGTGCACTGCTGGACGATGAAGCCATCCTCTCCTATGATCTTGATATCCGGGATCTGGAATATGTATTATTGTATCACAAGCTATAAACTCTTGCAAAAACTAAAGCCAAAAAAGATGAATAATGTTACCGAAGAGCTGAATAATCCCTCGCGGGTCGAGTTTTCTCCTCTACACGGTGGATTTGGAGCTCGGGAACGCACAAAAAATGACCGTTGACAATTAAAGCCAAAAGAGGTGAGTTGAATGTGGAAGAGAATGAAATTGGCTATGGTATATGTAGGCGGAAAATTATGACGTTAGAAAAAATGAACGTTTGTGCGCTAACAATAAGCGCACAAACGGTCAGATCTTTTTTCTAACTGTTATATAACATTGGGCCGAAATTCAAGCCCAGGCCTGTGCGCTAACTGTTAGCACACAACTCTGTGCGGTTAATCTTAGCGCACATGCCTGGGCCTTATTCGGGCCCAATACTGTATTGGCCCAACACGTCGATCGGGCTTCATGCTATGCGCTTATAGTAAACGCACAATGCTTAAAATTTATTTTCTTGATTTAAGGCATTCATAAGATAACTTTATGATAATGTTAATTGTTATTTTAAGATTTTAGTACTTTATACTTATACAATATTCATCAATTATAATTTATACTAATGTAATATAATGGATTCTTAAGCAAGTAGTACTTGTACTATATACTAATGTGATATGAAGGAGTCTTATGAAGTTATATATTGAACTTCATACTTACGCTATAGCATGAAGTGTTATGAAGTTGCTAATTATAGTTTATACTAATGTAATATAATGATTTTTTTTTAAATATCACTTGTACTATATAGTAATGTGATATGATGAAGTCTTATGAAGTTATAACTTGAACTTTATACTTACGCTATAGCATGAAGTATGAAGAAGTCCAATTTTATAGTTTTTACTAATGTATTAATATTATTTCTTAAGAAGTTATCACTTGTATTATATACTAATGTGATATGACAAAGTCTTATGAAGTTATAATGTGATATAACGAAGTCTTATGAAGTTATATATTACACTTTATACTTACGCTATAGAATGAAGTCTTATGAAGTCGCTAATTATAGTTTATACTAATGTAAAATAATGATTTCTTAAGTTATTACTTGTACTATATAGTAATATGATATGACAAAGTCTTATGAAGTTATATATTGAACTTTATACTTACGCTATAGCATGAAGTATGAAGAACACGAGAATTGTAAGTTATAACATGAAGAAGTCGAAGAATTATAGTTTATACTGATAAAATATTATGATTTCTTATCTAATTATTACTTTCATGACGTTTTATGAAATTTATACTTTAGTAGTTTTGCTTTTTGGCCGTTTGTACCTTAATTATTATTTTGATGACTAATCCCTACTATTGGGCCTAGTTTGGGTAGGGTTGAGCAAAAATTGGGCTAGACCGGACCGGGTCTATCCGGTCCGGTCTCCGGTCTAGACATTTTCTGATTTCCGGGTCCGGTCCGGTCGGACCCGGTTAACTTTTTTTTATTTTTAAATATTCTAAATCCTAGTCTTATTAATCTAACTTACCACTCCAGCTCTCCTATTTCCAGTTTGCTCAACCCTAATTTCCGCCTCTCCTAGTCTCACTCTCCTCTCCATCCGCTACTCCTCTCCATCCAGCTCTCCTCTCCAGCTCTCTGCTCTCCTGGCTCTTCTCCGGTTCTCCTACTCGCCAGCAAGTGAGCAAGTCGTCGCCGACCAGACTGATACAGACCCGCATGCCACAACCCAAACTCGAATCCGCTACTCCTCTCCATCCAGATCCAGCTCTCCTCTCCAGCTCTCCTGGCTCTTCTCTGGTTCTCCTACTCGCCCGCAAGTGAGCAAGTCGTCGCCGACCAGACTGATACGGACCCACAGGCCACAACCCAAGCTCGAATCTCTCTTTCTTGGCTCAGGTTAGTCTCTCCCGTCTTGGCTCTCCTCTTTCCTGTCTTGGCTGATGGCTCTCCTCTGGTATTTAGGGTTGTTTTCGAGGCTTATCAATTAATTATTCGAGGCTTCTAGGATTTAGGGTTGTTTTCCAGTGATTGATTTAGGGTTGAGCATCATTCAGACATTCACTGGAAAACAATTTGATCCCTTTAGTTGTTTTCCGGTGAATGATTTTGGAGTATTGAGTAATTCTGATTTAGTTGTTAGTTGTTATCAATACAGAGAGAAAAGTTTGTAACTGATTCACAAACTTTCTTTGGCCTCTCTGAATTTATATTTCTGATTTCTTGAATGTACATACAGATGTCCAATATCCAAAGGTAAAGCACTAAAAGAACTCGAGGGTCGAGCATATCAAAGTCAAAAGAAATTCAATCCGGTTTAACCCGCGATACTCCGGATGCTTCTGAAAATTCCATGGACAACATGGATGAGGATTTGAGTGCAAAAAGTAAAGTGCCAGTTTTGACAAATGAAGAACCACCGAAAAAAAGAGCTAGAGAGTATATTGAATTCAAAGGAAGGAATAAGTATTGGAAAACTTTCAAGAAATATAAGCATGAAAATGACAAGGTCAGAGCGGAATGCATCTACTGCCTGAAGACATAAGGATTTAGTGTAGAACTATTTGCTAAATTTTGCTAAACTTACAGGGTTTGCTAAAAGGATGAACATTCTGAAAAAAAGATATTTGCTAAAGTTTTTACTGAACTTGTAGAGTTATAGCCTACAGGGTTTGTAATTTAGACCGGTCCATATCCGGGTCAAATAGGACCGGATATTTCCGGTCCGGGTTTCGGTCCATCATATTCAGGCAATCCGGGTCCGGTCCGGGTCGGTCCGGTCCGGGTCGGTCCGGTCCGGGTTTGGACCGATGATCAACCCTATGTTTGGGCCCACTTTGCATTTTTTGTGTTTTTGGCTCATTTCATTACTAATACATACTATTAGGCCTAGTTTGGGCCCACTTTGCATTTTTTGTGTTTTTGCCCCATTTCATGACTAATCCCTACTATTCGGCCTAGTTTGGGCCCAATTTGCATTTTTTGTGTTTGTGGCCCATTTCATTACAAATCCATACTATTGGGCCTTATTAGGCCCACTTTGCATTTTTTGTGTGTTTTTGGCCCATTTCATGACTAATTCATACTATTGGGCCCATTTTGCATTTTTTGTTTTTGACCCATTTCATGACTAATACCTACTATTGGGCCTTATTGGGCCCATTTTGCATTTTTTGTGTTTTTGGCCAATTTCATGACTAATACCTACTATTGGGCCTAGTTTGGGTCCACTTTGTATTTTTTGTGTTTTTGGCCCATTTCATTAGTAATCCATATTATTGGGCCTTATTGGGCCCACTTTACATTTTTTGTGTTTTTGGACCATTTCATGACTAATATCTACTATTGGACATTTTTGGGCCCAATTTGCATTTTTTGTGTTTTTGACCCATTTCATGACTAATACCTACTATTGGGCCTAGTTTGGGCTCACTTTGCATTTTTGTGCTTTTTGCCCATTTCATGACTAATACCTACTTTTGGGCCTTGTTTGGGCCCATTTTGCATTTTGTGTTCTTGGCCCATTTTATGACTAATACCTACTATTGGGCCTAGTTTGGGTCCACTTTATATTTTTTGTGTTTTTGGCCCCATTTCATAACTAATCCCTACTATTGGGCCTTATTGGGCCCATTTTGCATTTTTTGTGTTTTTGGCCTATTTCATGACTAATACCTACTATTGGGCTTTTTTTTAGCACATTTTGCATTTTTTGTGTGTTTTTCACCTATTTCATGAAAAGTATGAAAAATAACATAAAATACATACATAACAAAAAAGACATACATAACAAATCCACACGATAACATCCCTAATCTCCACCCGACTGACTCCCACTACCCTCCCCATGCTCTTGTATAGAATCCCGAAAAATCTGCGACGCATGAGGTGGAGGGGGGGGGGGGGGGCATCGGAGGAGTCTCATCAGTCAGCATATGCAGTAGACGCCTCATGCGCTCCTGAACCTCCTCAGTAGGAATAACGCTCCTATCCATCGGCATCTCTAAATATGCATGGAGCTCACCTACAACCAACTGGTTCCGCTGTATTCGTAATGATAATACCCATTATAATTTATATATGACAATTTAATAATAAACATTTGTTGAATTAAACGAATCAAACATACCGCAAGAGTGTCCACCGAAGGTGTGGGATGGACAGGGCCCGCGGGACGATCATGTCTAGTTGATCTGGGATCCACCAACACATGAGATTAATCGTCCAAGCAATCCAGATAGTCATCCGTCACATCCCAATAACGCGTGGCTGGTGGATCCTCAATCTGGATCAGAGGCCTCAGATCCTCATCCTACGCCCCAACAGATCATCCTCGAATGTCACATCGTAGTGGGTCAGGTTGTTCCCACGGGTGACTGCTTTCGGCTGTGGAGGTAAGTCCGGGATCCCCTATACATGCCTGAACTGACGGAGGATGCGGTCCGACAATACGGATCCTGTATATCCATGATCTGGATTATACCTCTGAACATGGAATGAGCGTACTCTGGCCGGTCGAATGATACCCCAACAAAAGGGAACCAATGTACCTGTAACAAGTAATTAATATGAAGTTAGTATTTTGCGTCAATATATATTATAAAATAAAATATTAACATAACAAAACAGATTACCTTCTCATATCTGTTGTTGTCTAGCATCTGGCGCATACAAACCAAACGACCAGGATTCTTGCCCTGTGGGACCTCATGTCTGTCTCTGATAGCAGCAACATCGGCACCAATGGCAGCAGGGTCCATGACATAATGTCAACAAAAATGGAGAAAATACGCTCATATCCATGATTGTAGATCAAGATCGAACGATAAGAATTAAAAAATAAAAAGTTATAACTTATATCTTAAATTTATTAATTAAAATGACATTTCTTACCCTCAAAAGTATGCCAGAACTGGCAATGTCCTATGCCTCTCGTCTGGACGCCTGGCCTAAGTTCCTGTACAGTAATGCCAATATGCCAGCTCCCCATGCGTACCGGCCCGTGGTCTCGTGGTCGAAAAGCAACGACATCCACTTGTGCTTGATCTTGGACGTAGACTTGTCCACCAACACTGTACTGTCGAGCAGCAGGAACAAATACAATGAAGCGATGGTGCTCTCGTCCCTTTGTGGCTCCCGCATCATCCTGGTGAGCTCCTGCTGTAGCCAGTCCAAACGAATGCCGCCGCCCATGTACCATCTGTCCACCCGTGTAGTGTCGTCATCCCCAAGGAAGCGCGCGAGCCTCTGACTCAGCTCTGGATCCCGTACACCCGTGCAGCTCCTCCCGGCAATCGGCACCCTTAGAATCTCATAAACATCATGCAATGTAATGGTCATCTCGCCCCATGGAAAATGGAACGAGGATTTCTCAGGGTGCCATCTCTTGAAAAAAGTCGAGACCAAGACGTGATCCATTGCCCCGGTGCCTAGAATGCGTAGATGGGTGAGACCACTACGCTCTGCCAGCTGAAACCATGTCTCTAGGCCGGGTCTGATGTACTGCTCAAGCGGAGTGGTCCAGTCGACGTGGAAGTGGACCTTCAAGACCTTATGGGTCTGAATGTTCGATAATTAATATTAGTTACAAAAATTAAAATAAAAAATTATACTTTACCTAAAACGGGACTGTACCCTAAATACGTACCAAATCCTGAGTGTGCTGGCGCTGCTGACGCCCCGTACCATGGGGAGCCTGAACAACCGCTGTAGCCTCCTCTGGAGCACCCTCTGCATCAGCCTCTGGAGCACCCTCTCATCGACCTCTCCTGCGTCGATTTCGCGGAAGGATGGGGGCAGGAATATCGATAGGAGGGCCAATAAGGGTCAGGTAAAAAATTGCCCTGTCGATGTGTGTGGTGTAGTTCTGAAGGAGGAGAGGGATGCGTGGCCCTCCTGGCATCCAAGGAGCATGGCCTAGAACGAGACCAACAACTGGAGGAGGTGCATGGCAAAGAGCTGGTGGAGGGGAAGCAACATGGAGGGGACATAAGGAGCGGCCTGGACCGGGGAGATAACGAGAGAGGGGACAAAAGGAGCGGCTGGAGGGTCGGTCTCATCCGTCAACAGAATCGGGTCAAAAGAAACCCTGAACTCTCCCTCCAAGTCCTCATCATCATCTAACATATGCTATGCCTCCTCATCCACCGCCATATCGTCAACAGATGTGTCATAGGCATCCTCCATGCTATCATCCTCTGTCTGAACATAAGGCCGAGGAACTAGTGATGCTGCACCTAGTAAATCCGATCGTAGCAGAGCAGCGCGACGCCGTACGCCGTACGTCGTACGGTGTCTGAGATGTGCCTCTGAGGCACAACACGTCGGTCGGCTACTGGATCCGGATGTGTCAGCCTCTCGGAACCTCCCAAGGCGTTTCGTACCGCCTAAATTATTTATTTGTTAATTTATTATAAACGTATTTGTTTGACAATCGAATTTGTTTGATAAACGTATTTATATTTCATTATCAAAATTTAATCCGAAGTTGTTTGATAACAAAATTTGTTCAGATTTCAATACAATTACATATAAGTTCTTATTGGGCCCAATACGGACTTATTGGGCACAGTAAGGCCCATTCAGACCTAAAAGGGCCTATAAGGCCTTATTGGGCCCAATAAGGCCCATTCGGCCCTAAAAGGGTCAATAAGGACGTATTGGGCCTAGTAAGGCCCATTCGACCCTAAAAGGGCTTATAAAGACTTATTGGGCCTAGTAAGGCTCATTCGTCCCGAAAAGGGCCTATAAGGCCTTATTGGGCCCAATAAGGGCCATTCGGCCCTAAAAGGGCATATAAGGCCTTATTGGGCCCAGTAAGGCCCATTCGGCCAAATAAGGGCCAATAAAGAGTAATTGGGCCCAGTAAGGCCCATTCGACCCTAAAAGGGCCTATAGGCCTTAATGGCGCCAATAAGGCCAATACCCTTATTGGGCCCATTAAGACCTATTGCGCCTAATAAGGACGTATTGGGCCCAATAAGGAGCAATCGGCCCATTGCATTTTAATCGAATTAGATTTGTATATAATTAGATCCGCGTTTCTAATAATGAAATATAATTATATAATAATTTATGTTTCCAAATTCTAATCAAATCTAATTCCTAATAATCTAAATTCTAATCTTATTTTCAATATAAAATTAGATACTGCAACAATAAAATATTCATTCATACGACAATATTTAATAAAAAATAAAATTGAAATTAATTACATAATTCTAACAATTTCATTTCGATTATAAATTCTAATGAATCTAAATTCATATCTAAAATATAATTCCAATTATGAATTCTAAAATCTAAATAAAAACTAAATAATCTAAATTCAAATCTAAAATATGAATTATAATTTTGAATTCTAAAATCTAAAAAATCTATATTTTCAATTCTAAAATCCAAAATCTAAAATATTATGGAATTAATTTTCTTGCTAATTTTAAAACCTGTATTTTCAATTCTAAACTCCTAAAATCCGATATCTAATGAAATCTATATTTGGTAATTCTAATTTTAAATTCTAAAATCTAACAAATTTATATTTTCAATTCTAAAATCGTAAAATCCATAATCTAATGAAATTCAAAATTCTATTGAATTTATAATTAAATTTACAATTTTATTACGAATATAAAACGCATTATACCCGGTGGACGTCTATCGGTGTGGGAGTGACAATAACGTCGACCAACACATCTGGCACGCGTGTGGATCGGGTTACCGGTCGTCTGGCACCACTAGTCGCCCATTGTCTAATTGAGTCCTCCTTCTCCTCCTCCTCCTCCTCCTCCTCCTCCATCTCCTCCTCCATCGCCACCCAAACGATATCGAGCGGACCACCACCACCACCGATCGGACCACCACCAACCGAACCACCACCGAGCGGAGTTGCACCGATCGGACCGATTGTCTCTCCTCCGCGGATCTCCTCAGCAGCGCCAACGCCAGAAGGTGCTCGAATCGACGTCGGAATTGTCGGACTGCCACTGCCACCGTCGGCCGCCTCGTTTGCTCCGGATTGTTCGCCCAGTCGAGAGGAAGACGAATCCATTGTTGATTTTGTATTTAAGGGAGAAGAAGAGATGGAGGAAGACGAAAATGGGGCGGCAATTTTTTAGGGTTTTGAATCACAGAAGGAGGTGGCAACGTGAGGGAGGAAGAAGAAGCTGTGCGCTAAAAATAAGCGCATAGATATTGTAGCTATGCGCTTATTTTTAGTGCACCACTTAAATGGACTGGGCTTTGCAAAAGCCTAGTCCATTTAAGCCCAGTCTGCTAATGGTCCTTTTTTAATATTTTGCCGATTATACCCTTGTGCTCTTAATATAAGCGCACATAACTTGTACTTTTACTTTAAGCGCACAGAATAGTGTGCATTTAGGCAATTTTTCGTGTTTATATAGGTTTTTTGTAAAAATAATATTCAGTTTTGTCTTTTAATGACATGTACTCTGTCTGTTCACTTTTATGTGTCCTTTTAAATTTTTATATATATATTAAGAAATTCATTGAATATGTTTTGAAAATACAAATCTTTACTCAATTTAAACACCCATCAACCTTTAAAGCCAATAGACAAAGAGAAAATAATCAACATTACCAAGTTGCAATACATATTTTATGATTTCTATGTGATAAATTGCCTTGAAATCCTATAAGGTCAAATATTTATGAACGAATTTCAATGACTAAAAGACATTTAAAAGTGAAAGGAGAGATTATTAAATTCAAGCAATGTTAGGGATAGAAACAGAAAGGCCATTGACCCTTTTTGTGACTTAGTTGGGTGTGAGATCAATGATAGCGGGCCCATTACTTGTGAAAATATTTCATTCATTTGCCTTGAAATCCTATAAGGTCAAATATTTATGAACGAATTTCAATGACTAAAAGGATATTTAAAAGTGAAAGGAGGGAGTATTACATTCAAGCAACGCTAGGGATAGAAACAGAAAGGCCATTGACCCTTTTCGTGACTTGGTTGGCTGTGAGATCAATTTAATATAGCGGGCCCATTACTTGTGAAAATATTTTATTCATTGACATTCAAAAGGACAAAGGAAGGATGATAATAAATAAATTAGATATGGGAAAATATGATTGTAATAGGATAACTTAATACATTTGGGATCATAAGAGGATGCAATTTAGGGTGTAAAGTGAGAGTTAATGATTGGTACTGAATTTAAAGAATGAAAATGTAGGATTAAAAAACGTGCAGTTACAAAGTTATAAATATAACAAATTGTATTATTTTTATATTTACTTTTTAATTATTCATTTCTGTTAAATAATTTTTTTACCAAAAATATAAGCTTTCCTAAATTTTTTTCAAAAATTTTCATAAAACTTTATTTTTACAAAAATTACTTTTTAATATTATTTTTTTCAAAATTAATTTTTCATTTTTTTTTCTTGATTCCTCCCCCCTCTTCCCTCTCAAAACATTTAGTACAATGCACTTTAGCATTTTATCATATAGTTTAACATACTAACACATGTATTTTAACATACTTAGACATGCACTTAATTTTAGCATACTTACAAATGCACTTTTTAGCATACTAAACATGCACTTTAACATAATAACATATGCACTTTAACTAGACAAACATACACTAGCTAAAATGTACAATTTTGATATACATATTACATTTACATATTACCACATGCACTTTAGCATAGTAAAGATGCACATTTTATATTATATGTGAGCATTAAAAAATACGTTAATATATGCACTTTGGGTTCTTATATATGCACTTAAAGTATCATCTTATAGGTTGTTACAACGAAACATAAAATTCAGAAAAAGTAGGGAAACTTTTTTAAATATATTTTATGAAAAAAATGGACTCTCATATAGAGAGAGCGCATGAGTGAAGTTTTCTTAGGATTGCTTTGTTTTTTTATCATGCATGATTGATTTTTTAGGATTTTGAGTGTGACTACATGAGAAAGACACATATAGAGAGAGCGTAAGTGTGAGAGAGGTGAAAATTTGGACAAATTTTGGGCTGTCAAATGGGGTGTTAGTAACTCGTAGAAGATCTACATTGGGATCTCACTCGGATCTAAGAATCTTAAGATCATTCTGGTCCTATGAGATCATGTAAGATCCAGATTTAGACTTTGACATGAATAGATTTTAGTAGTAGATCCGGATCTGACACCCTACCTCAGATCGTAGGATACCAGGATTTGAAGATCCATATCTAGATTTTAATAACCATTCTTAGGCTTGTAAGGGGATTTTTTTTTATTTCTGAAAGTGCTATTCACTATACAAATCGTATCCGACTTTTGTTATCATTGATCGTTCCTCTGAAGCGCCATATTCCGAATTCATGTTCCTACAATCAAATTCATAATTTTCGTGATCAATGGCGTATGTACGATGACCACCAAGTTCCAAAAACTAGAAAATTGAAGGTATGCACTTTCATCGCTGGAAAAGGAAAATGCATTTCCTCTTTACCACACTATAGGTGGTGTATGTCCTATTAACTCTCAAACTGGAGATAGTTGATGATGAACTGATTGAGTCTGTTATGAGAAGGAGGATATAGGTGAACGATGAATACATTTGTCTTGGTCACATTTTAATTGTATGTCTGATTCACTTTATGTTGAATCCACTAAGGAGCTGTGGGACTCTTTGAAGTCCACGTATATGGCTGAAGATGAGCTTAAAGTTGCTTGTAAGTAACTTCAATACCTATAAAATGGTTGACTCAAAATCGATGTTGGTGCAATTTAACGAGATACTCCATACCTTGGGGCAGTTTGCCCAACATAAATTGAATATGGATGAATCCATTTCAGTTTCAAGCATAGTTGACAAGTTCCCTCCATCTTGGAAAGATTTCAAGCACATGCTGAAGCATAAGAAGGAAGATATTTGCCTTGTGGAGTGTGGAAGCCATTTGTGCATCGAACATGATTTTTGTTTGCAAGAGAAAGGAAAAAAAGGGAGATTACAAGTTTTTCCATTGTGAAATTATGGAAGAAGGTTCCGAAAAGGGAAACAAGAACATGGAAAATAAAAGGCCTTTGAAAAAAGATATTACTTGCCCAGATGACATACCTACGTCTATGACACCTTATTATTCAGAAAGAATAGCGGATACTGAGGCATAATCTTTTATCACAACAATTCATATACCATCATTCATTCTCAAAAGCGTACATCGTACAAAGTATTCTAGATATTATTTATGTCGGGTATGGCGTCGATGTCTTCATAAGTACTATTCCCAACGCGTTGATCTTGTTGTTGTCACCATGATTAAAGAGTCTATCCTGACTGTCACCACATTCGTTGGAACACGATCAAGTTTTGTTCCTACTTGACTAGAATGATTCAGTCTTAAAGAACCTACAAAGGCAATTGAGACATACATGCAAGATATATAGACATAAGCAAGTCATACAAAAGATCTATGTAAAACCTGTTCAAATCAACAGATCAAAAAAATGTCAAACCACCACAAAGGGTGCGCCCAAATATACATCGCTACCCCTCTACGAGTAGCATCCAACGTCTAATGCTCAAAAGAAAAATGACATCATTCAAGAGGAAGTCGGAGGATCCTGCATATCCTATGTTAAGGACTTAGGATCGTGTCCACGTGTAAGGTCCGAAAGCGTCGAGATGGCATACACGGATTGAACCTAGCGCTGATCAGAGGAAGATAGGTTAGCTATGACCCTCATACAAGACCGTGAAGAATGAGCGCTACAAACACGCGTTGGGGAATATCCTATTTCCTAATATAGAGCGCCCTTATCTTGGACGATCACGACAACTGGCATATCTTGCGCCGTTGCACGTCAAGGCTTATGTTCGTTAGGAGATATATTTTCCTTATCCAATATAAGGAAATATTTTGTACCATATATATTTATCTTATCTAAAGCTCCAAGCTAGGATATCTTTCTATCATTATCATAAGATTATATTCCTTGTAGGATTACCCTTAGACCTCTATATAAGGGGGGTACCAATACCTTGTAATACACATACATAGATTCTCGAGTCAATACAATCATATTCTCATACGAGTCTTCCATAAACGTAATCCTTATTTTTCTCACAATCAACTCATTTCTTCTTTGCCAAGCGTGTAACCCTTGACAAATAAGCGGATAGCATCACGATACAAAATTTTCCCAAACGATTGGCGCCCATTGTGTGGATGGGAGTAAAAAAGGTTATAGCTTCTTTCTAATCACAAGATATTACCAACTTCACCACCATGTCCAACGACAGACAAACCAACAACGACACCCTTGCATTTGTTGATGTCATTGCCATTGTTTCGTCAACGCCGCCCCAGATTTTACACGATCTAACCGGTCCCGGCGATTCAGGAGACCAGAATGCTACCACTATGGCAAAATAGCGCGAGAAGATGCGAGCTTTGGAGGAGTCTCGAGCCGCCAAGAAGAATCAATTCGAATTATAACTCTAAGATATTATGAAGGATAACGAGGCGCTATGCTATCAGAATGTGTCCATGCCGCCACCAGTACCGCGAACTCGATTCTAGTACATCCATGGCGACAATACCGAAAGGCATCTCGACCTCGACTCCGTTGTCACCCACACATCCTTTTCTACTCCAGCGATGATACCATCGTCCATCGGTAGGGGATCTTGATGCCCACCATTGGCGACAATTAGCCAGATCGCTTACAACCCAAAGGCGACCGATCCGATGAAAGTTGTCCCAATGGAGTCTTTCGATGACATCATCAAACAAAAGTGGCACGAAAAGCTTAGAATTTTGAGCAAAAGTTTTTCCCAAATTCCAAGGGTACGTAGACCTATCAAAGAAGAGGATGACGATTTCTACACCAACTCACCGTTCACCGACACCATTACTCACATCGAGATTCCCAAAAAGTATACGGTGCATGATATGCCGATGTATGATGGGAAGACCGACCCCGACGAACACGTTTCTCTATACAAATAGAAGATGATGACAAGCATGGTTCCCAAACACCTGAAGGAAGCCATGATGTGCAAGTGTTTCAGATCCATCCCATAAGGCTCGGCCTTGACGTGGTTCATACACCTCACGAATGAGAGAATCTCTTCATTCATTGGATTGATCAATATGTTCAAAACCTAGTTCGCTAGTAGTCGACATCTTCAGAAGCAATCCGGTGACCTCTATCGCGTCACACAGCGGTCTGAAGAATTGCTAAGAAAGTACCTTGTCAGGTTCAAGGACGAGTAGGTGTCAACCCCATGTTGTGACACCCCCACCTCCGTCGAGGTGTTCAAGTGAGGGTTATTTGAGAAGTCGGAACTATACCGTGATCTGACAAAATATGCATGCCAGAGCCATGGTATATATCAGATTGGAGGATGACAGTCTTACACCTGAGTAAACCCACGAGTCACCACGCCTGAGCATGCCCGCCAACAAGACTGATTCGCGCTACAAGCCTTATCCTCACGCAAAACATGCTAATTGGACGGTCCATTGTATTCACATCAACAAATATGACCTCCAACGTTACCGAGATCACTACGCTCCCCCAAAACATAATTCATTTTCCGTCAACCCTGGCGGAGTGCTCAATACGATGAACAAACTTGGCGACGCCGTGAAGTGGCCTAGAAAGCCAAAAATTCCCATGAATCGGAGAGTCGCTGAAAAGTGGTGTGATTTCCACATCAATGGAGGACACAACACCGACGAATGCGTCGCACTAAAGAAGGAGGTCACACATCTACTCCAAAGAGGTTATCGCATGGATTTGATCACCACCAGAGTTAGGACAACCATCGACCGAAATAGGCAAGGAGAGGCGCCATTGCCTCCTCATCCTTATGCCAAGATCATCAACTACATATCTGGAGGGTAAAAAATTTGCAGAACAATCGCGTCGGCCGCCAAACGCCATGCAAGGGAGACCGACTTTGACAAACCAATAACCGTCTCTAGAAAGGAGTTTGAAGATGTTCCCATCACGTTCGATGAGTATGACCACATCACAATGGAGCATCACGACAGTCTCATTATATCCCTCATGATAGGGAACTGCTTGGTACGACACTTCCTGGTCAACAATGGTAGCTCAACAAACATCATAAAGATTGAAGCCCTTCATAGTCTCGGCCTTATTCTAGAAGATATTATGAAGAAATCAGTCCTATTAGTAGGGTTCAGCGGCAAAGTAAGCAACACACTGGGTGAGATCATGTTGACCACCTTTGCAAGCGGGGTAAACTTTGAAGTTCAATTCTTAATCATGGATTGTCCGTCACCTTTCAATGTCATCCTTGGACGCCCATGGATACACGACATGAGAGCAGTTTCGTCAACGTACCATCAAATTCCCTACCAAGTAGGGCGTACAGGAAATCAAGGGCGAGCAGATGTTAGCAAATGAGTGCTACAAAATCTACATGAAACCGATGGTCACACTAAAACAAGACAAAGGGCAGCCATCATAGGCATTAACGGGTTATAGGACATCAATACATTACACAAAGCTAGAGCCTCCTAAACTCAATGAGGTAATCCTAGATCCTACCAAACCTAATCAAGTTGTATAGATTGGCACAGATATGCCTGACGAAATAAGGAAGCAACTAGTCAACTTCTTACAGTCCCATTATGAGTGTTTTGCTTGGACACACGAGAATATGACTGGCATTAAACCCGACGAGATAATTCACAAACTCAACGCGGACCCTCGAAATCCACCAACCAAGCAAAAACGGAGGAAGTTTGCACCTGAGAGGAACAAAGTAATAGACGAAGAAGTACGAGTACTATTGGAGACGAGTAAGATCAAAGAAGCCCGATACCGAGACTGGTTAGCCAATGTGGTGGTAGTCCAGAAGAAGAATGGGAAGTCGAGAGTGTGGGTCGACTTCACCGACATCAACAAAGCTTGCCCTAAAGACTCTTTCCCCCTACCCCATATCGATGCTACCGCCGGTCATGAAATGATAACCTTCATGGACGCGTTCAGCGGCTATCACCAAATCCAAATAAGTATAGAAGATCAGGAGAAGAATGCCTTCATCACCAACCAATGAATCTATTGCTACAAAGTTATGCCATTTGGTCTCAAGAACGCTGGAGCTACTTACCAAAGAGTGGTCAACAAGATGTTTGAAAACCAAATCGGCGACACGATAGAAGTCTATATCGATGATATACTGGTCAAGTCGAAGAAGGCGGTCGACTACATACGACATCTAAGTCTGCATGGTGACTCAACGAGTGATCGAATGCTCTTTTAGGGTCTCATCGGGCAAGTTCCTAGGCTGCATGGTGACTCAACGAGTGATTGAAGTCAGTCCTGATCAAATAAAAGCAATTCTAGATCTATAATCTTCATGATGTGTAAAGGATGTTTAGAAGCTGACAGACAGAGTCGCCTTCCTAGTGAGACGTTCAGAGTTAAAGACAATAAGCGCCGTCCTAGTGAGAGAGGAAGACAATGAATTGTTGCCCATCTACTATGTGAACAAGACACTACAAGACGCAGAGACGAGGTATTCACCCATGGAGAACCATACCTTAACCTTCATGACCGCGTCCATCAAGCTAAGGCCTAATTTCGAGGCTCATACCATCAGAGTCAGAACTAACTATCCTATCAAGAACGTGATGAGCAAGCCAGAGCAATCCAAAAGGATGACAATTCGGCAGTGAATCTCAGAACCTATAACATTCAGTACGAGACATGCACGATAATCAAGTTTCAAGCACTGGCAGATTTTGTGGACAATTCAGCCCAACCTACGAAGAGTAGATCGCAAGAGAGTTATTGTAAGTCAAGGATCCTATTCCCTTTAAGTGGACCTTGTTCACCGACGACGCTTTTAATTAGAACGACGTTGGACTAGGGGTTGTCCTAAAATCGGCACAAGGGGATATGATTGCCCAGGCTGTGCGATGCGAGTTTAATGCAACAAACAACGAGGTGGAGTATGAAGCACTCATGACTGGCATCACCTTGTCTTAGGAGACGAGTGTTAAGAAGTTGGAAGTAATATATGACTCCATGCTCAACGTGAATCAAATCAACGAACCGTATGCGACACGCGACTCGAATATGACATCTTACTTGGAAATTGTCCACGACATCATCAAGTCCTTTGACACGTTTAGTATCAAGCAAGTTCCATGGGACACTGATGTAGAGGCTGAGACGTTTGCCAATCTTGGTTCCGTTATCGATCCCAGTGAATTCCAGAAGATTCCTTTTCTACATGTAGAAGTGCCTGCCATTAGCAAACTGTCCAACGTGTCGATCCCCATGCTGGTTAGTTACTTTAACAAATCTGATTCTTGGATAACTCCATTCTATAATTGGCTCAAGCATGGAAAATTGTCACTTGACAAGAATGAGGCACGACTGGATATTATCTACGCTATCTTCGAGAAGAAGAAGTTCAGAACGCGTTGCAAGAACTCCATGATAGAGAGTGTCGCAACCATTCTAGAGGAAGAAATCTTGCATTATGTGCTCACACTGCAGTCTATTATTGGCCTATTATGAAGAAGGATGCAATAGACTATGCAAAGACGTGCAATGCTTGTCAAAGACACGGTTTAGTGTCCCACCATCCGCCTAAAGAGCTAAATCCAATCTCACCGCCTTGACATTTCATAAAATGGGGGATGGACATTGTTGGACAGCTACCGGTCGTATCCGGTCAATGCGTCTTCATGCTCGCCATGAATTCTGCAATGGATCTCAATTCATAAGCAACGTGATGTATGAATTCTGCAAGAAGCAAGGCATCAAACTCATCACGTCGACATCACGCTACCCTTAAGCCAATGGTCAAGCTGAATCTAGCAACAAAGTTATTATCAACAATTTGAAGAAAAGTCCCAAGAAGGTAAATGGCTAATGGGCAGATGAGTTGCCATCTATCTTATGGTCAGATCGCGCCACTCCAAAGACCGCGACAAGTAAAACACCTTTCTATTTGGTTTTTGGAAGTGAAACTATCCTACCCATCGAAGTGCAGATTCCCACAACTCGCTATTGCCTCATCACGAAGGAAAGAAGTATGTCGCTTATGATGTTCATGCTAGACACCGTCAATGAGCTACGCAACGACGCCACCAGGATGGCAACTTACCAACATGTGGTCGCCAAGAGCTATAACCACAACGTAAGGATAAAAGCATTTCAAGATGGATATTGGGTCCTACGCAAAGTGTTTCAGAACACGAGAGAGGAGAACGCTGGAATGCTAGGACCCACTTGGGAAGATCTCTACCAAATCACAAAGGTAATCACACAGGGTGCTTACGAGCTAGCAAATCCCGAAGGTGTGCCCGTAATCCGTAGCTGGAATACGACACATCTTAAGAAGTAATATTTCTAATCTAGCCTACATTCTATGCATGTTACTTACTAATACACAATCCATTCAATAAAAGCAAACTTTTCTCCTATTAATATACTATCATGTTCACGCCCCTAGGGCAACTCCTAGTCGAGCTACATCTTACCCCTTTGGCTATATCGACGATGTTCCCTTAGAGCTTTGTCATTACGTTGTCTCTCTTGTTGGAATCTTAAGCGTGGTGAACTTAAGAGTCCATGACCTCCTCGATTTTGATGGTTACAAACCTCCAAGGATTAACGTGTGAATTAAGTGTTACAAGAATAGAGTACAGGACGCGTCGGAAGAAACTAAACGTTATCAAGATCAGTAGAGTGATCGAGACAATGTGAAGTATACACATGAGAGAAGTTCTTGATGCTGGAGCTAGGCAGAAGGAACAACGGCTACATGTTGGTCAAACAAGAGACAAGTGAAACTGGCCTTGAAGCTCAACATGGCATGGGAAGAACACTTGATGGAGACATTAGGTGGTTCTGATCAAGGCAAAAGCGAAAGAAAACAAACGACAACAATCTTGAGAAGAGAAGAAAGGAAGAGGACAAGGACTGTCTGGCGTAGACGCAGAGAAGCAGTCTTGTCCTTTTGCCACTTTGGGAAAGTCTTGGAGCCTAAGGAGTATGGCCCAAGAAAGTGGAGCGAAGACCATACCATATATGGAGGTCCGAAGCGACGAGGAACGAGAGACCTAGGAGGCTTGAGAAACAACCCTAGGAGGTAGTGTCAAGTCTGTGGTACAGAACAACGGTTTGAGCTAGCAATTATATAAGGGGTAGAATCGCCTTATGTAAAAGTTAGTTCACTTGAAAGAGAGTGAACCAAAGGGAGAGAGAAGCTCATGGAGAAGAGAGTTCATGATGTGACTCTGCATGCGCCACATCAAGGTCAATATGCCAAGAACAAGCCACGCCTAGGAACTAAGGAGTCAAGTGTCGCGGAGAAGCCATCGCTGACGCCATTCGCGCTATCACTTTCCCATCGCAACCCACCGAGCCAAACTACTCCAAATGCCTCCAAATTTCTACCACATAATTCTCATGCCCCAAGATGCCTATGGAGATTAGGAGTGCCGAGCAAATTGGAGGTTGGCTCGGAGTTGGCTCAAGAGCAAGGAATGTCCCCGACGTCGACAATGTCACGATTTTGTTTCGAGGCGTTCTCCAAATTGGCTCGTGCCTTTGAGCCCAATTTTCAAAAGGCCTATGAAGTCCACAACAACATGTCCAAATTTCAGCCCATTTGAAGCCGGAATGCCTGCTCATCATTAAGTCACTTCAATTAGTGTTTTTCACTTAAGACTCTTGATATTTCTCACATTGTAACTCTTGGTATTTCTTTCCTTTAAATACTTGAACTTGCAGCCATTAATAGGCACGTTTTATCTAAATATATTCTTGAGTTTTCCTCTGAAAAACTTTGAGAAATCATTAGGTTTGACGTCTTGTTTGGTGAGTCTATCCAAACACCGTTGTAGTCCGATTCATGGTGAGTTTATCCACTAATTTGAATACAACTTCTTCTGGCCAATTTGGTGCATATATCCAAACTTGTCTAGTTGCTTAACCCATGAAGTCTCCTTCACGTTTCCACCCGAATCCATCGTTCCACGCCATTTCATCATCAACACTTCGTTTCTCTCGGATTCGTTAACAAGAGAGTCTTCACTGGCTTGAGGGGCGATCATTTCCTTGACCAGCTGAAGATCCTCAACCAAGGACCTATCAGTTCAAGTGTGACTTGATCTTATATATTGAGAGCAAGGTACGAGTGGGGGAGTGATCAGATAGTAAGTGGGAATCTTCTAGTCTACGTCCTGGTCTCCTTTTGTAATTGCTCAAGAAATCAATAACATAAGTACAATTGTTCTAAGTCCATACAAGCAAGAAGCTTGGTTTAGTGGTTTTTCTCTACTTAACTAGTTGGTTAATTAGAGTTTCCACTCTAAGTACTGGTGTTGCATCTATCGTCAAATCCTTTGCATTATCCGATGCATTCTCTGTGAAGGTCCTATACCTTCTTAATGGAACACTAATCGATCCAACAATTGGTATCAGAGCTTGGCACTAGATTGTTCTCTTAGATTTTGCAGGAAAATATGACAAGTATAAGTACTTCAATTAGTGATTCGTTTTGGAAACCTCCGGTGTTGAAGGCATGCGAGTATGACTGGTGGAAGGTGAAGATAGAGACTCACATTTGTTCTCTTGACGTTCAAATATGGAAAATCATAAAGAGAGGTCCTAAACACTCTCTAGATGCAGATGGCCGTGAGAAGAAGAGAGCATAGTACACAGACATAGACTACAAGATCTTGGAAAAGAACTGTAGGGCCTTGAAGATCATACACCAATCAATTCAACCCTTGGATCTAAAGAAGGTCCTTGTGTACTCGTCGGATAAGGAGATATGGGATGCCTTGAGGAGACTTCATCAAGGAAATGATGCTGTAAAAAAGAATAAGATCATTGCTCTTCTTAAAGAGTATGAATCTATTTCTCAATGAAAGAGTGAGAGTGTTGAAGACTTTCACTCTCGCTTCCAAGGTCTAGAAAGCCAACTTGAGATTCTAGGAGAGAAACTACCAGATTGGAAGTAAACGCACTACTTCCTTCAAGGTCTTAACTCAAGGTGGGATTCTATCGCAACGGCTTTACAAGCTCAGTAGGATATCAAGACCACCACCTTGGAAGATCTTATCGGAAGGCTAGTGAGTAATCGTAGTGTACTCCAAAGAAAGATGGCCAGAAGAGAATCCGAGAAGTCTCACAACATAGCCCTCAAAGTCGAAAATCCTTCGACTAGGCTCAAGAGGAAGAGGATAATGATGACGCGGACGAGGACACCACTCTCATTACCAAAGATATGAAGAAGTTGTAGACTCGAGGAAAAGGCCAGGTCAGGAACCCAGAGATGAGCAGAGATAGAAGAGAGGTAGTGTGCTACCACTGTCAGTCCAAAGGACACTTTGCGAGGAGTTACTTCAAGAAGAAGTCCAGTGTATCTCCACCTGAGAAAGCATTGGTCGCTACGTGGGGATATTCAGACTCCGAATAGGAGACTGAGACGTCATCGAAGGACATATGCCTCATGGTTGGAAGTATAGAACCAGATCACGAGGTAAGCAATGCTGAAATTCTCTCTCAATTACGTACCAAGTCTAAAGATTATCTTATGACTATCATAAATAAACTTGGTAAGGAGATCTCTGACCTCTCTGAGGAGGTTGTGGAAAAGAGTGATGCAATTTCTAACTTGATACTTGTGCAAAAATGGTCCGAAAAAGTCATCGAGTTAGAAGGTGTAGTAACCTCTTCCTCAGAAGGTTCTGATACTTGTGCAAAAATGAATGAATATTCCCTTGATTTAGAATCTGATATTTCTAGACTTGTGTTAGAAATCTTGATGCTAAAGCTTAGTAATTCTAAGTTAGCTAGGGATCTTAACGACATAAGTAGTAATGAAGAATCTAAAAGGAAGAAATGGGTAAATGAGTTTTTTGTCTCAAGCAAAAGAGGATTATAAGAAGAGATTTGTGAAACCGAAACTTGGTCTTAGCTATATTGATGGAAGCCATGGTAAGAGTACAAGTACCCCTCACTTGAAAGTTAATCTTTCTACATAAGCCAAGGAGAACGAGTATGTTCCTATCACAGTTGAGGTACCTGAACCTTCAATTGATGGGAACTGTACTCGTGCTCCACTGGCTTACGTAGAAACTTCACCCGACAATAAGGGGGAATGGTACTTAAACCAAAAGGATCATCATATATGGCTAAGACATAAGCAAAGAGTAGGACCTTACAAATTGACTTCCAAACTAGAAAGGACAACAAACTCATATGGACACAACAAAGCAAGTATGTCAACCTTAAGGGACACAAGGTGTGTTGGTTCTGTGGGAAGTCAGGACACCTCAAGCATGAATGTAGCCTCAAGATTGAATATGAGGCTAAAGCTCGTGCTTGGAGGGAAGAGCAGGTAGGACCAGTAGAAAACGAAGAATTTAAAGGTCATATACCCAGATCTAAGAGGGTTTGGGTACGTATGAACTAATCCCTTACTTGTAGAGTGGAGTAGGACCATTTACCTTGTTCGTAGATAGCGGATGCTCAAATCACATGTCAGGTACGCGAGAAAAGTTCATCTCACTTCGGTAATCTTCGGTAGTAAAAGCAAGGGTGTAGTTCTGGGAGTAGGAAATGTATGTGTATTTGACCTTATCTTTGTGGACAATTTAAATTATGTTGACAATATGCACTTTTATCTCCAAAGTGTTGCACAATTGTGTGACAAAGAAAAGAACAGGGTAGTGTTCACTTATAATGATTGTCAAGTTGAAGAGATAGGTACAAGTCGAGTTCTCCTGAAGGGAACTTGTGAGCATAATGTATAAAAAGTTGATTTTGAATACATACTTGAGGAGCGGCTGTGTCTTATCGCTACCTCTAAAGCCATTGTGTTATGGCATAAATGCTTTGGACATGCTAGTCCTCATCTATTGAGCAAGGTTCATCGTCAAGACCTAGTAGTAGGTCTGCCCAGTGTTGACAACCATCATGATGAGGTATATGAAGCATGTGTCAAGGGTAAGCGAGTACGATCTTCTTTCAAATCAAAGAAAGAGGTTAGTACATCTCGTCCCTTGGAATTGATTCATATGGATTTATGTGGTCCTATGCGGGTAAGAAGTCGTGGTGGTAATCAATATGTCTTTGTGATTGTTGATGACTACTCACAATATACTTTGACCCTATTTCTAACATCCAAGGATGAGACATTTACAGAGTTTACAACTTGGTTGAAGGTTGTAGAGAGGAAGCTAGGTATGTCTGTGGTTGCTATACGCTCAGATCATGGAACCGAGTTGAGAACGCACACTTCCTCAACTTATGCAAGGAACATGGAGTAACTCATAATTTCTCAACACCAAGGACACTAAACAAAATGGTGTCGTGGAAAGAAAGAACAAAACCATGGAAGACATGTCTAAAACATTGTTGATATCAAGTGGTCTTCTAATTAAGGAACTTCTGGGATGAGGCATTGAATACGTTGTTTTACGTACTGAACCGAGCTACCTTACATTCAGTACTAGGCAAAACACTAAATGAGTTAGCCAGGAAAAGAAATCCAAGTGTTGCACACCTTCACACCATTGGTTGTAGATACTTTGTTCACAATAATGGAAAAGATAGCCTGGAGAAACTTGATCCACAACGTGATGAGGCTACCTTTGATGGGTACTCCATGAGTAGCAAAGCTTACAAGGTCTACAACAAGAGGACTATGAAGGTGGAAGAAAGAATTCATGTAATTTTTTATGAAGCAATAATGGCTGGTACCTTCATCAAGGATAAGAATGATAGAGACGAAGGATTTGCCATGGAGTGAAGGAATCAAGTTGCTCCACAACCCTCAGTTCCGTTACAAAGTCCCCTACCGCCAAACTCAGGGGGAACAAAAATGAATGAAGAAATGACTAGCTCACAGAGGGATTAGGACCCTAATTGTGAGGTGATGAGTGCTTCTGAAGATGTAGACAATGATGAAGATGTCAGTACTCATGTTCTATCCAATGACGGTACAGGACCAAGTGCAAGGGCAGTGGGCAACTCTGATCTCTCTCAGCTCCAAACAAGAAATTGTCAGCTGAGAAGAAATCATTCAGTCACCAACATCATCACTGATTGTACTAAAGGAACACAAACAAGGTCCTTCCTTCATAACTTCTTTGTCTTTAATGCTTTTCTATCTATGTTAGAACCTAAAAATGTAGGTGAAGCTCTGAAGGACCCGGACTAGGTCAGTGCGATGAAAGATGAGCTTCATCAATTTGAAAGCAACAAGGTGTGACATCTAGTACCATGACCAAAGGATAGAATTGTGATAGGCACGAAGTAGGTCTTCCGGAACAAGCTTGATGACCAAGGGCAAATCATAAGGAACAAAGCCAGATTAGTAGTCAAAGGCTATAATCAACAGGAGGGCATAGACTACGATAAAAGATTTGCTTCAGTTGCAAGGTTGGAAGCCATTCGGTTGTTGATTGCCACTCACAATGGTCTTAAGGTACAACAAATGGATGTCAAGACAACCTTCCTCAATGGAAATCTCAAGGAAGAAGTCTATGTTGAGCAAACCCTTGGCATTGAAGATTCTTGTCACCCAGATCACGTACACATCCTAGACAAGGCATTGTATCGCTTGAAACACGCTCCTAGATCTTGGTATGAAAGGCTATCTCAATTCTTTCTGTCCAATGGTTATGTACGTGGTGAGGTTGACAAGACTCTATTTCTTCTAAAAGAAGAGAAACATACTCTGGTGGTATATGTATATGTAAATGATATCATCTTTGGTTCCTCCAATCCCAGTCTAGTGAAGAAGTTCACCACCCTTATGAGAGTGAATTCAAAATTAGCATGGTTGGTGAACTAACCTTCTTCCCTAGACTTCAAGTGGAACAAAGAGAGGATGGAACCAAAGTACATCAAAGAAAGTACCTACCAGAATGTGCAAAGATATTTGGAGAAATGAGTGGATCATACCCTTTACAGAGGAATCATAGGTTCATTACTCTATCTCACTGCTAGTAGACCTGACATTATGTCTAGTGTTTGCTTGTGTGCTAGGTTTCAGGCTGATCCTAGGGAGACACACTTAAAGGCACTGAAATGAGTTTCGAGATACCTCAATAGGTCCAGTACTCTCAGTCTTTGGTACCCACGAGGCTGTGATGTACGTTTGGTAGGATACATCGATGTTGACTTTGCAAGCAATAGAGTAGACCGCAAGAGTACTTCAGCGATGGCTCAATTATTGGGTCCATGTCTGGTCTCTTGGGGTTCAAAGAAGCAAAGATAAGTGGCGTTGTCTACTGTCGAGACAAAGTATATAGTCGTTGCAGCTTGTTGTACATAACTCCTATGGCATAAACAACAACTAAGTGACTATGGGATACTCTTGGGTAAGGATCCTATACTATGTGATAACACGAGTGCTATAAACATATCGAAAAATCCGGTACAACACTCTCACACTAAGCATATTGAGATAAAACATCATATCTTACGAGATTGTGTGGAGCAAGGTCTTGTGTCTATGGACTTTTGTAAGTGAAATGATCAAATTGCGGACATCTTCATCAAGCCTCTCAATAGGGAATCCTTTGAGAAGTTTTGTATGGAGCTTGGTATGATATCCCTCGACGTCTAAGTCATCTCAGGTACGTTAGCCTCGATGATTGGCTAGAATTTGATATTAATCCTAGGGGGAATTATAGAGATTGTATAGTCTGAAAGTCATAGATAAAATTTTCATTGTTTGATTTTGACGGTGCTAGACCATGCATGTGTGTGTACATGTCCTTCACATTATTTCAAAACTAATTGATAGTCTTTCATCATATAGATTGCATGCATTGATTAGTACTTCTTCTGTTTAGCCCAAAAGGATCAACCTGATGTACTAAACCTTCATTACAAGCCCAAATGATGGTTGACCATATAGCCATCCTAGCCTATCATGTTTAGGTACCCCTATCGATGAGTTCCACCTTGGCCTTCATCAAGCCAAGCGAAGGCCTCGTCTCCAAGGTCACCAAGGGCCGATCATGTCTCGGCACCAAGGCACCTCCATGGCGATGGAGCCTAGCCTCTAGCCACCAAGACCCGATGCCTAGATGCCACGACAATCAAGCGCCCGACGCTTTGACTCCAAGGCATTTTAGGCGCGTGCCTCAAGCCAAGCCTTTAAGGCTTTTACCCTTTCCATTTTTATGTCTTCATCTATGTTATTAGGCCTTTCGTTGGGTGTGGGCTTTCACTTGCATGTGCATCCAGCCCACTTGGAAAACCCTAGAGTATTTAAACTCCTCTTTGTTCTCTTTGCTCATTAGTTGAAGTCTAATAGAGTGGGTTTATACCTTGGGTTGAGATTCTCCCCAAGGCCTCCCACTAAAGGCTTCCAACTCCAAGCTTGTAACTCATCCTTCATTGAATCTAGTTGTTGTTTCCACAAGATCTCTTTCCATTGCTTGCGCACTCAAGATCCGAGCCAAGGAACCTTCTCTAGAGGTTCCCTTGGCCGTGGATACCTCTTGGCTAGGCTGAGAACCTTCTCCCCTTTCTCAGTCCGTTTCCCACACTCCAAGCTCAAGAACATCTCAAGAACCTCAAGAAGAACACCCTAGAAGCCAAAGAAAAGGAGTCCAAGTACCCTTGACCTAGATCTGAGCAAATCCAGGAAGAAAATCTTCAAGGAGGAGGTTGATTCACATCAATTGGTATCAGAGCTCATATGGCCAAGCTAAGTGCTTCTTTCTCTCAAAGTTTTCTTGTTTCCATGCTCTAAATGCTTTGATCTTGCTCTAGTTCAATTTTCATTGCAAAAAGCCAAGTTCTTCCCTTCCGCCGCCTTGTCACCGCCACGAGTCCACCTCAGTTTTTCCCTCAAAAATACCTTCCATAGCCTTACCTTGCCATTTCCTTAAGCTCCACAAAATTTGGCTCACAAAAACCAAGAAAAGGTTCTCTGACCACCTTGTCACCACCACCGACCACCTTGCCTCCGCCCACCTTGCTGCCATAGCCACCAGTCCGACCTGCTGCCTTGTTCCAAGGTTGAAGAAGCCCAAACCCATTCCCCATACCTCTTACACAATACATGTGACTCCTTCCCAAAGAAGCAAACCCAACATCTTCATTTTCTTACACAAGAACCATGTTTGGACATTTTGGGATATCTTGTGTTTTTGTGTCTAGGTTTGACTAATCTTGGGTAGAAAGTTGTAGTCTTTTTTTGTGGGTTGTCCAAGGTAGCAAAAGTGGCATAAAGTGTTCTCTCTTTCTCTCTTGACTTGGCTGAATACACAAAGAGGCCAATCAATTCTCTTTTTCAAACCTTGTAGCTGACCAAGGTGTACAAGACAAAAGGGTCCCTCATTTTCGGATTTCCTCATGGTATGCACTTCTTGTTTTGCCTAGATCCTTTATTCCCAACACAAAAGGAAATAAGCAAAGTAAAAAAAAGGCCAATTATTTAAAAGAGGTAAAAAAAGGCAAAGGACCCAAATGGTTACACTTTTCGATTGAAGTCTTGACACCACCAAACCGTGGCCTTAAGTTCCACTTCACTTCGGCTACTTGGTCCATTAAGCACACCTTCCACCTTCTTCTCAAGTCCACTTTCCACAAGCACCTACCTTTTTGACCCGTATTGTGATTTCTCCACCTTGTCTTTCCTTGTTATTCATCCAAGTCACCAAGGCACATGGGTTCTTAGATGTCCAAATTTGCATCAAAGTGTTGAGTCTTTGAAGATGACCCCTCAGCCGAACCTTCCCCTCAGCTTGCCCTAGACCTCACTTGCCTTGTTGTGTAGACATCATTGTGTGTGTTGTTTGTTTGTTTATTTGTTTGATATTTCCTTATTGCATTTCCCTTGTTTGTTTTATTTGGTCTTGTGTTATGTCTTACTACTTTCCTTGGAACATTTGATTGGCATTTTCCTTTGGTTTTCCTAGGTGACGAGGCCATGGAATATCCTATAGAAGATGAGTTCGATTATCTCCTCGAGGAAGCCTTCGGGTTTGAACAATACCACCGCCCTCGACCTCGAGCCTCCTATGGTTCCCCCGGCCGCAGCTCCAAGCGCCCCTAAACGCCTCATTCCATGCAACCAAGAGAAGGATATGACCGAATGCCACCTAGTTACCGGCATGCTTGAGCTTGGCCCCGGTCGAACCTTTATGGGCCTAGCCAGCCTAAGGGCCATGGTGTAAAGGTGTCCTTCTACTCCTTCACCGGTTGCAACGATGGTGGTTCCGAGTTCTTGGCATGGGAGCGCCACACACGCTATGTCTTTGGCCACTCGGGTTATGATGTTCGCGAGAAGGTGCGCATCGCCACTTGGTACTTCACCGACTATGCCCGTACATAGTGGCCAAAGGTGCAAGAGTCCCTACGTCTCGGAGGCTTCCCGCCCATCCAAACTTGGGCTTAGCTCATCTATGTCATGGCTCACCACTATGCCCCGAGATCCACGCTAGCCAGCCCAAGTGCATGTGAACGCGCCTTCCCGATGCTCAACCACCACATCTCCGACCATGAAGCCCACGAAGAGGCTACTATTGACGTGGTTGCTCCTGGGGAAGAGGCCCAAAACAACGCTGCAATTGGCGTGCCTCAACATGCCTTGGTCGCGCCTCGGATCGTTTCGGTTGTGCCTTCTTGTTTTATGACCGCGCCTCAGTTTGCCTTGGAAGCGCCTCCCTGCGCCTTGGTTGTGCCTCAAGTACCCTTGCATGTTCCTCAGCCTCCTTTGGCCGCGTTTGACATTGACTCGGGCGCGCCACACATGGCCTCAGCCGCACCTCACGACGCCTTATCCGCGCCGCGCCATGACACCCTGCCTGAGCCTCATCGCGCCTTGTCCGAGCCCTAGCGCACCTTGGCCGTGCCTCAAAGCGCCTCGGCTGTGCCCTGCAGCGCCCCGGCTGCACCTCAAGGAGCCATGACTATGCCTGGGGATCCGTTGGTTGCGCCTCAGTGGGTGCCTCGCCCTATCATCACTCGCAGCTCCATGAGCTCTTTGGCCACGCCTTGGATGGATGCCACACCTCTTGTTCCTTCTTGCTTGCCATTCTCACTCCAAGAGGAGGTCCATGCTATGGATGACGAGCCTTACAAGCTTCCAAGGCTAGCTCTTAACCCCTACAACGGAGACACTCCAATGACCCCTATATTTAGGGAGGTACCTTCTTTTGTCTTTCCTTTTATGCCTTTGAGTGATAACTTGCATGACTTTCCATTTACATCTTTGGATATAGCTTTATTTATGAAGACAAACTGTTTTGCATCTAGGACTACACATTCTTGTTTGAATTATAGTTCCATGTCTCAATTCATGCTAACGAAGTTTCACTTATTGCTTGTTATTTCCTACTTGCCTAAGTATGATAATTGTTTGACTTGTTGCATCATGAAGCATATACTTAGGCTTAAGAAGAGTGATGCCACTACTCTTGGATATGACCTTACACTTCCTATGGCATATACCTCTCATGTTATTGCATTTAGTGCTTTAGGCAACAAAAAAGGCTTGCATGTTATACCCTTGGATTTGTCATGTTGAACTACATACTCATGTTTGCTTCATAGCTCCCCATCCTTGTTGCATGAGATGTATTCACTTCATTCCTTTCCTCTCCTAGTTACGTATGTTGTGTGCTTTGCATATTCCATCTTTTGGCATACCTTTAGGACGCTTCATGTGTTGATTATGTGTACCCCATACCATGATAATGCCCTTATTATGAGTCTTTGCAATGTTGATTTTTGGGCCTATTATGGGGGTACGGGCTGACATCTCTCCACCTTGTCCTTGAGCATGCCCAGATCCTACCTTAGGCTTTCTTTGCAAAAGGATTGTCATGTTGTTCGGGGTCCTTTGAGGATTATACCTAGAGCGCTTCCTTGGAACCCCTTGCCTATGGAGTATCATGTTGATTATGGACCTGTATGGACTGGCCATACATCTCTTCCTAGGCGCCTCATGTATAAGGTCTTTCAGGTTGACACGGAGCCTTTGAGGTTAGCCCCACACATAGCCTCCTTAGGGACCCTTTCGTTAGGACCTCACCTCAGCTTGTCTCTTGGTTTGTGGCCCCGTGCTTGGGTGTTTATCCTAGGTATCACCCTCTTGACCCTAGCATTCTTGTATCCTCTTATACCGGGAATTTGGTGGTTGTGTATCTCACTCTTGTAGTCGGGTGGCCAACTCCTAAGAAGGGGAGAGATTCTCTTTGGGTGCTACTAGTTCATCTCTCCCACATGGCCAATCCCCTAGCTTGTAGGATCTCACACATTGCCTTGAGGATGCCCATTATTTTCCTTTTCCACATATGGCCACCGGACCTAAGCCCTCCCATCACCTACCACATTAGGGTTGTGCATGAACCGAGCCCATCTCCCTTTTGGACCATGCCTAGGGCCCTTCGTAGAACCACCCCGGGGAGTAGGATATTCTCATATTTTGTTGTTGAGTTGTTTTGTTGTAGGACCATGTCGGCGGCCACCTTGCTTAGGGCCTTGTTGGTGCCTCCTTGGAGTACACATATCATGGCGTTGAGAGCTCTTCCAAGCCGTCTTATGGACGCCTACTTGCCTCATGTACCACCGGTTCCTAATGATGGCTTGCTTCTTGTGACATTGATGCCTATAGATGTCTTTACTTCATTCATGGAAGGTCCCGAAGTTCCTGACCAGGCGCTCACCCAATGGATCACGCATAACAAGGGGAGCGAGCCCCCTTGGGTCATTCTCACTTGCTTCCACATTGTGCTCGCCCATGGAAGCCCTACATGGTGCCCCTTAGAACCCCCCGATCCTTTCCATAAATTGAGGACAATTTGCCCTTAAGAAGGGGAGAGTGATGAGTTCCACATTGGCCCTTATCAAGCCAAGCCAAGGCCTCGTCTCCAAGGTCACCAAGGACCGATCATGTCTCGGCACCAAGGCACCTCCATGGCGATGGAGCCTAGCCTCCAGCCACCAAGACCCGACGCCTAGATGCCACGACAATCAAGCGCCCGACGCTTCGACTCCAAGGCATTCTAGGCGCGTGACTCAAGCCAAGCCTTCAAGGCTTTTACCCTTTCCCTTTTTATGTCTTCATTTATGTTATTGGGCCTTTCTTTGGGTGTGGGCTTTCACTTGCATGTGCAGCCAACCCACTTGGAAAACCCTAGAGTATTTTAAACTCCTCTTTGTTATATTTGCTCATTAGTTGAAGTCTAATAGAGTGGGTTTATACATTGGGTTGAGATTCTCCCCAAGGCCTCCCACTAAAGGCTTCCAACTCCAAGCTTGTAACTCATCCTTCATTGAATCTAGTTGTTGTTTCCACAAGATCTCTTTCCATTTCTTGCGCACTCAAGATCCGAGCCAAGGAACCTCCTCTAGAGGTTCCCTTGGCTGTGGATACATCTTGGTTGGGCTGAGAACCTTCTCCCCTTTATCAGTCCATTTCCCACACTCCAAGCTCAAGAGCATCTCAAGAACCTCAAGAAGAACACCCTAGAAGCCGAAGAAAAGGAGTACAAGCACCCTTGGCCTAGATCCGAGAAAATCCGGGAAGAAAACCTTCAAGGAGGAGGTTGATTCACATCACCTATGAGCCTATTGTTTGTCATTCACAATAGGGGATTACTTTACATGATCGAAAAAATTTAAAATGTTTCCATGCATATATTATTTTTTCCTTGGTTCTTGTTGGTAATACTTTGCTTCACTACCCTTATACAAGCTACACTACGTTCTAAAAGTAAGGTAAGGGAACAATCTGAAATGGTCACAAATGGCTAGAATTGAACAGAAAGCGTGTCAGCGTAGCACATAGGCAAGCATTGGGTGTTGAGCGTCAGAACGGTAAAATAACTATTTGGGAAAAAATTAACCGATAAGATTTTGAAGTAGGAAGTGAACGTTGGAAGGTTGTAGGTGAAAGTTGGGTGAAAGAGTTAAATTCAGAAGAGATTTACTGCTGAATCAGAAGGGGATATGACCGTTGAAGTAGCTATATTTAAAGGATTGTGATCTTAATGCCATAATATTGTTCTCTCTCTCTCTCTCTCTCTATGCATTTCGTCCTCCGAATACTCTTGCATACCTAATACTCTTGCTCTCTTCCACCTATCTACTTTCCCTTCAATCTTCTTACCCTCACACAAATTTCTCAAATGGCTACTGAATCAACCCCTCAACTCCCAAAACTTCTGTCACCATAGACAGATCCGAAAGCCCACAAACCTTGACCAGAAAACTCAAATCTATGATGAGTGGTGATGCTCTCGCTCAAATTACAGAGTCTCTTACCAAAGCTTCTCAACACGACTCCAGAACTCCACAAAAATTCATTATAACCAAATCTTCACCACAAAAGACCCGACCACAAGAGCAAGAGGAGGTGCAAAGCCCTGGGGAAATTAAAACCACCACCTTGGTTCCGGCTGAAGAGAAGGAGGAGAAGGAGACACATGACGTCTCCTTCGACACTGTAAAGGAGATAGGTGACGAGGCCATTCAATGTCTCGAAAAAGAGAAGGAGGATGAGGCGACAGGTGAGGACGATGGTGATAAGAGCATGGAGCAAAGGGCTTCTACGACATCCAAATTGGCTAAGGATCTAGTCCCATTCCAAGATAAGGAAGAGGACACTCCAAAGGAGTTGGCCAAGAGCAAGGGGAAGAGGAGTCGAGCACCCTCTTTTGAAAGTGATGTGTCAGAAGGTGGGGAGACGGCTCATCTGGCAAGAGTGACCCGCTCTAAAAAGACAAGGAAGGACACCACCAATGTACCCCGACAAAGCATTAGGAGAACCGCCAAGAAGGTGCCTCCTGCAAAAACCAGGAAGTAATCGACATGTCGGAGAAGGAGTTTAGCCAGAGTGTGGTGTTACAGAAGGAGTTTCTGGAGGAGTTTGCCTAAGATGAGGTGTCGGACTTGCTGACAAGGTAGAAATGGAAGAATTTGTTCAAGGAAGATGAGGTATATGATCCCGTGCTGGTATGGGAGTTTTACTCAACGCTGGTCATTGAGAACAAAAAGACAGAGGTTAGCGGGTCCTATACGCTGGAAGGAAAGACTTATAATTTCTCTAGCATAGAGTTGAGTAAGATTCTTGGGGTACCGCATGCTAGCTATGCTGAACATCACAAGGGGTCGTGGCTACAAGATTGTGATCAATTGGAAATGATCAAGAGGATCTCTAAGGATGATGACCGTCAACGAAGGGAGAGGTACATTACAACAAGATAGGGATACTGCACAGGGTACTGTACCACTAGGTAAGTAACATGGTACCATGGGAGCAGAAGCACAACTCATTGCACATCTTGGACTACTTGATGTTAGACCGAATGCTATTTAACAAACAAAATGTAACATAAGAACCATGTTCGTCAAAAAATTCAAATAAACAAATATATTGAAGAAGATATAATGAATATAGTATTCTTTTCAACGTATAGGGATAAGTAGTGACATTTGGAAGCTTCGCTTGAACCATAAGATGCATAAAACCATTGCCTATCACTACTGTGTAATTCCTAGTCATTCCCTCTATATCATGACTAATTCATCAATTCAGCAAAGAAACCTAATTCATCAATTCAAACCAATCCAGTACTAGCTCTCTGAAATGGTTCTTATGTCACCGAGGGCTACGAAACTCTAATTTGGTCCAAGTAGGATAACATGAGGATAAAAAGTCCCTTGAACTTTTTCTCGCATTTTGACCCGAAATTAGTGTTTTGCGTAATGACCAGGAAGAACAATGAACTTACAAATGGAAAACCATAAATGATTGTAATAGCGTTTGACTCACCGGGGAATAGTGCATAGTGGGACAATCGTTGCAATTTGGGCAGATAAATCAATTAGGGTTTGTGTTTTGGCTTCTTGATTGCAATTCCAAATTCTTATATTGCTATTAGCAAAGACTATCAAGGCACTGACGGTATCCATGCAAGATCATAAAACATGCAATTGTTCACCTTATGAGCCCACTTTTACCTCCAACTACAAGTGCACAGAGATTGGAGAGGAAATTTAAAGGAATACAAAGAGAGATGTGAAGAGAGACGTGGGAACGAGGACATAGAAGATGATGCAGATTCTTTGGTTCGGGAGAGTAGAAGCGTCAGAAGTGGTTGGTGGCGTGGGTGGGGGAGATGGCATAGCAGTTGCCGATGAAGAGGCTTGTTCTGTTGACGGGTACGGAGATGGTCGACATATAACATTTTCTCAAATGCCTTGCACCACGGATTGTGTGAAAAACTACAGTCGAAATAAAACAAGTTTTTTGTAACTTTTTTTACTCGTACCATGATTTTTATTTTAGAACCGTGGTCCAAGATATAAAATAAAAGAGAAAATAAAATAAATTTAAACTGTACCACGGTTATTTTTATAAACCGTCGTCCGACTTTATCAAATACTATGCATTTACTATAAACCGTGGAACGGATATATTTCTTACCCCGATTTAATAAAAGCGAGGAAAAAAAGAGAGGTTAAATCATTCAGAAAGCCGCATTCTTCTCCCAACGAAGCCTTCTTGACAAAGAAGAAATGGTCAGACCATCTACGGTCATTCATCTTTGCGTCAATCACCAAGGCTGGTTTCTTGGGTCGAAGATTCAGGGTGATGCAACCCTGTCCATAGAGGGCGATGGAATATGAATGGAGGAGGTCTTGGATCAAAAAATGAATGATGTGTTTGGCGATGACTCGATCAAGAATGAGAAAGATCCTCCGAGATTGTGGGAGGATTTGGCCTCTTCTTATGTCCAAGACGACTAGAAAAAATCACACTATGGGAGAGAAGGGATGACTATGGACTATTTGAAACGAGTACTGAAGCATACAAACCCAACCTTTGTAGAAGTGATCGGGGAAAATGGAAGCGTCTACCACCAATACCTCCATAATTTCAGGAAATCCAGTGGCTGCAATGTAAGCTTCGGTATCGGCGAAAGAAGAGTGGCGTTTATGATGATCAACCAAATTATATTGATGGGAGAATTGGGGAAGGTCACCCTCAGGGTTTTGGGCATTAAAGAGGTTCTGGTATTCTTCCATTTTTGGAGTTCTCGAGGAAAGGGAAAGTGAAGAAGATGAAGGTGGAGAAAGGAGACATGTAGTTGTGATGTTGCAGAAGCGCATAAAAGATGTAGAGGAAAAAGCGAGATTATGTTGCTTTAAATGCCGGTAGAATCGACATCGGCATTTGAAATTTGAAAAGATTTGACATAACTTTTAATTTGACTAGGCTCCGAGTTCCACGATGGTGTAATGAAGACGTTTCCCACATGCATGACGATTTGCCTGCTAAACGCCATAGGGGTATTGTTAAGGACTTAGGATTGTGTCCACCTGTAAGGTCCAAAAGCGTCGAGATGGATAGACACGGATTGAACCTAGTGCCAATTAAAGGAAGACAGGTTAGCTATGACCGTCATACAAGATATCGAAGACTGAGCACTACAAAGACCCGTTGGAGAAGATCTTGTTTCCTAGTATAGTGCACCCTTATCTTGGAGGATCACAATAGCTAGCATGACTTGCGTGTCAAGGCTTATCTCCGTTAGGAGATATATTTTCGTTATCCGATAGAAGGAAATATTTTGTATCATGTATATTTATATTATCTTCAGCTCCAAGCTAGGATATCTTTCTATCTTTATGGTAAGATCATATTCCTTGTAAAACTACCCTTAGACCTCTATATAAGGGGGGTACCAATACCTTGTAATACACATACACAGATTCTTGATTCAATACAATCATATTCTCATACGAGTCTTTCACAAGCGTAATCCTTATTTTTCTTACGATCAACGCATTTCTTCTTTACCAAGCGTGTAACCCTTGACCTTGTACTCCATAAATAATCGGATAGCATCACGATACGATATATTCCCCAAAATTCCTCATCCTTCATTGGCCCTGCCTCGTCCTTGTCGGCATCATCAATTCCTTTAATTTTATTTGCAGTCATGCTGGGGAACACTAGGGGAGATGAGTAAATGGCATGAAACGACGCCCTCAGCTACATCATCCTATTCCACATGCTTCTCAGCAGCATAATCCTCTATATATTTGATGCGACCTAGCAAGGAATAGTATGTCTCCACTTCGTCAAGCTTAGCCACTAGCCGATCTTTCTTCTTCGTCATCTTGTTCTTCTTGTCCCATAGACGGAACAACTCCTCCTCGAGAATTTTGATCTTCCCTTGTTGAGCCTTGACGCTGTATGACAACTCGAAATTCTTGGAGGAAAGGGAGTCCATCATGTTCTTGTCTAGCTCAATTTTTCTCTCCATGACGTCCATCTGTGATGAAATGCTTGTGACACGTTCCTAGGCGCATAGTGTCACTTGAAGACCATATCAATGAGACTATCAAACCAAGGTGTTTTTCACTAGAAATAGGATAAACGTGACATTAACGAGTTTTACCTGCCACTTCATGGAGAGGGTCTCTACAAACATCACCACTGTGTTGACCCCCCACGTAATGATCCTTAACTAGGGATGACAAGATAGTCGACAACGATTGAAGAGCCCGTTCTTGCGTGACAATCGTGGAAGCAAGCGATCTTGGGAGGTTGCACACTTTCTCCCCAAAGGGTATCTTTGAGATATTATATATGACAAAATGATGGCAAACATGGATCATGAGAAAGAAGAAGTGCCACGACTTCCACTTTCACATGTAAAGACCATGACCAACATCTTTGGGGGATTAGATATATCCAGCATGATGGTTTCATCCACAAAGCATCGCAGAAAAGAGACACGCCTTACTAGCCGATGATTGGCATAAAAAAGGTGAAAGATAGTCTATCGAACACGTTTGAAGAAGAAGATGAGATCCCTATAGAACATCATGATAGTCTTGTTATTTCTCTCACGATCGGCAAGTGTATGGTGAAATATGTGTTAATAGACAATGGTAGTTTGACAAACTTGATGATGATCGAAGCTCTACACAACCTTGGTTTAAGCAAGAAGGGTAGCATCATGAAGTCAACTTCACAAGTGGGGTTCAACGGAGAAGTTAATAACTCACTAATGAAGATCACCCTAATCACATACACATGCGTTAACCTTCAAATACAGTTTATTATTATGGATTTCCCATCACCTTTCAACATGTTCTTGGGACGATCGTGGATCCATGAGATGACAACGGTCCTAGTTACGTACAACCAAACTATCAAGTTCAACACAAAGTGGGGAGTGCAAGAGATCCAAGGCGAGCAAAGAATAGCGAGAGAATGCTATAGAATCACTTTCAAACCGTCGGCATAGCTATTAGAGGATTGTAAGTCATCGACACACTATACGAAACCCAAGCCTCTCGAACACGACGGGGTGTCTTGGATCCTAGAAAAGCAAACTACATCATAATGATAGGCTCTAATGTCCTCGGCGGGATACAAGAACAATCAGTCGACTTCTTGCAATCCAACACTGAATGCATCACATGGACTCACGAGGACATGAAAGGAATAAGTTCTGACACGATCATACACAAACTGAACATAGATCAACAACATCCAAGAGTAAAGTAGAAGAAGCGAAAGTTTGCGCCATAAGTGTAAGAAGTGTTGCGTGATCTACATGATGGAGAATATGGCAACCATTCTGGTGGGTAAAATTTATTACTATGTGCCAACACAACAGGATATTACTGGCCTATCGTGAACAAGGATTCCATCGAATATGCAAGAATGTGGGACGCGTGTCAACGACATGGCCCAATATCTCACCAATCGTCAGAAGTACTAAATCCAATCTCGTCCCCTTGGCCCTTCATGAAGTGGGGAATGGAAATAATTGGGAAATTTCCGTAGCTTCTAGACAACACATTTATATGTTGGCTATGACTAATTACTTCTCCAAGTGGATACACGCAGAAGCGTTCAATGAAATCAAGGAAACGCATGTTTTTTCTTTCATCAAGATGAATATTTTATGTCGGTTTTGCATCCCATCCACAATCATGTTCGACAACGGTTCCCAATTCATCAGAAACAGGATGGAAGAAATCTATCAAGATATGAACATCAAATTGGTGACGTTGATGCCCTGGTACCCACAACCCAACGGCCAAGCCGAATCCAGTAACAAATTCATCATAAACAACCTAAAGAAAAGTCTTAAGAAAGCCAAAGGCTTGTGGACTGACGAGTTACCTCTCATCTCGTGGTCAAATCGCACCACCCCAAGACAGCAACAGGTCGTATGCCATTCTCTTTAGTTTTTGGTTGTGAAGCAGCCATACCTGCCGAAGTTTGAGTCCTACAACAAGTTACTATTTCCTCACAAAAGAAAGAAACACACCACTCATGACGTACATCTTAGACACTATAGATGAGTTGCAAGACGATGATGCGTTGGGAATGGTGGCCTATCAACAAGGGGTCGTGAGAATGACCCAAAGGAAGGTGTTCTTAGATCCAAGCAAGCCCAACCACATCATGAAGTTCGGTCAGATATGCCTACCAAAATCAGAAAGCAACTAATCAAATTCTTAAGGTTCGACTCCGAATGTTTCGCATGGACCCATGAGGACATGAACGAAATCAGTCTCAACATTATCGTGCACAAACTCAACATGGATCCCCAACATCCAACGGTCAAGCAAATGCAAAGAAAGTTTGTGCCAGTGAGGAACAAGGTGATAGATGAAAAGGTGCAAGCACTGCTAGAATCTGCAAGATTAGAGAAGCCACATATCCTGACTGGCTTGCCAACGTGGTGGTGGTAAAGAAAATAACGGGAAGTGGAAAGTTTGTGTAGACTTCACAGACCTTAACAAAGCTTGTCCCAAAGACTCTTTACCACTCCGAATGTTTCACCATGGTCGACGCCAACTCCGATCATGAGATGCTTACCTTCATGGATGCTTTCAATGGATATCATAATAGCCAAGTATGTTTAGAAAATCATGAGAACATTGCCTTCATCACAAATCAAGGATCTATTGCTACAAAGTTATGCCGTTTGGCCTAATAAACGTCGGAGCCACATACCAACGATTGGTGAACAAGATGTTCGAGAACAAGATGTTCGAGAACCAGATAGGCGATTTGATGGAGGTCTATATTGATGATATGCTGGTCAAGTAAAAAAAGGTGGCCTATCATATAGAGCATCTGAAAACAACCTTCAAGATACTGTAAAAGTACGAGATGAAGCTTAACCCAAAGAAGTGCTCCTTCAGAGTATCAAATTTCGAGGCTACATTGTAACGCAACGAGGGATCAAGGCCAACCCGACCAGATCAAAGCCGTCCTCTATTTACAGTGCCCTCGATGTGTCAAGGATGTTTAGAAGCTAACCCGCAGAGTCACCGCGTTAAACAAAATTCATCTCGAAGACATCGGATAGAATCGATTGTTCTATGATGTCTTAAAGAAGAACAAGTCGTTCGAGTGGACAAGTGAAAACAAAGAGGCATTTCAAGAGTTAAATAGATACCTAAACATTCCACTCCTACTCTCAAAGCCAAAGAAATGGGAATCTCTATATCTCTACCTTGCAGTAACGGAGGCAACAGTTAGCGTCGTCTTGGTGAGAGTAGAAGACGGCGAACAACTACCAGTCTACTATGTGAGCAAGATGCTTTTGGATGCAAAAACAAGATATTGACCAATGGAAAAGTTAACCACTCTACTAGGTGATCTCTACGATCACCTTCGTCTCTGTCGGCATGATCATCTCGATCATCTTCGCCTCCACTAGCATAAATATTTCCATCGTCCTCATCAAAACTTCTAGATTGAGTTGCTTTAAAGGGGAATTAGAATGCGACGTGAGAAAAGAAACAAGTAACGTGTTCTGAACATTAGGGGAAGATTACTTACACATCTTCGTCGAGGTTGGTTCGTTGACATCTTCAACCGGGGGATCTTCAAACGACACTTCATCGAAATTCTTTTCTTGAACCGGGACCGCTAGAATCCTATGAGTAATATCCTTTGACTCGTCTTTTGTTTGATTTCCTCTTGATTCACTGATATCATGATAAAGTGAGGAGCATGTTAAAACATGGAAAAACAAGTGAACATTTTGAAATAACACGAAACTTTTTTCTCGACAAGAAGGGCGCAAAATGTCACACAAAGATCCTAAGGAAGAATTCTTCACAAAGAAAAACGTGCTAGGTGGCATCCATAACCATACAAGGTTTCCCTACTTTGGATTTGCAAGTTACTCTTCCCTGACTGCAAGACAAAAAAAGAGTAGGAGTAAAGAAAGTCTTGATAGAATATGGAGTATCATATTTCAGAGCAATACGATCCAAGGTAAGAAGTCGCCTGCATGTTTGCAGAAGGACATGGAAAACGGTGCATGATCTCCAAAATCGACAAGAAGTGGCCAACCAAGGGCGAGAATGGTAAACGATGGTCGATCTTGAAAAGGTGCTTATACATCGCGATCCACCCTCTACAATGGTGATCGGCTCTGATCAAGTCATCGGGGACCATAACTTCGGTTTGCGTAGAAAAACACACAGATCCAATGAAGGAGCGAGGGTCAAGTACAAAACAAGGCTTACAATGGCTAGGGGTGATAATGTTGGTGAAAAGAAAAAGGAGTTCTTATTCGTTATTAGGGGGCGAGGAAGCGAAGCAATGAAAGGAAAAAGTTGAGAAGCAATGAAAAGAAGAAGATAGCGATTACCTGTGATAAGACAAGGGAGAATGGAACAGAAATGCATGCATTGGGCGTGCTTTAATTGATAAGTTGTTGCCTTCGTCTATGAAAGATTTGAAATGATATCACGTGACGACTTCTTTGCATCCTAAGGGAGTTCTCAAACAATTCCCACAAAAATATGTCTCCTCTATGAACGATTTAGGTGTATTTTTTGGGTCGTTGGATGAGCTACATGTGAAGCTAGGAGAATCGTCGAGATGGAATGGGTTAGATCGGTGAGGTTGATTGAAGCCGTGGTTCAGAGAACATGTTAGATGAATGAATGGTTTGCTTTGGAACACGATCAAGATTAGAAAATTATCTTACCATGATAATCGGTAGTAAGAGCTTATCAAAGAGACATGTGGCGTTACATGGTGCACTAAACTAGATGCGCACGGATCAAGTGAAGGAAGACGTGTTTGCAATATATCGTCTTTGGGCGTTTTGGGATAAAATATCTTGTCTTATCTTCATACCAAATATGTGCATATGTTATCTAGAAGGAACGATATATCTTGTAATAAGGAAAATCAGTATCTAGTAAGATATCTCCTAGGTCCCTATATAAGGAGGGTTTCTCCTTTTGTAAATCAACAAATTCACAAGCTTCCAAGTAATACAAACTCAAGTTCTATGGTTCCTTTTCTAAATTTTCTTCATAACATATTGTCCAGAAGGCCCCCAACGTGTTTCTTTGACTCCCATACTCCACAAAAAAAATGGGTCGAGTTGTCATACTTTATCCTCCCAAAACAAGTGTGGTCTTGATTAGAGAAAAAGTTGGGGTACAGTTGTCAATCTATTACGTGAGTAAGTCACTTTTCATCAGCAAAAACACAATATTCATCGCTTGATAATTTTGTTTTAGCATTGGTATTGGCTTCAAACAAATTACAACCTTACTTCGAATCTCAAACTATTATTTTTCGAGTTAACCATCCGATAAAAACAATCATGAGAAAACCAGAATTTACAGGTCGGGTGGAAAAGTATTCAATACATTTAAGCAGATTCGACATCCAATATGACCAAAGAATGGCTATAATGTTTCAGGCTCAATCTGATTTTGTGGCAGACTTCAGTCCGACCCTTGAACTAAAGGCCACGAAAGAGGCTTTGCAACTCACCCATACACAAGACAATGGTACGTGGGAACTCCATACAGATTCAGCTTCAAATGTTAGAGGAGTGAGACTCGATATCATACTAAAGTCGTCATAAGAGGAGAAGATATCATAAGTCGTTCGCTGCAAATAAGAAACAACGAAGAACAATACGAAGCTTTGATATTCGGACTTACACCATCCCAAGACCTCTCCATATGCATTATAGAGGTGATTGTTTATTCACTCCTCATTGTCATCCAATTACAGGGACTGTACGCGGTTAAGCACAACAAGATGATAGCCTACCGCCAACTCGTCAAGAACCTAATCGATAAATTTGAAAAAATCAGTATCAAGCAAGTTCTGCGAGATTCTAATGCTCAGGCGGACACCTTGGTTAACTTGGGGTCAACCATCAAGCCAGATGACTTTTCTACCATCACGCTTACACATATTAGAACCCTAGAAGTCGACAAACCACAAAATCCGACTAACATCCTGAGACAACTTTAAACAAAGACGATATAACTATAGAAGTGTCTTGGAGGAATTTGGAGATAACATGGAAGACAACATAATATCACAAGAAGACAACTGAACATCACCTTACAGTAAGTGGTTGAAGGTTTGCATTTTATCCAATGACAAAAATGACATGAAACGATTTAAGGTACAAGCCATATCTTTTGACCTACAAGAAGGTGTCTTATTTCAAAATTCTATGACTAGTCTGCTCCTAAGGTATCTGGAAAAAGAGAAGGTCCAACACATCCTACAATCTCTATTCAACGACGAGTGTGTTCACCACACCGACGGTCGTAGCCTATCAGGTAAAGCATTAAGAATAAGTTATTACTATCTGACCATGAAACAAAATGCAATGGAATATGTAAGAAGATGTGATGCATGTCAACACATGCTTCCATTTCTCATCAACCATCACAATTGCTACATCCAATGTTGGCACCTTGGTCTATCATGATATGGGGTATGGACATTGTCGGAAACTTACCCCACGTGTCAAGTCAACGTGTTTTCTTTCTGGCCATGACCGATTACTTTTCTAAATGGATTGAAGTAGAAGCATATCAAGAGGTAAAATATAAACATGTCTTGTAATCTTAAAATGCTACATCTTGTGTAGATTCAGAGTGCCATCGGAAATAGTACGAGAAAATGGCTCCCAATTCATAAGTGGGTGTATAGGGTCGTTTTGCAAACAATGGAATATCAATCTAGTCAAATCGAATCCACCCTATCCGACGTCCAATGGACAAGCTGAGTTTAGTAATAAAATCATCATCAACAATCTCCAAAAACATTTCGTAGGTGCCAATGGAAAATGGGCCAATGAGATGTTATTCAAGCCGACATCATCGTACCAACCCCTAGATACGGCCTGTAAACTTAGGACCAAAATCAAGTTGAGATGTCAAACGACCTCGACATGATCGATGCACTCAGGGAAAATGCCATAATAAGAAAGGTAATGTATCAACAACAAGTCGCAAGGAGCTACAACAAAAATGTAACAAGAAAAGTATTCAAAGTGGGCGATTGGGTACTAAAGAAAGGTGTTTCCTTAAACTATAGATCACAGGAACATAAAATTAGCCTCTCAATGGGAAGGACCGCCATGTGACTTACCTATTCCGAAGAGATGGAACATGATACACCTAAAGCTATATCAAATCTATACCATTAATACCTTATACTTCATTCTTGTTTACAATTCATTTTATTGCACTTTGTTTCTATTTAATTACATGAACAAATACTGACATAACAATCAGAGGACCGTTGAAGAAGCCAACAACCAAATCCTCATGCTTTCCATTTATAAGTAAAGAAAATAGGTCTACAAGAACAATCTTGAGTTACAAGGTTGATCAACATGACAAATTATATGTACAAACACAAGAACTTATATAACTTGATCGACCAGACACACGTAGAGTCAAGGTACATGAATAAAAACTTACAAGAGTCACCTACGCAAAGGTAAAGACTCGATTCATCATATACAACTCTTCTCCTATACATGACAAGCTGTAAAACGAACCACAAAACATATCTACAGTTTTATATGACCACTAAAGGTCAACGCGATCATTGCATCACGATTGGACCATTACGCCTTCTATCTTTCTGATTAGCTGAGGCGACATTCAAGACATGATCAAGAAAACACAAGGTATGCACACATATATAACATGATAATATCAGCATAAAACACAACTTGTCGTAATGACGAGTCACAAATACCAAAGTCTACCAATCACCATGATGGTGAATAACAAATGTTTGACCTACCACCATGATAGTGTGGTGAACAAAACAAGTTCAAAACCGCCCTCCTGATGGAACACAACACACATTGTTCATAAAATACATTTATGCAGAATAAAAAAAAAATTAAGATTCTTTGGATTTGTCGTAGGAGTGAAGCTGGATCGATCACAACGACATTGATCGCTACTTCTTCATTGTCTTGGTCCACCATGTCCTCGTCACCCTCAAGCAAATCAGTGATCAAGCCAACCAATCGGAGCAATTCTTCCTCACGGATACCATCCTCATATTGGCACAAAACGCAAGCTTCATGTTTTCTTCTTGCAGGTCCAATTTGACATGCTCGCATGGGGCCATTTCCTCCATCATGTCTATTTGAGCCTTGAGAGAGAAATAAGCGCTAATATCACCACGACACTGTGTATAGCGATTTTCTGCCTCCTTCATACATTGTTCTTCTTCTCTAGCTCATTGAAACGATCCCTCTACTTTTGAAGCTTGAGAATTCAATTATGAGACTTCTCCAGCTTCTATTCTTTAACTTTAGCCGCTTTGTGGTTTCATACACTTGACTAAGAAGTCGTTCCTTATCCTTTGAATGCTCAACTTGCATATTGTCCACAATAGCAAGGGATGACATGGTGTAGTGCAACAAATGGAAAATTTGTAACAAAACTCGTAGTGAGCAAAAACATACTTACCCCTTAAGACGCACAAGACACACATGTAAAGTCAAAGTTGACTTACCTTCCAAGAAAGCATACTATGTTCATTAACAAGCTCGACAGATGAAACCTTAGTCAATTTCTTCTTCAAAGAAAGGGTGTGTACAACGTCAAGACCCGTATATAATAGGATGGTCGACACATGTTGCTTTCCTTTTTACTACAACGGTTCGCATCGCGGGCAGCTCAAGCATCATCATCACAAGGGATGTACTTGACTTTGTCATAAAAGCTAGAACATTTTGCTTAATGAGGTGTTTATTTATGAAGCGTGCACTAGATCGCTGTGGATGAGAAGTTGTCGACAAAATGAAAATAGATAAGATGAAGAAAAAAATCCCCTAAGACCATGTACATACGCAGCAAGAAGAAGCCATGCACATAGCCTTGGATGTTGATGGCGTCTTCATATCAACACATGAGTGTCTTCGGCCAAATAGTTGATATTCTGAAATGACCTCTCCTTGTGGGCACCTCCAACAACAACTCCTTAATCTCACTAGAGTCCAACTGGTCTTCAACACAATCGAACATGGGAACTACAAAGAAATACAGGTGAGCAAAAAAAGTTAATGAAAGGGAGATCTGAAAAATTCAACAAAACAACACTTTACCCATCGTATGCCAGTTGTCTTAGAGAAATAAGTAGTCAAGAGCATCTGACAAGGCATCAATTGGAAGATGGAACACAAATTCTAAACCAACAAAGTGAATGAAATCGAGTAACCTATCAGGAAAAGGGTTTTCTAAAAGGCATATCCACCCCTCTTTTTTCCAATCGCCGTGTTTTTGAGCCAAAGGAAGGCGAGTGATGACACCCTTCGGAAACTATCAAGATACAGTCGAGTTCTTGTTGGGTTAGAGTTCCAACTTTTGCTTCCTTGGGATCTAAAATCTTAGTGAGACGAACCATGTGCTCGAGTCACTAGGAATGTTGGGGGTGACATTGACTCTCTTAGTTCTCAGCATGGTGGGCATAAAAAATGATGGAAAATTTTGAACCGATCTGGGTGAGAACTAGGGAATTATCAAAGAAATAGAAGACACGGAGACGATGAGGTCAAGAGTGGAAGGGTGTAAGCCTACCTTTAAAGCAAAAGCAGCGACATAGCCGTTGAAGTTGATGTTCATTTGATGCAACAATCGGTTGCCCGATACATGCCACGTTGCACAACCCGTCTACATGATGATACAAGCGATCAAGTATGCAAGGGTTTTAAAAAAGAAAAAGAAAAGTCCCATCTTGGTCGAATCCAATACTTCTCTTTTTGGGACCATGATCCTGGGCTGGCCCATCAGTGATTTTCAAATGCGGATGAGTCACATAAGCCACATCCACATATGCGAAGGTGACACGATGGCTCGTGGTTTTGTAACGGTGAGATTCCACACCATTAACAAGGAGAATTTCAAGGGAAATTATTTTACTTATTCAAGCAATTATACAAGGATAAAAAAACAAATGTAAAACATAAACGCTGTCTACACATCACTCACCATCTAGCTCCCAATCTGACCAGCTTTCAAAGCACCCAATAAGTGATCAATACATCCATGTATTCCAATTCTTCATTTTAGTCAAAGTGGAGATTATTAGCTTATATTATTATTGTTGTTGTATTAAGGGTAGTTTAGCCTTTTTTCTTTCTCCTTTTGTTTGATCTAGCTATAACCTCTCAGTTGTATACTCTCTTTCATTATAACGTTCATATTGTAAATCCTTAGTTCTCTCTAAATCTACATTGTATCAGAGCCGTTTTCTTCTCTATTGGAGCTTGATGCTTGATTAAAGAAGTGTATATGCCATTCACAACTTTGGTTTTGCTGATGTTGGTGCTTCTGATTCCCTCTCTCTGCACTAAGGTTTATTGTTCGTTGTTTGGATTTATTTAATTTTTTCGTTATTTGGAATTTTTGGATATGTTTGCTATCCCTTGGTTATTTGGGGTTTGGTTTTTTCTGGTTTGGCTTTGTTCTTGGATTTGTTTGGATTCTCTTCTTTGGATTATTTAGGGCTTTCATACAGTTACCATGGTTGCTCATAAGGATGATTTTTTTCAGTCGATTAATGTTCAACTGGATGGTAAAAACTACTTGTATTGGAGCTATGTTATGAAGAACTTTTTTCTCAGGAAATCTATGTGGAGTTATGTCATGGGTGTATGAGTCAAACCTATAGATGAAAAGGTTGTCAATTATGTGAAAGAGGTTTATGTTTGGGAGGCTGACAGTTCGAAGATTATTACTTGGATCAACAACTTTGTTACCCTCTCTAATGGTGCTCAATTGGCAAAGTATGAAATTGTGAAAGAAGTTTAAGATCATCTAGCAAGGTTGTACACACAGTCTAACCTTGCGAAGCAATATCAAATCCAGACTAATATATGTGCACTTCAACAGAACAATATGAGAATACATGATTTTTACTCTACCATGTCTGCTTTATGGGACCAGTTGGCCTTAACCTTAAAATTGCTCTCAGTTTCGGCTTACATTCCTCGACGGAAAGAACAACATTTAGTTCAGTTTCTGATGGCTCTCCACCCTGATTTTGAGGGATTGTGTGGCACAATCCTACACCATACTCCTCTTCCCTTAGTTGATTATGTGGTCAATAAATTACGTGCTAAGGAGATTCGTTTGAAGTCTCAAGCTAAAAAATGGACTTCCTCCCTTGCTACTCCACCTGTCTTTTCCGTTTCATAGCGGCCATCGTGTGGCTATCAGAAAAAGTCCGCTCCGAAGTCTCTCAAGATAAGTGTGCATTTTACAAAATCAAAGGTCACTAGAAGGCTCAGTGTCTGCTTTTGTTGAACAAAGAGAAAACGCAGCCACCTCGACAGTCTCAGCTACAATGACCACCACTACATCAACGTCCACCGCAACAACAATAGTTGTCGACCGCTCCATGGACTTCTCGCCCACCTCGGTTCACTAATGTTACTACTACTGCCCCGTCCTTGGATCCATCCACGTTTGAATAGAATTATAAGTTTCTGGCCTCACAACCTCATGCCATGTCGTCCTCTGCTCCTTAAGGTTTGTCATCATCCGGTACCTCAGGCATATCATCTTCCTTGTGGATCTTGGATTCCGGTGCTACTCATCATATGTCCTCTCACTTGGCGTATTTTGTTTTATTGTCTCCTCATTCTTCTATAACGATTATGATAGTTGATGGAACTCGTATGCCATTAGAAGGTTTTGGTTCTATTGACACATGTCTTGTGTATCTTTATGATTTTTATTACATTCCTAGTACCCTTACTCTTAGTCTTGTCTCTATTAGTCAATTATGTGAATGTGGTTATTTAGTCTCTTTTTCTTCCTCGACTTGTTGTATCCAAGATCCTCAATCTTAGAAGGTGATTCAGACATGCCGTAGACAAAGGGGGACTCTATATTTGGGATGAGCTTCGATTATCAAATGTTGTTGCCTGTAGTATGGATTTGTCCTCTTTTCATTTAAGTCCTTCTTCTTTTGATTTTTATCAATGGCATTTTCCTTTGGGTCATGTTTCCGCTTCTCGGTTACAATTTTTGGCATCTATGGAGCTTTCAGACATTTAAATTTTCATTATATTTATGATTGTAGTGGTTGTAAAAATTTGCAAAATCTTCAGTATTACCTTTTAGTAGGAGTATTTCATCCTCCTTTTCTCCATTTGATTTTGTGCATTCTGATGTGTGAGGATCATCTTCTATTTTCACAAAAGGGGGTTCTAGATATTTTGTTTCCTTCATTGATGATTTTACTCGTTACACTTGGGTTTATCTTATGAAACGTAGGTCTGATTTTCTTACCATTTTTTGTGATATTAGAGCTCTTACAAAAAAATCAACATTTTGCTATTTTTAGGTGTTTTCTTTGTGATTTCGGGGGTGAATATACTTTTAATGAATTATGTTAGTTACTTGATTTTGATGGGACCACACACCAGACCTCATGTACTGGCACTCTTCACCAGACCTCATTTTACTTCGAGTGGTGTTATTTTTTGTGGGTGTTGCTCAAAGGAAACATCGTCACTTTGTTCAGACATCTCGATCATTCTTGTTGTATGCTGACGTCCCTAGTGCATTTTGGGTGAAGCCATTCTTACCATTGCCTATGTGATTATTTGAATTCCTATTTCTCAAAATTCAGGCTTGTCTCCTTTATAAAAACTATATGGGATTGCGCCTTATTATTCCTCCCTGTGTGTTATTGGTTGTACTTGCTTTGTCCTTTGACCTCATATTGAGCTTACTAAATTGTCTCCTAAATATGCCTTATGTGTGTTTTTGGGTTATGGTATTGGTTAGAAAGGGTTATCATTCTTTTGATCTATTGAGTCAAAAATTATATGTCTCTCGTCATGTTATGTTTTTAGAAAATATTTGTTTCTTCTCTATTCCTGCTAGTTCTCATCATATGACACAGATCGGTCTCATTCTTATTGATCCCTTCATCCTTCACATTGAGGGTGTCTCACACACCGAGTCTGATGTTATTGTTCCTGACACATCCATCCATCTTACACCCTCTCTTATGCCTACTCAGCCTTTTCTTGAAATAGTAGATGATCATCTCCCTTGTCTGATGCAAAAGTCCCTGTTGTCACGTTTGCAAGTGCCCTGGAACGCAATGCTGGAGCGAGCAGGGGGCGCGCTGGGGCACGCGCTATGCTTGGAGGCGCTAGAGCGAGTCGTGCATTGGATCACGCTGCGGAGCGTGACGTGTCGCTGGAGCGCGCGACAGCGTAAATCTTGCCTTGTTCGATGGCCTTGGCGGGATTACGCTCCACTTGATCATGCAAAATCTCATTAGGGATCATGGGAAGCAAAGTGATGTGTTTTCCATTGTGCATGAACACATAATTGTTGAGAAAGCCATCGTGTAGGGCGTGCTTGTTGAATTGCCAAGGGCGGCCTAGAAGCAAGTGAGTAGCATCCATAGCAATAACATCACAAAGCACAGTATCATTGTAATAGCCAATATTGAAGGTGATGTGGCATTGCCTTTTTATCACATTGCCACCATTACCTTTGGAGATCCATTTGAGGCTATACAATTGGGGGTGAGGTTTGTCTCTAGGCCGAGATGGTCAATGACCTTCTCGTTGATGATGTTGCAACAACTCCCTCCATCAATGGTCACGCTGAGGTCGACAGTCTTGACCATGCAGCGAGTGTGGAATAAATTTTTGCGTTGATCCACCAAGGTGCCCTCTTTGGCTGTGAGGACATGGCGCGTGATGAGGCCTAAGTGAGTGCCTTCATCATCGACTGGCGCACTGCAGTAGTAGGCGTCGTTGTCGTTGCCATCAGCGGATGCGGGTGTGTCCTCCTTAGGGGGCACGTTGTCATCGTAGACCGGCTCGTCGTCGAAGGAATCGTAGCCAGCCTAGGAGAAGAGGACGCGCTGGTTGTTAGGGCAGTCGTGTTGCACGTGGCCATGTCCTTGGCATTTGAAGCAAATGCGGTCATGGGCGCGGTCGTCCTGGGGAGCACTGGAGCGTGCAGGCGTCAGCTGCGACGGCTGGAGGCATCGAACAGGGCCACGAAAAACTAGGGGGAAAATTATAACTTGGCTGACAACCATACCTGGGGTTCGTCCGCGAGCAAGTAGCCTTCTTCTTCTTCCTTTAACTCTACGCGTGTATTTCAATAGTTGTGTGTTGAGGTTCTTGATGTTGAGGATCTTGAGTTGCTCGCGAACCTCAATGTCAAGCCCTCGGAGAAACATAGATCGCATGGCCGAGGGAGCGGGATGCACTATAGCCTTGTGGCACATCTCCTCCAACTCGGCAAAGAAATCTTGCGGTGTGCGGGACCCTTGCGTCGCGAGGCGATCTTGAGGTGCATATCCTCCTTGTTGTCCTTTCTCTTATGCTGACCTACGTGCTATTTTCTAGAAAAATACAAATTATTGTATTTAATCGATGTTATATACTACTTCGATTAAAATATAACATCCCTGTTGTTTATAATTGAATATACATGTGCTTATCTATACAGTTACAGATGGCTTACATAAACTAGACTTGCCACTTGACGGTAGAGTTGACTTTAGATATATACAAATCTGTACATTTTTTCGAAAGTGATTGCTTTAAATCCTTTAATACGACCACTCAAATCTTGGAGAAATTACAAAGCTGACAAGGGCATAATGGTCAACATGTTAAAATTATAAATTTTGGGATTATTCTAATTTATACTTTCGATGTAAATTAATTGTTGTATTAGCTTTTCATTTTTATCAACTTTATACGTAGTTTTAAGTTTTCTCTCAAGTATTTTAATTTAGAATGAGATTTGGGATGGCTTATTTTATTAAATATTTTACTTCTAAACTCTTCCTTTACTGACAAACAAATATGGTGAACATTAAATATGTGGAAGGATTGAGAAAAATATTTAAGATTATAGGTGTAGTTAATACTTTTTTTAAATATTGTGTCCAAAACTGAAACGACAGTTATTTATATTGTTGTCGAAAATTTATCGAATCCATTTTACCGACCTGATCGACCCGCTTTTGAACCCGACCCGACTTGACCGAAACTTTTAATAACCCGAAGTTACCGAACCCGAATTTACCGAGACCGAACCCGACCCGATTAACGATAAATGTGGAGTATTAATAAAATATATATGATAAATGACATATAAATAATGGTAATATGCTCAATTATCCTAAAATAAAAAGAACAATATTGTACTTATATAATTTTTATAATTCAGAAATTTATAAATCAATGAAATATAAATTAAAATTATAAATAAAATATGATTTTTGTCTACTAATATCAATTACATTAAAATATTGAATTGTATTATTATTTTTTTAATTCATTTCAACCTATTTTGATAAATTTAAATTAGTTACTAACTATTTAATAATATTTAAATAGTGAACAAATGATTTAAAAAATGACGCTCTTGACCCGTTGGTCACTCGAACCTTCCGCTGACCTGTATTGACCCGACTCGGCTTGACTTATTATCCGAAATTGACTCGACCTTTTCTCAACTCAAACCTAAAATAACCAAACCGAACCCAACTTGACCGACATGATTGACGGTTCTTATTTTAGACCGGAAATAATATAATTCATACATGGCACAAGATAAGATGAGAGTAACTTGTCAATCTTCTATTACAAAAGGCAAGTAATTCACCCGCTTGAATAAGAATGGGTTTCGATCTCCTCATTTAATATATTATATTTTATTAAAGTATATTATTTATTATATTTTTAATAATTTTTTTATAATACTAAAGTAAAATATTCATAAGTATACGTGTCATCATCAAAATAAGCCACATAATATATTGTTACATGTTATTACCTCTGTTTTCAATAACCATGTCGTATTATGTTTCTGGTGATCTTATTTTTCTTTTTAGCATATATAGGATCTTGGTTTTCTATAAAAAAACAAATTATATCTCTAAATTGAGCACGATGTTGCTTTTACATCACAACTACTATGATACGTTTCATTTCTTTGATTTTTCACGTACTCATCTAATATATTTTGATAATTATATTATATTTATGTACATATATTTTATATATCAATTTTTTATATATCATTTTTTTGGTATTTATTTTTTAAAATATGACTTCATAATTTATATTATTTTAAAAATCATATCATATACATAATTGATAAATATATACTTTCTAAGAAAATTTACATTAATCGAAGTGATGATTATGTCATAAAATTTTATACCATAATAATAACATATTAATTTTTTTTATTAAATATATAAATAAATTTTAAAGAATATTATTATCAAATATAATATATATATAATATAAAAAACGTGTGCAAGACACGAAAAAATATACTAATTGGGTTAAAAGAAGAAATGGCAAACTTTAGTGACAAGGTGGAGATTTTGTTTTTTGTTTTTTACATAGTTAAAAATTAGGTGACAAGGTGAAGGACTTGACTTTGCTTAAAGGGTTAAGTTCCTACTTTCATTAACTCGGTTCACGTGGACCTCCACGTCTCAAGGCCCGCCCTTCGTAGATCACAAATATGTTTTGACTGAAAGAAGACATAAGAAGGTTACAATCAAAAAAAAAATTAGGTTACAAAGTACAGTACAATATTTTTAATGAAACCACATCAATAATTATAGTGCAAGTAAATTAATTAGGCAATAAGGGACAAAAACCAACGCAATAAGGGTTGCAATTGTAGCCATCCAATTGGAGTGCCACATCAAAGATCTTTGGGAAATCTTATCTTTTCTGACGAAAGATAAGATTTTTTTTTTATATATGACAAAATCCTAATATAGTGAAAGACATACCTAATTCATTATAATGTATGATTATTATAAGAGTCTTACAAGCTAAATGAATACTAAAGTTACACTTTAAAGTGCGATCACAATTTTGTTGTCATTTAAGATCATATGCAATGTAATTCATAATAGTACTCTGAAGCAGAATAGGAGAGATGTTGATTGTGGCCAGAAAATTAACAGTTTTGTTATTTTTCCTGTAATAGTGACTAATTTAAAAACCAAAAAAGTGGCTTAAAAGCATTGATATTTCGCAGATAATAGGTCTTATTTCCCAATAGATTTTCCAAATACCTCTAATAACGTTTATAATAGTTAAGTTATCTCCCTCAAGCATCAAAAACCTGATGTTGAAAGAGGTTGCCTACGAATACCTTTAATGTTGCAAGTGCCATGCCTTTAAGTGGAGAGGAGCAGATTAACTGCTTTCTGTTTAAGAAGACTACCTCTCCAAAATGATTTCGAAAGATAATGCCGATGTGTTAGGGAGAATTGTGTTTTACGGAAGCAATGAAGTTTAAATTTGTCCAATGTTCTACAAGTTTCAATCCGTCTCGTTTCCCTTGTTCTTTTGTTGTTGCGCTTGGTATTTGTATTTTGATGAGCTGATACAGACGCAATCCATTTTTTGTAATGGATAAGCGTAAGATTAGTGAGGTTAGTAGTTCTTGGTTGTGCGTGCCTGAAATTATGGAATTTTTATGTTTCCAAATATTCCACGAGAGAAAAAGAATAAGTTGTATGTTTGTGTTGGTTTTGCTGAAGTTGCTCATATTGGTCCAGAAATCCGTTTGATGGTGTAGCTTTTTCCAGTGAGTAATTGAAGATGTTGTAATGAGTTGAACATGAAAAGGCATTAAAAAATAAGTGATTTCAGTCTTCCGTCGTTTAATTGCAAAGAACGCATTGTAAAGGTATTCCCAAATAATGTATGTTTAGCGGTTCAATTGTGGGTAGTGAGTATGAGAGCGCTTTCCAAAGGAATTTTTTTATTTTACGCGGAAGATTTTCTTTCCAAATCCAGATTCGGAAATCTGGTTGGGAAGAGGATCGTGGAAGAGTTAGTTTGAGTTAAAGATATTGCACTTTTCAAAGAGAAACTCCCAAATGCTAAATATCTTGAAATCAGCTTGTCATGTATTTGTATATGTGGTATATATATGCAAAATTTTAGTAATGATATGAGGTGGAAGTATTCACTCTAGGCTCGCAATATCCTAATTTTTGTCATAAGTTATATATTGCGAGACAATTTTATTCAGCTCTTGTTGGTTAGAGTATGATGTTAAGATGAAGTTAGAAATTCAATGGTTTGTCCAAAATCTAATATGTGTGTCGTCGTCAACATGCCAAAGGATTCTTTTTATAATAATTCACGAATCTGCTGAAGTCTAGAGAACTGCCAAGAATCTAAATTTTTTTTCTTATAAGAAAATTGTGTCATTGCGTATGGTACGTTTCAGGGATAATGCGAATCCACATATTATCTAGTACAACAAGTATTTTCTAGAGAAGTTTCATTTGCATCGCATTGTTGATATTTGAAGAGTGATCTAAATTCAGTGCCCCAAAAGATTTAAAATCTTCTCCCAGTTAATTAGTGGATGGTGATTTGTGGATAATTTATTCCAAATGAAATCCTTATGTATTTTGTCAATATCCTGACAGATACCTTTAGGTAGTAGAAAACTTTGCATTAAATAATTTGTTTTGGAGAGGAGGTTGGATTGAATAAGAATTGTTTTGTCGACCTGGGAGTAGGGCTGTCAAAACTTGACCCGATCCGAATGACCCGTCCGAAACCGAACCCGTTCGATATCCGAAAAGAATTAAAATATTGTATATCCGAACCCGACACGACCCAAACCGACTAGCCCGAACCCAAAAATAACCCGAACGGACTAGCCCGTTATCAACCCGGTACCCGAAGTAACCCGACCCGAAATGACCCGAAAATCCGAAGTTGCGCGATCCGAAATCACCCGAAAACACGAAGTTACCCAATCCGAAATCACCCGAAGTTGTCCGATCCGAAATGACCTGAAAATCCGAAGTTGACTGATTTGAAATCACATGAAAACCCAAACTCGATAGCCTGAAATCACTGGAAAAATCAATGCCACTTGATCCTAAACATTCCTTATCGTTAGATCATAAACTTTCCTTATCGTTAAATCATAAACTCAAAGGTCTAGGTTTATCTTCACTATTTATCGTAAGAATCATCACTTACCAAAAGCCTTAAATATAGAACTCCAATGATAGGAGATTTTATAGTGAATATATATATTTATTGTAATTATGTTTGCCTTCAATCAAAAACCGGTTCCATCGAAATACATTTCAACCACATTTCGATTTATTCGAAATGTGATTCTTTTGAGATCGTAAACGGAATCTTATTCATTCGAACTCATATTCATCTGAATTCTAACTCAAAAGAAATATGATTTACACAAAATCTAGTTCAGTCATAATCCGAAATAACTCATCGAAACTGACCCGAATATCCAACTTCTCCCGATAAAATATACAATTGACTAGACCAACCCGAATTGGATTGAGTTGTCAAAATACATGTGAATACGTCATTAGCCGAGATTCGGATTAATCCGAAACCAAAATGACCCGACCCGAAACCGATCAGATTTGCCCGATAGACATCCCTAAGTTTGACCGAAATCCAAATTAACCCGACCGAAATTGACTCGAATACCCGATCTCACCCGTTAAATGAATATCCGATCCGATCCGACCCGACCCGATATGGTCCGACTTGTTATAATTCAGACATTGGCCCGAATCCGAACTGACCCGAATCCGAAATGACCCGACCCGAACTCGACCTGACCCGCCCGATTGACACCCCTACCTGGGAGAGGGAATTCACTTTCCATTTTTGTAATTGTTTTATAAAGTTCAAACTGGAATCTTTGAACATTTTATTATTTACCTTTTCCCTAACTATTGGAATACTCAAGTATTTTTCCATTTATATTGTAACTTGTATATGCTTGCTAAGGACTCATCTTGTTGACTATTAACATTGCAAGAAGTTTGGAATGTGCTTTTATGGTAATTGACGGATAAAGTTGATTTGCTTGTGAAATCATCAAGGAAATTTTTTGTGTAAAGCATATTAGTTTGAGAGGCATTGGCCAGAATAAGTATATCACTACAAAGTTTAAAAAATGAATGCAAGTACCATATCTAGTGAGTTGAATGTCAACTATTTGCTTAGGTAAATCAGAAGCCCGAGAAAGAGTACGAGCGAGATATTCCATGGATAACATGAAAATAAAAGAAGAAAACAGATCACCTTGACACAATCCATAGTAAGGATGAAAAGATCTCCCGGTTAATTATTAACAAGAACGGAAGAGGATGTATTGGTAATACAAGTCATAACGTGATCAACCCATGTAGTGGCAAACCCGACTTTACATAGAATTTGTTGAATAAAGTCCCACTTGAGCTTGTCGTATGCCTTTTCCATATCTAATTTGAGTGCCATCCAACCTTGTTTTTTTTTTTGTGAAAGGAGTGAAAAATCTCATGGGCAGTTAGAATGGTGTCTTGGATCAAGCGTCTAGGAACAAAATCACCTTGTAAAGGACTCATTAGTTTTGGAAAAAGTGGTCCTAGCCTATTGGACATTAATTTTGTGATAATTTTGTATGTAGTATTGTAGAGGCTTATCGGTCTGTAATGATTGATAGTGTTTGGAGTGTCCATTTTAGGAATGAGAGTAATAAATGATTGGGCACATTCGCGAAGAGGTTGTCCAAAGTGAAAGAACGATTATATTGCCGAGACAATTGAATTGCCCAAAGTGGGCCAGAATGTTTGGTAGAATTCAGCTGCAAATCCAGCCTAGGCCTGGTGTTTTGTCACGTGGTAATCCAAAAACAGTTTGTTTGATTCCAGATGTTGTAGATGGGCGACATAAAAATGCATTATCAGTGTCAGAGACTAGGTGAGGAATGATTGACAAATCTTCCTGGGTTACATTGTTTATATGTGGGTTTCGAAACCGCATTTCTAATTCGTTAGTAGTTGTTTGACAAATTAAGTTATCATCAAACATTGTAATTCCATCTAGTGATTGAAAAGTAACTATTTTTTTATAAGTTCGAATCTATGAGATGGTCTGGAAATATTATCGTTGAGGTCAACATTTTGGCAAGACTTAACCTTTGCACGTTATTTCCAGTAATTTATTTTGGACTTCCAATAATCTATTGTATTTAGTCAAGTGTATGTCATAGAGTTCTTGTAAATGAAAATTACTAATGTTATTCAGAAGTTGTATATGACGCTCTTGAAGTTTCGCCTTTGTTAGCTTAAGTTGTTCAAAAGTGTTGGAAGGGGCAACAGAAAAGTAGAAAGGGGCTTCTGGAGACGCCAGAAGCCCCTTTCAGGAGGATTCAGAAATTAAAGGATAAGTTTATCTCCCTTCAGTAGGAGGATTCAGGAATCGATGAATTTAGCCGTTACACTAGTGGAAAAAATCCTTATAGAGGCGGGTCTTTGGACACTTATTGAGGCGAACACCGTTCGCTTCAACTAAGGGGGCTGTAACAAGTAGAGGCACTTTTTGAGGCGGTAATTTTATGCCTCTAAAAGGACCTTATTGAGACGGGCCTCCTAAGCCCGCCTCAACAAGTCCCTCACTTTGGCGCCAAAATGAGGGACTTGTTGAGGCGGGCTTCGGAGGCCCGCCTCAATAAGTAAACACTTGTTGAGGCGGGCCTCTATAGGCCCGCCTCAACAAGTCCCTCATTTTGGCGGGAGTATATACTTATAGAGGCGGGCGTATACAAGCCCGCCTCAACAAGTAGACGTTGAAGATCAAGAACAACATCCATTTCAGAATAGGTTCCTGATTTTATTCACAGAATAATATACAACAAGCAACAGATTTCATCAGAGTACAGTCAGGTTCTCAACAACAGTTTACATGACAAGTAAAAACAAGTTCAATCCGATAATAAATACTTTGATGTAAAATACTGTGCCCATTGCTCACGAACAACATCCATTTCTTCATAAGTATACGATGTCTTCCTCTTAGGATATAGCTTCATAAAAAACACAGAAATTATTGACAAAAAACACAAATACTATCAATATATAGTTAGTTAAGTTACATACCTTATCTAGTCGGTCATTAGAGTCATAGAGTCCCGTGACTATATCTAACATGAACTTCATGACATAATAGCCACACTCGGTTCCGCCGCTTTGTTGAGCGCACTAATTACACAACATAAGGGGGCTGTCTTAGATACAAGGCCTTTGATTATAAATAAACAAACCTAAAGCGTATAAAATGCTATATGTACCTCTATATTGCAGACTCTCAACGTCTTACGTTTTGCTATTAATTTCTCGCACTTCCCACCGCGATACTTATACACTTGAAATGCCCTAGAAAATCAACATAATACACTCATGAAACTGATATTGTTAATATTCCAAAAAAAACTAATTCGTAAGCAAAATAACTTACAAATTCATGATTCCAGATGCATCAGTCGTTCTGTTGCCTTGACCTTTTAGAGAATCGAAAAGATAGACCTGTGCTCTAAATAGGTCTATCACGTACAGAATCCAATGATTTCTGCATCATTTAAAAGTAAATTGATAAATATTAATGATTGCTTAAAATACTAATTATATATGAAACTTATTGAAAACACTTACTCTTGATTATATGGGAGCAAAAACAATTTGGCACTGTTAGAATCTTTAATCGTATTCTTAACAGTTTCAGCATTGAACACACGTTGCAAGTAATTTGCTGGAACAGTTGCATCGGCCCTGATTCTAGTGCTTGACACCATCTCAGGACAAATGAACCCAATTCGAGAATTTTCAAATGCATATGTGTGATTGTCCAATAAATACCTGCACATTTAAAGGTATTTGATTAAACGATTATGAATGGTAATGTAAAAATGATTAAAGAAAAAACGATTAAGAATGATAGTTGACAATTAAAATATAAAGACTGATCAAAACATTTACATCATGTAGACTTGAATCACAGAAATGTTTAAGCACGCCCCCTTAAGGAACTCTTCTACATCGGATGCAGTGACGTATGTTTCTTGATCTCTCACATAATTCCAAACCGAGGCATCCAATGGGATGGGAGTACTATCATATATACCACCCGGCGCCGAAGACATAATAAAATGCAAGTATTTGCATGACTGGCCATGACCTCGAATTTCTTCGTTTTCTGCTTCCTTCCTTTTGGCGGCTGATTCTTCCGTTTTACGATCACAGCTACCAACCGCCTCTTTGTTGGACTGAGACTTAAGAGTTATTTGGACATGAAATTTCCAAAAAATAATAATGAAGTAACATTTGTATTATTGAGCACAAAGGTCTTACCTTTGTATTTTTGGCGCTGTCATCCACCTTTTTAGAGAGAAATGACTTGGACTTCTTTGTTGGGCGTGGAGTATAGTCCTATATATAGAATTATAGATGAGCAAGAGTGAGTAATGTGGTGTACATTATTATTGAGCACAAAGGTGTTACCTCGTCGTCTTCGAAAATCACTAAGCGGATCGGCCATTGCACGAAACTACCCTGAGCACCGCCTAAGTTAGTGAAACCATCACCCGTAGGTACCGGAAGAATATCATCATTATGTCCATCATAAACAAAATCAACTTGGACTTTGTAGTGATCAGGCTTCATCGGTGTAAAGTGTTGGGACGATGCACCGTTTGAGGGTTGTACCATATCATCCGCTACGAGCACTTTGTTACCAGAATCTTTATCCTCAAGGGCAAGATGGCATGGAGTCCTTTCCTGCATATAAAGTAAAATGAAAAATGCAATACTAAGGTTGCGGCATGTAATTTTAATTCATGTTATAAGAGGTCTTAGCATGAAGAGTTCATGACAATACTCAAACTCAATCATACCTTTAGCTCACGTGGTTGCGGTGTGGAATCAGGACAAGTGGTATAGGAAGCATTAACATTAAGTTCAAGAACGGGAGTAGAAGTGGAGTTTGGTTGATTTATATGTAACATGGAGCGTAGTTGCTTTTGGAGGGCCTCAGCCACCCTTTTATCTAATTCACCTTCAAACTCCTTTCTAATTTCAGCTTTGATCGATTCAATCAGATCTGATGAAGCTTCACTAGAACATTTTCTCCGTCGTTCTCTTGGACCGAAAGCAACTCTATAACCAACATTTCCACCCATTGCCTTGACACGGTCACGATGATCTTTTTTCCCAATAGCTTTGGTGAGGGCATCCTCATCATCCTCGAAAGTAAGGTTTCCTTTTTCTTCTTCTTCGATATACTCCTATAATGCCAATTAGGAAAGTATAAATTAGTTCATATTTCCAAGTCAATTTAAGTAAATATTCATTAAAAAAGCACTACTTACAACTTTTCTTGCAATTTCTACGGCTTCCTTATCGTTCGGGTTAACTTCCCACTTTCCATCCTTACTTCGAACTTGATGAGCCAAAACCCACTCCTTTGATCTATATTTTCTAGCTCTAGGAACCGATGAGTTCACTGAGGAGCTACTTGACAGAGATAAAGCTGCTTCCGATGGGAGTCGTCCTTCTTTTATCCACTCGTGTCGTTTTCTAATATAACCCGCCTGGCCGGTGAGATAAGGACTCTTGTTTAATACTGCACTTGCCCTTGCTTTCTCACTACAAGCCTGTCAAAAGGCACATAGATTTATAACCAACGATTTCCGCTGACTAGAAATCTTTAATAGTAAAAAGAAATAGCATTATTACCAATGACTCCGGCTTGTAATATTCTTTAAGAAAAACTGACCAATCAGCCTCTGTAATGTGGTGGTAGATTTCCCAAGGCATCTTGTTTGTAGGATATTTCGATAGCTTTTGCTTCTTAGTTATCCATCGACGCACCAACTTGCTCTTGAAATCTCTAAATCGTTTTGCCACACAAGAGTGAAAGTATTTTTCCCTTGATTTATCTACATCCTCAATGATGTGGAACATAAGCTGTGGATTTTTACAATTAGTTAGATTAATTGTTAATATAGTATATATTTAAAACAATTTAAAATGTCATTATACCTTGATCTCCTCCCAAAACCCTTGCCTCGTCTGCTCATCTATCTTTCGGTATTCTTTCTTGTTAATATTAATTCTTTGAGCACAACTCCCAACTTGCTTTCCGTATTCTTTCGACCACTCGCCATCAGGGACATTTAACTCATTAAACTCAAGGTGCATAGGCTTTTTTACTTGAACTCCTTTTGACGGACCACGCCCTTTAGCGATCTGTGTAATCGCGCTAACACCTTGTGATTCATGATCACCTTGGGTAGGGAGAATAGCATTTCCACTTTCGTTAGACATAGTGGCTAGAATTCCTGCAACAAGCACACAAAAAAATCTACCTAAATGTAAAAAAATAACTTATTGTAAAATAAAATTAACTTATTGTAAAATAAATGATCCTCAATCTCATCAATATCATCTAACCGCCTTATATTCTTACAATCATGGCATGGACAATAGATTTTTTCAGCTTTCGTACTCCGTTGGTGTGCTAAAGCACATCTAATGAACTCCTCAACCCCACTCAAGTATTGTGTCGTAGTATGGTCACCGTACATCCAAGGACGACTCATTTCTAGTAATAAATGCAAAACAAGGAAGATTAAATACTCATTTCTAGTAACTATCCCGCCAAGGGCCTAAATAGATAATAATACGCAACCAAGCAAGAAAAAATACAAACTCAACTATCCCGCCAAGGGCCTAAATTATGAATTCTATCCCGTCAAGGGCCTAAGGAATTAGGGTAGAAGTATTACCTTGACCCAATATCGATCCTTCAAGGCAATGCCCTTATCAGCCTGCAGAATGTCATTTCACCAATTAAATAAAGAATGTGATTCTTTTCACTTTTTCTTTATTTATATAGCTTTCCTTTTCACTTATTAAATTAATAAACCGTAAAAATGTGATCCTCTAGTATATTACATCCTCAATACATTATAATACATAGATTATGAGACTTTGTTTTTTTAATGTACAAGTCAACCGATAACAATAAGACAGTTTCGATCCCTTCTAGAAAACCCTTATCCAAAGGCAGAAAATATAGAGAAACCACTGCTGTAGGGGCATTTAATCAAACACCTTCAGTGTGCCGCATCAGAAAATTAACATTCTTAACTAAATTTATGATGAATATAAATCAAATCTTTTGCTCTTCATTTTCACAAACTGGAAGCCCAATCAAGGAATCAATTAGGAAGGGAAAGGACTATGTCATAAGGACTGATCTTAAGGATTATTCCGACAAACCGATTAAGCTTCTAACAGAGCCAAACCTTCCTGTTTTCAAAAAAGAGTGCAAGGACAAAAACATTTAAACACAAAACACACAAATTCAAAATTCATGATTAATGTAACAGAAGGCACAAGCTTTCAATAGGCAGAAAAAGACGAAGAAGAAGTATATAATTAAGATTGATGAAGTTGAGGTCGACGACAATACGAGCAAATTAAAGGGTAGAGTTTAGCGGAATTGGAGAAGTAAAATAGGGTGTTAGATGAGCTTACCAGCGGAATCGGGTGAGATTGAGGATGGAGTTTTGGTGAAACCTCGAGTGCGTTGTTGATACTTGTTGAAGGGAGTATTAGAGGGAGCTCGGCGAAGGGAGATGAAGTCGGAGCTCGGCGAAGACGGATACGAAGAGGAGATGAAGGCGCGCGTAGCTGTTTTTTTTTTAATTAGGGTTGAGCTTATAGAGGCGGGCCTAACAGGCCCGCCTCTATAAGTATTGGTATAATAGAGGCGCGCCTTACATGCCCGCCTCTATTGGACATACTTATTGAGGCGGGCTTTAAGAGACCCGCCTCAACAAGCTTTAATTGAGGCGGGCTACTTGGCCCGCCTCAATTAGTTAGCATTAGAGGCGGGCCTTACCCTGACCCGCCTCTAATACTTTAGCGGGAAATGTTTTTTCGGATACTTGTTGAGGCGTATATTAATTTTCCCGCCTCAAAAGATGTTTTTGAGGCGTATAAATTAATTATCCGCCTCAAAAACCAAAAAAAGTGATTGCCTAAGTCGTTGTTGAGGCGTATTGAACTATGTACGCCTCTAAAAGGGAGCCTCAAAAAGTGTTTTTTCCACTAGTGTTAGACGCTTGAATATTTGAATAAAGAGCTTGATCAAAGAGAAACTTCTTGCTCAAAACACTGGAAAAGAGTACAATTGTATTCGGGTTTTTTGATCACAGGCGTAGTGTGTGTTACATTAGGAATCTTATGGTATTTATATAATTTTGCAACTAATCCGGTAAAGCTTCCCCGAGGTACGTGGGAGACGTTGGACTGCCTACCAGTCGTTCTAGATTCTCTCCAACGTCTCGCAGCGTCTTCATCGCCTTTGCCCAAGTCCGTGAGTTTTCCTGCGTCTTCAAGTGATTGGGCCGATCCACTTCATTTAAAAATTGACGGCCCAACAATTGCCCCAAAGTTAACTGGGCCGATAAAAAAGGTTTCCATGGGGCAGTTAACTTTCCTTTTCTCTCTCTCTTGACGCAATCTTTTATGGCTGATTTTTCTACATGCGAAGACGACGTATCATCTTCTTAGTGGACCATCGTTTTGTCCATCATGTCAATCGGTTTCACTTATTTAAATTGGCAACCGGCGATCTTACTTATTACTGCCTTTCTTCCTGCAAAAAAGCTTTTCTTTTCCAAGGTAAAAATTCAAATTCTTACCGTTTCTTTCTTGTTTGATCTTCTATGCCATTTTCAAATTCTTACCATTTCTTTCTAGCGAAGAAGATAGCGACTTCGCCCCCTTAGAGTTCTTGAGTCCGGATGATTCTTTAGTTGGGACTGTAACTCAACCGTAGTTGGAGAGGATCTTGGAAGTGGGACAATTTCCCGCCCGGACGGTGGTGAGTCTTTCACATCCTTGCGAACGTGTCGGGAAGGTTGGGTCTGTTTCTTTGAGTATCTTCTTCGAATTGGTCATTCTTTACCCTTTTCATGCGGATATGGTGATAGCCACTCTTAAGATCGATCTTAGAGAACAAGGTGGCACCATGAAGCTCATCTAGCATGTCATCAAGGCGAGGGATTGGGTGGCGGTACTTGACCGTGATTTGGTTGATGGCTCAACAATCCACACACATTCGCCAAGAGCCATCCTTCTTGGGCACAAGGATCACGAGCACAACACAAGGACTAAGGCTCTCACGGACATATCCTTTGTGCATGATTCTTGAACTTGACGTTGGAGTTCCTTAGTCTCTTCGGGGCTAGCACGGTATGGGGCCCGATTTGGCAAAGAAGCGCCCGACACAAAATCGATTTGGTGTTCGATTCCGCGCACTGGGGGCAAGCCAATGGGAAGCTCATCGGGCATCACATTTGAAAATTCCTGCATCAAGATAGCAACTGCAAGGGGTAACTCTAACAAATCAGTATGTGACTAGGCTAAAGTCGTTATGCCTATCAAAGAATCCCTAAAAACCTAACTAAGTATAGCAGGTAAGTAAGGGTCAAACCTAAGGAAATCAAATGATCTATCTCTATGTAAGAAAGCAAGTTACCAACTAGGAACTGGGGGGGGGGGGGGTATTGTTGTTTGATTTCTAATATTACTAATGAATTAAAGCAGAAAGTGGTTAAGATTGTTGTAAATATGAGTGTGAGGGCACTTCACCTAATAGATATCCACACTCCAGTATGATAGGTTGATCATTGATTATCTCAAGTTCATTCAATCCTATGGTTGTTCCTATTCCGATCTTATGTATATTAACAAGTCAACCAGCCTTGAAAATACTAACTATTAAACAATCAAGAAACCATCAAGATTCAATTTAACAGCAGCAGTAGGCATAGGAATTAAGCAGGATACATGCAACACTTAACAACCAGTCACTATTCAACATGCAATCAATTCTCTTCACAATAAACATTCACAACCAGTTCCTGTAAATTATGGTTGTTACTCTAGATAAGGAATTTCAACCAGAAATAACCAAATCCTAGCAATAGAAAATTACTAACATCAACTAGTTGCACAGGCTAGCGAAATCATCAAGATTCAATAAAGATAAGTTCAAAGAGAATTAATACAACCCAAATAAAATAGAACAAGAGTTACAATCTCACAACCAAATCAACTGAAGGCTTCAATCGTCAGGCAAAACAAAGGTGTTTAGTTCCTTCTCATGGTTTGTAAGCAAAAACTAAGAGAAAGAGGCAGTGTAAAACTCAAAATTGAATAATAATTCTCAAACTAGGTTTTTTCTAAAACTTAAACACCTACTATTAATAATAATATAATAATAATAAGTCTAGAAACAAAATATAAAAATGGAAAGCCAGCCCATGATCCGCGGCAGCGGCTAGAACATCCGCGGTCGCGGATTGGCCTCTATAAAAGCTCCTCGTCCAGTGATGAATCCGCGGGCGCGGGTGTGATTTCCGCGGTCGTGGATTAGCATATGTCTTTAATCTTCAGCTTCTCTTCTGCATTCGAGGCTCTAGCTCCAAGTCTTCTAAAATTCTCTATATTTTTTCACTTCAACTCTTCTCTTCCGAATCACAGAATTGCCTCTAAAACGCCTCCAATCATCTCCTAAACTATGCTAATAATTCCTAGTTATGCTATACAAAGTACAACGTATCAGTATGGACAATAAAGCACGGGTTAGGTACTAGGAGAAAGCACGGACGTCGGTCGTGCAAGATAGGCGCCAGGTGGCATTGGCGGGCCATGAGGAGTCGGGGCTCGCAAGTGCCCTTGATGGGTGCCGAAGACGGTAAGGCACCTAGGGCGGGGCCAGAGAGCAGAGCCGAATATGTCTTGGCCTTGGCCGGTGGCTGGCCTAGGCGCTGCGGTGTAGCGGCTTCACGGCTCGGAAGGCTCTTGCCCTTGGCATTCTCGAGCGCCTTCATACGGTTGCGGTCCACTTGGTCTTGCACAATCTCCTTCGTGGACATCGGAAAGAGAGTCACCTTCTTCGAGTTGTACATAAACACATAGTTGTTAAGAAACCCATCATGGAGCGCCTTCTTGTCAAAATTCCAAGTACGACCCAAGAAGAGGTAGCTGGTGTCCATAGCAATCACATCACATAGCACCTTGTTTCGGTAGTAGCCAATGGAGAACTCAATGAGGCATTGGCGGTGAACCATAGCATTGCCCTTTCCCTCGGAAATCCACTGAAGGCTATACGGTTGTGGGTGCGGAGTGGTAGCCAGATTGAGGTGTTTGATCACCTTCTCATTCACGATGTTGCAACAACTCCCACCATCAATGATGACGCTCAACGAGGAAGTTTGGACCAAGCAACGAGTATGAAAGAGATTTTCTCGTTGGTCCAAAAGGATGTCCTCCTTGGCGGTTAGGACACGGCGGGAGACAAGGCTCAAAGGGGTGCCGTCAGCCTCGTCAATAGCGTCACAAAAATACTCCTCATTTCCGGCCTCATAGGTGGCGTCAACATGGTGCTCGGCTTCATTGGCCTCAAACTCATCATCAAAGGACTCATAACCAGATTGAGCCATGAATAGTACTTTTTTGTTGTTCGGGAAATCCCGTTGCACATGTCCTCGGCCCTGGCACTTGAAGCAAACCCGATTACGAGCACGTTCCTCGATGGTGGCGCCAGGACTGCCGGTTGGTGCGGCACCGCGAGCAGGAGGTGTGGCATTGGTGGGCACCTTGGACGGGTAATGAGGGTGAGTGGGGACCGAAGACTGGGTAGGTCCAGAGGGAGATGCGGCCATGGAGGGGCCAAACCTTGAAGCCGAATTGCGGGACCATGCGGCCTTCTTCCGTCTCTGGAGCTGGTTGTGAATTTTCATGGCCGTGTGGGTCAAATTGTGAATATACTTGATGTTCAAGATCCGGAGTTGGTACCGGATATCAACATTCAACCCACTCATAAAGGTTGTGCGCATAGCCGTGGGCGACTGATGAACACCGGCCTTGTGGCACAAATCCTCGAGCTCAGCAAAGTACTCAAGGGGTGAACGGATTCCCTGTTGGGAGAGGGCAATCCAAAGGCGCATCTGCTCAGCATAATCTTTGGGGACGTACTTCTTGGTCATCACATACACGAGGAGTGGCCATGTACAAATGTTGGGCAAGTAACTCCTCCTCCGCTCGTTCCTGAGTCGGTACCACCAAGAACGAGCATTGTCGGTGAAGTGTAAAGTAGTTGCGCGCTCTGACTCTTTCCCCCTCGACATATCTGCAATGGTCGAAGGCATCCTCGGTGGCCAGTTTCCACTCAATAAACATGGATGCATCATACTCGCCGGCAAAGTGTTCAAGCTTCACCTTGATTTCGTGATGACGAGCTAGGAACCGGCTCATGGATGGGTCGCGGTCTCGGGGCCGCCCATGACCGCAACAGGGGCGCTGAGGCTCACGAGCGGGCCGCTCATCGGAGTCCCACTCAGAATCATCGGATGGGTCATGGTGGTGTTGAGGGAGACCATGATGCGCCTCTGGAATCCAGTCAGGATCATCATGTGGGCTAGGTCGACGACGCCCTCATTGGCCGCGAGGGCCGGGATGAGCCGGGGGATACCAATCATCATCATGATATTCATCAAAGATTTCACCGATCGGACCGTTGTACGGCCTTTCATTGGAGGCAACTTGCAAGTTCTCATCGTCGCCCTCAAAGTCTTGGTAATCACTTCCATAGGCCGCGTAGCTATTGCGGCCACTAGATGGGAAGCGCCTAGCAAAGCGCTCTACAACCTTGCCACGGTCTCGAGTATCCACATAGAGGAGAGGATCCTCGGAGCTGGGTCATAGTCATCACCGGTTGGGTCACGTCCCACGAAATGGCTCGGGCGGGAGTAGGATGCCCTAGGGTCGTGGCGATCACGATGGTTGACACGACCAGGGTGGCTGTCGACTTGAGACCTCAAGGGACGGGGAAGCGCTGGGTGACGCGAGGTCGAGGGAGCCATGGGATCTTTGTCTCGGAATAAGGCATCTCCTTCTCTAGCTTGAGCCTCGACGGCCGGGTCCACAAAAAGTTGTGGTGGCGGACCCGTGGGCATCAGGGTCCTGGATTCTTAGACGGTACGAAGCGCGGAACTTCGGCACGTAACTCAGCAACGAGGGCTTGGAGGCTAGCGGTGCCCTCGGACGAGGAACGGTTTGCTACTTGCTCTTGGTTGCCAACGGGTGCTTTGTCATGCTCGACATTGGGATCCATGGAAACCGAACCTATTGTGATCATGCACACACTGGAATCAAAGTAATGAAAGGCAAGAGAACCTAACGACAAACCAAGTCCTTGTCACAAACGACCCAAAATTTGGCGCTCAAGGGCCGAGAACTTTGGGCAAGCGTGAGGCGGATTAGGCTTGACGTAAGGCTAGAAGCAATGAAGTAGCAAGCAATGATTCACACAAGCGTCGTGATGCACAAAGAGTCAACAATGATTTTCACGTGTTATAAGTAATTCTTCATGAAAGATAGCAAGACAAATCAAACCTTTTACACGTGTTGCAATTTAGACAATGGAAGGGAAGGAAATGGAAACCTTGCGCTAAGCGGGGGATCTTTGCCCTTTTTTTTTTGAAAAAGACGACGCAAGTTTTTTTTTTTTTGAAAGAAGTCACACAAACTTTATGTTGTTGTGTGATTGGAGATAAGAAGAGACAAACAACTAATAAGGAAGAAAAGCAAGCACAATTTCAATTAAATTAAATCTAAGACATGAAAAGCATTCAAGACAACTTTATGCAAAGTTATCTACTTGCATGAATAACTATATGCTACTCGGGACACGGGAGTCTTCAAATATTTTTTTTTACCTTGGAAATGGACGGTCAAGCAATGAAGAATCACGCTTTAACCGCACAAGTGAAGGTAAACGGTAATGGATGGGCACAAAGTGAAGAATCACGCATGCACCGACCTTACGAGGAGAACCAAGGCAGAAGCAATGAATATATATTAACAAACTTAGAAACGGGATTGAGTGCCAAAATTTAAAGATCGAAAGGAACAAGAAACTTAGCTTGAGGAATGTATCTGATACCAATTGATGCGATCGATCCCCGTGGAGCAAGACCGATCTAGATCCGGACCATTTGTTCTTCCCAAGCAAGCACTCGTTCTTCGCGTTCTTCGTGTTCTTGGCTTTCTTCAAGAACTCCTTCAAGGAAAACAACGTTATGTTCCCCTTTTTTGGGTTTGGCGGATCAAACCCTTGGCGGCGGATGGGTGGAGGGGTTCAACGTTATGAACACCCGAGGTGGTGGAAGGAGGCCAACGTTATGGCTCCTTAGAGAACTTTGAGAAAAGGCTAGAAACCCTTCAAAGAGAGAGAAAGGTGAAGCCAAGGGACAAACTAGGAGTGACTCTCAACTATGTTTGTCTTAACTTAACTTGAGAAATACAATGAGAGTTCAAGCCTATTTATAGAAAAACAAGGGGAAAACTAGGGTTGAAGAGGAAACCCTAATGGCCTTGGGCCTAAGACATCAAGGCCCAACCCATTACATCATTCTAAAATGGGAAAGCAAAACATAACAAGCAAAGCTATAAATGGTAAGTGGGCCAGGGGCGGAATCATAAGATAACCTCCTAGAAATCAAGGGTCGAAAGGAAAACCCATGAACAACTTGGCTCGGACCCGAAGCTCGCAAACATGCGGGTGACTAGAGATTGAGTAGCTCTGGCAATGCTTCTAGCACGGGCTCTAGTCATCGTCCCATCGGAACGCACCCTAAGGAGGTCCTCTTCGTCTCTCGCCATCATGGGGGTAGGCATGGAGTCATCATTCTCCCCTTCTTGGCTGTGAAGCGTCCTCGCTTCGTCCTCGTCGTACTCGGGGGGAGCATATGGAGAGAGATCTGAAACATTGAAGCTCGGATGGGCACCATACTTGTCTGGCAGCTCGAGGCGGTATGCATTGTCACCAAGGCATGCCAAAATGCGGAATGGTCCATCGCCTCGTGGATCTAGCTTGCTGCGATGCTTGGAGAAGCACACCACCTATGCCGTGGTTGAAGGCATCACATTCCACCTCAAAGGTCTTGGAAAAATTTGGCAGCTGAAGCAAGGGAGCATTGCATAAACGATCCTTGAGTGTAGTGAATGCCACCTCATGCGCATCACTCCACTCCACTGTAGCTCCCTTCTTGGTCAACTCATGCAGTGGTGCGGCAATTGTGCTGAAATCCCACACAAAACGTCGGTAGAACCCAGCCAAGCCAAGGAAAGAACGGACAATGGTGGCCGTTGTTAGCTGAGGCCACTCTCGAATGGCGCGCACCTTCTCTTCATCGACGAGCAAGCCATCGCGTCCCACCACGAAACCTAGAAAGATAGTAGAAGGGGCACAAAAAGAACATTTGGAAAGGTTAGCAAATAGTTTCTCCTTTCAGAGGCATTCGAGCACGAACCTGAGATGGCTAACATGTTCTTCCAAACTCTTGTTGTAGATCAGGATGTCGTCAAAGTAGATGACCACAAACTTGCCCAAATAAGCCTGGAGAACCTGGTTCATGGGGCGCATGAAGGTGCTTGGGGCATTGGTGAGGCCGAAAGGCATTACGAGCCACTCATAGAGACCGTACTTGGTCTTGAAGGCAGTCTTCCACTAGTCGCCCTCCTTCATGCAGATCTGGTGGTAGCCACTCTTAAGATCGATCTTAGAGAACAAGGTGGCACCATGAAGCTCATCCAGCATGTCATCAAGGCGAGGGATTGGGTAGCGGTACTTGACCGTGATTTGGTTGATGGCTCGACAATCCACACACATTCGCCAAGAGCCATCCTTCTTGGGCACAAGGATCACAGGCATAGCACAAGGACTAAGGCTCTCACGGACATATCATTTGTCCATGAGTTCTTGAACTTGATGTTGGAGTTCCTTAGTCTCTTCGGGGCTAGCACGGTATGGGGCCCGATTTGGCAAAGAAGCGCCCGACACAAAATTGATTTGGTGTTCGATTCCGCGCACTGGGGGCAAGCCAATGGGAAGCTCATCGGGCATCACATTTGAAAATTCATGCATCAAGGTAGAAACCATAGGGGGTAACTCTAACAAATCAGTATGGACAATAAAGCAAGGGTTAGGTACCAGGAGAAAGCACGGACGTCGGCCATGCAAGATAGGCGCCAGGTAGCGTTGGCGGGCCATGAGGAGTCGGGGCTCGCAAGTTCCCTTGATGGGTGCCGAAGACGGTAAGGCACCTGGGGCGGGGCCAGAGAGCAGAGCCGAAGATGTCTTGGCCTTGGCCGGTGGCTGGCCTAGGTGTTGCGGTGTAGCGGCTTCACGGCTCGGAAGGCTCTTGCCCTTGGCATTCTCGAGCGCCTTCACATGGTTACGGTCCACTTGGTCTTGCAAAATCTCCTTCGGGGACATCAAAAGGAGAGTCGCCTTCTTCGAGTTGTTCATAAACATATAGTTGTTAAGAAACCCATCATGGAGCGCCTTCTTGTCAAATTGCCAAGGACGACCCAAGAGGAGGTGGGTGGTGTCCATAGCAATCACATCACATAGCACCTTGTCTCTGTAGTAGCCAATGGAGAACTCAATGAGGCATTGGCGGTGAACCATAGCATTGCCCTTTCCCTCGAAAATCCACTGAAGGCTATACTGTTGTGGGTGCAAAGTGGTAGCCAGATTGAGGTATTTGATCACCTTCTCATTCACGATGTTGCAACAACTCCCACCATCAATGATGACGCTCAATGAGGAAGTTTGGACCAAGCTACGAGTATGAAAGAGATTTTCTCGTTGGTCCAAAAGGATGCCCTCCTTGGCGGTTAGGACACGGCGGGAGACAAGGCTCAAAGGGGTGCCGTCAGCCTCGTCAATAGCGCCACAAAAATACTCCTCATTTTCGGCCTCATAGGCGGCGTCAATATGGTGCTCGGCCTCATTGGCCTCAAACTCATCATCAAAGGACTCATAACCAGATTGAGCCATAAATAGTACCTTCTTGTTGTTCGGTAAATCCCGTTGTACATGTCCTCAGCCTCGGCACTTGAAGCAAATCCGATCACGAGCACGTTCCTCGATGGTGGCGCCAGGATGGCCGGTTGGCGCGGCGCCGCGAGCATGAGGCATGGCATTGGTGGGCGCCTTAGACGAGTAATGAGGGAGAGTGGGGACCGAAGACTGGGGCGGTCCAGAGGGAGATGCGGCCGTGGAGGGGCCAAACCTTAAAGCCGAATTGTGGGACCACGCGGCCTTCTTCCGTCTCTAGAGCTGGTTGTGAATCTCCATGGCCGTGTGGGTCAAAGTGTGAATATCCTTGATGTTGAGGATCCGGAATTGGTCCCGGATATCAACATTCAACCCACTCATGAAGGTTGTGCACATAGCCGTGGGCGACTGGTGAACACCGGCCTTGTGGCACAAATCCTCGAGCTCAGCAAAGTACTCAAGGCGTGAACGGATTCCCTACTGGGAGAGGGCAATCCGAAGGCGCATCTGCTCAGCATAATCTTTGGGGACGTACTTCTTGGTCATCACCACTACTACAAAATAGTCAATATATCTCGTCAGAAATACCCCGGGCGTGTAAAATACGAGGTATAAAGCCTTGAAAATTGGACAATAAATTATATACACCGTATGGGTTAAATATCCGGGGTATAAAATCAAAACAAATCCTGGAAAATCCCAAATACCTCATATATCTTATATCCGGGGTATTTTGATGAATATATACACCGTCGGCATAAACTCCCGAAATATTAGACATGAAAATAAATTTCACTTTACTTTTAGAACCTAATTAAACCTAAATCGATATCATCTCCTACCTAGCGCTATGTTATTCATCGTCTCGTACCTATGCTGTTCTGCGCCGATCCTGCTCGTCGTCACTAGCCTCCTCTTCGTCGGCGTCTGGTCACCCTCGTCTCCTAGCTCTGCTGTGGTGGTTCGCCATTGAAAGTGGTGGTCAGCTTCGTCTTCTTCTAGTACGTCCGGCCATTTACTGTTTAATTTTTGCGCCTTTGTCTTCTTCGTCTTATTTTGGTCACCATCCTCCTCTTCCACTTTACTGTTTAATTTTTGTGCCGTGGTTCTTCAATTTCTGCTCGATGTGGTTCTTATCCGGCCGTTTATGCTCGCCGTGGTGGCAGGTGGCCTTGGTGGTTCTTCAATTTCTGCGCAGTACGTGGTCACCATCCTCCTCTTCCACTTTACTGTTTAATTTATGCGCCGTGGTTCTTCAATTTCTGCTCGCCGTGGTTCTTATCCGGCCATTTTTGCTCGCCGTGGTGGCAGGTGGCCTTGGTGGTTCTTCAATTTATGTGCAGTACGTGGTGTTCTTCAGTTGGAAGGTGGTCAATTTCCGGTTTCTACTTGAACTGGTTCTTCAAGGTCATTTATGCGCCGCCATACGTGGTGTTCTTCAACTTTTTTTTGTGAATTTACTGGCTCTAATTAATTATACTGTTTTTTTAGGGTTTCAGTAATTTCTACCTCTTCAATTTGTTGCATTATAGGTAAGTTCCAATTCAATCTTCAATTTCAATGTTCTTCTTGCAATTTGTTGTCAATTTGTTCTTGCATTTGATATATCCACCTTCCAACTGTATACTTCTTTGTGTTTTTTTCTTAATATATATCTAGAAAATGGATCGTTCATGGATGTCGATAAAAAATTGCTCTGTAGTTAAATATGAAAAAGGGGTGGATGAGTTCATTAAATTTGCACTTGACCATGGTTGTGACCCTACTAGAATGATATATCCATGCAAGGATTGTTATTACTCCAGGCTTATTAAGGTTGATGAGGTTAGAGAACATCTTATTTTTTGGGGTATCATTACTGATTACACATGTTGGATATGGCATGGAGAGAAATCAATGATTCCTTAAGTTAAATCTCATTTTTTTTAGGGATTTAAGTCGTTGCTAACAATATGTTATGATTGAAGGATCAATTTTTTGATCAAGAATCAAAAGGAGAGTTTGTTTCAGTTGGGAGAAAAGATGTGTTGGCAATGGCCTTGGGTAAAGAAGAGCATCCAGGACGTGTGATAGGAGCTGGCCAGGATGTAAATGTTAGTGATTATTTCGGTCATGCATCGCGACGTGCATCATCATCTCGAATGCATGTAAGGGAAGATGTAGTCAACGAGGCAACTAAGAGGCTTAAAGAGAGCTTGAAGGCTGAAATTGAGGCTAGCATCAAAGAGAACTTGAAGGCAGAGAGACAAGCATCAAAACAATTTATTCAAACCTTGTTGGAAGAGAGAAAATAATACATTCCATATAAACCACTTCCTGAGATGCCAGCATTATCTTTGTATACATCGGATCCTAAAATTCCCCCAAGTGGCAAAGGATCATGTTCAACCATGGATGATCCTATATCCGCATCACAGTTAGATGTAAGTACTCCAAAAATCTGAAATAAATTAAAGGATAAATCCTAGAGTAATTGTGATTGATGAGGCAATGCAATATTAAGTATTGTGGTGTATACAGGGTACAAGACAATGTCGTCTATTTTGGCCCAACAAGGACAATGAGGTGGCAGAAGGGGTTGTGTATCATTCCTCACAAGATATTGTTATGTTGCACAATCGCCCTTTGAAAAGTGGTCAAGTAAAGGTTTCAATAGTTACTCCTGTAGAAGCTGCCAAAGGAGTAGAAGTGCCATTCCCTACTGATGAAGCTTGTACTGTGTTACAAGCTGTAGGCCAGTTTATTGCATGGCCTATACATCTTGTGTTGCCTGTTGAGGTAAGCTATCAAATATTCTCTAATTAAGACCTTTAATTAATTATTTATCCGATATATGCATGTTATATTACTTTGTTGTTTTTATTGATTCATGAGGCATCAATGTAATGTTTGAAGCAGAAAGATATGACAAATTCAGTGGCAAAGAATCTTGGCAACCTCATGGATATGGATCCAACTCCAAGTATTCTTGATGATTTTTGATGGATGTTGGATGAATTTGTTGATAGTCCACTACAGTATGTCAAAATTCCCAAACACCTTTTCAGCAATGACCATCCTGATATTTCCATTGGAATGGAACACGTTCAAATATGGCTTGACAAGAAAGAGATAGACATGTGTCATGTTTCTATATATTTGAGGTTAGTTTTTTAAAAAGTTATGTTTTTTTTTCACTGTAATATATTGGTTTGACACACATTTTGTTTTTGTAGTTATTTGTTCGAAACTCATTGTGAAGGTGTCAGTGACATGTTTGGATTTCTGTGTCCAAGTTTAGTTTCCTTAGATGGTGGCAGCCTTAAAGATCGGGCTACTTACATTGCAAATGCCATGAAAGGCAATATCGAAAATCGAATCTTTTTTGCACCATATAAATCTGGGTGAGAACTCTATTCTTCTTATGATTTTACATTACTTAAATATAGTTTATGCATACTCATTCTAATGACCTTATATATAGGCAACGATGGGTGTTGTTAGTATTGAATCCTCACTGTGGCTATGCATATTGGATTGACCCATTGGGAAAAGGACAAGAAATGGATGCAGATCAGCTAATTGACCTGTAAGTATCAATTTTAGCTTTGATTAACACAACTCAATTAAATTTTAATGTAAGTCATATGTAGTGATCATATACTTGTCTTTTATATAGGAGTTATACTTTCAAATTTACCAATCTTCAAAAGATGAAGCCTCGAAAACAACCTTTGTGGCAAATTGTACAGGTTAAGCGCGATTTTGTTCTTTATTTACATCATCGTAGAATGAAATTAATTATTATGTATATGAAATTACATAACTTTATATATACTTGTCTCATTGGTTGTAGTGCCCACGTGAGCAAAATTTGATTGATAGTGGATATTACATCTTCAGATTCATCAAGGAGATAATGCGAAGAAAAAGTGTTTCCATCCCAAAGATAGTATGTCATTGAAATTATTCTTATAACACTATTTTTATTGTACTTATATGCAACTATGTTAGTCATTTTATTATTTTTTGTAGTGGTATGGTAAGAAGGACAGCTTCTCTGAAAGTGAAATTGACGAAATTAGAAAGGAATGGATCGAATACTTGCTTCGTCTCATCTTTTAGGTATGTTGGTAAATAGCATGGTCTCATTTTGAACACTTTGATTATGGTTGAGGTTCAAATGAAGATGTTCTTTGCTGCTAAAAGTATTATTCTCTCTCTCTCTGACATTGATTTTTTACTAAGTGCATAACAAATTTTCGTTAATTTCTTTTCCCTTAAATATTCTGAATAAAACACATTCTAGTTATAAATAAAGTATTACAAATAAAGTATGCTAGGAATTAGATGAGTGTAAAGAGACGGAAACGGTGCTTTATATCCACTTGCAATACTAGAACTGTCAACAAAATGATGATAGCTGTACAAGATGAGTTCTTATAAGGACACAAAAATAAGGCCCTTTATTTCTACATACACAGGCATGTTCCTCGACACGTATTATAGCATGCTAGCTGGTTGTTTTTTGCTTCGTCTCATCTTGTTGTTCATATTATCAGTTTTTGGACTTGTTTACCTTGTTGCATGTAGTTAGTACTCTTTTTTGGATGTCGTAGTTTTTTATGTGATGGCAATGCAAGGTTGTTTTTTGTATGTTTGTTGTATCAATTGATTAAGCATGTTATTCTCTTTTGCATGTTATTTTTTTGTTGGATAACTTGGAGAAAAACAACAAAAGAAAGTGGTTGATGGCGTTTTCACAATCCTTTGTTATATGGGTTTTTCCTGAATTCTAAAACAATTATTAGGTTTGTTTACCTAGTGACTATGCTTAGCATAAGTGTTGACAAATATTATACTTAGTTGGTTTAATTTCTTTTTGTGCGCTAAGATTGCACTGAATGTTTGATACAATTGGTATTTTGGTTTGATATATGAAAGACGTTCTGGGTTTGCTTGGATATGTACGTGTTTGGATATATGGTTATATAGGTGGAAATTATGTGAAAATAAACAGATATGAAACTCTACGGAAAAATGTATTATACCCCGGAGATTGGTCCGTGATATAAACATCATCCACTGATTTTGACAATATAACACTGATGGAAGTCCGGTGTATATACAATATAACACGGATGTTCACCCGGGTTATATACCATATAACACGGATGGAAAAATCACACCACAGAAAAATGTTTTATACCCCGGAGATTGGTCCGTGATATAAACATCATCCACTGATTTTGACAATATAACACGGATGGAAGTCCGGTGTATATACAATATAACACGGATGTTCACCCGGGGTATATACCATATAACACGGATGGAAAAATCGGTGGATGCTGTTAATATTCACATATACCCCGGTGCCAATTTGTGCACATATAACCCGGAGGTACAATCGCCGAGGTATATACCAACCAAATACCTCGGTTTATAAGAGGTAAATACCCCGGATAATTATTATACCCGAGGTATATATACCGAATATACCCCGGAGTGTTCTCGCATACTAAAAAAAGGGGCTCAAACCATAAGGTATATACCCCGGGCGTTTTTTTTCAAATAACCGGGGTATATAAGTTTTAACTATATACCTCGATCAGCTATAACCCGGATTACATCCGGGGTATAAAGCTAGAAACGCCCGGGGTATATTGACTATTTTGTAGTAGTGCACATACACGAGCTGTGGCCATGTACAAATGCGGGGCAAGTAACGCCTCCTTCGCTCGGTCCTGAGTCAGTACCACCAAGCACGAGCATTGCCGGTGAAGTGTAAAGTTGTCGCTCTGACTCTTTCCCCCTCGGCATATCTGCAATGGTCGAAGGCATACTCGGGGGCCAGTTTCCACTCAATAAACTTGGATGCATCATACCCGTCGGCAAAGTGTTCAAGCTTCACCTTGATTTCGTGACGACGAGCTAGGAACCGGCTCATGGATGGGTCGCGGTCTCGGGGCCGCCCATGACCGCGACGGAGGCGTCGAGGCTCACGAGCGGGTCGCTCATCAGAGTCCCACTCAGAATCATCGGATGGGTCATGGTGGTGTTGAGGGGGACCACAATGCGCCTCTGGAATCCAGTCAGGATCATCACGCGGGCTAGGTCGACGATGCCCTCGTTGGCCACGAGGGCCGGCTCATCCCGCCGGGACGGTGGCGAGTCTTTCGCGTCCTTGCGAACATGTCGACTGGTGTCGGGAAGGTTGGGTCTGTTTCTTTGAGTATCCTTTTCGAATTGGACACTTTTTACCCTTTTCAAACCTTTTTCGGAACTTCTTAGTTGAATTGAAACTCATTCCTTGTCAAGTCATGCCTCATGCATGGCGTCTTTTGAGAGTGGTCGACCTATTGGTTTCTGGTGTTGATGTCGATTTCGACTTTGATGCTTTGTGGTACTCTTATTGCTTGAGTAGTCGAGGGTCTTCTACATTTCAATTATGCCTTCGGCAAGGTAGATTGCTGATTGATTCGAACCATAATGTCAATGATCGCGGGTGGAGATCTCGTTTCTTCTTTGTGGAGCGGAAATCGCTCGTGGGGGTGTCGATTGTTTTTTCCTGCTAGCGGACTGGAGGACGACAGGTATCGTATTTTTCTTTTTTAGATTTTTGTTGGAAGTCTTCTTATCTTTTGCTCGCATGTGTCTTGTTTCAGTTCCTGATCCGGAGGAGCCTGATGATTCCGATTTTGAGGCGGAGACCCAAGTTTTGCTATCTCTCCCTGAGGTGGAGAGATCTTTCAAGAATATCAACTTCTTGTCATCTAATCGTCTCAATATGTCGACGCCTTCTAGTTCTGTGACCAAAGGCACCTGTTCGTTCCTACAAGTATGCGTTTGGGTGTTTTTTGACTAGTTGTTTGCTTATTGTGTTGCACTTTCCTGACAGCATCCCGTGGTGAGAGATCGAGCGCGCGTCTCTCTGGGATGAGTCTTTTGGAACAAATGATTTCGGCGGCGAAGGCGTCGGCTTCGGCCAAGATCATTACTTTGGATTTTCCGTCATCGAAGACTTCTGGAGCGAAAAGAAAGACGATTGCGACTGCCGAGCCGGCAACGTTTGAACTGAAGGATATGTCCATGGGTGATCTTCTCCCTACTTTGGACCCCAACCCTAGGAAGGAGATTAGGAATCTGCATCCGATCGACTGTATTGATGAAGTGGGGGTGTTATCTTGGAAGGTATGTGTAGACATAATTTTTTAAGACTTTTTTTCTCTTTTTTTTTTGATAGCTAAATACATGACCATATGTGTACTGGCGCTCCAGTACACATATGTGCAAGAACTAAGTGACAGGACGGACAAACGTGCAGCATAGGCTGAGACCCAACTGGCTGTCGTCAATAGTCGTATGCAGACAGTCAAGGGCAAACTCGCCCATGCTGAGAGGAAGCTGAAGTAAGGCTAAGCTCATGTCGAAGAGCTCTAGAGCGACGTCGAGGTGCTCCAGGTGAAGGACGTACATATTGCAAGCGACGTTGGCACCTACTTCTGTCTCAAGTCTCGCATAGAAATGATGGAGGAATACTCCGCGGGGGGGGGGGCACTCGACTTGGAATGTGGAGGATGAGAAGGCGAACATGGAGCTCCTCTACCCCAACGGGAATCCTGGTACTGATCTCTTCAGAATTGTTGGTTTGGGCAAAGGAGAGCAGAACGACTAGGATGATGTTGAGATGAACAAGGGCGCTACTAAGGACGTGCCAGAGACGACTTCCTCGGTGTCGAAGGATCAAGTGGTCGCTCCTGCAAATGTCATCGAGAAATCAAGTGAATCTTAATTGTTTTATGGGTTATGTGGTGACATTGGTGTTTCTTGCGTCGTGTGTTAAAGCATAAACTTTATAATGTTTTATGTCATTGTAGTATAGTGGTATGTATTCCCACCTATCACGCGGGTGACCCATGTTCGTTCCCCAACAACGCCGCCAAAAACTTGATGTGGCTAAAACCTACCCACAAGTGTACGATATCAGTTGTAGTAGTCAAGTGTCGATCCCACAGAGACCAATGTAATACTAATTGAAACACTATAAGTGAACTAGGCCGGAAAGATATGAAATTGGGGAAAACTATAATTAAGCAAACAAATAAAACAGGATAAAATCAATGAGATAAATGTGTCTAAGGTTAAAGATCACCGCAATGATGCAACAGTAAATAAAATCACACTTCACTTGAATCAAGTCCAAATTATTTGAAGGTAAGCTAACTAAGATAATCTACTAACTCATTTCAGACGATAGTAAATGTGTGTGGACTAAACTAACAATCGTTGTCGCGCAGAGCTAATCTCATCCAAACCCTTTAATGCACTTAGAGTCTAGGAATAAACTGAAATAACATTCACTCTCATGACTTGCTAAATCCAATCTAAACATAGGGTTTCTATGATAGTTAATAATCCACATGAGAAATTAACATGCTCTCGCAATAATAAAATCTCAGGTTTAACTCACAGGATTCCAATAGAAGTTATTACCTCTTAGTCTCAAACCCTATCTGACTACCTATTAACGTTTTTATCTCTCGATTGCAAACCCTAATAGGATCCAATTGGCATAGGCTGCTATGGGCATAAAGCATCTAGGAATGAATCAAATATTATTTCAATTCAGACAAAGAAATAATTCTAATTACATACACATCGTCAGGATCACCCTAACCTTAAAACTAAGAATTTAGCCAAGAATAATTGAAGACATACTCAATAGATTTAAACTAGCCATCAACATATATGAATTATTCAATAAATACGAGAGATAATAAAACTTAGTCTCAAAGATGAAATAATCCAAGTTGACGAAGGTAGAACATTAAGCACAATCTTCATTCCATGCCAAAGGGCCGAAATCCCTCGTTAAAACTCCATATGTGCGGCTATATACTACTGAAAACAAAACAAAACAAAACTAATCCTAATCTAAGGTTTGCCGCCTCCCCCCATTACGTAGCTATAAGATGCTATATATGCCAAAATCACAAATCTAAGACAAGCCTAGTTGGACCGCTTCTCTTGGTAGAGCCCAACCTGATTTCTTTCAAACTTCAAACCTTCTACTCCTTCTTAAGCCCAAAAAATAAGAATGGGGCCCATTAACATTAGCAGCTCATAATTGCATAACAGCTCACAAATGCATTTTGAACCTTGCTTGTCCTTAAACAAGAACGTAGTTCAAAATTCCACAAGAAATACAAAGGTTGTCTCTATCCAATAAATACTCCAACAAATCCATGAAAACTTAAATATTTAACAATGTAATCATCCAAGGCATGTAAATAGTCATAAAAGAGACTAAGTAGAACATCCACCATAGACCTCACTTAGGAAAAAGAAAATGAATCACTCTCACTCATGTGTTTAGGGTAAGTGTTTCGCTCAAATCTCTACTTTGAAAACTCATCTACCATAAGCTTGCATCAGCGTCCTAAATCTCCACCACTAGGGACCTCATACATGACATAAATCAAGAGGACATTTATTGGGTTGTAATGGGGCCAGGTAAAAAGAAAGGTATGGATATAATTTGGCCATGTGGTGCTAAATTCGGGAAAGAGGACCAAACCAAGACAACACCAAACTTAGAGGATTTCACATACCATTCTTTTCAACAAAACACCCTTTTATTCTTGGCTTCTTTTTTCCTTTTCTTTTTTTTTCCTTTTTTTTATTTTTTTCATAAGCCAAAACACTTCTAAAAATAACACACCATACAAATAACACCGCCAAGCTTGGCTTGCAACCAAAAAAACAAACAAACAAATCATCCTAATTCCCGGATGAGTAAAAGGCTAATCATTAGGCTCAGGATGTTTTTGTGGAGCTTCCAAAAATAGGCTAATTAGGCTCAGACTGGAAACAAGCAGAGGAATAACATATGTAAGGGTGGTAAAGGAAAAATAATAGGCTCATAGAAATAATGTCTCAATCATTTTTATATCATGCACAAGAGTCATAAACGTGACCCCAAAATAAGTTCTAAACGCAAGTTCTAGAGATAAAGCAATCAAAGTGAGAATCACACACACAAAAAGAAAAAGAGGACTCAATTATGTATAGTCCTAAGGCTCAAAAGCTCAAAGGTCATTTGTCTAGAATTTCAGTCCTAACTAGTCTCAATAAATTACTAGATAGATACTTCAACTCAAACATTAGGAAATATAAAAATTCTCATCAACATGCTTGAAATCAATTATAATATTAACAACCGGAATATTTCAAGAGGAATTTTGCAAGACAAACAAACAATGCAACGCATGAGAATCATATCAAACACCTAAAATACAATACATCATGCATGAAATGTTATGAAAAACAAATAAAAAATCACTAAAATGCAAACGGAGCTACAAATGGAATTATCCCTCCCCCAAGCTTAAATCCTACATTGTCCCAATGTGTAGAGAGAAATGAAAGAGGAAAGGAAACTCACCATACAGATTGGTATTCAGGCATCAATACATTATGCACCAAATGAGATTAGACATAAGCATCTTCGAGAGTAGTCGGAGGCGGTGGACAGCGATGACGGATGACATCAGCGGGAGGTGGTAGTTTATTTTTCTTTAATTTTTCAATTTTTTTTTTGTTTTTTTTTAACCTGAAATAAGAATTAAAAAATATATCAAAGCAAAAATAATGACCTAGACTCACCAATAGAGATGACAACTAATATTAATAATTGCTCTCGGACAAGGGCGCCAAAAACTTGATGTGGCTAAAACCTACCCGCAAGTGTACGAGATCAGTTGTAGTAGTCAAGTTTCGATCCCACAGAGCCCAATGAAATATTAATTGAAACACTATCAGTGAACTAGATCGGAAAGATGTGAAATTGGGGAAAACTATAATTAAGCTAACAAATAAAACAAGATAAAATCAATGGGATAAATATGTCTAAGGTTAAGGATCACCGCAACGATGCAACATAAATAAAATCACACTTCACCTGAATCTAGTCTAAATTATTTGAAGGTAATCTATCTAAGATAATCTACTAACTCATTTCAGACGATAGTAAATGTGTCTGGACTAAACTAACAATCGTTGTCACGCAGAGCTAATCTCATCCAAACCCTTTAATGCACTTAGAGTCTAGGAATAAACTGAAATAACATTCACTCTCGTGACTTGCTAAATCAAATTTAAACTTAGGGTTTCTATAATAGTTATTAATCCACAGGAGAAATTAAGATGCTCTCGCAATAATAAAATCTCAGGTTCAACTCACAGGATTCCAATAGAAGTTATTACCTCTCGGTCTCAAACCCTATATGACTACCTATTAACATTTTTACCTCTCGGTTGAAAACCCTAATAGGATCCAATTCGCATAGGCTAATATGGGAATAAAGCATCTAGGAATAAATCAAATATTATTTCAATTAAGACAAGGAAATAATTCTAATTACATACACATCGTCAAGATCACCCTAACCTTAGAACTAGGAATTTAGCCAACCATAATTGAAGACATATTCAATAGATTTAAACTAATCATCAACATATATGAATTATGCAATAAATATGAAAGATAAAAAAACTTAGTCTCAAAGATGAAATAATCCAAGTTGATAAAGGTAGAACATTAAGTACAATCTTCAATCCATGCCAAAGGGCCGGAATCCCTCGTTATAACTCCATATGTGCGGCTATATACTACTGAAAACTAAACTAAACTAAACTAAACTAAACTAATCCTAATCTAAGGTATGCCGCCTCCCCCCATTATGTAGCTATAAGATGCTATATATGCCAAAATCACAAATCCAAGACAAGCCTAGTTGAACCGCTTCTCTTGGTGGAGCCCAACCTGACTTCTTTCAAACTTCAAACCTTCTGCTCCTTCTTAAGCTCAAAAAATAAGAATGGGGACCATTAACATTAGCAACTCATAATTGCATAACAGCTCACAAATGCATTTTAAACCTTGCTTGTCCTCTAGCAAGAATATAGTTCAAAATTCCACAAGAAATACAAAGGTTGTCTCTATTCAATAAATATTCCAACAAGTTCATGAAAACTTAAATATTTAACAATGTAATCATCCAAGGCATGCAAATATTCATAAAAGAGACTAAGTAGAATATCCACCCTAGACCTCACTTAGGAAAAAGAATACGAATCAGTGTCACTCATGTGTTTAGGGTAAGTGTTTCGCTCAAATCTATACTTTGAAAACTCATCTACCATAAGCTTGCATCTGCGTCCTAAATCTCTACCACTAGGGATCTCGTATATGACATAAATCAAGAGGGCCTTTATTGGGTTGTAATGACGCCAGGTAAAAAGAAAGGTATGGATATAGTTTGGCCATGTGGTGCTAAATTCGGGAAAGAGGACCAAACCAAGACAACACCAATCTTAGTGGATTTCACATAGCATTCTTTTCAACAAAATACCTTTTTATTCTTGGCTTCTTTTTTTCAATTTTTTTTTTGTTTTTTCTGGTTTTTTTTCATAAGCCAAAACACTTCTAAAATTAACACACCGTACAAATAACTCCCCCATGCTTGGCTTGCAACCAAAAAAACAAACAAACAAATCATCCTAATTCCCGGATGGGTAAAAGGCTAATCATTAAGCTCTGGATGTTTTTGTGGAGCTTCCAAAAATAGGCTAATTAGGCTCAAACTGGCATCAATTAGAGGAATAACATATGTAAGGTAAAGGAAAAATAATACGCTCATAGAAATAATGCCTCAATCATTTTTATATCATGCACAAGAGTCATAAACGTGACCTCAAAATAAGTTCAAAACGCAAGTTCTAGAGATAAAGCAATCAAAGTGAGAATCACAAACACAAAAAGAAAAAGATGACTCAATTATGTATAGTCCTAAGGCTGAAAAACTCACAGGTTATTTGTCTAGAATTTCAGTCCTAACTAGTCTCGATAAATGACAATATACATACTTCAACTCAAACATTAGGAAATATAAAAATTCTCATCAACATGCTTGAAATCAATTATAATATTAACAACCGAAATATTTCAAGAGGAATTTCGCAAGACAAACAAACAAAGCAAAGCATGAGAATTATATCAAACACCTAAAAAGCAATGCATGATGCATGAAATGTGATGAAAAACAAAAAAATAAAACAAAATCACTAAAATGCAAACAGAGCTACACATAGAATTATCCATCCCTCAAGCTTAAATCCTACATTGTCCCAATGTAGAGAAAAAAGAAAGAGGAAAGTAAACTCACCAGTCAGATAGGTATTCAGGCATCAATACATTATGCACCAAAGGATATTAGACATAAACATCATCGAGAGTAGTCAGATGCGGTGGACAGCGACGACGGATGACATCAGTGGGAGGTGGTAGTTTTTTTTTCTTTCTTTTTTCTCTTTTTTTTTTGTTTTTTTAACCTGAAATAAGAATAAAAAAATATATCAAAGCAAAAATAATGACCTAGACTCACCAATAGAGATGATAACTAATATTAACAATTGCTCCCCGGCAACAACGCCAAAAACTTGATGTGGCTAAAACCTACCCGCAAGTGTACGAGATCAGTTGTAGTAGTCAACTGTCGATCCCACAGAGCCCAATGTAAATTTAATTGAAACACTATAAATGTGTCTAAGGTTAAGGATCACCGCAACGATGCAACAGTAAGTAAAATCACACTTCACCTGAATCTAGTCTAAATTATTTGAAGGTAAGCTATCTAAGATAATCTACTAACTCCTTTTAGACGATAGTAAATGTGTGTGGACTAAACTAACAATCGCTGTTGCGCAAGGCTAATCTCATCCAAACCCTTTAATGCACTTAGAGTCTAGGAATAAATTGAAATAACATTCACTCTCGTGACTTGCTAAATCCAATCTAAACTTAGGGTTTCTATGATAGTTATTAATCCACATGAGAAATTAAGATGCTCTCGCAATAATAAAATCTCAGGTTCAACTCACAGGATTCCAATAGAAGTTATTACCTCTCGGTCTCAAACCCTATCTAACTACCTAATAACGATTTTACCTCTCGGTTGTAAACCCTAATAGGATCCAATTCGCATAGGCTACTATGAGCATAAAACATCTAGGAATGAATCTAATATTATTTCAATTCAGACAAAGAAATAATTCTAATTACATACACATCGTCAGGATCAACCTAACCTTAGAACTATGAATTTAGCCAAACATAATTGAAGACATATTCAATAGATTTAAGGTAGCCATCAATATATATGAATTATTCAATAAATACGGGAGATAAGAAAACTTAGTCTCAAAAATGAAATAATCCAAGTTGACGAACATTAAGCACAATCTTCAATCCATGCCAAAGGGCCGAAATCCCTCCTTAAAACTCCATATGTGCGGCTGTATACTACTGAAAACTAAACTAAACTAAACTATGCCTAATCTAAGGTCTGCCGCCTCCCCCCATTACATAGCTATAAGATGCTATATATGCCAAAATCACAAATCCAAGACAAGCGTAGTTGGACCGCTTCTCTTGGTGGAGCCCAACCTGATTTCTTTCAAACTTCAAACCTTCTGCTCCTTCTTAAGCCCAAAAAATAAGAATGGGCCCATTAACATTAGCAGCTCATAATTGCATAACAGCTCACAAATGCATTTTGAAACCAACTTCGGCACTCTTTCCTCAAGAATTCACGTGGCCTCTTGGGCCTTGCATTTCGGGCCAAGTTCTAGTACGTGGGCTTTTATATGTTGTTGGGGACATGTACCATCTTATTCCATTCTCGCTCCAAGCGTTTGGAGCCTCTTAAAAGTTGTCTCGTATTATCATTAAATTGAACCTAAAATGCCTAAAACATATAAAAGTACAAGTATAGTTGAACCGCTTCTAAAATTAATTATAAATATATAAAATATGCATGAAAATGATCTAAATTAATATACAACGAGACTTCTAAAATATGTATAAAATAGGTGTTATCAGATGGATAATGATTTTGGCGACCCGTCCAGCTTCGCGGGTTACGTACTTTAATATGAATGTTTGTTGTTTGCATACCTCGTCGTTATTTTTCTGTTTTGCAGGTGAACTTGTCAGTTGCTTCCTGGTTGAGTTGTGTGATTTTGGTCGCGTAGACCTGTAATGGCAACTGTTTGTTTGTATGACATGTCGTGTAATTCCAAGGAGGAGTGTAATTGTATTTTGATAAGACATGCACCTTTGTAGCGTCAGGACAAGTGTTGTAAGGGTGTGTTTTGTATTGTTCCTCCACTCCATGTGTTCGATCGATCATGTGATGTGTAAGCACTGTGTATGATAATGTTCTTGTATGTTGATCAACTTTATTTTGTCTTGAGGCCTCTCGTCGTGTTTCTGTTTAAAATGTTTAAAAAGAGAAAAAGATAAAAGGGTGATTGTTGGGTGTGAGCCCAGCGGCCCTATGATGCTTAAGTCAGTAACATGTTGAATGAACATAATCGAATAAATTTGAACTGAATGCAAAGTGTTATGTCTTGAAATGATACAACTTTAGATGGGTCGCGTTCCAGCTTCGTGGTAGCGGTTGACCATATTTTGTCTCGAGTCGATATGGCCCTTCGCCGACTATTTCTTTGACGAGATATGGTCATTCACATTATGGTGCGAGTTTTCCGTCGGCCGGATCCCTAGTGTTTTGGAACACCTTCCTCAGGACCCAATCTCCCACTATGAAGACTTTGACGCGAATGTTCTTGTTGTAGCTCCTCGCAACTTGTTGTTGATATCTTACCATTCGTATCCTTGCTTTTTCCCTGATTTTGTTTGTTGTGTCTAGATTATGAGACAACTCGACTTCATTTTGTTCTGGAGTTTGTAAGCCATATCTGGTTGTTGGGACGAGAAGGGTGATTGACTAGTCGCATTCTTTGGGGTGGTCCTGTTGAACCAAAGTATTAGGGGGAGCTCGTCCGCCCATCTTCCTTTTGCTCCTGTGAGACGCTTCTTGAGATTGTTTATGATGACTTGTTACTGGACTCAGCTTGGCCATTAGACTGTGGGTATCATGGTGTGGATGTGATCAGATTGATGTTCCATTGTCTGCAAAAGGATTGCGTCTTTGCTACCGATGAATTGGGAGCCATTGTCGCATACGATTTCTGATGGTATGCCAAATCTGCATACGGTGTTTTTTTTAAATGAAATGACGTGCTTTTCTTTTACCTCTGGATATGCTTCAACTTCAATCCATTTAGAAAAATAATTGGTCATAGCGAGAAAGAAGACGTGTTGTCTTGATGCTGGTGGCAATTTTCCAACGATGTCCATTCCCCATCTCATGAATGGCCAAGGTGCTAGTGTCAGATGTAGCATCTCTGAAGGTTGATCAGTTATGGGCGCATGTCGTTGACAAGCGTCGCATTTCTTGACATAATCTGTTGTATCTTTGTTCATCGTCGACCAGTAGTATCCTCTTCTGAGAACTTTACCCGATAGGCTGCGTCCTCGAGTATGGTTGCCTCATTCTCCGTCGTGTAGAGATTATGGGATGTGTTTGACTTTGGTTGTTTTTAGGCATCGCAAGTATAATCCAGTGACAGATCGTTTGAACAAGATATCATCTTTTAGATCGAAGGTTAATGCTCGTACCTTGAGTTTCTTGGCTTCTTCTTTGTCTGTTGGAAGCATGCCATCTTTTAGCCATTTGATGTACGGTGCAGTCCAGTTGTCTTGGCTGTTTATGACATCATCTTCGATGTCGTCACCTACCTCTACTGAGACTACTTCTTCTAAGGGTAGCTTGTCTACTATTTGAGTGTTGTCGGTGTTGGTCGTTTTATGGATTACGGGGATTGCATGAATCGTGATGTGTGCCAGAGGGATGTTACAGAAGTCGTTAGGGTGTAAGGACGACCCAAGGTTTGCTAGGGCGTCGGCATGAGTGTTGAGGTTGCGTGGGACTTGCCTGTTGGTGAAATTTTGGAATTTTTCTGCCAATTTCTTGACGACGTCTAGGCAGGCCATCATCATGTCGTCTTTAGCGGCATATGACCCTTCTACCTGGTTGATGATTAGAAGAGAGTTGCATACCACTTTGATATTTTGGATCACGAGGTCTTGTGCAAGTGTCAGTCCAAATATGTGTGCCTCGTACTCTGCTTCGTTGTTGATTGCGTCCCACTCGCATCTCACGGCTTGGGCTATATGGTCCCCTTGTGGCAATTTTAGTACAACTCCTAGGCCGACTCCCCATATGTTCGACACTCCATCTGTATGGAGTTGCCACGTGCCCCTATCTTCTTCAGTCATCAGTTGGGTGGCTTCCTTTGCGGCTTCTTGTTGTAATGTTGGATTGAAATCAACCACAAAGTCTGCCAAAGCTTGAGACTTGATTCTTGTTCTTGGCTCATATTCGATGTCGAAACCGCTTATTTGTATTGCCCATTTTGCCATTCGACATGTGAATTCTGGTTTCCTCATGATGACTTTCATGGGATGGTTACTCCGTACAATAATGACATGTGATTCGAAATAAGGTATGAGTTTGTTTAATGCCATTACTAGAGCTAGGACCAAATTTTTCGAGTGACGTGTATCTTGTTTCAGCCGGGAGTAGAGAACGACTATATAGTAGATCGAAGATTGTTTTTCGTCTTCTTCTCTTATTAGAACCGCACTTACTGCTGACTCCGGTACTGCTAGGTATAATGGTAGTGATTCGCCATCCTTTGGTTTTGCTAGCAGTAATGGGCTTGCCAGGTATGCCTTTAGGTCTTGAAAGGCTTGTTCGTGCTCTACTGTCCATTCGGATGACTTGTTCTTCTTCAAGGCTTCGTAGAAGAGTTTGCACTTGTCTGATGATTTTGATATGAATCTGTTGAGTACTACTATTCATCTTGTCAGTTCTGGACGTCATTGACGCATCTAGGGGCTCTCAAGTTGACGATTGCTTTTATTTGGTCCGGGCTAGCCTCTATTCCTCTTTGGGTCACCATGTACCCTAGGAATTTTCCTGAGGACAATCCAAAAGAGCATTTAGTAGGATTTAATTTCATGTTGTACCTTTTTAACACTTTGAATGCTTCTTTTAGGTGTTCGATATGATCTTGGGCTGCTTTTGACTTGACCAGCATACATTGAAGCCCCCAACATACATTTTTAACAATATTTCGCCGAGGGTGTGTTTGACTTCCCCGCTGAAACCGACCAGTGGAGTTGATTTTCGGGTTAAATCTTCCTCGCTTAGACCCATACCCTTCAGAGTGTCTAGTGTTAACAAGTTTGTGGTGCTACCCGTGTCGAACAGCACTCGACGTATGAGGCAATTACCAATTGACAAAGAGATTACCAGACGGTCGTGGTGGTTGCCTAATTCTTCGGCTTCGAAGTCGTCGAAGGTGATGATAGGCGCATCTGCTATCTGTGGTTCTGTTGCCTCCGATCGGGTTGGTTTGTCACCCTTGCATTCTTTGGAATATCTTTTTGCGGCCGAGTATGTCTTTCCTCACACATCTGACCCTCCTGAAATGGTGTTAATATATTTGGTATGTATTGGAGATGAGGGTCGATCGGTTCTTAGCTGGTCCCTTTGATCCAGAGTCGCTTTTGCTTTATCGGAGATAACGTCATGCAAGAGTCCTTGCGCGAGGAGCCTTGCGACCTCCTTGCGTAGTGCGATGCATTCATTTATCGTATGACCATGATCTCCGTGGAAATCGCACCATCGGCTCATGTCTTTCTTGGAGTCTGGCTTGTCGCTCTTCCGGGGCCATCGTACGTCTTTTCCATACGTGTTGAAACTCTTGACGAGCTCCGACACGGAAATGTCAAAGTTGTAGGAGTGGACCTTCGAGGGTAGAGCCATATTGTTTTTCCAGTCTTGGTTCCTTTCATAAGAGTTGTTTACTGTTTTGGGGCGAAAAGATCTATCGACCTAAATCGCTTTAGACGGGGTAACGAGTCGATCGGATAATATAATAATAACAAAATAAATCCAAACCAAATGAACAATCAAATAAGTATGAAATGAGGACAAGATTATGTAATGATATTCTGATTATGTAATGATAAGAATGTGACAAGGTACAGCTTAACTCCTCTAGATGCAAAAGATCGAGCCTTGTCTGACCGGCTAAACCAGCGTTCGATCCTTGGCGGTCGTTTATTATTTCCAAAATAGCTAAACGAGAACAAGTAGGTCAATAAGCCTTTTAGAGCTGAGGTAGTGAGTATCGCTGTGACTTGAGTCGTCTCTCCTTGCGCATCTTCGTGCCCCATTTATCGGATCCTTTTTTTCGTCGGTCTTGTTACCGTTTGCATGAGATCTTTCCCTTAATTTCTTTACATAATCCTCGGGATCTTCTCATTAATGAGGCTTCCAATTTTGCACTTGAATCGACTGCGTTGCTGAAGATCAAACCGTTACGGTTTTGGAGAGATTTCCGGGATCGGTCGGGTTTGTATGCTGACAAGCATCCGACGCTCCTCTTCGAGCTTCTTGGCCCATTTCCAAGGGGAGGCGGCCCAGTTTTGCTATGCTCAGCCCATCGGAATATTCTGGGCCGAACAATAGCCCCAAGTCGTTTGGACTCAAGGTAGTTGTGGGCGGGAGTCAAGACGACTTTCTTAATCTGCACGATCTCCACCATCTGTTTTGGCGCGACAGGCGAGGGTTGATGTGGCGACGATCGCGCGACGTGATGGGACAGCCTAGACTCCTAGCCTTCCCTCCATAAATTCGAAGCGAATCGGTGGGTTTCTCTCATCTTATTTCTTCCGATTTCATCTGCTTCTTGCTCTGGTAAGTTTTCAGAATCTTTCAAGATTGCCTTCTGATTCCCTCCTCTCTCCATATTAGATATGGTTTCCAGTAGCTCTGCCGAATCGTCCGCCACTCGCTCGAGCAAAAATGACGATTCCTCCCTTTTCTTGTTGAAGGAGGCTGACGCCATGACGGGGACGTTGACAGAGGCGGATCTGGTGCAAAATCTCCAAGTCGGCGGTTTTCCACCAGAGACGGTTGCGCGGCTTCCATATCCGGACGAAAGGGCGGATGCCAGGTACGAGGGGTGGATCTGTTTATATGCTTATCCGTTTTGGACTGGGCACAAATTTCCGTTCACTCCCCTCGTACGTGACTTTTTGGCGACTTTGGCGCTTGCGCCGTGTCAAGTCATGCCGCAGGCATGGCGGATTCTTAGGGTTTTGGATCTTTTGAACTCGAAGTCGGGGGTTGGTTTTGACTTCGACGCCTTGTGGTACAACTATGCCTTGGGGTCGAAGAGCTCTTCCCGGGTTCAGTTGCTTAGGCGTCAGGGTCGGAAGCCGCTGGTGTCCAATCTGGATGTGAACGACCGTGGATGGGGGTCAAAATTCTTCTTCGTCGAGCGGTGGTTTTTCCAGTTTTCGCTTTGTCAAAATTTTTCCTTAGCCCCTGTGAGGCGTTTCTTGAGGTTGTTGATGATGATTTTGTTGCTAGATTCGGCTTGTCCGTTGGATTGTGGATATCGAGGTGTAGACGTGACCAGCTTGATGTTCCACTGGTCGCAGAAGGCTCGAGTCTTATGACTGATGAATTGGGAGCCATTGTCGCACACGATTTCTGATGGGACGCCAAATCTGCACATGATATTGCGTTTTATGAAAGAAATGACATGTTGATCCTTTACCTCTCGATATGTGACGTGCTGTCATTCGTAGCTGTCAAATATAAAACCTCACAAATAAACTAGTATAGTCAATAAGTAAGGGTCGATCACACATGGAAGGAGCGAAACTAATGGTGGTTGCATGCAAGTCACTAAAAGGGGGGGGGGGGTTTATAAGTTGGTTGGTCACAATCAAATCAAACACAACAAAGTAGATGAATGAAATATCAAAGAGAGAAAACACTTAGCCAAATAATGTCCACATAAGTCATCCAACGTTTGTTCCTTGATTATGTCCTATCTTCCTATTCGGTTATTCCTATCCTGATCTTGCGTAGATTCAAAGATCAACCAAACCTAAGAACCCTTACCAATGAATAACCCTAGCACCACTAGTGATTCAATCCAAAGGCAGCAATGCATATAAGAATTAACCAGGATACACATAACACCTCAACCAGAAGCATTCAACATGTAATCAATTCTCTACATAGATAAATTCCACAGTGGCAGATATAATCTATGCTTGCTACTCGAACTAGAGCGTTAGCCCAACAGTTCCCTAGTATTAGCAATATGAATGAAAGCAATAAACCTAGGTGATCAATCTAGATAAACCAACAAACATCCAAATAAGAATTTGCGCAAGAGAAAAGATATAACTCAATAGGATAAAGATAGATAGGAACAAAACCTCACAACCAGATGAATAAACTTATGCTTCCATTACCGGACTAAGCAAACGAGGCTTAGCTCCTCATAAACATGATGAACTTCAAAAGTATGAAAAGTGGCAACGATGAAATGAAACTCTAGAATGGCCAACTCTCAAACCTAATGCTAAAGAGAGTATATATAGGGCTTCTAACAAATGACCTAGCCCAATAAGAAAAGAAACGGAATAAAATGAGAAAATAAGAAAAGAAAACAGAAAAGATAGATTCGGGAAAAGTCCGAACTTCTTGCGTTGATGACCCGTGATCGCGGCCCATGGACCGCGATCGCGGCCCCTTGTGGCTCCGCGCTCTTCACACTTCTCCGCGCCTGCAGATAATTCTCGACTTGCCCCGAGGAACCGCGATCGCGGCACCCTTGCCCGCGGTCGCGGTTAATGCTCGGCCTTTACTCCTTGGCTTTGCCTCCTAACCTCTCCTCTTTACTTCCTTGGCGTCTTCTCTTGGTGGCTTCCTTCCTCAGTGTCTCCTATGATATCCAAGATATCTCAAACACTTCCAAAAATACCAAACTTCGCCCCCAAACGCCATACACATGAATGTGTCTAAATCTACCTGAATGGCACCAATAAAACCCTCTAATAACTCTTAGTTAAGCCCTACAAAGTAGTTCTTATCAATATGCTTCCGCTTCGACCCATTTGGAGAAATAATCCGTCATGGTGAGGAAGAAAAACCGTTGGCCCGATGTAGGTGGGAGCTTTCCGACGATGTCCTTTCCCCATCTCATGAAGGGCAATGGGGCCAGAGTCGGATGGAGGAGTTCTGAGGGCTGGTGCGGAATTGGTGCATGTCGTTGACAAGCGTCGCATTTCTTGGTGTATTCCATCACGCCTTTGTTCCTCGTGGGCCAGTAGTATCCCGTCCGCAGGGCTTTTCCTGAGAGGCTTCATCCTCCAGTGTGGTTGCCACACTCTCCTTCATGTAATGATTGTAAGATGCGTTCGACCTCGGGAGTCTTGAGGCATCGTAGAAGTATCCCTGTGGCAGATCTTTTGAACAAGACATTACTTATAATGTCGAAGGAGAGAGCTTGTACCTTTAGCCTTTTTGCTTCTGTTTTGTCATCAGGCAAGATGCTGTCTTTTAGCCATCTGACGTAAGATAGTGTCCAGTCGTCGTGATTATTGACAACGTCTTCTTCTGGTCGGTCGCCTATCTCCATTGCGACAAGTTCTTCCAACGGTGTGCTCTATTCCTTGGGTGTTTTTGGGACAACTGGTGTCGTGATGTGTGCGAATGGAATGTTGGGGAATTCCTTCGGATCTAGGGCGGACCCTAGATTGGCTAGTACATCGGCCTGAGCGTTGAGATCTCTGGGGACTTGTCTGATGTCGAACTTCTGGAATTGGTTGATTAGTTTCTTGACCACGTCCAAATAGGCTATCATTCTATCGTCTTTGGTAGCGTATGACCCTTGAATCTGATTTACGACTAGGAGGGAATCGCAAATGACTTCGATTTCATGGACTCCTAAGTCGCGTGCCAATATGAGTCCAAATACGAGTGCTTCATATTCGGCTTCATTGTTACTCGCGTCCCATTCGCATCTTATGGCTTGGGCTATCTTGTCCCCTTGTAGTGATTTGAGCACGACCCTAGTCTTGATCCTCTGGCGTTCGATGCTCCGTCTGTGTGGAGCTCTCATTTACCTGTTTCTTCTATTACGAGCATATGTGTTGCTTCCTTGATGGCTTCCTGTTCTAGGGTCGGGCTAAAATCTGCCACAAAGTCAGCCAAAGCCTGGGACTTGATCGCCGTTCTAGGCTCATACTCAATCTCGTAACCACTGAGGTGTATGGCCCACTTAGTCATTCGTCTTGTGAATTCTAGTTTCCTCATGATTGCTTTCATGGGATGATTAGTGCGAACAATTATAGTATGTGATTCGAAATATGGTTTAAGTTTATTCGACATTGTTACCAATGCTAGGACGAGTTTTTCCAATGACGAGTACCTTGTTACTGTCGAGAGTAATGTTCGACTGATGTAATAGATTGGTGATTGTTTGCCGTCTTCTTCTCTGGCCAGCATTGCGCTCACTGTAGATTCCGACACCGCCAGGTATAATAGTAGCGGCTCGTCGTCTTTAGGTTTTGCTAGTAGTAGGGGGCTGGCTAGGTACTTCTTCAGATCTTGTAATGCTGCCTCGTGTTCTTTTGTCCATTGGAAGGACTTGTTCTTTCTGAGAGCGTCGTGGAATGGTTTGCACTTGTATGACGACTTCGAAATGAACCTGTTTAAAGATGCTATCCGACCTGTCAGCTTCTGTACGTCCTTGACGCATCGAGGAGACCGAAGGTTGATGATGGCCTTGACCTGTTCTGGGCTGGCCTCTATTCCTCTTTGGGTTACCATGTACCCCAATAATTTTCCTGACGACACTCCAAAAGAGCATTTTATAGGATTTAGTTTCATGTTATATCTTTTCAGTACCTCGAAGCCGTCGCGGAGGTGATCGATGTGGTGACTAGTTGTTGATACGTAGCCCCTGCATTCTTCAGTCCAAAGGGCATCACTTTATAACAATAAATACCTTGGTTTGTGATGAATGCCGTTTTCTCTTGGTCTTCTGGTTCCATGAGGATCTGATTGCAACCACTAAACACATCCATAAAGGATAGCATTTCGTGTCATGATGTTCCGTCGACCGTCGATGTGAGGAAGTGGGAAGGAATCCTTGGGACATGCTTTGTTAAGGTCAGTGAAGTCGATGCAGACTCTCCACTTTCCGTTCTTCTTTTGGACTACAACCACGTTGGCTAGCCAATCGGGGTAGTCGACTTCTCTTATTTTTCCTATTTCTAGCAAGCTTCTGACTTCGTCATCGACGATCTTGTTCCGCTCGGGGGTGAATTTCCTGCGCTTTTGCTTCACAGGAGGGTGAGATGGATCTACATAAAATATAGGAGTAATGACGTTTGGAGATATTCCGACCATGTCTTCGTGCGACCACGCAAAGTAGTCAGCATTAGACCGGAGGAAATCCAATATTTGTCGTCTGCTCGAGTCATCCAGATCCGACCCGACCCTTACCGTTTGGTTTGGCTTTGAATGATCTAGTGCAATCTCATCGAGTTTTTCCATCTCTGGTTCAATGTATTGACTAGGTCCTTCACCGAACTGTGATTGCTATGCGATCTTTGGTTCGACCGCGCTTTTCATGGAGGCGACGTAGCACTCTCTGGCCATTGCGTGTATCCAAGGCCTGACAAGAATGCAGTTGTAGGGAGATGGACAGTCTAGGACTAGGAATTTTACCTGCTGGTTTATTCCTCCGGCGTATGTCGTAAGGACGATTTCACCGATAGTGTGCTTGACTTTGCCGCTGAACCCAACTAAGGGAGTTGATTTCTTGAGAAGATCATCTTCGCCAAGACCCATCCCTTTGAGGGCGTATAAGGTCAAGAGGTTGGTCGAACTTCCTGTGTCGATTAGTACTCTACGTATCAAGCAGTTTCCAATGGATAAAGTGATTACCAGACCGTCATGATGATCTCCCGACTCGTCAGCGTCAGATTCATCAAAGGTGACCGTTGGGAGGTCAGAGACCTTGGATCGTCTGAACTCTAGTACCTTGGGTTTGGTCCCCCTGCTTTCTCTTGCACGCCTTTTTGCTGCGGAGTACGTGTTTCCACATACGTCTGAGCCTCCTGAAATAGTATTGATGACCTTTGTATGGATAGGAGATGGAGATTTGTCGTGTTTTACCTGATCTCGTTGTTCCATGGTGTCTTTGGCTCGCTCTGAGATCACATCGCGCAAGAGACCTTGCGCAAGTAACCTAGCGACCTGTTTGCGCAGCGTGATGCATTCATCCGTCGAGTGACCGTGGTCGCCATGGAATTCATACCACCTGTTCATGTCCTTCTTGACGTCCGTTCTGTCCCTCTTTCGGGGCCATCTTACTCCTTTTCCATATTTGTCGAAACTTTTGACGAGTTCCGACACAGAAACATTGAAGTTGTAAGATTGAACCCTGGGAGGCAATGTCGGACCATATTTCCAGCCTTGAGACCTGTCTTGAAAGAAGTTCACCTGACTTTGCTCATTTCGACCACGAAGGTACGGATGATGACGTCTGTCTCGGCGGTTGTCGGAAGACGATTTGCGATCGGAGTGGTCAGGCCCATGGGACGCCTTTCGCGATTCGCGATCTTCTTCCAAGCGCACCTCATCCATGGTTTTGGCTTGGACATATTCGAAGCTTCTGCACGGGTACTTGGTGATCTCATTATAGAGATCGTTGTCTTTGATCAAACCTTGTCTGAAGGCTTCGATGGAGGTAGTGACGTCGCAATGGGGGATTGCGACATTTTCCTTGTTATACCTTGTTAAGATAGCTTCGGAGAGGTTCGTTATACCTTTGGGTGATTCGATAGAGATCGCTTGATTGCCTTTCGAGTCTCTCACTGCTGGCGAATTGGACCTTAAAGGAATTGACCAGATCCGCAAACGAGGTGATCGTACCCTGAGGTAAACGCATAAACCAAGTTAGTGCAAGACCTGCGAGAGTAGTACCAAAGCTTTTGCACATGACAGCCTCGCGGCCCTCCCTTGGAACAGATACAATCATTAATTTTTGTTTATATAGAGAGATATGATCGTCTGGATCGTTGGTGCCATCGAAAGTCGTCATGCTAGGAAGGCTAAACTTCTTAGGGATCTCGACTCTGGCGATTTCTTCGATGAACGGAGACTCTTCGTATTCGTCCGACGCTTCTTTCTCGATTGGCTGTGGAACTCCGGGAATTCTAGCGATGCGATCGTCGAGCGTCCTCATATGATGTCTAAGCGTTTGTTGGACGAGAGTCAGGATATCGGGGGGATTGGTAACCTGTGACTCATCGATTCGGATCCCTGCTGACCCGATCGGTGTAGAGAAAGTGACATTGTTAGTCGAAAATGGATTGACCAAGGGAACCCGAGACGTACCAGTAACATGTCCGGGATGTCGGACGCTTGGGGGAGTCAGCTCGACGTTATCCATGTTGAGGTGTGTCTGGACGCTGCTATGGACGGGCACCTATCTGGATCCGGAGGCCATCGACTGTACCTACGATGTTGCTGGGTGAGGTCATCTTGGAGGCAAGCTCTTGGAGTTGGTCTAGAGTTGGATTTTCGGTTGTGTTTCCTTGAGCTTGGGAGTTGTCTCCGGGGTGTGATCCCTCGACGTCGGTAGGTAGATTGACAGTCATGGTTGGAGGATTTTTGAGATGGTGGTCGGCTAGTTGCCCCACGGTGGGCGCCAAATTGTTTTTGGGCGAAAAGATCTATCAACCTAAATCGCCTTAGACGGGGTAACGAGTCGATCAGATAATATAATAATAACAAAATAAATCCAAACCAAATGAACAATCAAATAAGTATGAAATGAGGACAAGATTATGTAATGATATTCTGATTATGTAATGATAAGAATGTGACAAGGTACAGCTTAACTCCTCTAGATGCAAAAGATCAAGCCTTGTCTGACCGGCTAAACTAGCATCCGATCCTTGGCGATCGAGTATTATTGCCAAAATATCTAAACGAGAACAAGTAGGTCAATAATCCTTTTAGAACTGAGGTAGTGAGTATCGATGTGACTTGAGTCGTCTGTCATTTCGCATGTTCGTGCCCCATTTATCGGATCCTTTTCTTCGTCAGTCTTGTTACCGTTTGCATGATATCTTTCCCTTAATTTCTGAACATAATCCTCGGGATCTTCTTATTAATGAGGCTTCCAATTTTGCACTTGAATCGGCTGCGTTGCTGAAGATCAGGCCGTTACGGTTTTGGCAAGATTTTCGGGATCGGTCGGGTTTGTATGCTGACAAGCATCCGACGCTCCTCTTCAAGCTTCTTGGCCCATTTCCAAGGGGAGGCGGCCCAGTTTTGCTATGCTCGGCCCATCGGAATATTCTGGGCCCAACATTTACCTAGCTTTGGTCGCTTCGTCCCTTAGGATATGGCTAGTTTCGCATGTTACACCGATGGTCCGAGGATGACCTTCGGTCAACTTGATCAGGGCTCTTGTCTGCTTTTGTAGGTTCTTCATCTTCTTCCAGCCTAACTTGGGACATGGTTTTGGCCTGCACATCTTCGAAGCTTTGACACGGTTATTTAGTCAACTCATGATAGAGTTCACTGTCCCTGATCAGTCCCCAGAGGAAGGCTTCAATGGATGTTGGGACGTCACAGTGCGGGATTGCAACCTTCTCTTTGTTGAACGTACCTGCTAAGATAATCCCTTAGGGGCTCGCCATACCTTTGCATGATCCTGTATAGGTCGCTTGATTGCTTTTCCAATATTCTGGTGTTGGTGAAATGGATTTTGAATGAATTGACTAGATCGGCGAATGACGCGATTGAACCCTGAGGCAAATGCATGAGCCAGGTTAGTGCGGGTCTCGCGAGGGCCGTGCCAACACTTTTGCACATGACCACTTCGTGATTCCCTCTTGGAATAGAGATAGTCATTAATTTTTGTTTGTAAATGGAGATATGGTCCTTGAGGTCCTCAGTCCCATCGTAGTTGGGCATGTTGGGGACGTTAAACTTCTTTGGAATCTCGACGTGTGCAATCGCTTCCACGAAGGGTGAGTCTTTGTATCCATCGATCGCCTCCATTTCGAATGGTTGCAGGACTCTTGGAATCCGAGCGATGCGGTCATCTAGAGTCTTCATGTGATCATTGATGGCTTGTTGTATGAGGGCTTGAAGATCCATTGGTGTGATGACCTTTGGTGGGACTACAAGAGTCTCGGTAGACTCGATTGCAGTAACTGGAATGTTAGTCATGAAGGTATTGACTGGGGAGTTTAAAACGTACCAATGGGGTGAGTGATGCTCTAGGTGACTCGATTGCAGTAACTGGAATGTTAGTCATGAAGGTATTGACTGGGGAGTTTAAAACGTACCAATGGGGTGAGTGATGCTCTAGGTGATTGGTGCCATGGGCGTCTTGACTGCCCCATCCATGTAATCGAGTCATGGGGTGAGTGATGCTCTAGGTGATTGGTGCCATGCAATCGAGTCTCGGTAGACTCGATTGCAGTAACTGGAATGTTAGTCATGAAGGTATTGACTGGGGAGTTTAAAACGTACCAATGGGGTGAGTGATGCTCTAGGTGATTGGTGCCATGGGCGTCTTGACTGCCCCATCCATGTTAAAGTGCGTTTGGAGGCCTTCGGCATTGACTATGCGTATTGATCCTCATGGGACCGATGCGGTCGAATATACATGCGATTTCAAAAGTTCTTTTTCACGAGTTAATCGCGAGATCTCGACTTCAGATTAAGTGCTCAGGGTTTCGGTCCTCAAGCATTGTTGGGTCAGTTCTTCTTGGAGGACACTCATGTTCTTCGCCAGTTCCTGGATTTGGTTGACTAGGATGGGAGGATTTGCGACGTCCTCGGTTTGTTTGGCGGCGTGTGCTTCAGTCTGATTTCCAACCAAGGCGTCGGTTTGGGTTTGATCGTCGATGATGGTCATGGGATTTCCGCAATCGGCCATGATGATGTGGAAATGATGATTGGATCAGTAGTTGGCTAGATGCCCCATGGTGGGCGCCAAACTGTTTTCGGGCGAAAAGACCGAACTGACCTAAATCGCCTTGAATGGGGTAGTTACTAGACAATGACAAGATCAAACTATCAAAACAATCTAAATCAAATAATAAAAAAACGAATGAAATTTAATGAATACAAGGATAAGCTTATCTTCCTTGAGTAGGAGGATTCATGAATCGATGAATTTAGCCGTCGGACGCTTGAATATTTGAATAAAGATCTTGATCAAAGAGAAACTTCTTGCTCAAATCACCGGAAAAGAGTACAATTGTATTCGGGTTTCTTGATCACATGCGTAGTGTGTGTTACATTAGGAATCTTATGGTAGTTACACTAATTTTGCAACTAATCCAGTAAAGCTACCCCGAGATACGTGGGAGACGTTTGATTGCCTACCAGTCCTCTGAGATTCTCTCCAACATCTCGCAGCGTCTTCATCGCCTCCGGCCAAGTCCGTGAGTTTTCCTACATCTTCAAGTGATTGGGCCGATCCACTTGATTTAAAAATTGTCGGCCCAATAAGTACAATCCTTAATATGATATAAAAGACACTAAGAACTACTAGATACAAGGATGCAAACATGACAACAATTGTGATCCTGGTAGGGTAGAAGGTACACGTCATAATATAAGTACAAAAAGTAACAACAAAACAGTACTAGCCGCTGGAAAGGGGGATCCAACATTTGAAGGGTTAAAAAATTATGGATTCGAAGATGGGAGGTGTAGCACTTCATGAAGATAGAGGAGATTATATATTCCGTTAAACTGAATTAATAGTATCTCAATATTTTTTTACATAAACAATAAAATAGCAAACTAGTTAAGTTAATTAAGTAACGGTTTTCCTAACCTATGCACTTAAACATATTCTTATAGAAAACTGGTATCCAAAATAGGAAAACTTATACCATTTTATAAAAAATTAAAATATATAAATTAGTGATATCTAACAAATCTTTCTATTACGGATATTCTTAACCTATGTGCTTAGGATATAAACTAGAAAATTCAATAAAGCGATCTTACGGAAACTAATCAATTGTGTGTGATGCGAATGCAATACGACGCATAAATGTTTTCACATATAAGTATTTCGTGCGGCTAAAAATGACATTCAATATAACTAATTTATTACATTAGAGAATATTTGGTAGAAAATAATTCAATTAGCTGGGGGTAGTACAATACTCCGTCCATAATAGGGATGGATAATGGTAAATTTTCGTCTTTTTTTCTCGGATGCCACAGTAAATCTGTGCTGAAAAAGAAAAAGGTAGATTCCACAAAACTACTAATCCAAACCCCTATCAATTTTAATTATTTTGTAAAGATTAGGCTCATTTTAAGAGCCACTTGAGAAACATTCTTTTGGATAATAATTTTAAAAGCATTCTTTCCGATTATAATTTTAAGTTTTCAGTTGTTTTGATCAATTTTTTTTTTATGAGTAAAGAATTCGAAGTACCCGACATAACAACGTCGGGTAAATCAAGAGGCCGATAAATCAGCGCCGGTCAAAACCGGACAATAAGAACAATAAATCAAGCATGAAAATTACAACAAAGAAAAAATAGAGCTAAAACGAGTGGTGAGCAAGCACGATCAGACGAAAGTGTCACCGGAAGACGAGTTAGACAGGAGAAATCCTACGAAAGTGTTGAACGGTCTACCATGATGTTGCCCTCTCTTCTAGGAGGGATCTTCAGGAGCCTCAACCATGACGTTTCCCTCGTATAAGAGGGATCTTCATTGAGCCACATACACGACCACGGCAACGACCGGACACTCAGACATCACCCTAGATCTACTCCACAAACGCATCGAAGAATTTGAAACCCATACTCGAAATAAACGAAAAAGCTATCAATGACAAATATAGTTGATATGGGGTTGGTTGACTAGAATAGCAATCAAGGGGTACTAGTTTGTTATGATTTTGTTTTGGTGAGAACCTCGGTTTGATTAGTGTGATATTTGTTCCAACTAGTTTATTTGTCCAAAAGTTGTAATTAGACCTATGAAGAGATAAGTTAAGTACATGGAGAAAAATATTAGTTTTTTAATTGTGAGTAGATGATGCTCAACCTAATAAAAATAGGCTGTTACTATTCGCACTACAGTTTTCGACCTTTCGCACTACAAAAAGCTACGCCAACATCTGGCGTACACCAGATACAAGCGTAGTAGACCAAAAACGTATAAATACGTGAGAATTTAAAAATAATAATAATAAAGGAGCTACGCCATATTCTGGCGTAGCATAATTAAAAAAAAAAAAAAAAAGAGTTACGCAAGATTCTAGCGTACGCCAGAATCTTGCGTACGCTTTTAGGTTAAAAGCCAGCGCCGCGTCTCCTTTCTTCTTCTTCTCTTCCTTCCTTCCCTGACGGCGGCGATTTTTCTGTGGATCCCGTTCCCGATCCCTCTCTCCTCTCCTCTTTCTCTCTTCCTCATTTCCCTCTCTTCTCTCAATCCTTCTCTTTCCATCCAAGAAATGAGCTCCCCGAGCTATGGTGGTGGCGCGACGGCGGAGCAACTTCCGACCACGGAGGCAGAGCAACTTCCAACGGCCGCCTCGGCTGGTGCCGGTTCTCCTCTTCGCGGCCTCGAGGCTGTTGGTGGTGGCGGCGGTGCTCCTGGTGGTGGCATCGAGGCTGTTGGTGGTGGCGGCGGTGCTCCTGGTGGTGTTGGTGGCGGTCCTCATGGCGGCGCTGCTCCTGGTGGTGGCGCGACGGTGGGGCAGGCGGTGGCTGGCGCCGCTGCTGGTGGTGCAGTTGGTGGTGGTGGTGGTGACGGTGGGGCAGGAGCCGGCGTCATACCCGTGGCGTTCGTACCCGTGGTCGTGGAGCGTCCACTTTGGCTCCAGACATGACGCCTGTCGGGACAGGACGAGAAGGAGGTTTACGACAGGTAAATTTAATTTGGCGTAAAATTTTCTCTTTCAATAGACGTTAAATTTGGTTGAGATTAGAATTTATAATTGAAATTTCATTAGACGTTAATTTGGATTTAATACCTCTGAAATATTTAGATAATTATTTAGATTTTAAATTATAAATGCATACATATATTTGGGTTGAAATTATGCTTGAAATGTTTAGATAATTATTTTGCATTAAATGTTTACATAATTATTTTGCCTGAAATGTTGTAAATATATATTTAGTTATATCAATTCATGCAATGATAGTATGTATTCTCTGATCGGTATTTGTATGCCCTGATTGGTATTTTATTTAAAAATTTTACAGAAATAAATGTTTACATTAAAATCGACATTCGTAATCTTAAAAATAAATAAATAATTATGTATTAATTAATTTATATTAATTCTATATTTTTTTTTAACAAAAAAAAATGTAATTAATTAAATATTAATGAAAATGATATGAAAGTAAAAGAAGATACATCAGTCGTTGCATAATTTTTAATTCATTATAAAAAAGTTATAATTAATTCAATATAAATGTTTTGGAATTTTGTATAAAACGTCGAAATGAAATAAATAGTCAAAAAATTGTAATTCAATATAAAATAAATATTGTAAAAATTGTTTGAAATTTATTTTTTTCAAAATTTGTAAAAAGGCCATACAGCAGTCGTTGCATTTCGTTCGACAGCCGTACAAAGGCTCTCGTCGATTGGGACAACGACGGGTCATAGGGTCGGCCCGACGCGGTGATGGAGCTACGGCGGATTTGGGTCCGCGACTGGACGCTGCCCAGCCAGAGGACGCTGCCCAGCCAGAGGACGCTGCCCAGCCAGACGATGCACATATGTGTGATCCTGTCGACGATAGTAGCGACACTTCCATGCCCGACGCCGACGTCGACGCCGCTGACGATGACGCATTCGACGATGAGGCATTGACATTTGCCTTGGAGCGGGATTACTCTGAGGGCATCGATCTGATCGAGCCCCCTCCCGATTCGACGGCCGAGGATTTGGGGAGGGACGATACGCCTTCCTCCCCCGTTTGTGAGCCAGCGGGACCTGTTCCCGAGGTAGTGGCCCCTCCTTCTCACGTGGTAGATACGGACCCCGAGGGGGGTGCGCCGGAGGAGGCATGGATGCCAGGAGGTCCCCGGTCGCGTAGCCTTTTGAGGACATATCCGACGCATGTCGCTGCCGTTATTTGGACACATACAGAGCGACTTGCGCGTGACCCTCCCTTATCACCTGTGGATCCCGATCCGGTACGTATTTCTAGTTGTTATTTAAATAATAAAAAAAAAAATATCATCCTTTATATTTTAAGTTAAGTAATCCTGATCTGTTACGTATTGGCTTTCAGCTCAGGAAGATCCTGAAGCCGTACACCCGCCACCCTCATTTCTCCGCCATCCACCAGTTCTGGAGGCAGGAACCGGATTCGTGGTGGACGCTTGCGCAGCGGAGCGGCATCACATCGTTGGGGTCGCTGGAGTTTCGTAGGATGGACCCCGTGCTCATATCGGTGTTTGTGGAGCAGTGGCATCCGGAGACGAGCTCCTTCCATTTTCCGTGGGGGGAGATCACGATCACCCTCCACGACGTCTTACATATTTTGGAGATCCCCATCGATGGGGCGGTGGTGGTATCGGATATGTCTGATATCGCTATATGTACCGCTGCAGCGGAGATGCTTGGGCTTGATGTACTTGTCGTTTCGCAGATGGCATCTAGTAATAATTTTTAAACTTATTTCTCATTTATTTAATATATTTTAATTGAAATGTTTTTGAAATCATCGTATTTGGTTATATTTATTTTTTTCAGGTGGCGGCTTTTCAATCAATACAACGTTGAAGAATCGTTGTGATTTATTATGTCGAGCGGCCCAGAGGTATATATATCTGTAGTTTTATTAATATTAAGATTTTTGGGATATTTGTTATATATTTAATAATTAAATTAATGCTACTAATCTCAGGAACGAGCGTCATGTTGCTTCGATGTACTTGCTCATGCTATTGGGCAGTACCGTCTTCACAGACAAGTCAGGGCAGAAGGTGAAGCCGAAGTATCTGTCGCTCCTCCTTGATCATGACCGCACCGGCCGTTATGCCTGGGGTGTTGGTGTCTTGGCCAACCTATATCGGCAATTGGGTATGGCATCACGGGCCGAGGCACAGGGATTGGCCGGATGTCCGCTTCTTTTGAGGGTAATAATATTTTATTTTATGTTTACATGCTTTTTTTATATAAATTCTAACGCATATATGAGTTTTTGTACAGACGTGGATTTGGACATACTTTCACGCATTCCGAGGTCATGCATCACCTGACCTGGAACACATGGGGGATTCACGGGCTGCAGCCCGTGACGGGAGAGAGGTTCCTCAGGGGAGTGACTCAGATCGCCTTATCTCTCTACGTCGGGTTATGGACGCCATGCAGTATTCAGAGGTAATAAAAAAAAGTGTTACGTTCTAGTCATATAATTTTTCGATTATTTATTGGCACCTGACTTAGTTATTATTTGATTTCAGGTGCGGTGGCAACCATGGGGAAAGCTAGACTTCAGTGATCCGAGGTACGCTCCGTCGCTATATCGAGGCGTCATCGAGTTTTTGGACGTACGTGAGCCGTACATGCCCGACCGTTGCCTCCGTCGGTTCGGGTACAGACAGTGTATTCCGCAAGCGCCACCAGAGGCGAGGAAAGTTGTCCGACGTGCAAGGCTCACGTCGTATGTCACGGAGTACGCGGATAAGCACTGTCTGTGGGATGCGGACCCAAGGCCGTCTATCGAGCTACATGGTCTTATCACGTCCACCTTCGCGTGAGATTGTGACGATGCATACCTCGATTGGATTGACCAGATGTCTCATCCATATTTGGATTTCCGGTCCGTCAGACAGGATCCACACGCAGTCCCTCCAGTCCCTCCACCTCCCCCGGCTTCTGCTGTCACGGTATGTCATCATTTGGATTTCCGGTCCGTCAGATGTATTATATTTAAGTTTATCTGATGTATTTTTTTAATACAACGTTGTGGCCGGCGAGATGACGACTTATCTGGCTCGGCACGACGATACGCCTCCCCATCTTACAGATCAGATGATTCGTTGGATCGAGTGTCTAATGGGTGACGTGACGCCTTCGGCTCCTCCCATTCCACGCGCGTCCCAGAGATTCCGCGAGTCGGTTCACGATGATGGATCTGGTAGCGGGCGACGGCCGGACGAGGAGTAGTTGTGATATGTACTAAACTGTTACGTTTATGTCATGAAATATTTTAATATTTTAGTGTTGTTTATTGTATTTTGTTGATTTTATGGTATTATGTATATTGACATATGATATAAGTATATTGACATGAAATTTAAACAAAAACTATAGTATATAAGTATATTCACATGAAATATAAACAAAAACTATATGATATAAGTATATTCACGTGAAATATAAACAAAAACTATAGTATATAAGTATATTCACATGAAATATAAACAAAAACTATAGTATATAAGTATATGCACATGAAATATAAACAAAAACTATAGTATATAAGTATATTCACATGAAATATAAACAAAAACTATAGTATATAAGTATATGCACATGAAATATAAACAAAAACTGTAGTATATAAGTATATGCACATGAAATATTAACAAAAACTATAGTATATAAGTATATTCATATGAAATATAAACAAAAACTATAGTATATAAGTATATGCACATGAAATATAAACAAAAACTATAGTATATAAGTATATGCACATGAAATATAAACAAAAACTATATGATATAAGTATATTCACATATGATATTAGTATATTCACATGAAATATAAACAAAAACTATAGTATATAAGTATATGCACATGAAATATAAATAAAAACTATATGATATAAGTATATTCACATATGATATTAGTATATTCACATGAAATATAGAGAAAAACTATAGTATATAAGTATATGCACATGAAATATAAATAAAAACTATATGATATAAGTATATTCACATATGATATTAGTATATTCACATGAAATATAAAGAAAAACTATAGTATATAAGTATATGCACATGAAATATAAACAAAAACTATAGTATATAAGTATACGCACATGAAATATAAACAAAAACTATATGATATAAGTATATTCACATATGATATTAGTATATTCACATGAAATATAAACAAAAACTATAGTATATAAGTATATGCACATGAAATATAAACAAAAACTATAGTATATAAGTATATGCATATGAAATATAAACAAAAACTATAGTATATAAGTATATTCACATGAAATATAAACAAAAACTATAGTATATAAGTATATGCACATGAAATATAAATAAAAACATGTGCATATATAAGTATATGCACATGAAATATAAACAAAAACTATAGTATATAAGTATATTCACATGAAATATAAACAAAAATTATAGTATATAAGTATGTGCACATGAAATATAAACAAAAACTATAGTATATAAGTATATGCACATGAAATATAAACAAAAACTATATGATATAAGTATATTCACATATGATATTAGTATATTCACATGAAATATAAACAAAAACCATAGTATATAAGTATATGCACATGAAATATAAACAAAAACTATAGTATATAAGTATATGCACATGAAATATAAACAAAAACTATAGTATATAAGTATATGCACATGAAATATAAACAAAAACTATATGATATAAGTATATTCACATATGATATTAGTATATTCACATGAAATATAAACAAAAACTATAGTATATAAGTATATGCACAAGAAATATAAATAAAAACTATAGTATATAAGTATATGCACATGAAATATAAACAAAAACTATAGTATATAAGTATATTCACATGAAATATAAACAAAAACTATAGTATATAAGTATATGCACATGAAATATAAACAAAAACTATAGTATATAAGTATATTCACATGAAATATAAACAAAAACTATAGTATATAAGTATATGCACATGAAATATAAACAAAAACTATAGTATATAAGTATATGCATATGAAATATAAACAAAAACTATAGTATATAAGTATATTCACATGAAATATAAAAAAAAACTATAGTATATAAGTATATGCACATGAAATATAAACAAAAACTATAGTATATATAATTATATGCACATGAAATATAAACAAAGACTATAATATATAAGTATTTCGGAGAAACGATAGGAATGGTTTCTTACGACTCTACTACCTCTGGTGTATAAGTTCCCTCTCCTTGCGGGATTAGGTCCTCAAATACCGTCGTCTTTGACATAGAGTAATCCATGTCATCTTGTTGCTCAGTTTATTGTTCTTCTCGAACTTCTTCCAGATCAACATTTCTCCCACTTGACTTTTTGGAAACAAATTCTTTTTCCATAAAGACACTATCCCTAGCAACAAACACTTTGTGCTCACTGGGATTGTAGAAGTAGTATCCTTTAGTTTCCTTAGGATACCCTACAAAGAAGCATTTATCTGATTTGGGTGCAAGCTTATCTGCTAGTAAACATTTTACATAAGCTTCACATCCCCAGATCTTTAGAAAAAACAAACTTGGAACTCTTCCAGTCCATAACTCATATGGTGTCTTATCTACAGCTTTGGACAGAGTCCTGTTTAGTGTGAACACTGCAGTTGTGAGAGCATATCCCCAGAAAGATATTGGAAGATCAGCAAAACTCATCATAGATCGAACCATGTCCAACAAGGTCCTATTCCTCCTTTCAGACACACCATTCAATTATGGTGTTCTAGGTGGAGTTAGTTGTGAGACGATCCCACAACTTCTTAAATGATGATCAATATCTTGACTCAACTATTCACCACCACGATGAGATCGTAGTGCTTTAATTTTCTTGCCAAGTTGGTTTTCAACTTCATCCTAAAACTCTTTGAATTTTTCAAAAGATTCAGACTTATGCTTCATTAAGTATATGTATCCATATCTACTTAAATCATCAGTAAAGGTTATGAAGTATCTATAACCACCTCTAGCTTCTGTGCTCATTGGTCCACATACATCTGTATGTATTAGGGCCAAAAGCTCAGTTGCCCTTTCACTCACTCCAGTAAAAGGTGACATTGTCATCTTTCCCATCAGGCAAGATTCACATGTTTCAAATGATTCACAATCAAATGAGGTTAAAAGTCCATCCTTTTGGAGCTTCTTCATGCGATTCAGGCTAATGTGACCTAAACGACAGTGCCATAGATAGGTGGTACTACAATCATTTGTTTTTTGTTTTTTGGTGTTTATGTTATAGATGATGGATCATTGATCCACAATATAGAGTCCATTACTCAGTATGGCATCGATATAAAACATGTTATCTCTGAAAATAGAAAAAACGTTGACCATTAAGAGTAAAATCATAGCCTTCTAAATCCAAAACAGAAGTCACAGTTAGGTTTCTAGTAATAGATGGTACAAAATAACAATTATTAAGTTATAATACTAAACCAGAAGGTAAAGAAAAACTACAATCTCCAATGGCAAGTGCAGCAACCTTTGCTCCATTTCCAATGCGTAGGTCTACCTTTCCTTTAGCTAAGCTTCTACTTCTTCTTAGTCCCTGCACATTCGAAATAATGTGAGAACCACAGCCTGAGTCCAATACCCAAGTTGAAGCTTTAGCTATTAGGACTTCTATAACATCCGTACCTGAATTGGAACTCACAGTTCCATTATTTTTATCTTCTAGGTATTTTGGGCAATTCCTCTTCCAATGACCCTTGGCATGGTAGTAGAAACAGTCATGGTCAGCCGCTACTTTAGCCTTTTTCAGAAGTCTGTTTGGGTTGCGCAACTTGCTTGCCCTTCCCTTGCACGTTCTTCTTCTGTTGTCCAGGTGCCCCTTTCTTGAACCCTCTTCCCTTGTTGACTATCAAGATCTCTTTCTTGGTGTCAACAGAGATATTTTGCTCAGCTGTTTTGAGCATCCCATGTAGCTCTTCAAGTGTTTTCCCAACTCCATTCATATTGAAGTTCAGCTTGAATTGAGCAAATCCATCATGCAGAGAGTGAAGTATGATGTTTGTAGCCAACTCTTGACTATAGGGGTGGCCAAGCCTTTCCATGTTCTCAAAATGTCCAATCATATTGAACACATGAGCACTAATTGGCTTGCCTTTCTCAAGCTTGCAATCAAGAATTGCCTTATGAGTCTCATACCTCTCCATTCTCGCTTGTTCCTGAAACATAACTTTCAAGTTGCGAATGATGGTGTAGGCGTCCATCCTCTCAAACCTCTTTTGAAGGCTCGATTCCATGGAAGCCAACATAAGACAAGTGACAATCACTAACTTATCTTTGATATGCTTTTCCTCTACTATCTCCTCCGGAGTAGACATAGGAGTCAATGTTGGGATAGGGGTGTCAAGGACATTCTCTCTTCCTTCAGACCTGAGAACAATTCTCAGATTTCTTTCCCAATAAAGGAAGTTGTTACCATTCAGCTTATTCTTCTCAAGAATCGAACGTAAGTTGATGATGGTTGGGTTATCGTTTCTAGACATGATATCCACAATAGAAATAACATGCAAAATGTAAACATAAATTACATCATATGTCAAATCTTCCCTTTGAATAAAATGATTCCAAGATCCTATTTCAGATAAGACTTTAGGCGTAAGTTGATGATGGTTGGGTTATCGTTTCTAGACATTCAACTTATTTTGTAAACATGCTTTAAACATAAATAAGCTAATGCCATTTTATCCATTAAAATTTTCCCTTTGAATAAAATGATTCCAAGATCCTATTTCAGATAAGACTTTAGGCGTACTTTGACACTTCCCTAAATCCTATGTGATCAAGGTAAGTAACTTTTACTAGTTATAACATTTTTAACTCTTGGTTGATAGATTACATCATACGTCAAATCTATCCCATGCCTCAAAATCCAAAACTTTATATTTTGGTCTTTTGTTGAGTATAACCAAATCAAGGTTGTAAACCCCTTATACAGATTTACCCGTACTATCCCAAGGTCAAAGCATGGACACCTTGCTTTGGCAAAACCTATCCATCAAATTCCAAGGACCTCATAGGTTATGATTTGAAAAGGCAAAATCTCAATTTTCTTTTAAGGGAACTAGGTTTATCATGCAAGTCTATTTACTAGTGAACTAAATAGCATAAATAAACAAGCAAGCATAAACTTAGAGATATTTAAAGCAAAACAAATGTAATAAATAAATGTGATCCTAGTATGGCCCCTAAAACCCATAAGATCTAATCGTCATAGATTCTTCTTGTATCTTGGATCTCCATCCTTGAATCTTCATAGGATCTTCTTCTCTTGTATTACATAATGTAAATCTAATCTAATTTTTTGAAAATTAAATTACAAAAATACATAATGATACGTAGATCGTGTACAAGAAAACAATAACGATACGCATATCGTATTTTCTATCCTATTTGGGCCATACCAGTCACCGCATGCAATAATAATAATATCATAATATTAAACCATACATGCAATATACAATATCAAATATTAAGAGACAATAATAGACTATTAATCATATTAATCGACTTTTAAGATTAAATTAATTAAATTATCCAATAAAATAATTAATCAAATCTTCTTATTATTTTAATTCAATAAAATCATATATGAAATTAATACCAATATTAATCATTATCATGTATAATTGGATAAAATATACTCTAGAGATAAGATATCTTGTTACCATATCTAATTAAGGTAGTTAGGATCTTATGCTAACAAACCCTAACCCGAATTCAGCCCCCACCCTAGCTGCACCATGCAGCCACCACCCTAGCCAGCCCACGCAGCCAGCCGCCCCCGGACCGCCGCCGCACCACCCCCGGCCACCACGCACCGCCGTGAACCACTTTTGGCCACCCAGCCACGGTTTTACCCCTTCTCCCACTCAAATTTTGTAACAATTACAAATTTTGATGATCTTAAGGATAATATGGTGTAATTTTCAGAAAATTAATATTTTGAAAAATTAATGTATGAACCAGTTTCATACAAAATTACTCAAGTTTGGGCATTCAAGGCATGAAATTCTTAATTTCTAGGGTTTGAATCAATTTTCACCAACATCAAAAATCAAATATTTTTATGTGTGATTATGATTCTACAAGAAATCATATCTCTTGCATAAATTAAACATACAAATCGATTGTAGGATCAAAATTAAGCAAAAAAATCATAATTTTAGCATGCATAATTTCGTTCATAGGGGCTGTTTTTTCGAGCATATAATATACATAAAAGTCATAACTTTATGCATCCAATCAATTAAAATCACAATTTTAATCATACAGGTTAATCCATATATCAATTTTACCACTAAATTGAACCAAAATAATCAAGAACATGCATCAAAATTAACAACTTTAATTATAATCATATCAATTTATGCAAGAGGCTCTGATACCACTGTTGGGATTTAAATGCTTTAAGCGGAATTTCAGAAAACAGTTTTCTAACATCTAACATATGATCTCATGCATAAACTTGATACGAACCATATATGAAAGAGTAACATACCTTTGTATGCAAAACTTGTTTTCGGGATCACCTTGGAGAATAGAGCCTCAAGTGTGACTACTCTACTTGGTCCACACGAACACGGTACTAGATCGTCTTGCCTTTGTCTAATAGGACGAACGAACGAGAACCACAAATCTCTACCAAACGGCCGTGAGTGAAACTCAATTTGTGAGTTCGGTTGTCACTATTTCGAAGCCACACAATTGCATGACATATATTTTCTCACGTAAGGGAACCAATTCCTTTTTATGTATATATGGAAGATATATGTATATATTGATATATGAGTGCGGTTCCGGTGCGGAGCACTCTTCCCGTGCGGACGTGCGGACATGCACTATAGGGCCTTATTTGTGCACTTTAGAGCCTTATTTGTGCACTTTTGCAAAAAAATTGAAAAATGCTTGGAAAACAATTTGTAAAAGAATATATTTTTTTTGAAAAAGTGCACAAATAAGACATTAAAGTGCACAAATAAGGCCCTAAAGTGCATGCTCCACACGTCCGCACGGGAAGAATGCTCCGCATATGATCCAAACTCATTGATATATATGTTATCTTATCTTATAAGATAAATCTCATTTTAACTAGAAAGAGATATTTATGATTGATACAATATCTTATTGATAGCATGCATTTAGGCTAGTTTAGATCATGTTTATTTCTCCTAAATAGGTTTGTTTTGCTTCTTTTTATTTTAGTTTTATTTGGTTTTCATATAATTTGTAGTGTTCGGAATCTACTCTTGTGTTTTTCTGATTTTAGGATCGTTTGGAGGCGGTTTTGAAGATTACGAGCTATAATGTGAAGATGCTCGAAGGGACGGTGCCAAGGTCGAAATACAAGTGACAAGCAAACTCGGTCGAGCCACTGAAGGGGAGAAAACAGACGACAACTCGACCCACAACTCGGCCGAGTTGTGGACCGAGTCAGCTACCTCGGTCGAGCTACTGAAGGGGAAGGGAACCATATCACAACTCGGCCAAGTTGTGGACCGAGTCAGGATCTGTAACGGCTTTTGTCTGAAAACTGAAACGTCTTGCTCCTTTAATCTACCTGATTTGGGAAGAGGCGATGGATTCTATGCTATTTTCTCTCTTACCTTTTGACAACCACGAACCCTAGTTGTTCTTTGGGGAATTTCCATTGAAGATTTGTTAAAGATTGGAGTTTGTTTCTTGGATTGAACAAGTATTTCTCTTTTTCTATCTATTGGAATGGTTTCTTTTGTTCATACAATGCTTTTGATTGATTCTCCAAACATGCTAGGCTAAACCCCTTTTATTTAGGATTGGGGTGATCCCAATAATGAATTGGTAGACTTGTAAATTGTGTTTGTCTGAATTGGTAGCATGAGTTCTTGTTTGATTCAATTCTAGGGTTCATATTGCTATTGGTAATTTATCAATTAGAATTCTATTAGGTTGAGTCTGAAAGGAGAAACCTAATGAATGAATTAGACAAGGTATGAGTCTGAAAAGAGATTACTATTGTTGGAATTACTAAGAATTGAACCTGAATAAACTTGTTTGTTCTTGCGGAGTTCTAAGTTATCATAGAAACCTTAGGTTAGTCTGGAATTAGCAGAGCACGAAAGTGAATGTTAACCCGGTTTTATCCTAGATTCTAAGTGCTCAAGGGGTCTAGATTTGATTAGCTTTGCGCGACAGCGACTGTTAGTTGGAGTTTAGATACATCTACTATTGTCTAAAAGGAATTAGTAGAGATATTTGATAACTAACCGTCAAACGAGTTCATGCTATTCTAAGATAAACACACATAAGTTTACCAAGACATTGTTGTGGGGATCCTTAATCCTAGATAATTTCCATCCTTTGAATTTACTTATATTTGCAATACTAATTTCTTAGCGTAATCAAACAAATCTTTCTTACGGCTTAGCTTACCAGTTTAGTTACAAAAGGTACTACATTGTCCTCGTGGGAACGACACTTGAACATCTACAACTGACCCCATACACTTGTGGGTAGGTTTTCGCCACATCAAGTATTTGGCGCCATTGCCGTGGACTATTGCTAGTATCGGTTGTATTCCCTACAACTGGTTCGACTAAGTTTTTTTTGTGTTTTGATCCTTTTCCTTTTGACTTTGGTTTCAGGTTTGTTTTCTTCTGATGCAGAGATTCCTGAGCGCTAATAATCTCAACGACTTCGATCCCGAACCTGAGCGTACTTTTCATGCTAGAAGAAGATTACTACTCGAAGCCAGAGAACAAGCAATGGGAGACAACAACGGTCTAGCTAACCTAAGAGTCATGACGCTAGGTTAGACCTGTCAAAAATTGACCCAACCCGAAAACCCGACCCGCCCGAAAAATAGTGGGTCAAAACCCGAAAAATCTTAACCCGAACCCGATCAACCCGAATAATTTCGGGTCGGGTCGGACCCGACCGGGTTGACCCGTCGGGTTGGGGAAAAAAGTAAAAAAAACCCTAATATCTTCTTTTGTCCCTCCTTCACTTCCCGTCTCCCACACCACCTTCACTGCGCTCTCCTTCATTGCGCCTTCACTATGCTCTCCTGCGCTGCGCTCGACCCTCGCCTTCCCGCATTGCACTTGCCTTCACTGTGCTCGACCCTCGCATGCTTCCTCTTCGACTATTCTCCATTATTTTCTTGAGGTATTTCTCCTTGCTTTGATTTATTTCTATTTCACGGTGTTGCACGTTTGTGATTAAACGTAGTTGCGGCTTGCTTTAGATTTCTGTTGAATCCCGATTCTAGATGATCGCCGGTCAACACTCCGGGAACTTCACCCCTTTTCACCCTCGTCCTTAGGGGGAGTTCAGTGTATTATAGCATCGGTAAGATCAATGTGTCTTGGTGGAGTCGAAAATAGCTAGCTTATTCCCTTTGTTTCATCATTTGGATACTGGATATCTGTTGAATCCCGATTTTTGTTGAATCCCGATTCTAGTCAAAAATAGCTAACTCTTCCAAAATTGATTTCCCTTTTCTAGGGCACGTTTCATGTTCCCCGAATTTGTCTCAGTTAGCTCGCTGGTCAGATTTGGATACTGGATATTTGTGGTCTATCATCCCTTTCTTAAACTTAGTAGATGCTTACCAATTACCATAGTTGAAAATCCTAATATGTTACTAATTCCATGTGATTGTTGAATGAGATTTCACTTTCAAGTCCAACCTAATTCCATGTGATTAAGTGTATGGTTTATTTATGGATTTCATGGCTGAATTTAGTGAAGGTATATGTGCTTTTGCACAAAACTGCACATATAAACTGCAGATAAAATTGTTGTGCTGAATATAAACTGCACATAGCTTCTTGACTTCTTGTCCATTTTATTTATGGATTTATAAACTCCACATATAAACTGAACATATAAGCTTCTTGTCCAGTTTATTTATGGATTTATATGTGCTGGATTTAGTTAACACTAAAAAAATTGTTGTTTTCTAATTTAGTTTATATGTGCTTTCTAATTCCAGTTTATATAGGTAACCGTATAACACTAAACATGCTACCAGCTAAAAGATCTCGTCCGTCAAAAAAATCAAATGCACCTTTATTGCCATTTCGATATGGATTTGGAACCAGTTCTACTGCTTTAGGATCATCATCTTCATCATTATTTGGGGATGGATTTGGAACCAGTTCTACGTCAACTCCATGTAACTACATCTTCTCTAATCATCATTATTCATTATAATTCTAAAAGTTTTTACCTTTTAGTATTTCATTAATTCTACTAACTTATGCTATTTGATGTCTATTATGTAGTAGTATCATCCTCATCTCCGGATCTAGGTAACTACTTACTATCTATTCATGAATCCATTATCCTATTACAAAGAGTTGTATTATTTATTCACTAATATAATGACTTAATATGTTCATTTCTGTTTTGTAGTTGCTTCTGTGTTATCGTCTACGCCAAGTATAGTAGGCGATTATGTCTCCCCAACTCAAGCTGACACTTCAGAGGTTTGGAAAAGGAAATGGACTGCTCCAGTTTGGCAAGATTATGACGTATATGATGGAGATGTATTTGAATATGGTGAACCGAGGGTTGTATGATTTGAATGTTGTACTGTTGTTTCATTATTGTTTGATTTGAGTGTTTATTGTTGTTTGATTTCCATCTAAGTTAGACCTTTTGACATACTCTATTAGCTATGACAAATTGAGCTGAATATTGGCATTCATAGTTTATGTCTTCACTGTTATATTTTTTTGAGTTCAGGGAGAAATTGATGCACATCAATGGAGAACTTTGTTATCGATTATGCAGATTGGTTGCTCTTACTATCTTTTATACTAATTAATGAACTTCATTTTGTACGTACATTAACGTTAAGGGAAAAACTGGGAAATTGTCTCAATTATTTCAACAAAAATAGAGAGCAAATTGGGAAGTGATTACGTACACAGTGGAAAGAGAAAGACTGCATTGGGGAACTTTGGTCTTCATTATTTCACTAAAGCTTCATCCTTCTCTGTGAGATAAATTCCATTCTATGCAACAAACACTATATAGGAAGCAACAAAAACAGAGAGCAAATTATCATCTTTAATTTGTCAATAATGTGATACTAGATTTTTTTTCAAGAAAAAAATGACGAAATGTCGACCCGTTGGGTCAACCCGAACCCGAATCAAACCCGATCCAAACCCGAAAGTTGAAACCCGATCGACCCGAGACCCGATTGACCCGAACCCGTTTTCGACCCAAACCCGAATTACCCGAACCCGACCCGCCCGACCTAGTTGACATGACTACGCTAGGTGATTATGTGATGCCAAATCACCTTGGTCCTATTTCTGGTGTGGTCCGACCTCCGGTGGCAGCCCGTAACTTCAAGCTGAAACCTTCCCTAATCAACATGGTTCAACAAAATCAATTTGGAGGTCTTCCTTCTGAAAACCCACACCAGCACTTGGCTACTTTTATTGAACTGATGGATACAGTGAAGATTCATGATGTTTCTCAAGATGCACTTTTCCTGCGAGCCTTCTCATTCTCTCTATGAGATAGGGACAAGGCGTGGTTCAAGGCCTTACCTCAAGGCTCTATTACCACTTGGGATGAGTTAGCCAAGGCATTTCTCAATAAGTACTTCCCACCTAAGAAGACAATTGAGATGAGAAATCAAATTCTTGCTTTTAAGATGAAAGATGACGAGTCTCTTTATGAAGGTTGGGAGAGATTTAAAGAGTTATTGATGTTGTGCCCTCATCACGGGCAAGAGAAATGGACCTTGCTACATGTCTTCTACAACGCTGTTGATAGTTCAACTCGGCTAATTATTGATGCTTCAGCTGGTGGTAGAATTATGGCAATGGAGGTTGATGGAGCTTGGGATTTGATTGAGAACACTGCTCAACACTCTCATTATTACAGTGATGCTCGCTCAACTTCAAAGAAACCAGCAGGGATGTATGAGGTTCATTATGAAACGCACCGACAAGCTCAAATGGATGCTTTGTCACAAGAGGTCAAGAGGCTGAATTTGTTGGTTCAGAAGACTCAAGGGCAGGGTACAAGGTCATCCACTCAGGCTGCATCTGGTGTAGCTTGTCAGTTTTGTGGAGAGGGTGACCATACTATTTCTTCATGTCAACTTTTTGCTGCTTAAGGTGACACCCAAGGAGAGGTAAACTACATGAACAACTTCAATCGGGGTCCTAGGAATGATCCATATTCCAACACTTACAACCCCGGTTGGAGGAATTATCCCAATTTCTCATACGGGAACAACCAAGCTGCTCAAAGACAACCTCCTGGGTTCCAACAAAGAGCTCCTCCACCTCAAAATCAAGAACGTGCCCAACCGTCCGAGGATTCCAAGCTTGATATGATAATGAAAGAGCTTCAAACCATGAACAAGATATTGAAGAATCATGATAGCTTGCATGCTCAATATGCTTTGAATGCTCCTAGACCCCAAGGTCAGCTTCCAAGTCAAACTGAGATAAATCCAAAAGGGCAAATCAATGTTGTGTCCCTGAGGAGTGGGAGACAACTTGAAGATCCTAAGGCTGTGGATCTTAAGCAAAAGGGCAAGGCTGTTGAAGAGCCCGAAGAAGTAGTGATCCAAGAGAAGGAGCAAGAGGAAGTGCCCAAATATGTGCCACCACCGCCTTTCAAGCCTCTTCTTCTTTTCCCACAAAGGAGGGCTCAAGCTCAGTTGGATCAACAATTTGGTAGATTTGTGGAGGTGTTGAAAAAGCTCTACATCAACATTCCCTTCACCGATGCTCTAAAGCAAATGCCAACATATGTGAAGTTCTTGAAGGAGATCCTCTCCAACAAGAGAAAGTTGGATGAGTACCAATCCGTTTCTTTGAGCCAAGAGTGCAGCGCTCTCATTCAAAAAAAATTGCCTCCTAAGCTTGAAGATCCGGGTAGTTTCAGTGTTCCTATGGTGATTGGGAAGTGCACCTACCACGCCTTGTGTGATTTAGGGGCTAGTGTGAGTATTATTCTGCTCTCTATATGCAAGAATCTTGACTTGGGAGAGCCAAGTCCGATAAAGATGACTCTCTTCATGGCTGATAGATCCACAATGCGTCCGGTAGGTATTTTGGAGGACATTCCCATCCAAATTGGTAAGTTCTACATTCCTGTTGATTTCATTGTCCTAGATATTGAGGCTGATTTTCCTGTTCCAATTATATTGGGAAGACCCTTTCTAGCTACTGTAGGTACTCTTATTGATGTAAAACAGGGTGTTCTTTCCTTTATTATTGGGGAAGAGAAAATTTAATTTAATTTTTCTAAAGCTATCAAACAGCCTGCTTTTGAGGATGATGTGTCCAGGTTATATGTAGTTGATAATGCAACTCAGAAATCCTTGATGGCTGTTATTACTAAGGATCCGTTAGAGTTTTGCTTGACGGAAAGTGTGACTCAAGCTGAAAATCTAGAGCTACTTGCTGATGTGCTCTTTCATTTGGAGTCCACTAAAGAGTTGCATGAGGCCATGGTTGAGGCCTTTACAAGAGAAGACCTTATTCCTAAGGAGGAGACTAAAGAAGCACCAAAGGTGGAGTTGAAACCACTTTCACCTACTTTGAGGAATGAGTTCCTTGGACCTAATTCAACCTATCCGGTGATTATCAATGCTAGTTTAAGTGATTGTGAAATTGAGAAACTGTTGCATGAACTTAGATTGCATAGAAAAGCCATTGGATATTCTATTGATGATTTTAAAAGGAATTAGTCCCTCAATGTGCATGCATAGGATTTTAATGGAAGATGATCATAAACCCTCCATCGAGCATCAAAGAAGACTTAATCCTATCATGAAAGAAGTAGTGAAAAAAGAAGTGTTGAAATTGTTAGATGCAGGCATTATTTATCCTATTTCTGATAGTGCATGGGTTAGTCCTGTTCATGTTGTGCCTAAGAAAGGGGGAATGACTGTGGTAAAGAATGAAAAGAATGAATTGATTCCTACTAGGAAAGTCACAGGTTGGAGGATGTGCATTGACTATAGGAAATTGAACAAAGCCACTAGAAAAGATCATTTTCCACTTCCCTTCATTGATCAAATGCTAGAAAGGTTAGCCAAGCATTCACACTTTTGTTATTTGGATGGTTATAGTGGATTCTTTCAAATCCCTATTCATCCTGATGACCAGGAGAAGACCACTTTCACATGCCCCTATGGCACATTTGCATATAGGAGAATGCCATTTGGTTTATGTAATGACCGGATACCTTTCAAAGATGCATGATGGCTATATTTTCTGACTTGGTCGAGGATATCATGGAGGTTTTCATGGATGATTTCTCTGTGTATGGTACTTCTTTTTATTCTTTCTTGTCTAACTTGTCTCGAGTTTTGCAACGGTGTGAGGAAGTAAACCTTGTATTGAATTGGGGAAAATGTCATTTCATGGTAAGTGAAGGAATTGTGTTAGGACACTTGGTTTCTAACCATGGAATTGAGGTTGACAAGGCCAATATTGAGATTATAGAGAAGATGCCACCTCCAACTTCGGTTAAGGGCATAAGAAGCTTTCTTGGACATGTTGGGTTCTGTAGAAGGTTCATCAAAGATTTTTCTAAAATTGCCAAGCCTTTTACTAATTTGCTCTTGAAGGATGTTTCCTTTGATTTTTCGGAGGAGTGTCTTGTCTCTTTTTGCAGGTTGAAGGAGGCATTGATTTCAGCTCCAATTATGCAGCCTCCTGATTGGGATCTCCCCTTTGAGATCATGTGTGATGCTAGTGACTATGGTGTTGGAGCTATTTTGGGGCAGAGGAAGGATAAGAAGCTTCATGCCATCTACTATGCTAGCAGGACTCTTGATGGAGCTCAAATGAATTATGCTACTACTGAGAAAGAGCTGCTTGCTATAGTATTTGCTTTTGAGAAGTTCAGGTCCTATTTGGTGGGTGCCAAAGTTATTGTCTATACTGATCATGCTGCTATCAAGTATCTCTTGAGTAAGAAGGAGGCCAAGCCTAGACTGATTCGTTGGATTCTTCTTCTTCAAGAGTTTGACTTAGAGATTAGAGACAAAAATGGCACATAGAATTTGGTTGCTGATCACCTTTCTAGGTTGACTCAAGAGCAGTTGGAGTGCACTAAAGATGAACCCCCCATTGATGATTCATTTCCTGACGACCATCTTTTCAGGGTCGCTAATGAAGTCTTGACTCTTGCAAATTCGAGGATGCCATGGTTTGCTTATTTTGTCAACTACTTGGTTTGCAATGAGTTACCTCCTAAGCTATCATTCCAACAGAAGAAGAAATTCATGTCAGATGTTCAACATTATTTTTGGGATGAGCCATTGCTTTTCAAGAGGTGTGCTGATGGAGTTATTAGAAGATGTATCCCTGAGGAAGAGGTAGAGAGTGTTATCTCTCATTGTCATTCTTTACCATGTGGAGGTCATGCTAGTTCCTCAAAGACAACCACCAAGATCTTGAATTCAGCTCTATTTTGGCCTTCTATGTTTAAGGATGTGCATCGTTTCATTTCTTCATGTGATCCATGCCAGCGTACTGGGAACATTTCTAGGAGGAATGAGATGCCTCTTACTAACATCCAAGAGGTTGAGATTTTTTATGTATGGGGAGTTGATTTCATGGGACCTTTTCCACCATCCTACTCTAACAAGTACATTCTTGTGGCGGTTGATTATGTGTCTAAGTGGGTTGAAACTATTGCCTCTCCAACAAATGACTCGAGGGTGGTGTCTAAGTTCTTCAACAAATGATTTTTCCAAGATTTGGAACACCAAGAGTTGTGATTAGTGATGGAGGATCACATTTCATTGAGAGGAAGTTTGAGGCTATGCTGAAGAAGTATGGGGTAACACATAGGATTGCCACCCCATATCACCCTCAAACAAGTGGTCAAGTTGAGGTTTCAAACCGGGAGATCAAGAGTATCTTGGAGAAGACGGTTTCCCGATCCAGAAAGGATTGGTCTATGAAGCTTGATGATGCTCTTTGGGCTTATAGGACAACATTCAAAACTCCTATTGGCACTACACCGTTCCGGCTAGTGTATGGGAAGTCTTGTCATCTCCCGGTCGAGTTAGAGCATAAAGCTTATTGGGCGATTAAATTGTTCAACTATGACATGAAAGCAGCCGGTGAGAAGAGAATGTTGCAATTGCAAGAGTTGGAAGAGTTGAGGTTGGATGCTTATGAGAATGCTCAGATCTACAAGGAGAGAACTAAGAGATGGCATGACAAGCATATTGTGCCAAAAGAATTTCATGAAGATGATCTTGTCTTGCTATTCAACTCTCGGTTGAGACTCTTTCCGGGCAAGCTAAGATCGAGATGGAGTGGTCCTTTCCAAGTGCGAAAGGTATACCCTCATGGTGCAATTGAGATATGGAGCGAAGAGACGGGACAATTCAAGGTGAATGGACAACGCTTAAAGAAATACATCATCGGTGGTCCATTTGAGAAGGTTGCTTTTCTCTATCTTGACCCGAGCCACTAGGAAGGTATGGAAGGTCAAGCTAATGACCTTAAACAAGCGCTGGATGGGAGGCAACCCATCAGGTATGTTTTCTTCTTCTTCTAAAAAAAAAAAAAGGCTTCAGCAAACTCGGGAAACTTTTCGACCGAGTTGTCCCAACAGAAAGAAACTCAGCCCATAACTCGACCGAGTTGTGGACCGAGTTTCAATCTGTTCGTTGTTTAAAAAAAAAAACCAGAACTCGACCGAGTTCCCTTTTCCCTTTCTTCTTTCTTTTCTTTCTCCCTCTGCTGAACCCTATTACCCAGCCCTCTCCCTCGCCACCACTCTTTCCCTCGCCACTGTTCTCCACCTCGCCTGCGTCGCCGCTGCTGCCCACCACGCGTTGTTGCTGCCCGCCACAGTTCTTCCTTCTCCTCCAGCAGCCATCAACTCCGACCGCGAGCTCCGCTGCACATCCCGCCTGGCCTTCCGGCGAACACCATTGCTGAACCTTCTCCTTGCTTCGGTCGCCTCCGCCACACGGCTGCCCCCCCTAGCAGCCATTGAACACCCTTTTGAAGACTTGATTTGGTACAATTTTCCCCCCTTTTTGGCTTCATTGATTTCTAGGGTTTTAATGCTAAATTGATGAAATTGCTTGTATTGGGGATGAATATTGGTTAAATTGAGGGTATTTGCTGGTTAGATTACCTTGATTTGTGCCTTAACTTTGATAGACAAAATTTTATGCGCGGGAATTTCGTGTCAAGTTGAACCTTGAGTTGAATTTGTCGTTTTGTCCACGTGTAAAATCATTGTCTAGCCTTATTTTAATTTCTTGTGGGGCTTTGTTGGCAAACTTTGTGCTATTATTGTTGGTCGTCCTTGCCGGGACGACGTATTTGTGGTTTTGCCTTGCCTTGGTGTTGCTTGTCTCTTTGTGTGTAGGTACCCGGATTTGAGCGATGTCTTTCAAACGACAAAAGAAAGCGTCTGCGTCCTCCTCTAGGCCTCTTCCTCCTCCTCATCATGTTGGGGAGGACTCTCCCGAATCCCTTGATATAAACTTCACATTGTAAAAGCACTTCACTCAGTTCAATAAAATCAAGAAGAGGAAATTAATCCCCACTCGATATCTTGATTTCGAGTTGCTAGATGCTTTGGATATGCGGGGTGATGTTGAGTGGTTGGCCGAGCGTTTGGGTTGGACGACTTTCATTCATATTCAGGAGCCGACCTACAAGGGCCTCACGCTTGAATTTCTGAGCACTCTTGAATCTCATGTCATGAAAGGCCAAAGATGCACAGAGGGACTTTGCACATTCCGTCTTGGGAACGATGACAGGGAATTGAATTTGCAAACTGCTAATGAGATATTCGGTTTTCCTGTCATCACAGATGAGTGGGTTCCTCGGGGAGAGAGCAGAACTGATTTATGTCGCACTTGGGAGTTCTGGCAAGAGATTGGATCAGGGACCTATGATGCTGCAAGGACAAAGGCCTCAAGCATTAGCAATCCGGCCTTTCGAATTTTTCATCCGTTTATGGCACACACTATTTTTGGCCGCGGTGATGGTGGTGAAAACAATGCCACCAAGAAAGAGGTCATAGTCCTATGTGCAGCCTTGTATGCCCATGCAATAAATTCCGTTGGTTTCCTGTTGGGTCATTTGAGTTTGGTGAGCAATAAGGCGGCTGGTGCCATAACTATTGGTGGGTTGGTGACTCGCTTAGCTCGGCATTTCAACTTCAATGTGGACAGACGCCGTGATGGTATTCCCCCACAGCCCATTGGCTATGCATTGCTCAACAATATGAAGTTGCTTTACCAGTATCATAACACTTGGTATTGGGAACTTCCATCGAGCGGGCGACTACTCCGTCTCCCTAATCCCGAGCGGACCTCGCTCCAACAACGGGCCAATTGGAAAGTCGCTCCCCTTCCCTATGATCCCTCTCATGACCAGTTGAAGGTTGGTCCACCCTCCCCAATGAACGATCCCATGGAAGACGAAGAAGAGGGCGATGAGGAGGATTATGATTATGAGTATGACCCAGCTGTTGAGGGTCCACATGGCCGTGATCCGTACTTATACGCTTTGATAGAGTCTCTGTAGCGGGAAATGACTGCCCAGTTTTCAACATTGAATGCCCAGTTTTCAACATTGAATACCCGCATTGACCAACTGAGTGACAAGTTTGATGATTGGCGCGCTTCCGGGTGGCCACCCGAACCTCCACCACCTCCACAAGAGTAGTTTCATTGTGAGTATTCTCTCTTCCTTAACTTTTACTCTCTACATTGAGGGCAATGTAGAGTCTCTGTAGCGGGAAATGACTGCCCAGTTTTCAACATTGAATGCCCGGTTTTCAACATTGAATACCCACATCGACCAACTGAGTGACAAGTTTGATGATTGGCGCGCTTCCGGGTGGCCACCCGAACCTCCACCACCTCCACAAGAGTAGTTTCATTGTGAATATTCTCTCTTCCTTAACTTTTACTCTCTACATTGGGGGCAATGTAGGTTTTAAGCTTGGGGGAGGGGGGTATTTTTCATTTTGCATTGCATATAGTTTGCATGATTAGTTGTATTTTTGTTTGCATTTGAATTTTTGTGATTAGTTTCCCTTTTGTGTTAGTTGCATATTTGCCATGCTTGATCCTTTATGGGTTCTTATAACAGTACATGTACCATGAATCCTCTTAATATGCCTTGGCTGTTGATATTACAATTGCATTATGAGCATGATATGATTGATCAAACCTATGACAATGACCTGAGCATGTGGACTTTGACTAAGATACGTTAGAACCGACACTCTAGACAAAATGTCCCGGTGAGCTTGTTGGCCTTCTTTGGACTACATTTGCAAAAGTCCTCTCATTTTCTTCATGTGTGTGAACTCTCTTTGTGTGCTAACTCTAGAACTTGCATTAATATCTTCTTTGAGGCCACACTCACGACTTATGCACATGACATTAATAGGATTGAGGCATTGTTTTTATTAACCCTTTTCATCATTGGCCACCCTGTTCATGTATCCTTTGCTTGAAGCCCGATGTGCCTTATTGCCTTTTCTTTGGAAGCTTCATAAAAGCATACTGAGCCTATAAGTTCATCCTTCCCATCCGGGGATTAGGATAGTTGAATTGTTGTTGCTAGAGTGGAATTTAGCCAGGCTTGGGGGAGGTTACATATATGGTGGTTAGAAATGTGTATAAATTTGTAATGTGTCTCCTCTCCTTGTTTCTTCTTAGGCTTCTGCTTCTCAAAAAAAAAAAAAAAAAAAAAGAAGAAGAAGAAGAATAAGCAATTAAATAAAAGGAAGGAGACCATATCATAGTAAGGGTTAAGTTGTATGGGTTTGAAGGTTGAAATTCAATTAAAGGTTATTTTCTCTTGGTGTTGTCTTGGTAAGATCCTCTTCCCCGGATTTAGCTCCTCATGGCCTAAATATTCCTATGCCCTATGTTATACCTTGGCCCCATTACAACCTTGAAAAGCCCTCATGATTTTTGTTGTGCGCATGGTCTTTAGTGGTGGAGATTAAGAACACTGTTGCAAGCTTATGGTAGCTAGCATTCAAAGTTGAGAATTGATATTGAGTGAAACACATGCCTAAACAAATGAGTGTGGGTGACTTGTTTTTAATCTGGTAAGGTCTAGAGTGGAGGAACTGATTGTACTCTTGTCATTGATTGAGAAGTATGCTAGGACGGAGTTTGTCGTTTGTTTGGCCTTTCATGGTTATTGTTCATATGTCTTTTGGATAGAAACAACTGTTGCATTTTCTGTGGACTCATCGTCATGTACTTGCTTGGGACAAGCAAGGTTCAAGCTTGGGGGATTTTGATAGCATGAATTTAGGCTAGTTTAGATCATGTTTATTTCTCCTAAATAGGTTTGTTTTGCTTCTTTTTATTTTAGTTTTATTTGGTTTTCATAGAATTTGTAGTGTTCGGAATCTACTCTTGTGTTTTTCTGATTTTAGGATCGTTTGGAGGCGGTTTTGAAGATTACGAGCTATAATGTGAAGATGCTCGAAGGGATGGTGCCAAGGTCGAACCACAACTGAAACGTCTTGCTCCTTTTATCTACCTGATTTGGAGACTACCGAGTCAGGATCCGTAACGGCTTTTGTCTGAAAACCGAAACGTCTTGCTCCTTTTATCTACCTGATTTGGGAAGAGGCGAGGGATTCTATGCTATTTTCTCTCTTACCTTTTGACAGCCACGAACCCTAGTTGTGCTTTGGGGAATTTCCATTGAAGATTTGTTGAAGATTGGAGTTTGTTTCTTGGATTGAACAAGTATTTCTCTTTTTCTATATATTGGAATGGTTTCTTTTGTTCATACATTGCTTTTGATTGATTCTCCAAACATGCTAGGCTAAACCCTTTTTATTTAGGGTTGGGGTGATCCCAATAATGAATTGGTAGACTTGTAAATTGTGTTTGTCTGAATTGGTAGCATGAGTTCTTGTTTGATTCAATTCTAGGGTTCATATTGCTATTGGTAATTTATCAATTAGAATTCTATTAGGTGGAGTCTGAAAGGAGAAACCTAATGAATGAATTAGACAATGTATGAGTCTGAAAGGAGATTACTATTGTTGGAATTACTAAGAATTGAACCTGAATAAACTTGTTTGTTCTTGCGGAGTTTTAAGTTATCATAGAAACCTTAGGTTAGTCTGGAATTAGCAGAGCACGAAAGTGAATGTTAACCCGGTTTTATCCTAGATTCTAAGTGCTCAAGGGGTCTAGATTTGATTAGCTTTGCGCGACAGCGACTGTTAGTTGGAGTTTAGATACATCTACTATTGTCTGAAAGGAATTAGTAGAGATATTTGATAACTTACCGTCAAACGAGTTCATGCTATTCTAAGATAAACACACATAAGTTTACCAATACATTGTTGTGGGGATCCTTAATCCTAGATAATTTCCATCCTTTGAATTTACTTATATTTGCAATACTCATTTCTTAGCGTAATCAAACAAATCTTTCTTACGGCTTAGCTTACCAGTTTAGTTACAAAAGGTACTACATTGTCCTCGTGGGAACGACACTTGAACAGCTACAACTGACCCCATACACTTGTGGGTAGGTTTTCTCCACATCACTTATATTCCAAAAGATAACTTTCCTTATGTCATCAAGTAAATAGATAACACTTTATTATTACTTGATGAATAATTCACTCTTCCAACAATAACACTTTATTCGGTCAGTATATATTGTTACAATATACACTGACCGAAATTCTCAGTCCTACAATGGGCCTCGAGTTGCTTTGATCTAGCCCAATTACTCTATTATGTTTGACCTTATAGGACCCGGATAAAGTAGCAATGGGCCAAATCTAATTTATTCCATAAGTCATAGTTAGCTTCTAGCAAAGCACTAAAACTACCTAAAATATCAGGATTATTAATCTCCATTATAATCCTATTCTATTATTAGTAATTGTCATCTTGATTAAAGGACACATATTCCTTCACTGAGTAGCAATGAATCATTTTGTATATGAAGCTTATTCATTTTTTTATCTCACAAGTTATTGATGAAAGATTTAATGTATAATATATTTCCTTAGGTTCGACAAAAAAACCGAAGGGTAATAAAAACCAGACACTTGAAGCAACAACAATTCTTATTGATAGAAGGGGATTGAGGTTTGCATCGTATTCTTTATGCCCCGCACCGCAAAATGGGCGGAACGTCGTTGTGCATTAAATGATTTTTTTTTAAATGTTGAACCGGTTCATAAGAACTAGTTCAAGACTTGGGCGCTACATCATTGCGCCCAAAAAGTTACCGTTGGATCCAACTGTAACTTTTTTGGGTATATATAGGATAGTTATTTGGGTCCCCTTGATGTACCACCGAATTGTAATCACAAACTATTGAGAGACTGTCGTCCTCAAGCTACGATGATGTGTCCGGTCTTGATTCGATTAAGCAAGATGATTTATGGGTACGTATATGTTTTTTCCCAAGTTTATTTGAAATTTAGTAAATTAAAGCCGTTTGTTATAGTTTAGAACGTTCATTAAAACGTACATACGATCATTACGTTAGGATGATTCCGTGTTTTAGGTTAGTGGTCATTGTGTTAGTCTTTTTAGGTGGTATTTTCGGTATCCTATATAGTGAAATAAATAGGATGATTACACGTTTTAGGTTAGTGGACATTATGTTAGTATTTTTAGGTGTTATTTTTTGTATCATGTGTAGTTGTGAAATAAATAGGATGAGTACATGTTTTAGGTTAGTGGACAATATATTAGTATTTTTATATGATAGTTTTGGTATATTTCTTTCACAAATAAATAAGATGATCACATGTGTTAGTTTATACATTATGTTAGTCTTTTGTCAATAAATTACATGTTGTAGCATAGATATTATGTTTGTATTTATTAATGAATTACATGGTTTGGCTTAGACATTAAACATGTATTTGTAGTTGTTATTTACGGAAACCTCTAAGTTGTATATATTGGTAAAATGAATAAGAGTTTCAATTAATAAGTAAATTATATGTTTGTGGTTAGAACAACAATATGTTAGCTTTTTGAAATCGCTCTTAGAAAACCCTCTAATGTATAATGTTTTTGAATATAAATAGGACGACACTAGTGATAGCGATTCTTCGCTAGTGGACTATTCTTCTCATTTTACTACAAGTGAGGAATGGAGTGATAGAGACACTATGATCAATTGGGCTAAGAATGTCGGTTTGGGATTGTGTATGGTGATCGTCATAAGTAAATCATGGGCTAGAAAGGTCATATTGTCGTGTAAGAAGTCTGGGTCATATAGATCGATGAAGAAGAAGGAGGTTCAGGGTCCCGAGGCAACCCCTAAACGAAAAAACAAATTGAGGACAAAGAAGAGCGAGTGCCTGTTTCAGTTACATGGGTTGTTTAGGAAAGGATATTGGATAAAATCGGGCACGTAGACATTATCCGTTGTTAATGGATGCCACAACCATGATCTTTCAAGTAGTTTGATTGGTCATACATTTGCTAGACGCCTTTCGCAGGAACAACGTCAGAGAGTAAATGTTTTATTAACCTACGGCACAACGCCGAAGGGAAGGATCCCCAATACTTGATATCAAGGAATCAATTGTACAATTACAAGCTAAGGAGAGGCAGAAATCAATGGGAAATTTCACGGTGCCGCAATACACGTTGATTTTATAAGGAAGAGAGGGTATTATGCAAGCACTGACATAGTTCGCACCGCTGATGGAAGGAGGCTTTGAGTGACCTTTTTATTTGTCACCCTGATGCTAGACATTTGTTGTGTTTGTTCCCCCATGTCATCATCATGGATACGACCTACAAAACCAACAGGTATGAAACTTTAGTTATCGTTATTACTACATCTAAAATATGTAATTACGTATAAATGTTCTAATTTTTATATTTATAGGTACGATATGCCTTTGTTGGAGTTTGTTGGATTCACTTGCACCAACCTTATGTTCTGTATTGCGATCGTATTCATGCAAATAGAAATAGCAGAGCACTACGAATGGGCCTTGTGGCACCGTAAGATCATGTTCGGGAGACAGGATCCTAAGGAGATCATGTCAGATTGAGACCTTGCAGTTGTGAAGGCTCTCGAAGTCGTCTTTCCGAATTCGCGTCATATGTTGTATAGGGTCCATGTCAACCACAACGTGGAAGCTTATGTTATGATCATATTGAAAACTTTGAGCATTTTAGTGGTAATGTTCGTTGGTTGTTGAGTCGCCCACTGAGGATTTGTACGAGGCACGACTTCAATACTTGACAGAGAAATGGATTAGAAAACCCTGGCTGATGGACTACGTGAAGAGGGTATGGCTTGATTTGTACAAGACGATGCTAGTTTGTGCATGGTGCAACACATTTCTCCATTTCGCCACAAGATCATCAAACAGGTAAATTCACAAGTGCAACTAGGAAAACCCCTTTAGATACGTATCAATATATATTAAGTGTAACTTGAGTTTTATTTTCAGGGTTGAGAGTTGATAACATCCATTTTATATATATTTTAGGAGTCTAGTTGCATATTAGATTAGATTATTTTCATGCATATTTTATAGTTAGTTTCACATTATTTTGTATTCGGAGTCTACACTCATATTTTTATTATTTCAGGTATTTTAGGTGCAAATTTGGAGGCGATACGAGACTATGTTGAAGATGCCAAATAAAGGCCCAAGTGGACACAATCTAAAATATGGGCTGCTTTGCTTCACGTGCTGGGCCGGCCCAAAGGAGTCATGTCTGCAGGTGGGGGAAGGATAAGAGGAGAGAGGGACGAGCTAAGGAGTCCGGAGGGGGACATAGCTTTTATTTTGGGAAGTTTGACTTTGGAATTTTTAGCTGGAGTTACGTAGCTTTGAGATGAGATTAACTTTAGGTTTAGGTTTACTTTAGCTTTTGTTTTGTTTTTAGTTGAACACGGCCGCAATACAGGGGAATGAAATTCAAGAGGGATGATAGGTGTTATTTCATACACCTTTACTAGCAATTATTAGCATGATTTGGAGAGGTTTTGGATGAGTTTTGGTGCTAAGTCTGCAATCCAGATGTTTTGGAGAGAAGTGAAGAAATCCAAGGTTTTGCAGCTTAGATGGAGCATGAGGATGGATGGAGCTGCTGGAGCATCTATGGAGAAGACTACCAACACTTGGTAGGATTGAAGAGCAGCAGAAGCAGAGAAGAAGAGAGCTGGAGAAATGAGCTCACCGCCCCGCGTCAGAAGTACCACGGCCCGGCGGTGACTCTCAGTGAAGATGAAGCCCGCACCAGAGGATGCCACCGCCCAGCGGTGGAAGTTCGACGCCTCGCGGTGGAATTCACCGCCCCGTGGTGGCTGTGCTTAATGACCTCGCGCCAGAGACGATTTTGTTTCCTTTTGTTTGAGACTTTATTTTATTATTATTCTGTTTCCTTTAATTTCAGCTTTAGTTTAACCTAGTTTGTTAAGACTATTTAAGCCTCTTTTCTAGGTTAAGGAGCGAGACTTATCATCACTTGATTGCTTCCGTTTTCAGACGTTATTTTCTATAGAGTTTTTCATCCCCTTTGATGGAGAACTAACTTCACCCTTGTTCTGCTAGACGATTGAAGCAGTACAGTTGATGTGTTTGTGAGATTTCTATTCCTTGTTCTTATCCTTATAAGTGTTGGATTGATTCTCTTGGTTATATTGATATTGATTTCTTGTTGTTCTTCTTAGCCTGATCAACTAGGTTGAATACTTTTTATCAATTGCTAGGATTGCATATAGGGGTTCCAAGTGCATATCTAGTGGCAAACACAATTGTGCATATAGGGGTTCCGAGCGTACAATTGTGAGTGAGAATCAGTTGCATGTTAAGTAGGGGAGTGAGTACTTGTACGTCTTTCTACTTGCATGTATCCTATATCCTTGTGTGCATTGCTATTGCTGTGTTGGTGCTAAGGTACGCTGACAACTGTGAGAATCAGTGGTATTTTATCATTGGCATAGTAATAAGTCTATTGACAACTGTGAGAATCAATAGTACTTAAGATCAGGGTGGGAACGACTATAAGGATAATTAAAGAACTTGGACGAAATAGATTTCAGTGATCGAACTTTATCTCTGTACTTGTGGATTTCGCTCTAGTGGGACTATTTTTCCCTCATTATATTTTCTAAACTCAACTCAATTCATTTGCTTTGTTTGCTTTGTTCTCTTGATAACTAAAAACCCCCCGTTTGTGTTACTTGTCATTCACGGTTGCATACTACATCAAACCTTCTGTGTGGGATCAACCCTTACTTGTCTGCTATACTTCTGTTTAGTGGGTTTGTTAGGATAATTTACTCTGATAAGGCTAATCAACGACATTTGCTTGTGCATCTTTTAGCCACCGTCAAGGGAGTTTGAACCCTAGCTTGATTCGAAGATTGGTATTATCGTTCTAGTCTTTTGTCAATTTGGATTATTTTGTTATTGAGATTTAATTTTATCTCCAGTGTTTATTGCATAATCCATATATCTTGATGACTAGTTTAAATCTATTGATGTCTTCGATCATGCTTGGCTAAATTCCTAGTTTCTAGGGTTATGGTGATCCCGACGATGCGTACGTAATTAGAATTATTTATTTGCCTGAGTTGAAATAATATTTGATTCGTTCCTAGATGCTTTATGCCTATAGTAGCTCATGCGAATTGGATCCTATTAGGGTTTGAGACTGAAAGGTGATAACTTTAATAGGTAGTCAGGTAGGGTTTGAGACTGAGAGGTGATACCATCTACTGGAATCCTAGGAATTGAACCTGAGTGTTATTTGTGCGAAAGCAACTTAATTACTCTTGAGGATTAATAGGCTATCATAGATGTTCTAGGTTTGAGTTGGATTAGCGGAGCGCGATAGCGGATGTTATTTCAATTATGCCTAGACTCTTAGTGCATTAAAGGGTTTGGATGAGATTAACTCTGTGCGAGAGCGATTGTTAGTTTAGTCCAGGCACGTTTACTATCGTCTGAAAGGAGTTAGTAGATTACCTTAGATAGCCTACCTTCAAATAATTTGGACTAGATTCAGGTGAAGTGTGATTTTATTTACTGTTGTAACGTTACAGTGATCCTTAACCTTAGACACATTTATCCCATTGATTTTTATTTGTTTTCTTATTTGTTATTTCATAGTTTAGTCATAGTTTTCCCCAATTCCTTATTTTCCTGGCCTAGTTCACTGGTAGTGTTTCAATTAATATTACATTGGTCTCTGTGGGATCGACAGTTGACTACTACAACTGATCCCGTATACTTGTGGGTAGGTTTTAGCCACATCAAGTTTTTGGCGCCGTTGTCGGGGACCAATTTGTTAATATTAGTTGTTATCTCTATTAGTGTTTCTAGGTCTTTATTTTTGCTTTGATTTTTTTTTTCCTTTTCTTAATTTCAGGTTATTCAGAAAGAGTCGAATAAATGGATCCAGGTAGGTATGAGGTAAATTCCTATCAATTTCCTTCATCTAAGCCTTATACAAGTTCTCAGAGGTATGATTCTTTAAATTACAATTTGGGTTATGATCAAAACCCAATAACTTCTAACCTCTTCTGTGAGAATTGTGGAGCTGAAGATCATGACAAGACTAATTGTCACGCTAGTTTGGGAGAAATAATTGCGTGGAATTCACAATCTTCTAATCCTAGCTGGATGACAACCCCACATATACCGCTCCAAGATGAGACTCATCCATCCATGCAAGATAGTAGGCTTGATGACTTCTTCCTACGACATGATAGGGAAGTTGAGAAAATTCTTACAATTCTTACAACTATGCATGATGCGCTAAAGCCCTTAACAACCCAAATTTGTTCTCTTTCAGGTATGGTGGACTCTTTGAAGACTCAAGTAGAGGAATTAACCACACAAAATCAGAATCTAAAAGATCAAATTATCGAATTGGTTAATTCAAAATTGCCTGTAGAGCCACATGAAGTGCATTATTTGGAACAATGCACTGCTGTTATGATTGGGGTAAAGAAAGAGTGGGATGAGCCACAATTTGATAAGAAGGAATTTACCCAAGAGATCAAGGAGGACCCGATGCTTGATGAGCTTAAGGTGTTACAAAGCTCTACCCCGACCTGTAGCACCATTACTTGCTGTAAGGTGCAAGAAAAGCTTCCTGATATATTGCCCGATGTAGCTATGATACCACAAGCTGCATTGGAAATTCAGAACCCAAGGGTGGAAGCCAATTCAGAATTAGAGGTTCGGAGTAGACGGAAGAAGAGAAAAAGACATCTACTGCTCATGCTCCAATTGAATTCAAGCAAGGGGATCATGTGATTCTCTATCATCACAAATCGAGCATGTTTCCGGGAAGTAAGAGTACAAGATGGTCCGGTCCATACTACCTGAACCGAGTTCTATAAAATGATTCTGTGGAGCTATGGCATAAGAACTCGGGGTACTTTAGAGTGAGACAAATTTGGCTGAAGCCTTACATAGAGCCTGATCCGATCAAGTTGGGTATCACCGACCCGCCTGATCCGAGTACATGACATTGGTGAAGGTCAAGCTAATGACCGTAAACAAGCGTTGGGTGGGAGGCAACCCATCAGGTACGTTTTCTTTCTTTCTATAAAAAAACAAAAACAAAAGTCGACCATGCTGTCCTGAATGAAACTCGGCCGAGACCCGACCGGGTTGTGGGCCGTGTTTCATGCAGTTGGTCGAGGCACAAAATTCACCAAAATCTTAACTGAATGAAACTCGGCCGAGACCCGACCGGGTTGTGGGCCGGGTTTCATGCAGTTGAAAAACAAACAAAAAATTGCACTGCAATAACTGCCCGAAACTCGGCCGAGTTTCTGACCGAGTTTCGATCTGTCGCTGCTTGAAAAAAAAACAACGAACTCTCTCCCTCACCTCTCTCCTTTTCTCTGTATCTCTCCTGTACCCTCACCGATCTCTCCCCCTACCAACACCCTCCTTCACCGCCGTCACACCTCCCGAACCCCATGACCCTCCCTCGTCACCCTCGCTCCCACCAGTTCCACCGGAGCCCATGCCCGATCTCTGCTCGCCGCTGCTGCCCACCGCGCGCTGCTGCTGCTCGCCGCTGTCCTCTCCTTCAGCAGCCTCGCTGCTTCGCGAGCTCCACTGCACAACTTGCCCTCCGGCGAACAAGCTCGCTGAACCTTCTCCCTTGCTCCGGCCGCCTGCACCACCACTCCGCCCCCCCCCCCCCCCCTAGCAGCCAGTAAAGACCCTTTAAAGACAGGATTTGGTAAAAATTCTACCCCATTTGGCTTAATTAATTTCTAGGGTTTTAATGCTAAATTGATAAAATTGCTTGTATTGGGGATGCATATTGGTTAAATTGAGGGTATTTGCTGGTTAGATTACTTGATTTGTGCCTTAACTTTGATAGACAATTTTATGCGTGGGAATTTCGTCTCAAGTTGAACCTTGAGTTGAATTTGTAGTTTTGTCCACGTGTAAAATCATTGTCTAGCTTTATTTTAATTTCTTGTGGGGCTTTGTTGGCAAACTTTGTGCTATTGTTGTTGGTCGTCCTTGCCGGGACGACATATTTGTGGCTTTGCCTTGCTTTGGTGTTGCTTGTCTTTTTGTGTGTAGGTACCGGATTTGAGCCATGTCCAAACGACAAAGGAAAGCATGGTCCTTGCTTGCGTTATCTTTTATTGCTACAGCATTAGAAGGTGCTTTGGTCTGATTTACTACGTTGCGCACTATGGATATGCTAGCATCATCTTGAATTAATTTTGGACAGCACCTTGTTTAGTTGGCATTTGACAATTTGCTATTAAAATTCTGCTTGGACATTTGACAATTTGCTATTAAAATTCTGCTTGGACATATATACTTGATGATCACGAGTTTCAATTTTTACAATTTTGTCTGAGCATGTTTTAAACTTTGTTTATGCCTACTCACTAGTAGAATATATAGTCTTGTGTTGGGGTTTTGTTTTGTCTATGTTGTGTACAGTGCTACTGAAAGAGAAGATGTTGCTGAAATTCTTCTGCGCTTGTACTACTTTTCGACAACCCCGGAGCATAGAGTGAAGACGCCTTAATGCCTGATTTATTTGGTGAGTTTCTTTTCCTCTTTCTTCTACAATGTAGAATTTAAGTTTGGGGGAGGGATAATTCCATGTGTAGACTTCGTTGGCATTTTAGTGTTAGTTTTCATAATTATGTGTGTTTGTTTTTCATTTTTCTTTTCATGCATTGCATAGCATATTTGCATTTGGATGTTGGATTTGTTCCCCTCTTTATTCCTTTGTGGGTTCTTATAACGGTACATGAATTGTGAATCCTCTTAATATGCCTTGGCTGTTAATATTACAATTGCATTATGAGCATGATATGATTGATCAAACTTTTGACAATGACTTGAGCATGTGGACTTTGATTGAGATGTGTTAGGATCGATACTCTAGACAAAATGTCCCGGTGAACATGTTAACCTTTCTTGGACTACAATTGCACAAGTCCTCTTATTTTCTTGTGTGATCTCTCTTTGCTTGCTATCTCTAGAACTTGCTTCAATACCTCTTCGAGACTGCATTTAGGACTAATATGCATTACATTTTTGATTGAGACATTATTTTTCATGAGCCTATATTTTCCTTGACCATCCTAATATTATTTCCCTCTGCTTGAATCCCTCTGAGCCTTATAGCCTTTTTCTTTTGAAGCTCCACAAAACAATCCGAGCCTATTATATATCCTACCTATCCAGGGGATTGAATTTTAGTTTGCTAAGTGTGGACATGGACTAAGCTTGGGGGAGGAGCATGAAATGGTGGGTGATCAATAATATGTGCCATTCTGTTCATTAAGTTTGCTTCCTTCTTCTTCATTGAAAAAAAAAATATTCTGGAAAAAAAGAAGAAGAAAAAGATCCAAAAAAAAAGAAAAAAGAAAAAAAAAGAAAAAAAGAATGAAGAAGAAGAAAAGAAGTGCGTAGACAGAATGATGAACTTTGGGTTGTTGTTGAGCTTATTGTAAAATCAGTTTATTCTTGGTGTTATTTTTGTGAAGTTCTTTTCCTTGGATTTAGCACCACATGGCCAAATGTATCCATACCTTATCAAAATACATTGGCCCATTACAACCCTATTTTATGTCTCATGATTGTGTTTTGCATTGTTTCTAGCAGTGGAGATCTAGATATTGTTACAAGCTTATGGTAGTTAGCATTCAAAGTAGAGAATTGAGCGAAACACATATCCTAAACACACGAGTGTGAGAGGCTTTATTTTTTATCCTGGTGAGGTCTAGAGTAGAGGAACTAACTGCTTTCTTGTCATTGATTGAGAAACATCCTAGGAAGGAACTTGTCATTTGTTTGGACTTTCATGGTCATTGCTCACTTGTCTCTTGGATTGAAACAACCTTTGCATATTTTGTGAACTCATTAGTTATGTACTTGCTTGGGACAAGCAAGGTTTAAGCTTGGGGGATTTGATAACATCCATTTTATATATATTTTAGGAGTCTAGTTGCATATTAGATTAGATTATTTTCATGCATATTTTATATATTTTATAGTTAGTTTCACATTATTTTGTATTCGGAGTCTACACTCGTATTTTTATTATTTCAGGTATTTTAGGTGCAAATTTGGAGGCGATACGAGACTATGTTGAAGATGCCAAATAAAGGCCCAAGTGGACACAATCTAAAATATGGGCTGCTTTGCTTCACGTGATGGGCCGGCCCAAAGGAGTCATGTCTGCAGGTGGGGGAAGGATAAGAGGAGAGAGGGACGAGCTGGGGAGTCCGGAGGGGGACGTAGCTTTTATTTTGGGAAGTTTGACTTTGGAATTTTTAGCTGGAGTTACGTAGCTTTGAGATGAGATTAACTTTAGGTTTAGGTTTACTTTAGCTTTTGTTTTGTTTTTAGTTGAACACGGCCGCAATACAGGGGAATGAAATTCAAGAGGGAGTTTGAACCCTAGCTTGATTCGAAGATTAAGTGTAACTTGAGTTTTATTTTCAGGGTTAAGAGTCAACACTTTGTGCTGAAGGACGAGATCCAATCGTCTGTTGGAGGCTTCAACACCCTCGTGCAACAAATCGACAATATGTTCATTGATCAAGTTCGGGAAATCAGGGGTGATATAGAGGAGAGTGCTTTTAAGTCCCCCACTGAGATCATAAATGGGCCGAGATGGGTGAAGGGTTTTTTCAGCCGCATTACTTATAAGGTCTCGAAAAAGTGCTTAAGAATACTACACAATGAATTTGTTAGGGCAAAGGAAGGAAAAATACCTGATGAAGAATGTCGTTATGTGTTTTGGAGATCCTCCCTAGGCTCGCCTTGCCTACATAGGATCAAGACTTATGTAAATGTCGGTGTCCCGTTGAAGCTAAGTGCAATTCATATTTTTTTGGAAGCAAATCAAGTGGGATGGAGTGGATCTTGGTGATCTCGCACCGAATGAGGACGAACTGATCCATGAAGAGGATGTCATCTTAGGTGCCATGTGGGGAGAATGGACCAACGGTGATTTACCGTATGAGCTTATCTCCGAATTTTCCCGCAAGTACAGTGAGTACCTTGACTCAAAATTGTGTACCACAGAAGAGCCCCCGGCCGCTGAGACTAAGAAGGAGAGACCTAAAAAAAGAATAATGATACCAAGATGGACCCGAGTTGGTTTGAGTACAAGGCGGCGGAAAAAAAGAAAAAGGATGAGGAGTGGAAGAGTTCAGACGACAAAAAATCGTCTGTGGGATCCAAAGGACATCCTCCGAGCAGTAAAGCACGCAGTGGAGTTTCAACTGGCAAAGGTAGCACCACTGGACCACCTAATGGAGAGAAGGAAGTGATTTACCTCGGCTTTAACTGGGTCGACAGAATATCGATCCGTTCATGTTCACCTACATTCCAACAGTACAAAATGTAATGGGCGATGGTCATTGTGGGTACCGTTCACTGGTTGTATTATTAGGCAAGGACCAAGAGAGTTATGACTACATCCGATGGGAGCTTTCCAAGGAACTACAAAAACGTCTAGAGATGTACACCCCGGCTAGTGTTGTTTCCCCGATATCATAGTTGATCAAGTTAGTGAATTATACCGGAGAGTGCTTGAGCCATCACTAGATGGAAGTTCCTATGGCTGGCTTGGCGTTTGCCACACGACTCCATGTGGCTCTTGTTGTACTATCATGAAGTGGACCTCATACATGCCTCCCAATGTGGGCTCCCCCAGGCGCACAACCTCCCACTACGGTGCATACGATTGTCATTGTAGGCAACCATGACCATTTTGTACCAGTATGCATTTCCACATTCGATCATCATTAACCTTTATTTATTTTGTATGTATTCTAATCCTTGAATTTGTACAGGTTCGGCTAGTTAATGATCTTTGTCTAATTCCACCCCTGCATATCGTTTGGACCTGTTTCAAATATGCAAGTGTTGAAGGATAAGATAAACCGTTTGAGACTAGGATGAATGATTACGTCGAGGAACGGACCATGATGCTCATCGAGATGCTCCTAGCCGTCACATGCGCAATCAAATCTCAACTCGTACAGGTGTTTCCCCGAAAACTTGATCGGGCGTTGTGTGTGCGACGGCTGTATGACATTCAAGGGCCTGCTCTGCCGACATCCAAACTGGCACACGACCCGATCGTGCATGTACGGATCCTCAACGTCTAGGAAAACGATCGTCCCTCGGTATGTGGAGGCCATATAGGCATCAGGAAAATCTAGACGGCCATACGGCGTCCACCGTACCTGCAATGATAAAAAAGTACAATCGTGTAAATAATTATTCATAGAGTAGACATAAATATAAAAAAAATTAGGGTGCTTACATCCTCGGGCCGATACTCATCCAAAATACGCCTGTAATTCTGGATAGTTTCGAAATCACGCAGCGCGGTGCACTGGATGTAATATCGAGCAGCGCATTGCTAATTGTCATCCATGCCATAGAGGGGGTTAGGGTTCCCCGGGAAAGATATGAAGTACGTCTATATCCATGCCTACATAGGAATTAGTATGTTTGGTTAACAATAATTTAAAAAGTTTAATAATTAATACAAAAACGTTAATTTTACGTTCAATTACCTGAAGCAGATAGGTGCACCCCGCTATACATGCGGTCATCCCCCGAGATGCCTCGCCAAGGTTCCTTTACAACCAGGCAAGCACCCCGGTCCCCCAAGTTGTGTGGACGACACGCCCCCAATCCTCGAACAACAACAGCGTCTTTACTAACAGCTTGTTCGTGGACTTATCCACGAAAATGTTGCAAGACGTGGATGCCATAGGTATCCCACCGCTATCGACTAGGGCTCGTCGTCGTCATGTATCATGCGTAGTAGGTGCACAAAAAACGGATAGGTAGTAACCCGACCCTTCCAAACTTCATTCCGCATCTTTCTCTCGTTAACACCGTACATATACCTGAACACCTGCTGGCCCAACTTCTTTAGCTCGTCATCCGTACCTACAAACGGTACACGACAGGGAAACCCCTCTATGCTCAGCCCCAAGATCCTCTCCACATTGTGAAGCGTAATCGTAATCTCATCCCACGGAAAATGAAAGTTGTTCGTCTCAGGGTGCCACCTCTCAACAAACGCTGCAATATGAACGTGGTCGACCCTACCGAACTGAAAATCCCAGAGATCAGTCAATCATGTCTGCTCCGCAAGCCAAAACCAGCTGCCCTCAACCACCTCTATGGGAATGAAACTCCTTCAGCCCTCGAAGTCGGTCGGGCGAGTATAAGCCTTCAAATGTCGTACGAGGGACGGTGCAGGCGAAGGAGAAGCGTGTCAAATCCATTATGCAACGTGAGTCTCGAAGCTCTGTAGCACCTCAAGCGACTCAAGCCCGTACGGAGGGGCCTCCATGACAGGTGGAGCCTCGCCAGTGGGAGGGGGAACGGGCTGTTGGGGCCGGGAGGGGGAACGGATTGCTGGGTTGCAGGAGGGGGAACGTGCTCTGATAACAGGTTTTTGTCATGTAAAAACTTCTATGCAAAATATCCAAACAAACCCTAAACCGTAGTCCTAGGTAAGTAAAGGTCGAACCCACAGGGAGGCGAATTCTATCTAAATATGCAATTCGTATGTCAATCAAACATAACCAAATGGGGGTTTTGTGAGTTTTAGTAACCTAAGCACGCAAAAGTAAACAAAGTAAAATATGATGAAATCAGTGATGGGGAAAATCACTTAGTCAAACAACATCCACTATTCGTATGACAAGTTGATCATAGATACTCATTCAAAATCACATGCAATGGAAATTCCAATTCCTTTTCAGATATAACTAATAGCACAACCAGATACTATTAGCACTAACTAATCAAACAACCCTGAAACTATCAAGATTCAGTTTAATAGCAGCGTTACGGATAAGAATATAGTTGGATACAATTCTAGCATAAAACAACCAACTTTTATCCTAGAATATAAATCAATTCTCTTCTACATAAGACTAGCACAACCAGATACTAGTATGATGCAGTTGCTACTCTGACATAGATATGCTCAACCAGTAACAATCTAGATCTAGCAATAGACCAATAACAACAAACCCTAGATGATCAGACTAGAGATTATCAATATCAATCGTAAGCAACTTAAGCAAGAGAAAGATAAAAACCATGCAATAGATTAAGAGTAAGAGTCTCACAACTAAATCACAACGAAAGCTTCAGCGTCTGACTAAGCAAAGGAGGCTTAGTTCTTCATAGCAAATACGTAAAGACTAATTAGGGTTCGAGAGAGAATCCAAGAATTTGATTGATAAACAAGCCTTTTCTCAACCCTTAAATACTAAAGGAAATAAAGCTAAGTTAACCTAAAACGAAATAAATAAAAAGTAATAAAATAATGCAAAATAACGTATAAGGAAAATCCGGCTCGGCGGTCTTCTGACACGGGCGGCGGCCGCTGTAACCTTCACGGCGGGCGCCGTAATTGCGGCGATCGCCGTCTTTCCACGGCGGTCGCCGTGGACAAGTCGTAGCTACGGTCGCTGGAATGGAATTGGCGGCGGTCGCCGTAATTCTGTGGCGGTCGCCATGATTGCTTCTCCAGCTTCTTCTCTTCAGCTCCCAAAAGCATGTCTTCAGCACCTCCTCGCCAATATTTCATAACTCCTTGGCGTCTACTACTGGTGGCTTCCTCCTCAGTGTCTCATATGATCTCCAAAATAGCTCAAACACCTCTAAATACACCAACTTCGCCTCCAAACGCCATACACATGAATGTGTCTAAATCTACCCGAATGGCACCAATAAAACCTCTAATGACTCTTACTTAATCCCTACAAAGTAGTTCTTATCAAACCAGTGACCCGGGGGGCGGGAGGGACATCCTCCATAACAACATCGTCCGAATGAGGACCCTCGGCCGCAGTCTCCTCTATGTCAGCAAACGCATCCTTCATAGGCGAATTGCCCATGTCACGGACGGGACTCTGCGAAGCCGGATCTAAACACACATCAAGAGATGGAACTACATCTGAAAGAGGAGGATCCCCTAATGGAACGGGATTCTTCGAGATTCTACTCTTGCGAACACGTCAGGTGTGGGGGTTTAGGAGATTTCTACGTTTACGACCAGAAGTTGTCACGGGTCGAGATTCCACCCGACGTCCCCTACGCATCTTTCATTTGATTCTCGCGATTATATCCTATTTTATTCAAATTATAATTTATTTTACGGAGATGTTTTTAATTATAACCAATTACTAGTATTATTTAGAATCATGTTCTACTTTTTTGCATATATTATCTACACTTATTGTAATATTCCATTACATTTGACTAATTATTTACCCACTTACCTAAATTTTTCGTATACTTTACTAGTTTCATTTTTGCCTCAATTGTTCGTATAAATTTGTTGCATAAATTATTTTCTATACTTGATAAAATATACTTCACTATTTTTCATACAATTATTCATATATTGTAACCACTTACCTAAAATCTCCAATAAATTTATCTAATTTATATAAAATTCTTATAATATTATACTAATTTCATTTATTAAATTTTAATTTATTTTTACAAATAAAATCGAAAAAATCTACTATATGCACATTTGCCTAAATTTATTTCATTACAATTCTAATTATTCATAGAAATAATACTAATTATATAAAATTATATTTTCTTAATTTTTTTAGTTCCAATTCTAATTTAATATAATTTTTCTAATGGAGTTTCAACTTTCATTTATCTCATTTATTTTTACAAATAAATCGTAATTCTACTATTATACGCATTTCTCAAATTTTATTTAACTATAGATCTAATAAATTGCAATGACAAATTAAATAAATATAATAATTCTTATTAATTATAAAATTTTTAAAAAAGCGAAAAAAACGTACCTCAGCTCGTTCCCGACGAACGTATCTCTGTGGCAGTCGAGGTATGCTCGTCTCCCCCACTTGTGCCACCGCCTCGACACCGATGGCCTCCGCGACGTCCAAGGCATTTTCCGATGCCACCTCAGCCTGAGCCTCCGCCGAAGAATCGCCACCCGCCCTCGCCGCCTGCTCCCCCGTCAACCACGCCCACGCCACCTCTTCTACTGCCGCCCTCGCCGCCGCCGACCACGCCTCAGCTGCCCTCGCCCAAGCCGCAACCTCCTCCCCTGCATTAGCCATGCCCTCGCCGCAACCGCCCTTGCCCAAGCCAGCTACCAGATCTGTGAAACCCTCCGTAGGACTCTCCACCGCCAGTTGCCCCGCTGCCGACCTCCCTTGCTCCGTCGTGGACCTTGCCGCCTCTTCTTGTTCCTCTCGCCTCTCGCCACTGCCGCCGCCACTAGATCTGGAGAAGCTCGACATTGCCGCTGCCGCAAATTAGGGTTTGGAATGTGTGGATCAGGAAAGAAGACTGGGTGCTACTATATAGCGCCCAGATTTTTTTTAAACGTGGGCACTACATACGTTTTTTTAATTATAACTAAATCGGTTTACATAGCCCAGTTTATAAATAAATCGGTTTAGATTCTATGTGCTACCATGTAGCGCATAGAACAATTTTTTTTAATAAAAATTTGGCGCCCAAGATAAATTTTATTTTGCACAACTTGTTTCCGTCAATATTGCGGTGCGGGACTTAAAATTTACGGTGCGAAAATTGTCCCCGGTGAAATGGTGCATATCATTTCTACGTTTCCACTTGGAAGCATTCACACAAGCTCACAATGGATAGTATATACAACGAATATTCATAATAGGTTCAATTTTACAAAATGATAATATTTTCATAGGTTCAGGTTCACAACTAACGTTATTTTTCGAGTTGTGTGTTTCTGCACTTTTTTCATTTCAGTCGTAGTTTATAGGTATGACAGTTGTCATTTCATCGCTAAATTGTATCTGGTAGTCCAAATAAATATGCCATGATGCCATCACTAATGATTGTATGCAAATAAATACAATTTATAATAAATGAAAAGGAGAAAAATAGCCAAATATTTGGACAGACAGAGGCTAAGGGAACTCATTCAAAAAATACATACACAGCGACGGACCTAGAATTTTTTCGAAGAGGGCTAAGCGTTCAATATTTTTTTAGTCAAATGTTAAGAAATTTCATTCATCAAAAGAGCAAAGAGCCCTTAGAATTACAAGTGATCTCTACTAGACACAAGTCACTCCCTACAGCCAGTTCCTCCATAAGAAATTTCTAATGCTATTACAAGACAATAACAACCAATCAAAGACCAAGTCTTCTCCTCATAGCTCTACTTCTCCTACCACTCAAAGACAACTTATGAAGAATTTTAAACTTGCAAGCCTCAATGATCTTGGCAGCTACACTGCCTCATCCACCTGAGCTCCTCTAAAGATCATTTCATTTCTCAGCTGCTAGGTGAAGTACACAACAACCATGATAGATAAGAGTTTGGATAAGTAGATATTGTTCTTCCTCTTATCACAAGCGGCAAACCAATCCCACCACTCAACTAAGTTCTGCTTTCTACTCTGAATACCCTGCTAGTCCAGGACTTTATTGGCAATATTAGCTACAACAGAACAGCTAAACCAGAGGTGAGCCTCATCTTCATCACCTCCTGAGCATAAGGAGCAACCAGGATTGCTCACCAGTCCCCATCTATGTAGCTTAGCTGTTGTAGGAAGCCTAGGCCACTTGACAAGTTGGTGCTGAGAATGTTGGCTAGTTGGCGGCGGTCGTCGCTTGCTTTACGGCGGTCGCCGCCAAAGCCACATTTCATTCGTTTAAACTTTGGATCAACTTGGCCTTAGCCCGGGATAAAAATAATCGTACACAAACGAGTATTAAGTCCCAAAATATGTCGAAATGTATTTTATTTCACTGAGAAAAATTATTACAGAGATCAAACATATTACCGAATGTCCGACTTCTCTGAATTAATTCGACTTGTAATACGGGAGTTGGAAAAAAATTCCAAAATATCCTTATAAAATGAGGGATATTACATTACCTCCCCCTTAAAAGAAGTTTCGACCCCGAAACTTGATTATTCTAGGCCGAAAACAACTCGGGAAATCGTCTAGCATAACCGCCTCAGTTTCCCAGATTTCCCAAGTAACCTCAGTCAGACTGCGCACCTCATTCACATTCTGAGGCCGCTTCCAATTGGCTACCGCTCCAATCTTTTAGGGATCAATCATAACCCTATCTTCACTGATCACATGGCCTAAGAAGGTCATTTCCTTGATCCAAAAGTCACATTTAGACAACTTCGCATATAGCTGACTTGTCTAAGGACTGACCCCCATGAGCCTCCTTGCTCAGGGAATAGATCAAAATACCATCGATGAATACCACCACGAACTTATCCAAGTACTGGAGAAAACATTGATTCACCAGGTCCATGAAACTACTGGAGCATTGGTGATCACGAACTCGTAGTGACCATATCTCGTCCGGAAAGCAATCCTCGGAATATCTTCCTTACGAGTCCTGAGTTGGTGATAACCAAACCTCAGATCGATTTTGGAAAAGACTTTTGCTCCTTGCAGCTGATCCAACAGATCATCAATCCTCAACAATGAATATTTATTCTTGATCGTGACTTTATTCAACTCTCGCCAGTTGATACACAGTCGAAAGGATCCATCTTTCTTCTTGACAAACAAAACCGGGGCACCCCAAGGCGATGCACTCGGCCTTATATAATCCTTGTCAAGAAAATCCTCGAGTTGCTTCTTCAACTCTTGCATCTCAATCAGGAGCCATCCGGTACGGTGCCTCCGAAATCGGTGCGGTACCAGGCTCAAAATCAATAGAAAATTCCACGTCACGCTTCGGGGGTAATCCAAGAATCTCTTCCGGAAAGACATCCGAAACTCACTAATCACAGGAATATCAAGAATTGATGGTTCATCTTTCATGGGCGGATCCAGGTAGAAAAGGTACTCGACACAACCTTGTCAAAGTAGCTTAAACGCAGCCATCACATTGATGAGCCTGCCGTTATCAGCGTCATTCCGACCCTTGAATTTGCACACACACTGGCCCCCAGATGACACCGTCACATTTCTTGAATTAAACTTGATCACCGCCTCATGATGCGTCAGCCAGTCCATACCGAGAATAATATCGTATGGAACCATGGCTAATCAAATTAAATCCGCCTCGAACTCCTTACCCTAAATGGTAATCGGAGTTTCCAAAAGGCGCTTGGTTCCAACTAAATGGTCACCATCTTGGACCAGCCCACTACATGGTTCACAGACGGCCCACTAGTGGCTCCGAGCCCAGGCCCAGCCATTACCAGCGTCCACTGTTGCCATGAGCCGTTGTCCATACAACTCAACCCATCCTTGGTAGCTCCACCTATAATAGGCAGCCATCTCCGAGAGGTTGTTGGTGAGTCTCGAACACGAGACCTCACCCCACACCAAGCAACGAAACACTAACTTGGTATAAACCAAAGGTTCATATATAGGAAGAGTTACAACAAAAGGTTCACAACCTCGTTGCACACACAACTTAACTTACTACACAACTATCCAAAACGAAAGACTAGGTAACACCCAAATCAACAACATACTAACAGAAGGTAATAAGCACATTAAGCATATGGAGCATCGGGTCCATCCGCCTCACGCATCTCGTAAAGGCGCTGACCTTGACCTCTAATCGTTCCTCTAGTACTTGGGGCCTTGGCCTGACTGGTTGAGTCGGGACCACAACTGGTGTACCCATTGACTCCCACGGCCTTGCCCTCTAACGAGCACGCTCAATTGTCTCATCCACCTGGCGATGCGCTTCAGCACTAATCGCCTTCCAAGTGGCAGGAGACAATGGCGAGTATTCCTGCTCAGGTGACAACACCGGACTCGGATAGATAAACTCCACTACCGGGTCCTCGCTGCCCACCAATAAGCGTTCCAAGTCATCAGACTTGTGGCCCTGCCCCTCGAGGTCTTCCTCGGGGTCCTTCTTCTCATGATCTTCTTCAAGATCCTCCTCTAGATCTTCCTCCAGATCTTCCTCAGGATCCTCTTCCTCAGGGTCCTCTTCGGAAATCATTTCGATCATAAAGTCGTCGTTATAGTACTCTCTAGCATACCTTGACAACTTTTCTTCATCCTCAGTGTCCTCCCATGGCTCCTCTGTAGGCTCTACCACAGGAACCATGGCCTCGTCGGACACTAGCACTACCGACTCAGGGAGTACGGTCTTCACCTCATCGGGTGGACTACTAGGTTCACCGACCTCAAACACGACGAGGGAACCGAGAACTCAAGCCTATCTAGAGATGGCGGAGCCATCTCGGCTTCTTCCGAGTTCCTCTGAAGAGAAACGAAAGCACTCAGAATCTACGAGTGACGAATAGAGAATTAGTCTTTCTAAATATGGAAGTTCGTTTCCATATTAGACTAAAGAGAAGGCACGACTATGAACGGTTAAAATTTTGAAAATTCAGAGCCTTCGAGAACATTTCTCAGTTTCAAACGAGTAAACGGTTTATAAAAATTTTCGTTCCAAGAAAATGTTTTAAAACCCACCCGTTTCTTTAAAAACTTTTGGCTCTGATACCAAGTCTGTAACACCCCCAAATATTCCCTTGGAAAGGCATTACCGCCAGTGACCTCAGACGTTCTGTCCGATGTCACCCAAGGCTTTACCAGTTGATATAAATCATTAAACCACAGTTATAATACAACATATCATAACTTTCATTTAAACCAAAGTCTCGAAATTTCAACAAAATTCCAAATATATCAGAAATACAGCGAAAGTCTTTACACAAAACATATTTTAACACAGCGGAAGACTTAATACAAGATATATTTAATACAACGGAAGACTTTGAATAAACAACAAAAGGGTCTTGATCGCAATGATCACCCGCAAAGGATCTTAACCTGAATAAACTGGTCAAAACACCGATCGCCTCTATAGTCGTTCTAGCCTTCACGGGATGACAACTTATCTGATGTGCCGAATCGAACGGATGACACCAGCCAACCATGCAGAGAACAATTACGGTTGGTTAGTCTAATGAAAGACTAAGCAAGGGTACAAAGCAGAGTGGTTCGAAGTAGACGTATTAGGTTAGACTCATCGCTCCTCGAATCAAAACCGATAACGATAGTCAACCACCATACTCTACTGAAACACAAGAAGAGACATGATCAAGAGAAGATTCTAGAGACCGAGTCTCACATCAATCAATCCCAAAAGAAGACTCCAACGAAATGAGCCTTATCGGAAACATGACAAATGTTGGGGAACATTAATAATTACACATTTACATAATAAAAACGACTCGATGTTTCGGCTCACGACCAACCTCACCGCCCAAGGCGAATCCAGATTGGAAAGAGAACTTTACTCTGATCAAAGTCAAGACCAGATTTCCTAGCTGCACTACTCGCCCAAGGGTATATTAATTATGTGCGACAACGGCACTTATCTCATTTAATTCCAAAACGATCATCACGTTATAAGCTTTTAGATATATGTTTCGTCATGAGGGACATATATCGAAGGTAATCCTTCCCAAGGTTTATGACACTAGCTAAGTGCACCACCTCTATACTCGGATAGAGGACGATCATGATCCGCCAGTTGGTGTCAGGGTCTCTGATGCCCTCTCAACCAATAATTATCAAGAAACGACTGGACCTCAACGAGTCCAACGTTCCTAACTACTAGTGCTAACTAAACAGTTCAACACAGTAATAATCCACATCACAACCAACATGGCCAACATCAAAAACATATATCTATACTAGCGTTGTTCTAGCAGATATACAACCTAGTATAATATCATGTTTTAATCATATATATAATAGCGTTGTTCTAACAGATATACAACCTATTATAATATCTATATTTAATCACATATATATTTCTAATAACGTTGTTCTAACAGATATATAACCTATTATAATATCTTTTAAAATCACAAACAGTTATCAAAACTGTTCCCAACGAAAACAGTAAATCATCCCAAACTAATTAACAATTAAACAATTGATAATTAATTGAAACATGGAATGATGAGCAAGAGCGAACCGCCACTTGCCTTAGATCCGCAGAAGCTTAAGCAAAGCTTAGAGACGACGAGTTCCTGGGTCCGAAACAGGGACAGATCTGAGACCACAGATTCCTTCGGATCGACCCATAAAGAAATCCTAAGTTAGATTCGACAAACACGAGTACAAATCTAAAGAATAACGAAAGCAATCGAAAGGAACGAAGCCCGATCGAAAGCCACAGAAGCCAAGGCCGAAACAAGCCAAAAGCTTCTGGGCGGCGGTCGCCGCCTGCCTTACGGCGGGCGCCGCTACGAACACTAGAAAATTTACGAGAGCAAAAACTCACCGATGTCAATTTTTTTGCTTCCCCTTTGCCTTGCTTTGGATTCTAAGCTTCTAAGGGCTTCAAAAGCTCCACTTTGCAACCACCAAGTAACACCAACGAAGCTCAGACGAGAGCTCGAAAAAAATCCGGCGAGAAGCTCGAAACTCCGGCGAGACGATTTGGGAGAGATTAGAGCTCGGTTTTGTGCCCAATCTGATCCCAAACCCTTCCCCTTTTATAGCCAAACCCAGGGGACAAGAAATGGGCAAGCCATGCACGTGGAGGGCCGAGATCGAGTCTTCCCCCGGTCGCCGGCAAGCCCCTGCAACTAGCCCTGCAACAGTGGCGGCGGTCGCCGCGACCGACAAGAGGTCGCCTCCCTTATGGGTCTCTGGCGGCGGTCGCCGCATTTCTGGCGGCGGTCGCCGCATTTCTGGCGGCGGTCGCCGCATTTCTGGCGGCGGTCGCCGCATTTCTGGCGGCGGTCGCCGCTTCCTAGGCCACTTGACAAGTTGGTGCTGAGAATGTTGGCTAGTTGGCGGCGGTCGCCGCTTGCTTTACGGCGGTCGCTGCCAAGGCCACATTTCATTCGTTTAAACTTTGGATCAACTTGGCCTTAGCCTGGGATAAAAATAATCATACACGAACGAGTATTAAGTCCCAAAATACGTCGAAATGTATTTTATTTCACTGAGAAAAATTATTACAGAGATCAAACATATTACCGAATGTCCGACTTCTCTGAATTAATTCGACTTGTAATACGGGAGTTGGAAAAAAATTCCAAAATATCCTTATTAAATGAGGGATATTACAGATAGGATGTTCTCTAGGCCTCAGCAGAGAGTAACAACCAGCAAAGTTTAGCTTGCCATTACTCTTAGTGATCAAGGACACTGTCATAGGTTGATTGAGGAGCTTGACCTTATCCCTAATCATCATAAGATTCCTCCACAGCCAAGAGCAAGCATATGGCAATTCAACTGTCCAAATATCACTCCTCTTGGTGATGTTTTGCTTGACCCACAAGGTCCACAAATTATGTTTCTCCCAGTGCAGATCAAAAACAAGCCTGAAGAGCAAGGTTTTATTCCAAGAGAGGACCTCCTTAAAATTAAGCCCTCCATTACCAAACTCCTGGCACACCTTTCTCTAGGACACCAGGTTTCTGCCACTACCAATTTTTCCTGACCACAAGTAAGATCTACATAAGCTCTCAATCCTTCTAATCACTTTCTTAGGAATGGGAATTACCTGCATCCAAAAGGAAATGACCCCCTCAAGAACTGCCCTGACCACTTGTGTCCTTCCTGCATAAGAGATATTCCTTGCACTCCTGCAACTGATCACTTGCTTCAGTCTGTCATACAGAGGCCCATACTCATCCACTTTAAGCTTCTTTGAATGTAAAGGGATGCCAAGATACTTCACTGGGAATGAACCCTGAGCAAAGCCAAGAATAGCAGCACATTCCTCTGTTCTTGTTGCACTAATGCCCCTAAAAAACACCTTGGATTTTAGTTTTTGTGGCTAAGCGTTCAATATTATTTGTGGTTGGATTTCACATTTTTTTGTAGGAGGGACTAGCCGGAGGACAAGTGGGCTGAAGTTCGCCTATCAAGCCTTTTACCATAAGAGTGCACGAGCTAAAACCTTCATTTATCCAATGGAATGAAGTATAAATGATTTATAATAGACCAACAAAGAAAATGATATCTTAAACTCCTAATATACATTTTGCTGATTTTTTAAATTGACACTTATTTCATAACATAAAATTTGATATTTAACACTTACATATTAACATAAAATTTAGCTTATATTTAAGCTTATATTATCATTATACCTCTTGAAAAAAGATATAGTAAAATAAGTAAATTTTACATAATAAAAAAAGAGTTTAACCTATTTTATGTACTAATTTTTAAATTTTCAACCTAATAAACAAAATAAGTAATAATATATAAATTTGTAATCATCAATATTTACGTATATCTATTATACTAGTATCTAAATTATTTATTTTTTAAATAAAAATTGAGTTATCACCTTTTATATATTTTAGATATAAATTAATAATAATTGACAATTGCCATATACGTCTCCCAGTGCAAGACACAAATGTAAAAAAAAGCATGATGCATTTACTTCCCATGAAAATCGAACACAGGTTGGCAGATGGGAGAACAATGCTTCTACCAATTGGGCAGGCCAGACACCCTGTCTCATATTTAACCTTTATATATATATATATATCTAACTTCTGGCCATATGCGGGGACGCCCTCCCCCCAACCCTGCTATTAACTCAAAGACATGAATTAAGAAGTCGACGTGCTAACTCTCCAAAAATAAAAATAGTTCATACTCAAGACTAACAAATAATCACACAAATAACAACATACACACAAGTCTAAATACAAACAAATTAATTCATAATGGAATTAGACCCAAGGCATAATTTGCTACCTACAACCTACAACAAATTATTCATACAAACAAATAAATTCTTACAAGGTGTCTCCCCGTCCGACGGTGGGGTCTCAACGTTCCTTTCTACCCGACATGCGAAATAGCCCGTAAAATCAATTTTTCAAAAAGTTTAAAGCTCGGGCTAAATTTTTAAATTTAAGTTGGACATCCTGTCTTCTATCGTTAGGACCTTGAGCCTTTGCTGTCAACCTGAATCTGATAACAATTTGTAAGGCCCGATAGCTTGGAAGCACTATCTCATGCCAACACGAGGACTTTCTACAAGGTCACCCATCTTGATACTACTCTCTTTACACTTAACCTCCTGAGGAGAAGTTTGGTTTCAAATCCCGGTTCGAGCTCTTGTTAGCATGAGTATCACTTCAATCCGTACAAACCAATTTCAAGTCTAGCGTGTTATAGTGGCTAAGTTCACCACAATTGCCTTGACCTTCTGGAAACTCCTCAAACCTTACTTTAAATTCTCAACCTCTTCATTTACATGTGAGTCAACTATAGTTTTGGATCCGAGCGCAAAGATATCAATAGGGATACACATATGAGCAACATATCATTCTCTATTTTTTTCCAGCGAAAGTGTCGCACTTAATCAATGTACCAAAATGTTTCATTTCTGTAATGGTTTAAGAACATTAAAATTGATGTATTCAAGAGGTAGATGAGGAATCCTAATTCACATACCCACTTTGGATATGGATTTAGAAACAATTTCAAATTTGGATTTCCAATGTTCGAGAAGGAGGAGATGACCGTCAATGTGGTAAGTTCTTCCTTCCTAAATTCTTTTCTCGCTAATGGGATTGACAAACCTTAGTCCGAATCAATGATTTAGTTTTAATAAATTTCCAGTCATTAATTTCTGAGCCTAGAAAAATCTAGAGGATCCCCAATAATATAATCCATAAGTGTAGTTCCTTAACATTTTTTATGTTGTCCCTTACTCCGGAGAGACGTGAAAGGTAACCATCCATGTCAATGGGCTACTTAGTCTCTCTTTAGGTGTTTTAGTAGCATGTAAGTTTCTTTATAGTGGTGCTAGAGGGATCACCATTTTTATTGGTCTCCTTGACCTTAAAGTTGGTTGGTTTTTCAATAGTGGATCTAATCATTTTTTGTAGTTTTCAAATTAGGGGGATTTTCAGCATCAGAACAAGTAATTTTTTTCATGATTTTCTTCCCTTTATCCAGGGAGAAGGATAGGAGAAGCGAAATAATGAAATAGATTAGTGCAAAAAAATTAAATCAATAGATTTTGGTAGAAAAACATAACAAAGCTCAAGGGTTTTAAAGAATGTTTCAAAGCATATTAATTCATAGCTAGAGGTATGGAAAGTTAAATAAGCTGTTGTATAAGAGTTCAGTTCACAAAATAATTTAGATATAGTCAAGTAAGATGGAGCCCATTTTGAGTAAGACGAATGTTCATAGCTGCTTTTTGGAGATGTAAAGAAGTTCTATCCTTTGGCTAGAGTAGAGAGCAGTAGTACCAACACCCACTACTACCAGGCACATTCGTGGAGACTCCAATTTGAGTAAGATGGAAGAAAGAGTTGGACTTTCAAAGGTTGGGTTAGGGTTAGATTGATCGATGATGGGGATGGATTTGGTGGGCATCATCGTGGGATATTTTGGATTAGGGTTTCCAAAAAATTATCCCTCTCTCCCACGACGATGCCACATTGACATGCCTAGTCCTAAGTCCATCCTTCGGCATTTAATTGATGATCAGTTTGGTTGAATTTGTAGTTCTTTTTATAGCAACCTAAGTGTCGGTTGTAATGGGTCGATCAGAATATGAATGTTTCGACCTTCCCAACCATCAATGAATTCGTTTCATCGTCAATTACCCGTAGCCAAAGGATATAACTATAACCATTTTTAATCTCATAATGCATTTTTACACATAATACAAAATTCAACTTTTCTTGAGAATTAATGAAATAATGAATTAAATATATAAATTCATTAATATTGATAATAATATTTATATAGAAAATAAGAGCAATGATCATATGTAAACAGAATAGTAGACATGCGACATGACCCAGGCTTCCAAATCTAAAAAAATCACAACCTAGATCATCGCGTCATTAAAACAACAAAAACGATACAACCGTAAAAAAAATTCTTCTGAAAATACGTGCATCGGTGTGTAAAAATATGCATATCAGATTTATAATAAAATGTGCATCAGATTTATAATGGATGTTAGAGTTATAGTAAAATTTGTGTTATTGTTAAAAAAAATATGTGCATTAGTGTGTAAAAGTAGTATTTGTATTAGAAATAATAATAAAATGTACATTAGTTATTAAGAGTATGCTCATAACAGTTATAATGAAATGTGTAATACTGTTTAAGAGTATCCACATCAGTTTGTGATATTATGTGTATTATAGTAACATATTTCTCTGTCCTTGTCAACAATGAACCAAATCCGGCTTTTAGACCTGCATGTGGTCTTCGGCAAGGAGACGCAATTGAAACATGCATCTTTATTTTAGCAATGGAATACATATCATGCACCCTTGCCCACGAATCTCAATAGCCCAACTGCAAGAGTGGAATCCAATTAACTCGAAATGGGACTTGTATATTGCCGATGACAACCTTATTCTTGGAAATGCTTCCCATGATAATATGTTGCATATCAAAGATATTCTTCACACGTTTACTTGCACTTCGGGTTAAGTATTAATGATGCGTCCTGACAGGGCTTAAAAGTCGTATGCCTATCAAAGAAATCATAAAGTACCTACTACAGAGTATAGCAAGCAAGTCAGGGTCGATCCCACAGAGAGTCAGGTTATCTATTCTTGTAATTCACGTCACCGACTAGGAACTAGGGGGGGGGGGGGGTTGTTTGTGTTTTTCGTAACCAAAGGAAACAAAGCAAGTAAACAAGTTCGCAAATAACGGTTGAAAATAATAAGGGAAAAAGCGCCACACTTAACAAAGATCCACACAACAATAGAAAGGTCGATCACGAAATTCTATCAATCTCAAGTTCTTAATATTCCTATAGTTGTTCTTATCCCGATCATAGATAACTATTAGTTCTACCAGCCCTAATAGTACTTATTACTAAATCAAATCCGAAAACTTCAAGACTCAATAAAGCAATAGCAATCAAACAAGGATTCAACAAGATACATGCAATAGAAACAACCCGTTACTATAAGCATGCAATTAACTCTCTCTCACGATGAAGCGCTCGGATCCCCTATACGTAACAATCGTGCTTGCTACTAGATATGCAACCCGAACCCGGAATCACAAGTCCTAGCAATTAGGAAGATATCAATAAACCTAGGTGATCAATCTAGATAAATCAACATAAACCAATAATAAATCAAGCACAAGAGAATCAATCCAACTAGATAGGAAAATGAACAAGAGTAGAAAACTCACAACCAATCAATTGCGGGCTTCAAACTGTCAAGTGCAACAATGGAGGTTTAGTTCTCCATAGGGTTTGTGAGCAAAATACGTAAAACGGTGGCAACTAGGGTTAGAGAATAGACCCCCCTCTAAAAGAGTCTTAAACCTAACTTAAATACTAAGGAAATAATAAGAAAATAAAGAAAATAAAATAACAAACTAGGAAACTAAGTCTCGGACTTAAAATAAAACGGAATAAAAACACGGAACGAAAGTCTTCAGCGCGTCGCCACCGCGGGTGCGGTGCATCCCACCGCTGGGTGTGGTGGTCTTCCAGAATCTAGATCCTCGCTTCTGTTGTGCTCGCCATGGGTGCGGCCATCCCACCGCGGGTGCGGTGGCGACGACTTCTCCAGCTTCTGCGACACTTCCGTAAAAATGCCATAACTTTTGATTCCCAACTCGGATTGCGCCCACTGTTCTTCTACTCTTCAATGCACTTCAAACCTCTGTAAATCCCATGATTTCAAGATCTAACTCCTCGAATTGGAATCACTCCATTTGGACATCTGAGTAGAGAGAACGAACCATTTGAATTCAGCCCACTGTTCTTCTACTCTTCAATGCACTTCAAACCTCTGTAAATCCCATGATTTCTTCACTTCTCGTCTCTAACTCTCAACTCCACAATTGTGCTCTAAACCCATCCAAATGGCACCTCAAAACTGGTAATAACTCCTAGATATGCACTATAAAATAGTGCCGATCACGCCCCTGCCCACCATGACTGCTGCAGAAGAAGAACAAGCTATGAGCATTCGCTCAAAAGGACCAATAACGCGATCGCGTGCCAAAGCAATCGCCAACGCGACACAATCCATGGTTGTCCGCGTTGTCGCAAGCCAAGGAGCGCAAGAGACCGCGTTCTCCCTCACACGCCTTCAATCCAGTCAAGAGAACGCGTTCTCTGTTAAGATTCTCTCAACCATCAGTTGAACGCGATCTATGTTATTGTTTTGGAATTTCTGAACATTGTTATTTAAAGTTATTTTCTTTTGGGGCGTGCGTTCCACGCGTGTCGCGTGGGCTGGCCCATTAAGCGAGTCTCGGCCCATCCCAGTCTCGCTATCTCTTATAAAAGGTCAACTCGACCTTCTGTACTAGGTTACGCATCATTTTAATCTAAGATTACTTGTCGAGAGTTTTTGCCTCCATTCTCTTAGATCTGCGTCACCCCAAACTCTGTCTTCTCATCTCTTTCACTCCGCCGCCGACGCTACGGCCACCACTCGATCTTCTTCGAGTCTATCCCCTCCGCTGCCGACGCTACGACCCTCACTCGATCTTTCGAGTCTATCTCCTCCGCTGCCGACGCTACGGCTTCGCTCTCCATCTCGAGCCACCATTCTAACAACGCGTTCCACCTCCTCAACCCCCATTTTCGATGCGTGCGACTTCCCACCAAGGTCATAGATCCGACATCACAAGCAGGAACGCATCAACTGGCATCAGAGCCTTTGATCTTGTAAGTCGCTTGTCAAGTTTCATTTGTTTACGAAATTTTTTTCTTCTCCATCATCCTTGCTTCCGCCATAATCACTCAAATTTTTTTCTCTCTCATACACATGCTAGTCCTTTCGGTTTCTACAAGAGAATCTCTTGGCCGAATAGTTGTTTGATCCACGCGCGAAACTGGTGTGATTTGTTTTGCATGAAATCTGCGTAATTAATTGATTGATTTTCTTAATTAATTGCTTAAATCTCGCTTGCATATCTTGCCATATTTGCTCGTGTTGACCGTTACGAATCTGATTCAAATCTTCTGTCTCTCCTATCGCGCAAATCTCGCGGTTTCTTTCCTTAAGTTACTTAGCCGTTTATTTTTATTTTATTTCATTTAATTCTTATCCGATCTTCAATCAAAACTCAAAGACTAAGATCTCGGATTTGAATTTCAAATTCAAATTCAAAAAAAAAAGTCAAGTCGCATTTCAAAAAAAGAAAAGAAAAAAGAACGCGACAATTCAAAAAAGAAGTAAAGCCAAAATAAGGCAACCTTCTTCCCTCAACGGCTAGGCTCATCTTCTTCATCTCTCCACCGTCTAGTGTCACGCTTGGGAGTGTGTCTTGTGTATGCGCGTTGTTTACGCAAGAGGTTAAGACTTCTTTCTTTTGGTTTCGTTTGCTTTTGTGCTTGCATATCACACTAGCTTTGCTTGCCTTTAGCCGCCCTCACGGCCAAAAGAATGTGCCCTCCTACGTGAACACTTGTTTCTTGTTCAGTGCTTACTTGTTCTTTGGTTTTGAATTGTCTTTTGTTCGTTTTACTCGCGATGTCTGGTCATATTGTGATAGGTAGCCTCACGGCACCCATCGGAGGGAATGTTCAAGGAGAAGGCAACAACCACCCTCCATCATAAAACATCGCGCAACATGAAGTGGTACCGCTCGCCAACCCTGCTCTACAAGATCCCATTCTGGAGCACTCAGAGGAACAACGCGAGATCCAAGAACTTCGGCGCCAAGTTGCCGAATTCCAGGCCATACAACACGCTGCGGCGGCACAACCCACACCAACTTTGCAAGTACCTATGGACACCTTGGCCGCACCGCGTCAAACTGAAGAAGGACCAAGTAAACAACGCGTTGACAAGGGCAAAGGAGTGATGCCCCCCTCCTCCAACTTACAGCCGCGTATTCAAAGGATCCAATCGGTGATCGAAAGCCGCCAAGGCTATGTGTCGCATCATGACCGCTATGCACCACAGGCAACACCAGCCGGCCACGACAGCGACTCCGACCGCAACGAGGATTCCCATGGTGAGTACTCTGAACCCTTTGACTTCAATGACAGGTATGAAGCAAGGGGGACAAGACGCCACCGTGAGATTCCCTCAACACCAATTGCCGGCCGAGCCAGAGGAGAAGAACGCGACTCAGGTCTGCCGCGTCGATCCAATCGCGCCCCAGACGCTGTGCCGCGTCACCGCCGCCATGATCCCACCCCAGTGCCTTTCGACGTCCACGACCACCTTGGCCATCAAAGTATGCGCACTCCGCGTTATGGCTCCGATGGCTATGGATCGACGACGCCAACAATTCATGATGATTTCAATGAGTTCGACGATGAGGAGATGGAAGACGCAGGGCTCATCAATCCAGGCTCCTTCCATCCTCCCCTTGGTGACCCCATTGAACTCCAAGATAGGCCCGCGGATTGGATTCCACCACCACTCCAACCAGTAAGACCACTACATCGCGTCCCAAGCGACCGAAGACGTGACACTCATGGCCACCACCACGAGGACATTTCGCGTGACTTTCGCCGACAACACGATGCCCCTGCTCAGAGAAGAAGACAAGGACGCGTTGACTATAACGCACCTCCTAGGGACATTGTCGCTGACGATTTCCAGGATATCCAAGTTCGCCGTCATCATCATCGCGCTCAAGAAGATGACCAGCGTGCTTATGCACCACCACCTGCTCAACATCCACAAAGACTTAACCGCCATGAGGTAAAAGTAAAAATTGAACATTTCTTTGGGGAATATGATCCCGTTGTGTTTCTTGAGTGGTTGCATACCACACAATATACCTTGTGCTATACCAAAGTCCCCCCAGAAGAGCATGTTGACGCGGCAATGCTACACTTCCGAGGGGCTGCTCGCGTTTGGTACCACAGGTTCGTGGACGATCGCATTCGCCGACACCTTGCTCCCATCACAAATTGGCACCAGCTCGTGTATGTCATGACCCATAAGTACGTGCCATCAGACTACCGAAACCAGATGCGCATGGAGATCGCTATGGTGCGGCAAGGCACCAAAACACCTCTGGAGTTCTTCTCCCAGTTGGAGGACATGTACTACAAAGCCAGCATCAGTGTCGCCCCGTCCACACTGTGAACAAAATTTCTCAGTGGCTTGAATGTCTCCATTCGTGACCAAATCGAGATTTTGCCGATCAAGGATCTGAATACCTTGACTCACACCACGATGCAGATCTACAAACAACAAACGCGTCGTCGGCAATCCACTTGGCAAACTCCGGGTCAAAGAAGGTACGATTCTAACTCTGGTCAATTCCCTTCTACTAATGTGCGCGGTCCACCCACAGGAACCACCGCATCACATCAAACCAGACAGGGGAAGATCGCGACAACATCCAGCAATGCTCCTCGTGCGCCGCCATCAAAGGGCACATCACCAAATCCAGAACGCGCGCGTGACTTGGAATGTTACAAGTGTGGAGGAAGAGGGCACTACCAGAAAAATTGCCCGAACAACAAGAAGGTCCTCTTCTCCAGCATCTCCGCATGATATGAGTCTTATGAGGACGAGGACACACCCCTTGAGACCATCGAAGAAGGGTTCGAAGATGACGAGGAGGCTTACACCTGTGAAGCCACCGCACTACATGAAGGCACACCTCTGAGCCTTGTAACGCGATGTCTCCTCACTGTCAAGGAAGCCTCTCTTGGCGACCAACGCGAGAACCTATTCCACACGCGTTGCTTGGTCAAGACCGCATCCTTGAGCGTCATCATCGATGGAGGCAGCTGTTGCAACATAATCAATGAAAAGGTGGTCACTCATTTCAACCTCCCCACCACTCCTCACCCACAACCATATGGGCTACAATGGATTTCTTCGAGTTCTGGTAACACTGTAACTCGTCAATGTCAGATTTCTTTCTCCATTGGTCAATATACAGATTTTGTCCTTTGTGATGTCATTGCAATGGACGCCACACATCTTTTGTTGGGACGCCCATGGAAATTTGATAGGCACGTTCTTCACGATGGCTATTTAAACACTTATGTGTTTACTTACCACAGGAAACGCGTCACGCTCTTACCTATGTCTCCTCATGAGATTTTACAGGACCAGGTTGAGCGTGATCGACAAAAGGCACTGGAAGCAGCCAAGGCACAGAGTCCAAATAGCATGCGTTCTTCCACTGGTCACGAAGTCGAAACCACCGACAACGCGTCCAATAATCGAACGCGTTCCAATGAAGGAACAAAGCCCAAGCCAAAAAGCACCAACTTGAAAGGAACCTGTGAGCACATACTGCTCCTGGCATGGCCAAGCGACCTCACTGCCACCTTGAGTGGCAAGGCACCGTGTTTCCTTTTAGTGCCCACGCGTTGCGACCAAGAGTCCCCCATCCAGGAAGCTTTGCCCACCGCCATCTCTGAGCTGCTCGAGGAGTTCAAGGACTTATTCCCAGAGGAACTTCCACAAGGACTTCCACCTTTGCGAGGCATTGAGCACCAAATTGACTTGGTGCCTAGTGCCTCACTTCCCAATCGCGCTGCCTATCGCGCGGGCCCAGATGAAACCAAGGAACTACAGCGACAAGTGCAAGAACTGCTGGACCGCGGCTATATAAGGGAATCCCTAAGTCCTTGAGCGGTACCCGTGATCTTGGTCCCAAAGAAAGATGGCTCATGGCGTATGTGTGTCGACTGTCGCGCCATCAATCAAATTACAGTCAAGTATAGGCATCCCATACCGCGCCTTGATGACATGCTCGATGAGTTGCATGGCGCGACCCATTTCACCAAGATTGACTTGAAGAGCGGATATCACCAGATTCGTATGAAAGAGGGTGATGAATGGAAGACCGCATTCAAGACCAAATATGAGCTGTATGAATGGCTAGTCATGCCATTTGGTCTCACCAATGTGCCGAGCACCTTCATGAGGCTCATGAACCATGTGTTGAGGGAATTTCTAGGGAAATTTGTTGTAGTTTACTTTGATGATATTCTGGTGTATTCGCGTAGTCTTGAAAATCATGTAAAGCACCTTAGGCTTGTGTTAGAGTGCTTGAGACGCGAACACTTGTATGCCAACCTTGGCAAGTGTCATTTTGCATCCGACACTACCAACTTTCTGGGCTACGTGGTATCCAAAGATGGACTCCGCGTAGATGACGACAAAGTAAAGGCCATCCAGGATTGGCCAACACCCACCACACCGACAATGGTTAGAAGCTTCCTTGGCTTGGCAGGCTTCTACAGGAGATTTGTCCGCAACTTCAGCTACATCGCTGCGCCACTCCATGAGCTCACAAAGAAAAACGCCGCGGTGAATTGGAAGGACAGCCATAATCACGCGTTCAACGCGTTGAAAGATGCCATGTGCAACGCGCCACTACTTCAACTCCCAGACATCACCAAACACTTTGAAGTGGAATGTGACGCGTCCAATGTGGGGATTGGTGGAGTCCTCCACCAAGAGAAGAAGCCCATCGCGTTCTTCAGCGAGAAGCTCACTGGGGCAACTTTGAATTACCCCACCTACGACAAGGTACTCTACGCGCTTGTTCGCGTCCTCAAGATATGGCAGCACTACCTGTGGCCACGCGAGTTCGTGATCCACTTAGACCACGCGGCCATCAGCTATCTGAAGAGTCAAGCCCATCTAAGCCGCCGCCATGCTCGTTGGGAGGAATTTATGGAGACGTTTCCTTACGTCGTCATGCATGAAAAAGGTAAGGAGAATGTGGTCGCCGATGCCCTTTCTCGCAGGTATGTTCTCCTTACTCATCTTCAGTCTAAACTTCTTGGCTTCGCGTTGATTAAGGATTTATATCTGATTGATCCCTTCTTTAAGCCAATTATAGAACACTGTCTTAGGGACCGCGGGTTTGAGACATATTTCTTTCATGAGGGGTACCTGTACAAAGCAGAGCGCTTGTGCATTCCTAGTTCACCTATTAGGAAACTCCTCATCCAGGAAGCCCATGAAGGACGCAGTCATTTTGGGGTTACCAAGACGTTAGCTGCTCTTCGCGAGCATTTCTTTTGGCCGCGCATGACCACCCAGGTGACGCGCTATTGCACCAGTTGTGTCACGTGTCAACGCGCAAAATCTACCTCTCATCCCTATGGTCTCTACACGCCTCTGCCCATCCCATTAGGCCCTTGGGAAGATTTGTCCATGGACTTCATCACAGGTTTGCCTCTTTCTCGTAAGGGTAAAGATTCCATCTTTGTAGTTGTGGACCGGTTTTAAAAAATGGCCCATTTTATCGCGTGTAAGACCACACACACTGCTAGTGAGATCGGCGCGTTGTTCTTTGACAATGTGGTCCGTTTACATGGGATACCAAGGACTGTCGTGAGTGATCGCGATACCAAATTTGTAGGCCTTTTCTGGAGAACCCTTTGGGGAAAATTGGGTACCAAACTCTTGTTTTCCACTAGTTACCATCCACAAACAGATGGCCAAACTGAGGTAACCAATAGAACCCTAGGATCCCTCCTTAGGACCATGCTCAAATCCAACCCAAAGCGTTGGGAAGACTTACTAGCAATTGTTGAGTTTTCTTACAACAGGTCCAAGCACTCCGCGACAAAGCTTACACCGTTCGAGGTCGTCTATGGGAGGAATCCCCTGACTCCGCTGGACATGCTTCCGCGGCCTCTGAAGGGTAATGAGCACCCTAGCACGGCCAACCGCACCGCGATGATCTAAGAATTACATCAACGAACCCGGGACCAGCTCGAACGGCGTGCTGATCAATATGCCACCCAGCACAACCGTGGCCGACGCTGCGTTATATTTTCCCCAGGGGACTTGGTATGGGTGCATCTTCGCAAAAGCCGTTTTCCAGCAAAGCGCAAATCAAAACTGGCTCAATGCGGTGATGGCCCTTTTCGGGTTGTGAAGGCCATTGGAGACAATGCCTACGAGATCGAGCTTCATCCAGACTACGGTGTCCACGCGACCTTCAACGTCGCCGACTTGGAACCATATGTGGAGCCCGAATTTGATAATGGTGAAGCGGAGACACTTCACATCCAAGTGGGGGAGGGTGATGCGCTTCTGCCCACCATGACTGCTACAGAAGAAGAGCAAGCTATGAGCATTCGCTCAGAAGGACCAATAACGTGATCGCGTGCCAAAGCAATCGCCAACGCGACACAATCCATGATTGTCCGCGTTGTCGCAAGCCAAGGAGCGCAAGAGACCGCGTTCTCCCTCACACGCCTTCAATCCAGTCAAGAGAACGTGTTCTCCATTAAGATTCTCTCAACCATCAGTTGAACGCGATCTATGTTATTGTTTTGGAATTTCTAAACATTGTTATTTAAAGTTATTTTCATTTGGGGCGTGCGTTCCACGCGTGTCATGTGGGCCGGCCCATTAAGCGAGTCTCGGCCCATCCGAGTCCCGCTATCTCTTATAAAAGGTCAACTCGACCTTCTGTACTAGGTTATACATCATTTTAATCTAAGATTACTTGTCGAGAGCTTTTGCCTCCATTCTCTTAGATCTGCGTCACCCCAAACTCTGTCTTCTCATCTCTTTCACTCCGCTGTCGATGCTACGGCCACCACTCGATCTTCTTCGAGTCTATCCCCTCCGCTGCCGACGCTACGGCCCTCACTCGATCTTTCGAGTCTATCTCCTCCGCTACCGACGCTACGGCTTTGCTCTCCATATCGAGCCACCATTCCAACAACGCATTCCACCTCCTCAACCCCCATTTTTGACGCGTGCGACTTCCCACCAAGGTCATAGATCCGGCATCACAAGCAGGAACACATCAATTAATCTGCATAAAAGCTCTTTCCAAACATCTTATAACCTTTCTTCCCAATAAATAAGCTCTTTGGCTTCTATATATCTTAAATATTCAAGCAACTCGATTTGTGGAAAAATACCTAGGAATTCCTATTGTTCGAGGCCGTATGAAAAATATATATATTTGATTACTCCATCATTATCCTTAAAAAAACAACTTAGCAAATGGAAAGCTAACTTGCTTTCTCAAGCAGGTCGTTCTATTCTTATACAATCAAACTTGTTACCAAAGTAAATTATTTAATGCAAAGCTTTCTTTTGCTTACAACAATGTATAATGAAATTGATAAAATTAATAAGGATTTTTTCTGAAATAAAAATAATCCAAAATTTCACTCCTTGATTAGTTGGGATAACATTTGTCAGGGGACTACATAAAGTAGAAAGTATGAACAAGTCCTTACAAATGAAATTGCTATGAAAACTCCTTATTGAAACAGATAGTCTTTGGGTTTGTATTATTAATTGAAAATTATCTAGGATCCAAAGACATTTTCTCCTACAAAAAGAAGGCCAAACAATTTGGCAATTTTCAAGGCTTCTTCATATCTGAGATATTTTCAGAATGGGACTTGCTTGGAAATTAGGCAATAGTAATACCATTAAATTTTTGACAAACTCTTGGATTACTGATTGTAACCTAGAACCCTACTTCAACACCACTTTTGATATTTCTTTAAAGGTCTCCCACTTCATTACTACTACTCATCAATGGGATATCCCGAGATTTCAAGCTTTTCTCCCACCTTTTGTTATCTATAAGATCATGAGAATATACATACCAACAACTCGAGTGGAAGATCGAATAATATGGAAATGTTTTGCGCATAGCAACTTCACAGTTAAATCATCAAGAATTATTATTGAACCACAACCTACAAGTTCACACCATGACTTCTTCTTGGATTTGGTAATTGAAGATTTCTCAAAGATCCAAAATTTTCTTTGGAAAGTAGTCAGTGACTGTCTTCAAACGACAAAAAGAATAAATCAACACTTCTCTAATGTTTCTTACCAATACAGTTTATGTAATTTAAATAATGAAGATATCAACCACCTTTTCTTTAAATGTGAATGTACCCAATAAATGATCTCTAATCTCCAAACTCACCTCAACCGAACAAGCGCTTCATACTTCTCGTTATGAGTTCTACTGTTTGAACTCGATGTATGATAACTTTTGTAATGACTTTGTAAAGATCATCCATTGCGATATTTTTGGGTTGTCATTGTGTTAATAAATGGGCCTTATTGTTTGCCTTGTATAAAAAAAGAGTATATTAGAGTAAAATGTGTGTCAATGTTGAAGAGTATGTAAGTGAAAGATATGTACATCAGAGTTATTATAAAATGTACATTGTTGGCCGTTTTGATTGGGAACGAGTGTTTACACCTAATCATTCCTCTACAAAATAATAGCTCTGTTAGCCAAAAAAATAACCTCTATCCCGATACCTTTAAATGCTATTTATGATAGAATGTACTCGGAAACTAGCAAAAATGGTTGATTTTCTACGAACTGTACTATAGAATTAATTAACAGAAACAAGAGATATACTGCTTATGATTCTTCATGAATATGGAAGATGGACACATATCTCAAAGTTAAAAACTTTGTCTGAAAAATAATGAAAAACGGACTACCAACAAAAACTAAATTAGTAGAAAAAGGTGTAGCAATCCCCCAGGGTTGTATCCACTGCAATGCTCAATTGGAGGATTTGAATCATCTATTATTCCAATGTAACCACACCATAAAAACAATAGAGAAAATGAACTATCATACTTATGGTATCATTACATACCTAAACATAGGAAACAAAAAATAAATGAAATCATTGAGGAAATTCGACAAAAATTTGATACATCACAGTTTATAGAATTAATGGTTTCTTGGTGGGGAATTTGGTTTTATAGAAACCAACAAAATTTTGGAAGAACAAACGATGATGTCTATTCCATAAAGGATGTACCAATTTATATTAAAAAACAAATTGAGAATTGGACAGACTAAAAACACATAGAATGAACAATGTTAGACGACCAATAAAGAAATGAAAAAAAAACACCGGATAATGTTATTAAAATCAATACATATGGATCCACCAAAACTAATGGTGAATCTAGCTTTGGCTACATTTTCAGGAACAACACGGGTAAACCAATCTTCCTCTGTGGGGATAAATGTGGTATCTCAAACCCCTTTAAAAACAGAAATATTTGCAGTAAGAAATGCCCTGGTAAAGGCCTATGAATTAGGCATTACAGACATTCAACTTGAATGCGATAACCTTACCATTGTGAATGTTCTTAATCAAATCTGGCACTATCCATGGGATATTGAAATGTTAATTTATGATATCCTGTGTGTTTTACAACTGTTTTCTTCAGTGCAGATTTTTCATGTCTTCCGAGAAACAAATGTGGTGGCCGACTTCATCGTAAAGACGGTCCAGTAGAGTTCCTTGGAAGATATTCGAGCTAGTCTAGGATTTGTAATTCTCATCCGAAAGGATGCTATAAACTGAAAAACCGTCTCTTCTATGGTTTTCAGTCTAATTTTTACCTAATAAAGAATAATAATAATAACTCTATGAATGAAATAAGGTGTAAATGTATGTAGGAAAACTGAAGTCCAAATAGTCATATATAAAAGCACCCAAAAAGTATATGAGGACTTCCCCTATATCTATGATTTTTGTACTTAGTTATCAAATTAACTCTAGGAGTATTGTTGTTAAAAATTAAATGGTAGATTTATAAAAATAATCCGATAAAAAATAAAATATAAAAAGATTTGAACATAGTTACATTTAACCATATCCTTTTGTAAATTAATAATTAATATTTTATCACATTTATGTAGAGTAATTCTATTTAAACGAAATTCACTTCGTGCATTGGATTGTTGACGGTGGCCAACTTTGTTCGCATTTTCACCCGTTGTTCTTTCATTCCTCATTTGATTAAATGTGAAAAATTAAATTGGTGAGTACTTACTTACTTTGTAAGAATTGTGAATTGCTGGAATGTAAGAAATCATGTTTAGTTTAAATTTATTATTTTGTTGTATTAATATAAAAATTAAGAATTTTATTATTTTAAAACATATAAAATATATTTACCTACTTAAAAATTACATCATTTTTAATTATAACATATAAAATATATTTAAGAATTACTATATTTAAGAATTACATCATATAAAACATACTCCCTCTGTCCCGCAAAGATGGTCCTGATTTGACTGGGTTCAAATGTTGAGGCGGATTTTATATCGTTAATATCTCTATTTACATAATTCTAAAAATTATAATTTTTTGATATTATTAAAGTACTCGTTGAGACGAATCAAACAAGACTCCACATGATTATGTTTTTTCTTATATATTGGAAGAAATCTTGAAGATTTTCTTCAACGATGAACAATGGTCAAAAGTCAAACAGGACAAACATTTAGGGACGGAGGGAGTAGAAAATATATGTAAGAATTAAGAATTACAACATTCTGAAAAAATAATTTTTTTTATTCTTTTCCCAATTAAAATAAAGAAAGTAAAACTACTTACAAAATTACCCTTATTTTTGTTGTCATGAAAAAGTTATACTCCTGCAAAATAAAACATAACCCAAATGAGGGGTAAGTTAGGTGAATGAATGACCCATCAAATCCACGTTAAAAATCCACCGGCACAACAAAGCCCTGCCTGTTTCTAGGTTAGGCTACTTAACTTTTGTTAAATTGAGAGAGAAGAATTCTGAAAATAGTAATTATTGTTATATAAGGAAGGTACAGCCAGTTGGAAAGAGAGAAAGATTCCACCATACAGCACTAGAGCACAGAGTAACAGAGAATCACTTTCCCTAAATACTAAAATAAACAACTATGATGGAGTATCACTTTCTCGTTGGGGTTGGGGTTGGGGTTGGGGTTGGGGTTGGGGTTGGGGTTGGGGTTGGGGAGTAGTGGGACTGGCAAAGTTGTCCCAGATGTGTACAGCTGTGCATCCGTGACTGGAGCAACCACATTGACACATCAGATACCCTGGATAATACACTATCGTCTACGGGTGGACATGAAAAACCGAAACCGAAACCTAAAAACCGTTCCAAAAAAACGAGAAATTGACCCTTTTTGTAGTTAATCGTACCGAACATTTACGGAAAATTTGATACAATTAACCGACCGAATAAATGGCTATGGTTAGTAATATTTTCACCTTTGGTTAATCGAATAATTAATTAGTTCAATTTTCACCTTTGGTTAGTAACGACTTTATTAAGCTAGTCTAGTGGTTGGAGACTCATCTAGATGTTGCATGTGACAAATAATTAATTAGTTCAATTCTCTCTCGCTCTCTATACATGCATGGATTTGATTTACAAGAGATTAACTCTATTTTAACATATTTACTACAAGATTATCTTGGAGGCATTCCAAAACTCCCTATCATGCATCTACATATCTTATGTGTAAGAAAAACTATGAATAACCAATTGTTCTTTGTGATGACTCTTAATTACATAGTTATATATGGACTTTTCCATCCTTCTGAACATCATATTATGAAATTTAGTGTTATAAAGTTGTATAAAACTAAGTTGTCTTAATCTATTGTAAAAGTTGCTAAAAAGTGTAGCCTTACATCGACACGTGGAAAAATATCTCTAGAATAGAATGTTTAATGTAATGAAGTAGTAAATTGATGCGCGATGAAGTCATAATAAATAACTTATCCAATTTGTATGTATGATAATTGTTGAATTACTTGTAATGTCAATTTGGATTATTTGTAACCGTTTAGTCATGAATCATTTAGCATGGATTATCTTAAATTGTCTAACTCATCCGCTTATAGAGTCCTCATATTTGCTCTTACCTACTAACGCCATTAATCAAGAAAATTAACGCCACTAATCAAGAAAATTAAGTGAAAAAATACCAGTAAAACAACATCTTAAAGTATTTTCAACATCGTTTTCCGTTATGTTTAGTCTTATGGTTAACTGATTAACCATACTGAAATTTCGGTTAATCGATGTTCGGTTAACCGAGGTTAACGGTATGGTTAATGGTATTACAAAACTACTAACCGAAACCTCGGTTAACCGAAGACCGGTTAACCGAGATCTCGGTTAACTGCCCATGCCCACCCCTACTATCGTCTACCCATGTAGACCATATCGAAAGTTTACCTTGGATTGCATTGTTTTCAGAAATTCCCATATTCTGTTATTCTAATTTTACGTTGGCGGAATTGCACAAATACCAAAAAAAACCCGGCTGGTAAAAATGTCATGATTTTGAAACAATGGTAAAAATGTGTGATTTTTGTACTTTTTTGGGTATTCTTACTATAAATAAGCTTGATTTTTTTTCTTTTAAATCAAAAAATCTGTAAAATGTGTCAAATCTTTGCTAGAAAAATGTAAAATAAAATCCTAAGATCTACAGTAGTCTCCTTCCTTCCTTAATCACCATCTTTTTATCCTCCCCTAACCCAAAACTTTCACATGCTATCACTTGATACTGTACAGAATATTTTTTGGAGGGCAAGGAGTTTTTCCCCTCCAAAGCTATACAAGCAAAAGTTAAAGATAATCACACTTTTTGCCATATTCTTCTGCATAAGAAATATCTGACAACGTTTGCACCTCATCCCTAAAGAGGCAGTAACTTCTCCTGACAAGTTTCGTTCGTTACTTCCAAGTTTTAAGTTTGCATCTGATAATCACCATTAATGCTTAAATGGGTAAGTAACTTCTCCTGACAAAGCTTCGTTCTTTTTCCTCTGTATTTTACTTAGGTTATGCCTCAGTTTTATTGATAGAACAATGAGAGATTATCTCAAAATTAATTCCAAGGTTTTACTTTGGGTTATGCTCTGTTTTTTATTCATCTGTTCATTTCTTTGTTTATTTGTATGTACAAAGTCAGTGTATGTCAAGTTCAAAAATTGTGGACAATGGAACCTTGTTTGGAAAAGCTGGTTTTATGATGGTGATAGAACACTAAGAGCCACTGTGATATCAGAGGATATTAACTTCAAAACACTGCTAACGAAATGGATTGAAAAGAACCCCTTTGATGAAGAGAGGTACTTAGTCCAGATGAAATATGTTTATCCAAAGAAACCTGAACTTCCTCCAATCGCTATAAATGATGACGACGATCTGGAAGCATACAAGGTATTGAATATAAGTCGAGAGTCTACAACAGAGTGGGAGATTGAGCTATATACCAACCTGATAATGAAGGAAAAGATTCCAACTGAAATCATTGAAGATTACACTCCCATTTTCCTAACAACTCCACCAGTGACGCAAAGCCAAAACAATAAGGAATATATCAAGTCATTTTTTGCAAGCGTCAGGACGCCTAACACTGAAGTCAGGTCATTAGATGAAATCATTAAAGCTGACAACGAAAAAAAGTTAAGAAGATTAAATAGGGACGAAGTCAGGGCAAAAAACAAAAGAATGTGTCCCATTTCAGTGGAAGACATTATATTAGTGTGCAACGATGATGAGGACATTGAAGCTACTTCATCAAGAAACAAAAGAAAAGATGAAATTGTAGATGATGGGAATGGTGATAGAGATTATAGATATGATGAAGATTTTTTGGAGGATTACATAACAGATGATCTTGATTATAGTGGCATTTATGCTTTAGGTGATGATGTATATAATTATGGTATTGGTGATGTTGGCTACTATGCTTCAAGTGATGATGTATGTAATTATGGTCTTGATGATGTTTGAGATGAAATAAATGGAAATCACAGATCAGTCAACGAGGCATTTGGATATAGAGGAGAACCAACAAGACTTTGATGTTGATGAAGACATGCTTAGAGAAATTGAACAAAAGTATTATCCATCAGAAAGGGACATGCAAGCAATGTTGGTTGAAGATGATGATACAACTAATAACAATGATAAGAAATAAGTAAAGATTAGACAATACTTTAATTCTAAGGAGGAGTTCAAAGTGCACTATCTATGATGGCAATGGAAAACTGCCCCGACAAGTCGACATATGAGGTTACACGTGACAACAATTGCACCTTCATTTGTCGTGGCTCAATCTATCGCAAAACGTCCTTGTTTGTGGTGAAAGATTTTTTTGTCACTTCATAGTTGTGGCATGAGAGTAATTCACAATCATCACAGAGGAGCAAATTCACGGGTGAATGCAGATAAAATACTCCACAAGTAATATTTGTTTCCTTTGATCACTTGTTCTTATCAAAAGCCAATATCATTGGGTCATTGACTTTGTGTTATGTCAGGTTTTTAAACGTCCGTAAATGCCTCTGTGTTTCAAAGATACATGATTTCATGTCGGATCTGGGAATAAGGACAAGCTACTATAAGGCCAATCGAGCGCGGCTTAAAGCCCAGGATATGGCACATGGTACAACTGAGCAAGCTATATAACTATGTACTCTTACATGTACATGTTAGAGAAGTCAAATCCATGAACATACACGAGAATAGTAAGAGATGCTGACTGTTCATTCAAGTATGTTTTCTGGGCTTTAGTTGGATGAATAAGGGCAGCGTCACATCTGAAAAAGGTTAGACTGTATGTTTCATATTTTAGGTCATATTTTGTTAAACGTTAGGTCAAATAACTATATGAATGCATTTGTGAAAAATAGAGCAAAGGAATATTTTAGAACACATGAAACTTTGTCAGGTCATATATGTAGAATGTCAGGACAAAACATTAACAACATAGTTTGGCATATGTAGGTAATCTCAGTTGACGACACTCACTTAACTGCCTTGTTCAAGGGCATACTTCTCCTAGCGACGACTCAAGATGGAAACAACCAAATATATCCACTTGCTATTGCCGTTGTTAATAGTGAGAACGATGATGCATGGTCATTTTTCTTTAGTGAATTGAAGGTTGTTGTTCTAGATGATCCGGATATGTATTTTGTGTCTGACCGTCATGTTAGCATTGGGAAGGCTCTGAGAAATAGCTATTTTTTCGCCAAGCATAGGTTTTGCATTTATCACATCTACCAAAACTTCAAGAGGAAGTATGGTAGGGGAGACCTCTTTGGCCTCTTCAAAAAAGTTGTGAATGCTTACACTGTGGCTGAGTTGAATCATCAGTTTGCTCAACTCACAGCTGCCTCTCCAAGGATTGGTCAATATCTCAAAGGAGCTAGAGTTAACAACTGGGCAAGGGTGCATTTGCATGAGAACATATTTAACATCATGACGAGCAACAACATTGAGTGTCTTAATGGCCTTTGGAAAACTCAACGCCAGTGGCCTATTCTTGCCCTGTTTGATGCCATTTTGGAGACCATTTCTAAATGGTTTTGTGAAAGAAGGGAAAAAGCAAAAAAAATGGGACCATGTTTTGCCACCCTCTGTGTACATTCTAGTAGAAGTGAACTACAAAAGGTCAACTAAGATGAGTGTGCGGAGGCTTAGCGAGTTTGAAGGAGAGGTTATGCAAGAAACTATCAGATACTCTGTTAACCTAAATGTTGGTACATGTGATTGAAACATGTTTTAGATTGATAAAGTTCCATGTGTTCATGCCATAGCGATTGCAAGTAATAGAGGAGCGCCACTCACTGATCTCGTCCATCCCTTGTTCAAGAATGAGTTGGTGAGAGAAGTTTACAAGGAAACTATGCATCTTTTTCATCCAAAAAATCGATGGTCGGTTCCAGAAGCTGTGTCATCCATCAGATGATCTGCACCACAAGTAAGGTGTCCTCCTGGAAGACCACGTATTAACCGATTCAGAGCGACGTGTGAGATGAATTATTCTAGGATGAGGCGGTGTTCTTATTGCGGCATCCAAGGATACAACATAAAGAATTGTAGGAGGAGAAGGATTGATGGGTGACATCCGTTGGGGCGTGGTACGATGAGATGGCTTATGTTCTTTTTTGTTGAAAACTATCACCTTGTTGGTGTTTTTGGTGGTTTATGCTGGTAAACATCGTCGTGTAAATGGTTTGTCTGTTGTTTTTGGGTTTTGGGTGGTCCGCTCGCTCGGGTTCTTAAAAAGATTAATGGTTTAAGTATATATAGTTTTTAACCATACCTCTTTTTGTTGGGGTTTCCTCTTTTGGCTGGGGTATAAGAATTAGTTTATGTCTAAATTGCTGCATTATCGTTCATAAACAACCTAGTCTATACTGAATGGTTTGCTTGGTATAAGGAACACTTCTCTCATCAAAGTGAATACTGCCCCGAAAACATGTCCTATGAAACACTATGTTGTCCTGTAAAACGCAAATATGACCTGATGTAATAACACTATGGTTTGCAAATTAGGAATATAAATCGTTGATCTGTAATATGGTCAGATCGATTGCCTGACAAAAATTAAACATGGTATGAAAATCTACAAACATGTGTGAAAATTAAATATTGAAATTTGGTACCATATGGAATATTATAACTAAAATTATAAAATTATATTGTGAATATTTAGATTGGTAATCAATTCAATTAGAATCAAATATAATAAGTGCAAAATCAATGTTTTCATGGTAGTTGAGAGCATTTAAGTGCATTACATTAGGGAACCAACCAAATACGAATTTGGCCTGATAAAGTTATGAATGCTATGAAATATAACAAAGAGTTGACCTGAATATTTATGCATACGTTTTAAAAAAGTAACATATTTCCTGAAATACTAAGTTCTGACAAATTATAAATGTTGTCCAAAAAATTGGAATATGGTCAAAACAGAGGTTTTTAGGCTCGAAATAATATTCAAAAAAAAGAAATTAACATTACATCCATGGATTGTCCATGGTGGAACTTACCCCATCTTCATACATAGCAAAAAAAGGAACAACATAAAAACTAGTAGATAGAAGAGAATGACAATGACATCACGACATCACGAACGACATACACTTTAACGCCGACGACCTTCTCACCGAGGTGGACGAGATCTGCCACGTTGTCGTCGGTATGCTACAACTGAATGTAACGTAACCCGGAATCTAGGACCTGTTGAAAAAAGGGATTTACTCCCCCCATACATGGACATGCTCATAAGCCTGCTACTAAAATACCATATTTTCGTCTTGTTTTTGGGAACCTTCCAGAGCTTTGTGCTTCCCCCCGTGTAAACGTGTGCTTGTCAATAACGCCATTTGTACGGAGCATGGGCTTAAGACCCCATCTGTGTAGACTTGAAGATGGGTTTTGATGTATGAATCCGCCATATCTGTGTGAGAGAGAGAGAGAGAGAGAGAGAGAGAGAGAGAGAGAGAGAGAGAGAGAGAGAGAGAGAGAGAGAGAGAGAGAGAGAGAGAGAGAGTTAGGAGTTTGGGAGAGGAGTTTTAGAGAAGATGTCTAGAGACTTTGGGAGGATTTGTGAGTGATTTGCAATAGCAGGACCGATATTTATACACAAATATGAGTGGAGAGTCTTCGTGACTGGTAGTTGGGGAAGTACGGGTTCATGGTCAATCCAAATTTAGTGAGAAAACAAAGGGGTCAAAACGAAAGTATGGATAAAACAATGTGGACAAATTGTGTAAAAATGTGCACGGGAAATGATCACTTGCTTGAAAATCTTCCAGATCTTTACTGAAAACGACCTGACAAAATTTAGATGCAATATGAATATTTTAGTTTGTTACAAAAAACATAACATGTGTGTACTAAGCAGATTTGAGAACGACCTGACAAAATTTAGATGCAATATGAATATTTTAGTTTGTTACAAAAAACCTAACATGTGTGTACTAAGCAGAGTTGAGAGTAATTTTTTTCAAATACGTTTTGATGAGTGTTTGTAAACTTCATAGATCCCAAGCAATAGATATAGTTTCTTCAAAAACATCATTAATATAAAAACATGAACTTTTACATTAAAACAATACCATGTCTTCTTCCTTTCCCAATGGTTATACCATTGGGCCCAATAAACACTTAAATTAGTTGTCCTAATTGTTTTCTGAAACAAACTACAGAAGTTAAACAAACGACATTAAGCAAACCAAACTACAGTCTTTAAAACACTGTCCCAAGAACATCTAAAAGTTCTATGATCCATTTGGTTTCTGTGGCCATCTATGAACTTCACAGACGCAAGATCGAGGTTCGTCATCCCAAGCATCAACAATTCAATGTGCTTGATTGTATACACCCCACAATCTCCTCTGCAAGATGAACAAAAGAAGTTATAATGTTAATCAAATGTAGTGATAGAGGAATTTTCATTGCATGTAAAGGGTATTTACACGCGCTTGTTTTGCTTAATGTTGTCCCGACGAGTCACATACAGTGGCTTGTCAAAAAATGCTTCACATATCTTGGTCAGTGGCTTATACAGCTTGATATACATTACAACAATCTCAATCATGGGCAGAATGAAATAAAAAATCTCTTTATCTGAGTACAAATCTACATTACAGTCATACACGGTTACACACCAGTCAGATAGTTCAATATCTAAGGCAAACTAGTGGTATTATGGGATGTTAAAGGGCACATATATGCATTCAGCATCATCGCATCTCTTGCCAAAATCTGCCAAACTTTCACCTTTCATGTACTTCATCAGTACATCCTCACCTACATGTGGATAGCCATTCTCGATACACGTGGACTCAACAATGACGAGGCTTGTCCAGAAGTGTCAAGGACTACCACCTTCGAGAACTACACTTGATCCTTTGAAATCCTCTTACGATAAATGAACATCATTTGCCTTAGATGGTGAAATGGTGCAACAATGTTAATGTATCCAATGAAAAAGATGTTACAATTGCAAAATATTTTCAAAGGATGCATTGAAATATTACCTCACCCTCCAACCATTTCTTGGGGGGAAACATCTTTTCAAAGAATTACTTATCCAATTCATGCCCATATGGTCCAATTCAGGGTTCAGTACTACGTGATGTACTTAGAAATATTCAAACATACATTCATTTGAATGAAAAACAAGGCAAATAGGTATTCAATAAATTTTAGACTTTTTCAAGCCAGAATGCAAATTTTCAAGTCAGTATGATACATATACAAAAGGAATTACACAAAAACTTATTCCAGGCAGACGAAAATATTTCCAGGTCATCAATTTGTTTTTAAGGTCACATGCCAGTGTTTCAGTCCATAGAGAAATGTTTTCAGGTCATTCAGGCCAATATTAAAAGGTCATTTAGACAATATTAAAGACTTCTTAGCACATATTAAGTAGATTGGTTTGGCTTACTAACCTCTCACTATGTAACCATTTCACCAGGTCTGTCATCCCTTCCATCTTGCTATTTTTGGTAATCTTTTTCGCCAATTTTTGCTCATCCAAATTACGGAAGGGTGATTTTGCCACCGCAGCTACCTCGCGAGTGCGAGTTGGATATTTCCTCTTCTATTCTTGAGTATCCTTGACCTTCCCCCTTCCTCGGCCTTTTCCCTTTTTTTTATAGCCACGATTGTATTAATCACTTGTGATGACTCCTCGTCATTTTCCTGACTTCCTCCCTCATCACCTACTGATAACAGGTTTTTGTCGTTCTAAAAACTGCTATGCAAAATATCCAAACAAACCTTAAACCGTAGTCCTAGGTAAGTACGGGTCAAATCCACAGGGAGACGGATCTATCTTAATATGCAATTTGTATGTCAAACCAAAGTAACCAAAAGGGGGGTTTTGTGAGTTTTAGTAACCTAAGCATGCAAAAGTAAGCAAAGTAAAATATGATGAAATCAGTGATGGGGAAAAGCACTTAGTCAAACAACATCCACTATTCGTATGACAAGTTGATCCTAGATACTCATTCAAAATCTCATGCAATGGAAATTCCAATTCCTTTTCCGATATAACTAATAGCATAACCAGATACTATTAGCACTAACTAATTAAACAACCCTAAAACTATCAAGATTCAGTTTAACAGCAGTGTTACGGATAGGAATATAATTGGATACAATTCTAGCATAAAACAACCAGCTTTTATCCTAGAATGTAAATCAATTCTCTTCTGTATAAGACTAGCACAACCAGATACTAGTACGATGCAGTTGCTACTCTGAAATAGATATGCTCAACCAGTAACAGTCTAAATCTAGCAATAGATCAATAACGACAAACCCTAGTTGCGTCCAAATAGAGATTATCAATATCAATCATAAACAACTTAAGCAAGAGAAAGATAAAAACCATGCAATAGATTAAGAACGAGAATCTCACAACTGAATCAAAACGAAAGCTTCGGCGTCTGACTAACCCAAGGAGGCTTAGTTCTTCATAACGTAGAATGGGAATTGAAATTAGGGTTTTTGAGATAGAATCCAGGAATGATTATAAACAAGCCTTTTCTCAACCCTTAAATACTAAAGGAAATAAAGCTAAGTTAACCTAAAACGAAATAATAAAAAGTAATAAAATAATGCAAAATAACATATAAGGAAAATCTGGCTCGACGGTCTTCTGACACGGGCGGCGGTCGCTGCATCCTTCACGGCGGGCGCCGTAATTGTGGCGGGCACCGTCTTTCCACGGCGGGCGCCGTAATTACATCGTAGCCAATGCTGTTGGATGGGAATTGGCGACGGTCGCCGTAATTAAGTCGTAGCTAGCTTCTTTGGGCAGGAATTGGCGGCGGTCGCCGTAAGTTGCACGGCGGTCGCCGTGAACTCGTTTCTTCCTCTTTTGTCTCTTTAGCTCCCGAAAGCGTGTCTTCAGCACCTCCTCGCCAATACTTCATAACTCCTTGGCGTCTACTACTGGTGGCTTCCTCCTCAGTGTCTCATATGATCTCCAAAATAGCTCAAACACCTCCAAATACACCAACTTCGCCTCCAAACGCCATACACATGAATGTGTCTAAATCTACCTGAATGGCACTAATAAAACCTCTAATGACTCTTACTTAAGCCCTACAAAGTAGTGCTTATCAAACCACCCCATGCTTAGACCTTTGCTCGTCCTCGAGTAAACTAATAGAGAGTCTACTCCTCCAATGCAGCACCCAAGGTCTCAGGAAGCATATCCTCCAACTAAGAGTCACCTAACCCATGCCAAAGCTCCTGGCTCCAATCTCATTCACAACACATCCACAACTCAACAAGCTTAAGGGGCAAGCAGAGTACTTCCCCCAAGCTAACCCGGACATCCAATAGTGTGAGTAACCTCTAATCCTAGCCTCCATCTATTGCTCCTTATGTCTCCCAGAGTGACCTACCCGACAATCCTTCTTTGTCTCCTCTTCTTATGACGCCTCGCCAAGAATAATGAGAAATCCTAAAATCACTCTTCTTCTTTTTCACTCATTTTGCCAAGGCGCTCTTTCGGGTTTTCACCAAGCCACTCATTTCATTTTCCAATAGATGTACTCACATAAGCTCACGTCACTCTTGACCTCATATTACCCCAACCTAATGCTGGTAGCAAGTACAAAACCCCACCCCATGCTTAAACATTGCATTGTCCTCAATGTAATGAAAGACAAAAGAAGAAAGCACAGAGAAAAGCAAAAAAATAACTCACAACGTTGCCGAGTTGGCTTGAACACTTCCTTGTCGCTGGCGGTGTACTCATGAAAGTTCATGTCCTGGATGTCTGCATCAACGCTATAACCTTCATATACCGTGCAACCATAGGAAACCACTGTGAAGTGCGGTGGTTATTCAGTAAAGCAGGGCGGCACGGCCTTCAACTCCATCAACTCCTACCATGCAATCAAAAGGAACCACTCTGGGGAAGTAGTGGTCAATCAAGGGAACAGGGTTGCATGGCCTTCAAAAATGGGCCCAGATGACATTGTGGTTGGACCTGGGTATTCCTCCTCTCCAACTGTCGACTGCAGGGCCATCATCGTTGCCAAATGAATGTAGGGTGAATGTATTCCTCCGTTAGCAACATGATGCGCACCTCTCATGGGAAATCTGGACAGCCCGGGAAAACTTTTTTTTTTTTCAAAACGAAAGAAAAACGAACCTGAAAATGGCGGCGATCGCCGTCATTTGCCGCAAGCGAAGTGTCGGAGAAGGTGAAAACGGCGGGCGCCGTAAGGTCGGCGGCGGGCGCCGTGAACTCCTTCACTTTGAACCGCTTCCTGTAGGTTAGTTCAACACAGAAAGGAAAAACTAAAAGGAAAAACAAAAGAAAATGACCAAGGGAAGGAAAATAAACTACCAAACATCGGGTTGCCTCCCGATCAGCGCCTTAGTTAATGTCGTTGGCTCGACATACTAATCGAACAGCCTCAATCCATATCATTAGGCTCTTTGGGAACCTTCTCAATCCATACCTCCTTCTCGACCCAATCATGGAAAGGTTTGAACCTTAGACCATGCTTCTTCTTCAGCGGCTTCTCCATCTTGACCTTCTTAGTCGCGTCTACCCCATGCTTAGCTCGATCATGGGGTTGTTTAGCCTTGACTTCAGGGACCACCACCAAAGATGGAACGAGCCTCTCGCTCGGAGTTAGCAGCAAAGGTGATTTACTTGGAAGCTCCGGAGGGAGCTTATAGCAAGCTTCCCACTCAGCAACACCTTCCTGCAAGTCAACAGATATAGCAATATCCAAGCTAGAATCAACAATAGGTGGTGTGTCATCTAGGTGGTCCTCATCAAAAACATCTTGCACCACAGGCTCAAGTACATCAATTGCACACAAAGAATGACCATCAGAGGGGAATTTCAAGGCTTCATAGATGTTATAATTAATGGTTTGGCCATCAAATTCCATGGTTAAAGAATCAATACTCACATTAATCTTAGTGTTGGCAGTTTTCAAGAAGGGTCTCCCTAACAGGATAGGGGCTACATGCATATCATATTCCATATCAAGCACATAGAAGTCAGCAGGAAAAGTAAGATCACCAACCCTAACCAAAACATCCTCCACTAACCCTATAGGACGCACACTAGATCTATCAGCTAGCTGAATGGCAATATTAGTGGCATGCATGGGTCCTAATCGTAAGGATTCACAAAGAGATGAAGGTAGAACATTAATGGAAGCACCCAAATCTAACATAGCTTTATTTGTAACACTCCACAGGCCAGCTACCCCAGCCACCAACCACCCAGCCTGGTGAAAACGACCAGCCGGTGCCGGCGCCGGTGCTGCCTGTGAGTCCACAAGGCCTACAGGCCTAACACCCAACCCTTTCCCCATTAAATGGGTAGGTTGTTGCCCGCGGGGATCGAACCCGGGACCTTTAGATACAAGGGCAATACCTTACCACTTGTATCACCAATTACGCTGCAGCGCAATTGGTGATACAAGTGGTAAGGTATTGCCCTTGTATCTAAAGGTCTCGGGTTCGATCCCCGCGGGCAACAACCTACCCATTTAATGGGGGAAGGGTTGGGTGTTAGGCCTGCAGGCCTTGTGGACTCACAGGCAGCACCGGCGCCGGCACCGGCTGGTCGTTGTCACCAGGCTGGGTGGTTGGTGGCTGGGGTAGCTGGCCTGTGGAGTGTTACAAAAAAAGTACACTTTATGTTGGTGCCTGACCTTGCCGACTACGGGCCTGACAGACACCCCGGTACTGCCATCCTTAACAGGCCTGTAGGCCGTGTACCCCAACCCTTCCCCCAACACTGGGTAGGTTGTTGGTGAGAGTCGAACACGCGACCTCTCCACCCTTTATCAAGCGCCTAAGCACCTTGATACCAATTGTGTTGCACTCTTCAGAGGCTTGATAAAGGGTGGAGAGGTCGCGTGTTCGACTCTCACCAACAACCTACCCAAGTGAGGGGGAAGGGTTGGGGTACACGGCATGCATGCCTGTTAAGGATGGCAGTGCCAGAGTGTCTGTCAGGCCCGTTGTCGGCAAGGTCAGACACCAACATAAAGTGTACTTTTTTTGTAACATCCCAGGCCAAGCTACCCCAGCCACCAAGCCGCCCAGCCACCCAACGGTGCCGGCGCCGGTACTGGTGCCGCCTGGATGTCCAAGGGCATACAGCCCACACACCCAACCCTTCCCCCATTTAAATGGGTAGGTTGTTGCCGCGGAGGTTCGAACTCCCGACCTTTAGATATAAGGGCATTACCTTGCCACTTATATCACCAATGGTGCTGCAGCGCAATTGGTGACAAGTGATGCTTTGGCAGCTTGTTAAAGCGTGAGGTCTCGAGTTCGAGACTCACGAACAACCTGCTGTGCGCCATTTAATATGGGCCAGTGAGGGGTTGGGGTGTATGGGCTGCAGCCCTGTGATGGGCCGGGCTGCTAAGCTGTCGAGGTATTACATTATTGAACTTGGTACCTCCAATGGTGATGGGGATGGTGAACATACCTGGGTCACCACACTTCTTGGGTAAGCGCTTCTGAAAAATCGCAGAGACATGCTCGCTTACCTTCACCTTCTTATTGCTGTTCCTATCCCGATTCCTCTTTGTGGTGCACATCTGCTTCAAGAACTTCGCATAACGAGGGACATACTTGATCAAATTTAGGAGAGGCATGTTGACCTCAACATTTCTGAACATCTCAAACATGTCCTTGTCCTGCGCAAGTGGCTTGGTACGCTTCAATGTAGATGGGAATGGTGCAACGGGTTTCCACTCAGGAAAAATTGGAGGTACATACTCCTTCTCAGCCTCAGCATCGGCTTCAGAGGGGCGGCGAGTGCCGTAGGAAGTACGGCGGGCGCCGTGAACATCACCAGAAAGTTTGAAGTTTGGCTCACAGTCACGGCGGGCGCCGTGATAAGTGCGGCGGTCGCCGCAATTTTCATCAGACAAGTCGAGAGCAGGGTCATTTTCACGGCGGGCGCCGTGGTCGTCACGACGGTCACCGTCGATGTCACGGCGGGTGCCGTAAGTTGCACAGCGGTCGCCGTCGCTGTTATGTTCCAGCTCCTGATCCGCTTCCTTTTCGACCTCAGAATCATCCTCTTCGAGCCTCTTCCCGCTCCTCAGAGTCATAGCACTCACATTCCTAATGTTCGGGTTCACTTCCGTTTGAGATGGAAGTTTACCAGAAATCTTCGCGTCAAGTTTATTCACCACTTGAGAGATTTGACCAAATTGTCTTTCCAGGTTCTGAATGCTAGCTTGTGTACTTTCCTGGAACTGTATGTGGCTCTTGGTCAACTTGGCAACATTCTCATTAAGGTTCACGTTGCTCTGCATCAGCATCTTCATCATATCCTCCACAAACGATGAAGGATTCGAATTCTACCCTTGCGGTCTTGGTACAAATGGTGGCCTAGGTTGTTGAGGATGACCCTGTTGTTGCACTTGGCCTTGATTCTGTTCTAGGTCTCTCCATCTGAAGTTGGGATGATCCCTCCAACCAAGATTGTAAGTACTAGAGTAGGGATCATGCTTGGGCCTCTGCTGGTATCCTCCTACTGCATTCACTTCCTCTTGTAGAGTAGGACATGAATCAATGGGATGCAAGTCGTCATGACAAATCTCACAGGCCTTAGCCTGCTGGGGCGTACCTTTCAGCTTCAGACGCCTCACCTCCTCTCTCAACACATCAAAATCAGCTTGATCAATCCTTGATTGAGAACTAGCAACTACTAAGCTTTGGGAACCTCTCCCACTGTATTGCCTAGAGTCATCTGCCAGAGTAGCAAATATCTCTAAAGCCTCTTCATAAGTCCTCTTCAGAATATTTCCACCACATGAAGAGTTCACCATTCGACGATCATCTTCACGGAGTCCTCCATGTAAATAGAGAATTAGATCATGTTTTTCGTAACCATGGTAGGGGCAACTCTTCACCAATTTCTTGAAGCGTTCATAATAGTCATAGATAGACTCATTAGATAGCTGCTCCACATTGCAGATCTTCTTCTTGAGCTGATTAGACTTGATTGCTGGAAAGTATTTGTCAAGAAACACCTTCTTCAAATTTACCCAAGTAGTGATGCTTCCTGGGGGTAGAGAATGATACCAGTCCTTCGCTGAGTCCTTCAGAGAAAAAGAAAATACCCTCAACCTCATCTGATCTTCAGTAATCTCAGATGGCCTCATACTGGTACAGACCTCAAGGAACTCATCCAGGTGCTGAATAGGATCCTCAAGCGGGGTTCCACTGAATTTCGGGAGTAAATGGACTACTCATGTCTTGAGCTCAAATTTAACCCCTTCACCCAGAGCAGGGAATTGCATAGCACGAGCTGGTTGCTCCAAGTTAGGAGCTGTCAAAGACTCAAGTGTAACACGAGCTGCCATCCTGCGAGCTTGAAGAAAAGTTCTTTCGATTTCTGGATCAAAAGCTAGAGGTAGATTATTAGTAACACGGGTGTGAACCATAAGATAGGTTCACACCAAGATTGGCACACAAATCACACACACAAAATAGAGTATTGCCTCCCCGGCAACGGCGCCAATTTGATAACAGGTTTTTGTCGTTCTAAAAACTGCTATGCAAAATATCCAAACAAACCTTAAATCGTAGTCCTAGGTAAGTACGGGTCAAATCCACAGGGAGACGGATCTATCTTAATATGCAATTTGTATGTCAAAACAAAGTAACCAAAAGGGGGGTTTTGTGAGTTTTAGTAACCTAAGCATGCAAAAGTAAACAAAGTAAAATATGATGAAATTAGTGATGGGGAAAATCACTTAGTCAAACAACATCCACTATTCGTATGACAAGTTGATCCTAGATACTCATTCAAAATCTCATGCAATGGAAATTCCAATTCCTTTTCAGATATAGCTAATAGCACAACCAGATACTATTAGCACTAACTAATTAAACAACCCTGAAACTATCAAGATTCAGTTTAACAGCAGTGTTACGGATAAGAATATAATTGGATACAATTCTAGCATAAAACAACCAGCTTTTATCCTAGAATGTAAACCAATTCTCTTATGCATAAGACTAGCACAACCAAATACTAGTACGATGCAGTTGCTACTCTGAAATAGATATGCTCAACCAGTAACAGTCTAAATCTAGCAATAGATCAATAACGACAAACCCTAGTTGCGTCCAAATAGAGATTATCAATATCAATCATAAACAACTTAAGCAAGAGAAAGATAAAAACCATGCAATAGATTAAGAACGAGAATCTCACAACTGAATCAAAACGAAAGCTTCAGCGTCTGACTAAGCCAAGGAGGCTTAGTTCTTCATAACGTAGAATGGGAATTAAAATTAGGGTTTTTGAGATAGAATCCAGGAATGATGATAAACAAGCCTTTTCTCAACCCTTAAATACTAAAGGAAATAAAGCTAAGTTAACCTAAAATGAAATAATAAAAAGTAATAAAATAATGCAAAATAACATATAAGGAAAATCCAGCTCGGCGGTCTTCTGACACGGGCGGCGGTTGCTGCATCCTTCACGGCGGGCGCCGTCTTTCCACGGCGGGCGCCGTAATTACATCATAGCCAATGCTGTTGGATGGGAATTGGCGGCGGTCGCCGTAAGTTGCACGGCGGTCGCCGTAATTAAGTCGTAGCTAGCTTCTCTGGGCAGGAATTGGCGGCGGTCGCCGTAAGTTGCACGGCGGTCTCCGTGAACTCGTTTCTTCCTCTTTTGTCTCTTCAGCTCCCGAAAGCATGTCTTCAGCACCTACTCGCCAATACTTCATAACTCCTTGGCGTCTACTACTGGTGGCTTCCTCCTTAGTGTCTCATATGATCTCCAAAATAGCTCAAACACCTCCAAATACACCAACTTCGCCTCCAAACGCCATACACATGAATGAGTCTAAATCTACCCGAATGACACCAATAAAACCTCTAATGATTCTTACTTAAGCCCTACAAAGTAGTGCTTATCACCTACGTTCTCACAATTTGCTTTTTCAAGAGAAGCAGACTCTGAATGTGATACCTTCTCAACTTGTAACTCAGTTCCACCCTCCACACCTCATTGATCAACCTTGTTTCCTCCCTCTACACCATCTCTCTGTATTACCTCCTCAACTTGTACCTCACATACACAATGTGGTTATGTCACCACCTTAGGTTGTACCTTATTCATACCCTCCTCAGTTGCTTTGTCACCACCTCAGGTATTACCTCATTCACACCCTCTTCATTTGCTTTTGTCTCCATCTCATGTTGTGTCACCGCCTCAGGTGTTACCTCCTCAACTTGTAAATCCTCATAACCTCCTTTTGCATCCATTCTTCCAATTGCCTTAGCATTTTCATGTGTTACAATAATTAGACCAGCTTCACGCTCCCCATGTAGTATTGTAGCCATCTCAATAAGAATTGATAGTGCATTGTCTTCCTTTGTTGCATCCCCTTCATTGAAGTGGACAATGTATGTCACTTCGAGCATCTACTGAACTGCCACTTCAACTTGTTGCTCATCTGAAACCACAATACTTTTTCCAGAAGAGACCATTGTAACATCTTCATTTGCCTTCTCATCACAACGAAGATCATCTTGAACATCCTCATTGTCCACTGTTCCTCTCGATGATGATGTAATCTTCTTTATCAACCATTGTCCACCATTCTCCACCATTGCACCATCTTCTTGATCTTCATCAACAATGTCATTAAATTGATGTCATATTTTCTGAAATGTGCATATATGGACTGAAATGTGTTGGACCATCAGCTGTAAAAAAATTAAATTTATACTAAAGGACATACCTCTTCAGACTATCTGATGTGACTATGCATGCGCCATATCAAGGTCAAGATGCCAAGGACAAGCGATGCCTAGGAACCAAGGAGTCAAGTGCCTTGGAGAAGCCACTGCCGATGCTGTCAACGCCAACACGAGGGCAAGAAGGCACTCCAAGCAACTCATCACCAAAGGAGGTCATCTTGGAGGAGGAGGAGGCATTGGAGATGCATGTCCAAAGGAGCACAAGAGTGCCAGAGCAATCCTACCCATCACCTACAGCGCCGCTCACAAGGTCGGGCACCCGAGCGCTAGCTAGGGTTAATCAAGGCCACTTCGGCACTTCCCAGGCTAGGCTACTTCAAGAAGACATCAAAAGAGGCCTTATAAGCTATGGAGTGTCAAGCCAAGTTCTCAATGGCTCGGTGATGGCACTCATTCAAGAAGACACCCCGATGTCGGACATTGGCGAAGATAGGGGATTGCGATGCTCACCAGGCCAAGTAGCTCTAAATGAGGCAAAACTTATCCCACATGCTTTTGACATCACTACAAGTCATTGGACCCCAGAAGTGTTGGAGTGTTTGAAGGTTTGTTCAGTGATGGCATTGGATGTCAAGAAGGCCCCGACGCTGGCAGTGTCAAGACAATAAAACAAGGCTATCTCAGAATTTTCTCGTGCCTTTGCTCTCGTTTGTGGTGGCGACATGGCACATGGGATTCTCTCTGATATATCCAATATTTAAGGAAAAAGGCGTTGAGTTTCTACCAAACCATCAAGAGCTTCTCTTTAAAGCATGTCATTAATTTGGAAAAGACAATTAGGGTTTTGATTTTGTTTTTAAGCTGGCTTGCATCCACCACTTTCTTAAAGTTGAATATTGATAATTTTCTTGAGCTTTTACCAGAGCAAAAGCTTCAAGAGCCTTAGGTTTGACGTTCTTGTTTGGTGAGTTTATCCGAACAAAGCGTAGTGAGATTTAGGTGTGTTTATCCTTAATCAAACCTACGTTTCTTCTGGACATTTTTGGTGTGTTTATCAAATAATTCCAGATTCTTATCCCTTACACAAAATTGCCTCAAATGCCTTCAAATGCCCATACCAAAACTTGCTTGTTCTAGCGAGACCAATGTTGACGCCGAGGAGGACTTTGCTTGCTTTTTGGTGACGATCTTTCCTTGAAGCATGGAGATCCTTGACAAGGGACACATCACTATCCCTCTTGTGACTCTACATCTTCGCCATCTTCATCAACGTTGTCTTGGAAAACATAACATGTGGTCTGAAATGTGTAAATGTGGACTGAAATGTGTTTCACCATCTGGTGCAAAAAATTTAGTTTATACTGAAGGATGTATCTCTTCAGATCTTGTGTCTTTAAACTTTGACTTAACACCCTCATCTTTTGACATCACCTTCATCATCATGCCCTTCTGGTGTTCTTTAATGTTTGGTTCATCATCACTCTCAACACTTTCATCCCCTCAGCCTATGACTCTTGTAGGCATATATATACACAATAAACATTCATTATCCAAGTCTACAAATGTGAACAAATTAAGCCATTCATTTATTAAACACCTCTTTACTATTCTCATCATCACTAAATGATAAGATCCCTTTTGTATCAACTTTGCATCTCATGGTTTTCTTAACCCGTGGATTTTCTCCCCTAATTGATCGTAATTTTCATCTATTTTTTACATCCCTTCAACCAATTCATTCAAACAACACATAAACCTACCCGCAAGTGTATGATATCAGTTGTAGTAGTCAAGTATCGATCCCACAGAGACCAAAGTAATATTAATTGAAACACTATCAGTGAACTAGGCTGTAAAAGTAAAAAATTAGGGAAAATTATAATTAAGCTAACTAATAAAAATAATTAAAAAGGATAAAATCAATGGGATAAATGTGTCTAAGGTTAAGGATCACCGCAACAAAGCCTCTATAAATAAAATTACACTTCACCTAAATCTAGTCCAAATTATTTGAAGGTAACCAATCCAAGGTAATCTACTAACTCCTTTTAGAAGATAGTAAATGTGTCTGGACTAAACTGACAATCGTTGTCGCACAAAACTAATCTAATCCAAACCCTTTAATGCACTTAGAGTCTAGGAATAAACTGAAATAACATTCGCTGTCGCGCTCCGTTAATCCAACTCAAACCCAAAACATCTATGATAGTCTATTAACCCTCAAGAGTTATTAAGTTGTTGTCGCACAAATAACACTCAGGTTCAATTCCTAGGATTCTAATAGAAGTTATTGTCTCTCAGTCTCAAACCCTATCTGACTACATATTAAAATTATCAACTTTCAGTCTCAAACCCTAAAAGGATACAATTCGTAAAAGCTAATATGGCCATAAAGTGATGTGACCATGGGTCACCCCTCAAGGACATGCCAAAGTCGGTTCAATGAAGAGGAAGAAGCAATCGAGCTGCATGGATGTGATCATGGGTCACCTCAGTAAAAGTGTCGTATCTTAGTATTCCCAACTCCGATCACTCTCACATTTTGAGGAGTGAAACTAGACTTCAAGATCTATCTCTGGGCGTTGGAATCACTCCATTCCGATCACGGAAGAGAGAGAACGAACCTTCTGAAGTTAGGCCAGAAACTGTCTCCGCGGAAAATGTTTGATGTGTGTTTTGTTGTTTTTTTTAAATTAATTAGCTAGATAGTTTCTAATTAGTGGCCCAAATGTTGTGCGTAAGCACATGCCAAGATCCGTACAGTACAAGACGAAGGGCACCAAGACATTGATTTGGCAAATTCTTGGCGAAACTCTCAAAATAGGACATTTGTTGTGTTTAATTGTGACTCTAAGCAAGAACTTGATGGAGACTTGACTCAAAAACTGAAATGGATATAACTCTCATGAACGAGGTTCATGAAGAGTTTGGGATAAGTATCTCTGGACCCTCGGATACGACTCACCAAGAACCTTGAGACGAGGTTGAACACTCATGGATATGACACACCAAGAATACCCAACCGCCTTCGGATATGACACACCAAAGGGGTTTCGGATACGACACACCGAAACAAGACTAAGACACTCAAGGATATCACACACCTTGAAGCCATCGTCCAAGAGGCTTGAAATGAACAAAACGCTCACGTTTTTTTTAATAATCTCCAATTCAAGTCTGATTCAAATACAATGCTAGACAACCTTTAAATTGGTGTCAAATGACAATACATAAATTGCAAATTAATTAAAACTAACTACCCACTAAGTCTAGCACTAACGTAGCTAACTACCCACTAACTAGCTAAGCCACTAAGGCCACTACGTATGCCACTAATTAGAAACTATCTAGCTAATTAATTAAAAAAAACAATAAAACACACATCAAACATTTTCCGCGGAGACAGTTTCTGGCCTAACTTCAGAAGATTCGTTCTCTCTCGTCCGTGATCGGAATGGAGTGATTCCAACGCCCAGAGATAGATCTTGAAGTCTCGTTTCACTCCTCAAAATTTGAGAGTGATCGGAGTTGGGAATAAGAAGATACGGCACTTTTACTGAGGTGACCCATGATCACATCCATGCAACTCGATTGCTTCTTCCTCTTCATTGAACCGACTTTAACATGTCTTTGAGGTGACTCATGGTCACATCATCTAGGATTATTTTGTACTGTACGGATCTTGGCATGTGCGTACGCACAACATAAAGCATCTAGGAATGAATCAAATATTATTTCAATTCAGGCAGAAAAAATAATTCTAATTACATACGCATCGTCGGGATCACCCCAACCTTAGAACTATGAATTTATCCAAGCATAATTAAAGACAAATTCACTATATATAAACTAACCATCAACATATATGAATTATTCATTAAAAACAGGAGATAAAACTCAATCTCAATATATAAATAATTCAAGTTGATAGAGAACTAGAACAATAATACCGAATCTCCAATATGCAAAGGGCACAAAACTCCCTCTTGAAAATCAACCCTCGTCTGCGGCTGTTCACTAAAAGCTCAAACCAAAACACCAATTAAAACCTAGGGTCTATTTGGATTCCCTCGTAAAATGCATTAAATTGAATTATCTTATATTAAATTACATTAAATTGTCAATTTAATGCAAAATAATGCATTAAATTTTCTATCCAAACGGACCACTAAACTAACTAAAGAAAAAGCTTCTCCGTCAAAGTTAAAACTCTCCCACTTTAGACTTAATATCCCCCCTTTTTAATAATGCGATCTCCCGATTTAGCAATTTCCTCCGCCCAAGTGTGTGGTTCTTCATTTTGGGCCTTGGCCCAAATTTAGGTTGGGTTTGTGTTTAGGCCTTGTTCCAGCTCTAATCCCATTTACTTATTGCCCATTAAAATAGTAGCACATCGCCTTTAAATTTGATCTGAAATACCTGAAATAATAAAAATATGAGTGTAGACATCCGAATGCAAAATAATGCAAAACTAACTATAAAACATATAAAATATGCATAAAAATGATCTAATCTAAAATGCAACTAGAGTTCTAAAATATGTATAAAATAAGTGTGATCAAATTCATCCAAGCTTAAACCTTGCTTGTCCTCAAGAAAGAAAAATGTTCAAAATTCCATAAGAAATACAAAGGTTGTCTCTACCTAATTAATATCCAAGCAGGTCCACGGAAACATAATTATTTAATAATGTAATTATCAAAGCATGCAAATAATCATCAAAGAAACAAGATAGTTCATCCACTCTAGACCTCGCTAGGATAAAAAGAATATGAATCACTCTCACTCATGTGTTTAGGGATAAGTGTTTTGCTCAAAATCTCCACATTGTAAACTCATCTACCATAAGCTTGCATCAGCGTCCTAAATCTACACCACTAGGGACCTTGTACATGACATAAATCAAGATGACTTTTATTGGATTGTAATGGGGCCATGTAAAAAGAAAGGTATGGATACAATTTAGCCATGTGGTGCTAAATCCAGGAAAGAGGAACTAACCAAGACGAAACCAAAATTAGAGGATTTCACATACCATTCTTTTCAACTAAACACCTTTATTCTTAGCTTTCTTTTGTTTTCTTTTTCTTATTTCTCTTTTTTTTTTCAAATTCCAAAACACTTTGAACAAAACACACCATACATGTACACTCCCCCAAGCTTGGCTTGCAACCATAAAATCAAACAAATAAATCATCCTAATTCCCGGATGTTTTTCTGGTGCTTCCAAAGAAAAGGCTAATAAGGATAAGACTGACATCAAGCAAAGAAATAACATATAAGGGGGGTAAAAGAAAATTAATAGGTTAATAGAAATAATGCCTCAATCATTTTTATATCATGCACAAGAGTCATAAACGTGGCCTCAGAAAAGTTATAATCGCAAGTTCTAGAGATAAAGCAATCAAAGCGAGAATCACACACATGAAAAGAAATAAGATGACCCAACTATGTGCAGTCCTAAGTCTCAAAAGCTCACGGGTTATATGTCTAGAATTGCAGTCCTAACTAGTCTCAATAAACGACTATAGCTCACGGGTTATTTTCTAACATTAGAAAATATAAAAAATTCACATCAACAACCAATATATTTTAAGAGGAATTTTGTAAGACAAACAAACAAAGCAAAGTATGGAAGGCATATAAAACACCTAAAATGCAATGCATGATGCATGAAATGTTATGAAAGCTAAAAAATAACACTAAAACACTAAAATGCAAACTGAGCTACACATGATTATCCATCCCCCAAGCTTAAATTCTACATTGTCCCTAATGTAGAAAAAGAAGAAAGAGGAAAAGAAAACTCACCAAAGAAATTAGGCATTCAAGTGCAAATCATCACGGTCGGGTAGGGGTTGGGAATAATTGGTACAAGTGCAGGACTTCTTTGCAGCAACATAGTTCCTTATGTAACAATGTACACAGAGTAAACAAAGCAGACCCCACCAACTAGACAAACACTTTAGTAGCAAGCAAGCATAACAAGGTAAAAACTTGTTCAGACATATATTAAAAGTGTTCAGCACAAATGGAATAATCAGTCCAAGCAAGAATTTGTCAAAGTTACTGTCCAATAACAACAACATAGGTTGCAATACACACAAGTAACCATGAGATAACACAACCACCATTACAATTTTAAAGATATAGCACGACTGAACAAATCAAATAAACCAACCAAACCACATAGCATAAACAATTTAAGGCATAGCATCAACGAGAAGATTCGAATACGGATAGCATATGCTATATTTAAATCAGTATCCGTAAATAAAAACTCAGTCTACCTAATGCTTATCAGGCAGAATTTGAAAATAGGGGTGGTGGTTTTGGTGCGTCGACAGGAGCAGACCGGATCAAGGGTGGGTCATCATGTTTTGCCAGATCTGGGCATGAGTGTGGGAGGTCGGGTGGTGGTTCGCGTGGGCGTGACCGAGAGTGGTGGGCAGCAATGGTGAAGGGTTGGTGCGGCTCGACGGTGAGATGCAAAGTTGGTCGGGGTCGATGAGGTGTAGAAGGTGGGTCGTGGTGGGGCGCGCAAAGGTTCGATGGGGCTCAGTTGGGTGTGAGAGTGGTGTGGTGGGGATTGGGATGGGTTGGGTGGTGGTCTGGGTTCGGCAGCTCGAAGCGGTGGTGTGAGGTGAGATAGATGGTGAGAATGAGAGGGGGTAATGGGGAAGGTCGGCGGCTGGGAGTGAAACAGAGAAGAAATGAGAGAGAAAGAATAGAAAAAAATGAGCTTTTTTTCTTCTTAGAAAACTAATTCTTTTTACTAGCGAACGCACGACCGTGTATTTCACTACACAGCCCGTGTGTCGCTTTCGAAAAGAAACAACGTTTTTTACAAATGCATGGCTGTGTGTTTTACCGCACGGGCCGTGCGTTGCGTTCGAGAACTTCTTGACATTGTGGATGGTCCGCGGCAAACCGTGCACGGTTTTTCGCTAACGTGCACTCTCCAGGAATTGGCTTTTCGGTTTTTCTTTGTTTTTTTTAAATAAAAAAATAAATATGTACCTTGGGTTGCCTATCAAGTAGCGTTTGTTTAAGGTTGTCAGCCTGACCTTCACCATTGTCAAGTACTCGGATCGGGCGGGTCGGTGACACCCAACTCAATTGGATCAGGCTCTTTGTATGGCTTTTGTCGAATCTTGTGCACTCTGAAACACCCCGAGTTCTTATGCCATAGCTCAACATAATCATTTTGAAGATCTCGGTTCAGGTAGTATGGACCGGACCATCTCGTGCTCTTGCTTCCTAGAAATATACTCGATTTATGATGGTAGAGAATCACATGATCTCCTAATTCCTTAAAATCAATTGTATCCCGGTTAACAGGGTTTTTTTTTAATTCTTTTTTCGTCTACTCCAACCTTTTCTGTCTAGTTAGCCTCCACCCTAGGGTCTTGGATTTCCAATGCAACCTGTGGTAACAAAACTACATCGAGCAATATATCAGAAAGCTTTTCTTGCACCTTATAGCAGGAATTGGTGCTAGTGGTCAGGGTAGCGTTCTGTGACAGTTTAAACTCATCAATCATAGGGTCCTCCTTGGTCAAATGGGGATGCTCTCTTCTATCCAATTACGGCTCTTCCCACTCTTTTTCAACCCGTTGTAAAATAGCAGTGCATTGTTCAATATAATGCACTTTAGGTGGGTCAGTAGACAACTTTTGGTTAACCAACTCAGCAATTTGATCTTCCAGCTTCTGATTTTGTGTGGTTAATGTACCTAATTGAGTCAACAAAGGGCCCACCATACCTATAAGAGTTGAAAATTGGGTTGTTAGACTATCAAACATAACGAAAAATTGATTAAGAATTTTAACATTTTGATCAAGAGCTGTAACAATCTTCTCAACTTCCCTATCATGTCTTAGTATGAAGTCATCAAGCGTGTAATCTTGAATAGACTTATAAGGCTCAAGATGGAGCGGTATGTGTGGTGGTGTCATCCAACTAGGATTGCATTAATTAAAATTTCTCTCAATTGCTTCCCCCAAAGTTAAGCGACAACCTGTTCGATCATGATCAACAGCTCCACAAGTCTAACAGAAGAGGTTACTAGTCTTTTGGTTATAAAAGCCCAAATTAGAATTTGCAAAATCATACCTCTGAGTACTTGTATTAAGCCTAGAAGAAAGAAAGGGGTGAGAATCTACCTCAAACTTACCCGAATATATTTGTTCGACTCTTTCTGAATAACCTGTCATAAAAAGGAAAAAAATCAAAGAAAAAATAATGACTTAGACTCACCAATAGTGGTGACAACTAATATTAACAAATTGGTCCCCGACAACGGTGCCAAAAACTTGGTGTGGCCAAAACCTACCCGTAAGTGTACGGGATCAGTTGTAGTAGTCAAGTGTCGATCCCACATTGATCAATGTAATATTAATTGAAACACTATCAGTGAACTAGGCCATAAAAGTAAGGAATTGGGGAAAACTATAATCCAGCTAACTAATAAAAATAAATAAAAAGGATAAAATCAATGTGATAAATGTGTCTAAGGTTAAGGACCACCGTAACAAAGACTCTGTAAATAAAATTACACTTCACCTGAATCTAGTCCAAATTATTTGAAGGTAAGCTATCCAAGGTAATCTACTAACTTCTTTTAGACGATAGTAAATGTGTCTGGACTAAACTAACAATCGCTGTCGCGCAGAGCTAATCTCATCCAAACCCTTTAACGCACTTAGAGTCTAGGGATAAACTGAAATAACATTCGCTGTCGCGCTCCGCTAATCCAATTCAAACCTAGAACATCTATGATAGCCTATTAATCCTCAAGAGTTATTAAGTTGTTGTCGCACAAATAACACTCAGGTTCAATTCCTAGGATTCTAATAGAAGTTATTGTCTCTCAGTCTCAAACCCTATCTGACTACCTATTAAAGTTATCAACTTTCAGTCTCAAACCCTAATAGGATACAATTCGTAAAAGCTAGTATGGCCATAAAGCATCTAGGAATGAATCAAATACTATTTCAATTCAGACAGAGAAAATAATTCTAATTACATACGCATCGTCGGGATCACCCCAACCTTAAAACTAGGAATTTAGCCAAGCATAATTAAAGACAAATTCACTATATATAAACTAACCATCAACATATATGAATTATTCATTAAAAACAGGAGATAAAACTCAATCTCAATATATAAATAATTCAAGTTGATAGAGAACTAGAATAATAATACCAAATCTCCAATATGCAAAGGGCATAAAACTCCCTCTTGAAAATCCACCCTCGTCTGCGACTGTCCACTAAAAGCTCAAACCAAAACAAAAATGAAAACCTAAACTAACTAAAGCTAAAGCTTCTCCGTCAAAGTTAAAACTCTCCCCCTTAAACTTAATATCCCAACTTTTTAGGTTGTGTTTGGATTACGCATTATAATGTCAAAAATTGACATTGTAATGTAAAAAACGACATTATAATGCCAGTTTTTGTCATTATAAAGCTAGATAATGCGTAATCCAAACACACCCTTAATAATGTGAAAGTCCCGATTTAGCAATTTCCTCCGCCCAAGTGTGTGGTTCTTCATTTTGGGCCTTGGCCCAAATTCAGGTTGGGTTTGTGTTTGGGCCTTGGTTCAGCTTTAATCCCATTTACTTATTGCCCTTTAAAATAGTTGCACATCACCTTTAAATTGGACCTAAAATAATAAAAACACGAGTGTAGACATCTGAATGCAAAATAATGCAAAACTAACTATAAAATATATAAAATATGCATAAACCACAAGTGCAGCCTCAACTGACTCCAATCTTGAGTCCAAAGAAGTAGCTAGATTTTGATGGAGGTCAATATAAGCGCTTCTACCCAATGTGAAATTATTGAAACGATCCAAGTCATGGATCAACTTCACATGTAAGGGTCTGATCTTCCTCTTTTTATCACCTCCGAGTACAACACCCTCCAATATTAGCAACAAATCCAACTTCAGTTTGAATACATTATCCTTCCGACATGAGATGAACTTGGTCAAAATATTAGAGATTGTAATACTCTTCACAAAAAAAAAAAAATTAAACACTTCTCTTTTGTCCTCTACTGTGTCCTCCTCATCCGGGATGCCATAATTCAGTCCTGTTATAAGTCTAAACTCCTCTATTGAAAAGCGACATGGTTTTCCCCCAGATCATACCATGTCTCCCACTTCTTGTTTGTCTCTAGTTGCCTAAACAACACATGGTGAATCAGTTGTGCCGACAACTTCAAGTTCTTCATTATCTTTACGATTGGGTCAAAAAGCCCCAGTAGTAAGGATTGATAGTCTGCACCAGTTAGTGTGTTCTCAATACATTTAAGATAATAAAACCTTGAATTATGATTGATCCGACCGAAAAAAACTCCTCTCTATCCCACTTGTACTTCATCTATAATGAATGACATTCACAAATACATGACATTCTAATCACATAAAGAAAATAAAAGTTATTCAGACTATAATTGGATTTGTCAGGTTAAATGGATGTTTTTCAGGTCATAAGACTTATACATAACAATACTTTCTCAAGTCATCCAGGCTACTATGATATCTATACTATCACGACCTTTATAAATTCACCATAACACCTTCAATTACCTCTTCAACATGGATGCATTCACAAATGTGACATTCTAATCACATAAAGAAAATAAAAGGTTTTCAGACTACAATTGGATTTGTCAGGTGAAATATAGGTTTTTGAGGTAATAAAACTTATACATAACAACACTTTCTCAGGTCATTCAGGCCACTATGATATCTATGTTGTCACATTCTATATAAATTCATCATAACACCTTCAATTATCTCTTCAACATGGATGCATTCAATTATCTCTTCAATTATCTCTTTACGATTGGGTAAAAAAGCCCCAGTAGTAAGGATTGATAGTCTTCACCAGTTAGTGTGTTCTCAATACATTTAAGATAATAAAACCTTGAATTATGATTGATCTGACCGAAAAAAACTCCTCTCTATCCCACTTGTACTTCATCTATAATGAATGACATTCACAAATACATGACATTCTAATCACATAAAGAAAATAAAAGTTATTCAGACTATAATTGGATTTGTCAGGTTAAATGGATGTTTTTCAGGTCATAAGACTTATACATAACAATACTTTATCAGGTCATCTAGGCTACTATGATATCTATACTATCACGACCTTTATAAATTCACCATAACACCTTCAATTACCTCTTCAACATGGATGCATTCACAAATGTGACATTCTAATCACATAAAGAAAATAAAAGTTTTTCAGACTACAATTGGATTTGTCAGGTGAAATATAGGTTTTTGAGGTAATAAAACTTATACATAACAACACTTTCTCAGGTCATTCAGGCCACTATGATATCTATGTTGTCACATTCTATATAAATTCATCATAACACCTTCAATTATCTCTTCAACATGGATGCATTCACAAATATGACATTCTAATCACATAAAGAAAATAAAAGTTTTTCAGACTACAGTTGGTTTTGTCAGGTGAAATATAGAATTTCAGGTCATAAAACTTATACATAGCAACACTTTATTAGGTCATTCAGGCTACTATGATATCTACACTATCACAATCTTTATAAATTCACCGGCCATAACACCTTAAATTACCTCTTCAACATTGATGCATTCACAAAAGTGACTTTTTAATCACATAACGAAAATAAAAGTTTTTCAGACTACTCTTGTGTTTGTCAGGTGACAGACGTTTTTCAGGTCATGTAGTTTATACATAACCACACTTTCTCACGTTATAACAACACTTTCTCAAGTCATTCTGGCTACAATGATATCTAAAATTCAATTATAGCCTATCGAATAATACCCTAAAACACATCTGAACCAAACATCTCATCTCTCACGATATGCTAATCACACAAAGAAAATAAATGTTTTTCTGACATGTATTGGAATTGTCAGGCTATCTATATGTTTTTTAAAGTTATATAACACATACATTAGATATACAACAACACTTTCTCCATATTTGACAGATTCCTCATAAAATGTTTTAAAACTACTATGAACTTTGTCAAGCTTTTATACCCTAACCAATAATATGGATGTATTAACAAATACATGACATTGAGGCTTTTTATCATGTTTTTCAGGTGGCATAGAATTTTTTAGGCAACAAGAAAATTAAAAATTTCAAATGAGATTCTGTTAATTGTTCATATTAGTAATCTAAACCACCCTAGTTGTAAAAATCCAGGCAAGTATAAAGATTGTCAGGATATTATTGCATTTTTCATACATAAATTGTTAGGCAGTTGCACAAATTTACAGAGTAATTCATGCACTGTTTTTCATTACCAGCAACAATTTCAAGCATAAACCTAGCATGCACTTTCTCCATACATAAACCTAGCATGCATCAATAATTTCAGGCAAGTTAAGACTTCTTTCAGGCAAGTAAAGACTTATTTTAAGAGAACTAATCTCGCCAACTACTTTTGAAGGCTTCCTTATAGACCTTCTAGATGTGGATTCTTCAACCACCGACTGCGGTATTTTCTTCTTCTGCATCAGAACGACTTGACTGGGTGAATCTTCTTCTTTTTCATAGCTATAGGCTCTCTTTATTCTTGCCCTCTTCCCTTTTGAGGGTTTTGGACGGGGTTGTTCGTCTGCGTCTTCAACCCTCTGTCTTTTCGCTGAAATTATCGCCGCCTTTGCCGTCTCTGCTCTGGCCTTCACTGACTTCAATATTCTTGTTTTCACCATTGTCGATTTGGGGATTTATGGTTTGTGGAAACTTAGATTTGTTCTAAATAATGGAACTCTGGTGTTCTTGTTCTTAGAAATCGAACAGATTTAAGAAAGAATGGGAAAAAAGCTGCAATAGAGGGAAGTTATGGAGGCTTGTCAACCGGTTGAGCAGGTAAGATCATTAGTGGGTTATTAGAGCAGTATTTTCCCTTAACTATATTTAGTAAACTCCATTAACAAGCTTTTCAATTTTGAAAAAGTTTTATTCAGAATTTATTTTACCTTTTTATTTTTTTCACCTTTTTGGTATTTTTGCAATATTTTGAAAACGGCGGTGTTTTTGCAATCACACATGGAAAAGGCGGTAATTTTTGCAATTTTTCCTTTTACATTTGGGTAATATTAAACATGTGCATCCTGGGTGGTCTCGTCTGGCCCATCCCACCCTTGAAAACAAGCGGATATGGACAAGGTGTCTAGCTCTAAAGGGACGATAAAGCCCGACTATTAGTAGGGTTGAGTATGGCAAGGCGTCCACTCTAAAGGGTCGGTAAACCCGACCCACATTTATATATATATGTATATATATATTTTACATATAAATATCAAAGTATTACTAATAGAAATGCTTTATACAATTTAAATTGGGTGTAAATAATCATTATTATAACGGAAATGAGCAAGTGAAAACAACCATTTAGAAGATTGATGACTCTTCGTTTTATTGTTGTATGATTTATTAACTTATTATAGAGTTTGGTAATTGAATATTTCATACATTACCAAGAAAATGCTCGTTTAACCCGTGATATAATAGCATAGACGTCACATATTCGGGATAATAGGAGGTCAAAAAAATTAGAAACATGAATTTTCTTTTAAAATTTTCGATAAAATAATCAAATAACCCAGATACAAAGCAACACGTACGGGTTATTTGAGTACACAACTCTTTGAGCCTTGTATGAGAATAATGCAGGCTTTTTTTGGCTTGATATATCCAGGTTATTAAGTCTTATAATTGAAGAATATATCCCGGGTGTTTGTATTTGAAGCGAGCCCGGGTTATTTAGTTTCTGTGTTTTGGAAGCGCGGTCACAATATATCCCGGATATAATTAAGTCCGGATTATTTAGTAAATTTGCTGAATGTATCGATCCCGGATTTGTAGAAATCCAGGTTATTTAATAAAATAAAAAGCAAGTTGGAACAAATTCCTCTAACCTATACACGATACATTGTTCAAAGCCCTACCTTATGCCTTTCTTCATCTGCTGTTGGAACGCTCAGCTCTTCGATTGCTTCATCTGGTGCTACTCGAAAGTTAGTTTTTTCCTTTCCTTCATTTGATGCGCTCCTTCTGCTGTTCTTATAGGAATTCGTCTTCTTCTTCTTGTTCTTCTTCTGATGCTCACTTGATCTCCGTTGTCAAACTAACATTCCTCGTCTAGCGAAATCATGGCGAAAGAGTAGAGATTAGCAACAATGACGAGCTTCTTCCCCGGCAAGGTGCTCGAGCACGTCTTCTCGTTCATCGATTCGGATATGGACAGGAACATCGGGTCATTGGCGTGCAAGGCCTGGTACGAGATCGAGCACCCATGTCGTCGCCGAGTCTTAATCGACAACTACTACGCTGTTATTCCTAGCATCTTGCTTCAGAGGTTTCATATATGATATTAGATCTCTCGAGATTAAGGGGAAGTTGCACTTCGCCGACTTCAATCTGATCCCTCACTGCTGGAGAGGCTATATCTGTCCCTGGATCGAGGCAATGGCCGCCACTTACCCTTAGTTGGAGGAGCTCTGCCTTAAGGGGATGGGTGTTACCGATGATGGTTGGAGCTCATGCGTAAGTCATTTAGGAATTTCAAAGCCTTGCCATTGAACTCCTGTGAGGGATTCACAACGAATGGTTTGACCATGATAGTTGTCAATTACAGGTTGTGTAGACTTATCTTTATTAGTTAACCATATCATTTATTCCTCTTTTTTGTGTCTTTTTTCCAAGGGGTCAACAAATTATGAAGCTTTTATGATTTATTCTGGTTTGACCTTGTTTATTGATACTTCTTAACATAATTGGGTAGGGAACCAATATACAATGAATTGGGGGAGGTTGTAATTTAGGTATGAAGACACTTTAGAGTCGGTCGAGCTGAAAGAAACAAATTGATTTAAGTAATATATTATATTTGTTGTTATCTTGTTTTAGTTTATCTTAATGACTCATGTTGAGGTAACTTTTGGATGTTTTAATGTATGGTACAGTACAATCTGAGACTTGTCTTGTTTGTGAGGTAACTATTGGTTACCTCTTTGCATGACTTAAAAAGTCATGCAAAGAGGAAGTTTATCTGCTTACACTCATCATTGTAGTTACTGTATGCAACTCATTTCACCTCCACTTACACCTCTTACTGCAAATACCAGCTGATCTTTGTGATGCTACTATTCATTCTTCCTTTGTTTGCACCTTGTTTCTAAGAAATAATTTAGATGTACTTCTTCACTGCATAGATTAAAGTTTATGTGCTTTAATTTAGAGAAAGGGCGTCAAGTTGCACACTTATTGCCTTTGTTTACTTACGTTGGACTGGTTGGTAATTGATCATTGTTTAGTCAATCATTGAATAATTGACTGTTAAATGAAGTTTGACTAATAAGTATGTAAATATTTTGAAAAGTCACATAAAAAGGATTCTAATGTACCTTGTAGCTAATTGTATGTATTGAATATGATCATGAGATTAGTGCATACATGTTCTGTAGAACAATCCCTTCTATACAGTTAACAACAGAAGATGTGCGTTTGATGGTATGTTTAATTTTTCATAGTTCAACATTTATGGTCAAGTCTGACACCCCGTGACTACGGGTTCGAATCCCCCTCCCCCATTGTAATGGGCTAAGTGCCTCCTATATATGAAAAAAAAAACATATTTGCAATCTCCACAGACCACTGCTTTTATTTTATGTTTTCATCAGAGTTGGAGATTAAGATTGCCTAATAATGCTTCATTTGTAAAATGGAAGATCAGAATTAGTAGTATGTGTTGGGCCTGGCATCCCCGGAGAAGATGAGTCAAGTGAATCGAGCCCAAGCCCATTGCAGATCGGAAGAACAAAGGAGAAGGCCCAGAGGAGGCGACAAGACTTCTCTGGTAGAATGCCCTCCGACAGGATCGCGAGAATCTCGCCATACATTTAATGCCCAGATCACGCAACGTCCATAACATTCAAACCACCATAATTGCAGCAATTAAATGGCATAATCCTTGCCATTGCTCCCGGCATTGAAGACGGAGATATTAGAAAAACACAACGGTCACAATGGGAAAGAACTTACCATATTTGGACGACGAAGAAGATACGAACACATTAACGCTGAAGACACAAGCATTCTGGCTCAAAAACGGATCAGAACAACACTTACGCTGCCCGCCTAGCTCTCTAGCAATCATCCGCGCTCACTCTCCACCGGTCGCCACCTAAAAGTCATCGATCGAGTCCTACACGACCACTCGGTCTAAACTATGATAAGTTGTATCTCGATTCGATCCGATCAATACATTATCTAATAAAATCATCTCGCTATTCTACATTTACTCTTTGCTTGTCAATTATCTGCTTGGTTTGGATTGTTTTCTATCACCCGATCGACTAGTTACCCCGTCTAAGGCAATTTAGGTCGTCCGATCTTTTCGCCCCAAAACAATTTGGTGCCCACCGTGGGGCAACTTGCCGATCACCCTTCCGAAACTTTCCAACCATGACTATTGACCCACCTACCGACAATCAAGAACCACGTCTCGAAGACGGAACCCAAGATGCAGCAATCACAACCGAAAATCCTACTCCAACCCAGTTCCAAGAACTTTCCCAAAAAATGGCCACCCTTCAAAAGGAACTAGCCCAGCAACACCAAAAGACCGAAGCCCTAGCCGCTTTGTCAACCCAATCCGAAGCCGAGATCGTGCAACTAACTCGTGAAAATGAGTCTCTTAAGTCGCAGGTACAGTCAGTGGCTTCAGGATCTAGGAACGTGCCCGTCCACAGCGGCACCTGAACACGCCTCGACATGGACAACATCGAGCCGACGCCTCCGAGCATACGACAACAATCTCTACGACGAGATGACCAAGTACCCATGCAAAAGTTTTGAAGATGTCCATGCCAAAACCATGGCCGAGGTAAGATTGGAAGAGGACCGTGAGTTGCGTAAAGCCTCACGCGGACCTGATCCATCCGACCGTAAACATCCCTCCGACAACCGTCGAGACAGACGATCTCATCCCTATTCTCGTAATCGAAATGAACCAAATCAGGTAAACTCTTTCCAAGACAGGTCACAGGAATGGAGAGACGGTCCGGCGTTGCCTCCTAGGGTCCAGTCTTATAATTTCAATGTTTCCGTGTCGGAGCTCGTCAAGAGTTTCGACAAATATGGAAAAGAGGTAAGATGGCCCCGAAAGAGCGACATACCGGATGTCAAGAAGGACATGAGTCGATGGTGCGAATTCCACGGCGACCACGGTCATTCGACCAACGAGTGCATCGCCCTACGGAAGGAAGTCGCTAGGCTGCTCTCACAGGGGCTCCTGCGCGACGTAATCTCGGAACGGGCAAAGGCTACCATGGAACGTCGAGATCAGGTAAAACAGAACAAACCCCCATCTCCCGTCCATACAAAAGTTGTCAATACCATTTCAGGTGGATCGGATATATGTGGAAACACATACTCCGCGGCTAAGCGACACGCTAGGGAAAGCAAGGGCGACAAGCCCGAGGCATCGGAATTCAAGCCAAGGAGGACATCTAACCTTCCGACGGTCACATTCGACGAAACCGATTCCGACGGGTCGGATAGTCACCACGATGGTCTGGTAATCTCTTTGTCCATTGGTAATTGTTTAATACGGAGAGTACTAATCGATACAGGGAGTTCGACAAACCTCTTGACCCTTGACGCTAGAGAAATGGGTCTGACTGAGAACGACCTAATCAAGAAGTCGACCCCACTGGTCGGGTTCAACGGTGAGGTTAAGAATACGACCGGTGAAATCATTCTAACCACATACGTTGGAGGAATCAACCAATAGGTGAAATTCTTAGTCCTAGACTGTCCGTCTCCCTATAATTGTATTCTTGGCACGCCATGGATACACGCTATGAAGGCAGTACCTTCGACATATCATCAAGTCATCAAATTCCCCACTGAATGGGGAGTCCTAGAGATCAAAGGAGATCAAAGGACCGCAAAAGAATGCTACGTCGCTTCCATGAAGAGCGCAGTCGAACACAGGACCGCATAGCAACCACAGAGCGGCGAAGGGCCTAGTCGGTACGTCGAACCAGAAATGGAAAAACTCAATGAAATCGCACTAGACCCTTCAAAGCCAAACCAAACGGTAAGGGTCGGGTCGGACTTGGACGATTCGACCAGACAACAACTTCTTGACTTTCTCAGGGCCAATGCCGACTGTTTCGCATGGTCGCATGTGGATATGGTCGGAATATCTCCAAACGTTATTACTCATAAATTAAATGTGGATCCATCTCATCCCCCTGTCAAGAAAAAACGCAGGAAGTTCGCCCCCGAGCGGAACAAGATAATCGATGACGAAGTCAAAAGCTTATTGGAAACAGGAAACATCAGGGAGGTCCACTATCCTGAATGGCTAGCCAATGTGGTCGTAGTCCAAAAGAAGAACGGCAAATGGAGAGTCTGCATCGACTTCACAGACCTCAACAAGGCTTGTCCCAAGGACTCGTTCCCTCTACCCCATATCGACGCCATGGTCGATGCCACAGCGGGGCACGAAATGCTTATCTTCATGGACGCTTTCAGCGGTTACAATCAAATCCTTATGGAACCCGACAATCAAGAAAAAACAACGTTCATCACCAGCCAAGGTATCTATTGTTACCAAGTAATGCCCTTTGGTCTGAAAAATGCAGGGGCTACGTATCAACGACTAGTCAACAAAATGTTCAAAGACCAAATCTGAGACACGATGAAAGTCTACATAGATGACATGTTGGTCAAGTCCAAAAAGAAAGAAGATCACATAGACCACCTACGCGACAGCTTCGAGGTGCTCAAAAGGTACAACATGAAACTAAACCCTACTAAATGCTCCTTCAGAGTGTCGTCAGGGAAGTTCTTAGGATACATGGTGACACAAAGAGGAGTAGAGGCTAGCCCAGAACAAATCAAGGCTCTCATCAACCTTCGATCCCTCCGATGCATCAAAGACGTACAGAAGCTCATAGGTTGGATAGCAGCTCTGAACAGATTCATCTCCAAATCATCCGATAAGTGCAAACCCTTCCACGACGCACTCAAGAAGAACAAGTCCTTTAAATGGACGGAAGAACACGAAGCAGCGTTCCAAAACCTCATAGAGTATCTGGCCAGTCCCGTGTTACTAGCCAAACCCAAAGGCGATGAGCCCTTATTTCTTTATCTTGCAGTGTCAGAATCAGCCGTAAGCGCAGTACTGGTCAGAGAGGAGGATGGAAAACAATCGCCAATATACTACGTCAGTCGGACGCTGTTACCAGCCGAAACAAGGTATTTGTCACTTGAAAAGCTCGTGCTATCATTGGTAATGGCTTCGAACAAACTCAAACCATATTTCGAATCCCATACTATTACTGTTCACACTAATCATCCCATGAGAGCTATCATGAGGAAACCTGAGTTCACAGGACGAATGACCAAATGGGCCATACACCTCAGCGGTTACGACATCGAATACGAGCCCAGGACAGCGATCAAGTCGCAAGCCTTAGCCGACTTTGTGGCCGATTTCAGTTCGACCCTAGAGCAAGAAGCCACAAAAGAAGCAACACAACTACTCGTGACGGACGAGGCAGGTACATGGGAGCTCCACACAGACGGGGCATCAAATGCTAGGGATCGGGGCTAGGGGTCGTGCTAAAATCGCCACAAGGAGACAAGATAGCTCAAGCTGTCAGATGTGAGTGGGATGCGACTAACAACGAAGCTGAATACGAAGCGCTCATATTCGAACTCATCCTGGCTCGCGACCTAGGGGTCCGAGAGATCGAAGTCGTTTGCGACTCTCTGCTAGTCGTAAACCAGATATAAGGGGCGTATAATGCCAAGGATGCCAGAATGATAGCCTACCTGGAGGTAGCCAAGAAACTGATCGGACAATTCCAAACATTCAACATCAGACAAGTTCCCAGGGATCTTAACTCCCAAGCTGACGCACTCGCTAATCTAGGATCCGTCCTAGATCCGAAGGAATTTCCACACATACCATTGGCCCACATCATGACCCCAGCCGTTCCAAGGACATCCGTCGAGTCAACAGCATCGCTTGAAGAACTCGTCGCCATGGAAATAGGCGACCGACCAGAAGAAGACATCGTCGAAACCAATGACGACTGGATACTACCTTACATTAGATGGTTGAAAGACGACATTCTACCCGATAACAAGACCAGAAGAAGACATCGTCGACACCAAGCACTCTCTTACGATATCATAGATAACATCTTGTACAAAAGGTCTGTTACAGGACTACTCCTACGATGCCTCAAGACTCCAGAAGTCGGACGTATCTTGCAATCATTGCACGAAGGGGAGTGTGGCAACCACACCGGCGGACGAAGCCTCTCGGGTAAAGCCCTACAAAACGGGTACTATTGGCCAACGATGAACAAAGACGCCATGGAATAAACCAAGAGATGCGACGCCTGTCAGTGGCACGCACCCGTTCATCATCAGCCTTCAGAGCTCCTCCATCCGACCCTAGCTCCATGGCCCTTTATGAGATGGGGAATGGACATCGTCAGAAAGCTCCCCCCCGCGTCGGGTCAAAGAGTCTTCTTCCTTGCCATGACAGACTACTTCTCTAAATGGATCGAAGCCGAAGCCTACAGAGAGGTAAAGGATCAACATGTCATTTCATTCATAAAACGCAATATCTTGTGCATATTTGGCATCCCGTCAGAAATCGTGTGCGACAACGACTCCCAATTCATCAGTCATAAGACTCGAGCCTTTTGCGATCAGTGGAACATCAAGTTGGTCACATCCATACCTCGGTATCCGCAATCCAACGGACAAGCCGAATCCAGCAACAAGATCATCATCAACAACCTCAAGAAACGCCTCACAGGAGCTAAAGGCAAAGGGGCAGACGAACTCCCACTTATTCTCTGGTCCGACAAGACTACTCCAAAGAATGCGACCGGGCAATCGCCTTTCTCTCTCGTCTACGGGAGCGAGGCGGCCATCGCGGCTGAGTTACTGGTTCCGACCGCTCGCTGTAACCTTCAGACAAATGAACAAAACGACATCGAACTAGCACACAATCTGGACACAGCAGATGAGATCAGAGAGAAAGCCCGAATCAGGATGGTCAGGTTCCAACAACAAGTCGCAAGGAGCCACAACAAGAACGTCCGAATCAAGGCATTCAAGGTCGGAGACTGGGTCCTCAGGAAAACTTTCCAGAACACTAAGAACCCATCCGACGGAAAGCTAGCACCACAGTGGGAAGGACCTTACTTGATCACCGAAGTGGTCGGACAGGAAGAGCATATCAGTTAAAGGATAAAGACGGACAACCGATCCCAAGGAGTTGGAACGCAGCACATCTAAAACTCTACCATTTCTGAACCAATGAGGTAAAACATCACACAAATCTTATACCTCGCATATACATTGCTACATGTCGCATGCAAATCGCATGCTATCGCATATACATTGCTATCTGTCGCATACAAATCGCATGCTATCGCATATACATTGCTATCTGTCGCATACAAATCGCATGCTATTGCATATACATTGCTACATGTCGCATACATACCGCATGCTATCGCATGTACATCGCTATCTCCTTTTACATGTCATCATCTGACACTAAGCGAGGACTTCCTCCTTACAAAATCACAAACGCAGAACAACATTTACATTGGATCCTGTCATCCGCAAAAAAAGCGCTTACATTACATTACACGATCGATCGGAATACGGGGAGATGACAACACAGGCACGTCGGCACACCGCCTGCCTTACACAAAACATAAGGTACAACACCTTATTACATTTACGCAATAAAACATATTGCTTACCTCCCCGACATAATGTCATGACTAACACATACACAAACACATCGCATGCCTGCTCTACATACATACATACGGTGAAACCCCACTCGACGGAGCACACAGGTGAAACCGACACATACGAAATACAAAACGTCGTCGACAACTTCCTAGGAAGTCCGATGAACATGTATGAAACAAACTAGCATACGACTCGATATGTAAAAACGCAATTGCATCGGAATAAAATCATTTTTATACATAAAACGCGACCCGCGATGATGGACGGGTCGCCAAAACACATTGTCTGCCTACACATCTGTAGGACTTTACCAACAATCATTCAGAAATATCCTACGACCCGCGATGGTGGACGTGTCGCCAAAACACATAATATTCAAACCCACACACAGGTGGGGCAAACGAAGTCATATTACGCGAAGAAAACAAATCAGACTTCAGGGACAATGGCATTACCTTCCGTAGGGGCTGGCTCCAGAGATGCTATCTCGTCAGTCGGCTCGACATCGCCAGAATGGGCCTCGTCCTCATCGGCGTCTTCATCCACGACCTCTTCTCCGACGCCGGCCAAGCAAAACAGCTCCTGACCAGGATCGCCCTTTGGGAACATGGAGTCCAGGGTCTCCTTCTCCGCTTTCAGGTCCCAGAGCTCATGCTTACCCTCGTTGAACTCTTCGATCATCTCAATGCGCGACTTCACAGCATAAAAGGCCCCGACATCGCCAGCAATCTGGCCATCGGCAATCCGAGCCCGCTTCACCTCCTCCTCAACGCCTGATCGGCACTCTTCAAACTCCCTCCGACTTGCAACCATCTCTTCTTGACAGCTCTTCAGCTCCCTGGTGAGGCGACGCTCAGTCTCACGACAGCGACTCTCCGCTCCCTCCAGCTTGGTCCTCAAAGATGCAAGGTCGGACTCTGACCTAGCAGCCCTGTCCTCGGCCTTGACAAGCATCGCCTGAACACCGGAGTAAGCTCCCAAGAAATACTGGAAGGCCTGACAGAAAGACACACGACAACACAAAAACATAATCAAGAAACGCGATCGAGCAAAAAGAAACATAAAAACAAGAACAAAGGGCAACTCACCCTCCACGCGGAGCATCCTGCTTTACTAATGCAGTCTAGAGGGGATACATCCTTAACTTTCGACTTCAAAGTCGGGTCCTGAGCGCGAAAAAGGTCGGCGATCGACTGTCCGACGGTACCGATCTTGCTTGATGCGGCTTTGGCCGCCGTCTTCCTCTGCTCGATCAGGCTTTTCCCTGACGCCACCCTCAAACGAGCGCTCGATCGACCACCAGGGGAACCTGACACGACAAAACAACAGAAAGGGAGAAATCCTAAAGTACACGACAAAACGAAAAATAGTAAAAGACGCCTAGAGTCAAGAATCTACCTTTTGCACGAGACGATGAGACATTCGACATGTCGTCTTGAGAGGCAGGGGTCGTCGACAGCATGTTGACGTTTTGGGGCGAAAAGATCGGACGACCTAAATCGCCTTAGACGGGGTAACTAGTCGATCGAATGATAAAAAACAATCCAAACCAAGCAAGCAATAGATAAACAAAGAATAAATATGTAATAGCGTGGTGGTTTTATTAGATGTCGTGTTTAATCAGACTGAATCGTGATACAACTTATCGTGATAAAACCAGAGATCGAGTGGGACTCGACCAGTGACTTGTGAGTGGCGACCGGCGGGGGTCAGGCGTAGGAAGCCGTTAGAGAGCTAGATTGAGAGCGAGGGTGCTATTCTGGTGTGTTTTCTGAGTAAGAATGCTCGTCTCCCTTGCATAATTGTGCGTGTTGTTTCTTATCCTCTTTGTCGTCCCGATATGGTAAGTCTTTCACCCTTGTTACCGTTTTGCATTTCTTGCCGAATATTTCATCTTCAATGTTGAGAGTAATGGCGAAGATTGCTTCCTTGAATCTTTGTGATTACGTTGGTTTTAATGTTATGGCCGTTGCGTGATCTGGGCATTAAATGCGTGGCGAGATCCTTGCGATCCTGTCGGATGATACTCGACCAGAGAAGTCTCGTTGGCTCCTCTGGGCTTTTCCTCTGTTCTTCCGATCTGCAATGGGCTTGAGTTCGATCCACTTGATCCGTCTTTCTCCTGGGATGCCAGGCCCAACAATAGCCCCAAGTTGTTATGGGCTTACGGTTTAGGCAAGTAGACCGAAATCCGTGGCAACTTCTCTGGACACGATCTCCACCGTCCTTTCTGGCGCGGTTGCACAGGTCGACGTGGCTTGCGATTAGGGCATGATGCGACGTCTCTGCAGGTCATGATATCTTTCCATAAATTCTGAGCAGGGGAAACGATTAGTCTTCATCTTCTTCCTTTGCAAGTTTCTTCTGGTAAGTTTCTTGGTCTCTCTCGTCATAGCTTTCTGATTTTTCCTAGCCATAGCTCTCTAATTCCCCTCCCTCTCTATTCTCGAGATCGTTTCTCTTGAGGCTTCTGAGTCATCGAAGACTCTTTCCGACGCTAGAGAAGGTGAAGTTCCTCCCTATTTTATCTTGACGGAGTCGGATGCGCTGGTTAGCACTTTGTCAGAGGCGGAACTGGATCAAGTCCTCCAAGTCGGGGGCTTTCCTCCGGAGACAATCTCTAGGCTGCCTCATCCAGACGAGAGGGCCGACGCGCGTTACGAAGGGTGGATTTGATTCTATGTGTACCCGTTTAGAATAGGGCATAAATTTCCTTTTTCTTCTCTTGTCAGAGATTTTCTAGCCACTTTGGCGTTAGCGCCGTGTCAAGTAATGCCTCAGGCGTGGAGAGTCCTTAGGGTTTTAGACCTCGTGAACGTCCAAACTGGAGCTGGTTTTGATTTTGATGCTTTGTGGTATAATTACTTCATCGGGTCGAAGAGTTCTTCCCGTGTGCAACTGCGTATCCGACGTGGTCGGAAGCCCTTGGTGCAGACTCCTGATGTGAACGACCGTGGATGGGGGTCGGAATTCTTTTTTGTCAAACGTTCTTCTCTGGAGAAGGAATGAGAATGTCCGTTTCTGTTGACGGAGTGGCGGATCGACAGTATGTATTTGTCTTCTCTCCCACGCGTTTATGTGTTTTAACACTCTGTTTGTAACTTTCCTTTTTTGTAGTCCCTGAACCGGAAGATTTGGAAGTTAACAGCCGATCAGAGGGCTTGTCCAAGATCGTCCTTGGGGTTCCAGTGGCTGAGAGGAAGTTTGTAAACGTCAATCTCTTGTCGACGACCCCTGTTTCTCAAGAGGATATGTCGAACGTATCGTCATCTCGTGTGAAAGGTAGACATCCGACTCTGGGAGCCTCTTGTGACTGTCTTTTGTTTTGTCGTGTGTTTTAGGGTTCTGTTTGTCATGTCAGGTTCTCTCGGTGGTCGAGCGAGTGCTCGTTTGAGAGTCGCTTCTGGAAAAAGCTTGATCGAGCAGAGGAAGGCGGCGGCCAGTCTGCGTCGAGCAAGCCACTTCTGGTGGACCTAACAGCGCCAGCCAAGGCCAGCTCGAAGAGGAAAGCAAGTGCTTGCTCCGAAGATGTCAAGGCGGAGGAGGTCTTCAAGAAGAAGAAGGTCGTTACTGTTGAGGGGATTGGCAAGATCGATGACTTTGGGCGGTCGATTGCTGACCTTTTTCACGCTCAAGACCCGACATTGAAGTCGGAGGTTGACGACGTCTCTCCCCTTGACTGCATTGGTGAAGCGGGGTGCTCCGCGTGGAAGGTGAATCGTCTTTTTGTTTGTGTCTTTTTCTTTCGTTCGACCACATTTTCTGATCGTCTGTTGTGTCGTCGTGTGAGATTGCAGTCTTTTCAGTATCTTTTGGGGGCGTACTCTGGCATCAAGGCGATGGTCGCCAAGGCCGAGGAGCGGGCTGCTAGGTCAGAGTCCGACCTCGCGTCCTTGAAGACTAAATTAGAGGGAGCGGAGAGTCGCTGCCGTGAAATCGAGCGTCGCCTCACCAGGGAGTTGAAGAGCTGTCAAGGGGAGTTGGTCGCATGTCAAAGGGAGTTTGAAGAGTGTCGGGCAAGTGTTGAGGAGGAGGTGAAACGGGCTCGGATCGTCGATGGCGAGATTGCTGGCGACGTTGGGGCCTTTTATGTTGTAAAGTCACGCATCGAAATGATCGAAGAGTTCAACGAAGGCAAGCACGGGCTATGGGACCTGAATGCGGAGAAGGAGACTCTGGACTCCATGTTCCCAAAAGGCGATCCTGGTCAGGAGTTGTTCTACTTAGCTGGTGTCGGCGAAGAAGCCGCGGATGAGGACGTCGACGAGGACGAAGCCTACTCTGGCGATGTTAAGCCGACCGATGAGGTAGCCCCATTGGAGCCAGTCCCTGCCGAAGGTAATGCCGTCGTCCCTGACGCCTGATTCATTTTCTTTGCGTATTTTGACGTTGTTTGTCCCATTTGTGTGTGGGTTTAGACATTTGGTGTTTTTGGATACTGTGTGTTTTGGTGACCCGTCCACCATCGCGGGTCGTAGAATATTTCTGTTTGATGAAGTCTTACAGATGTGTAGGCAGACAATGTGGTTTGGCGACCCGTCCACCATCGCGGGTCGCGTATTTGTATAAAAATGATTTTATTTCGATGCAATTGTGTGTTTACATATAGAGTCATATGCTAGTCTGTTTCGTACATGTTCGTCGGACTTTCAAAGAAGTTGTCGACGACGTTTTGTATTTTGTGTGCGTCGGTTTCACCCGTGTGCTCCGTCGAGTGGGGTTTCACCGTATGTATGTATGTAGAGCAGGCCTGCGATGTGTTTGTGTATGTGTTAGTCATGACATTATGTCGGGGAGGTAAGCAATTTGTTTATTGCGTAAATGTAACAAGGTGTTGTACCTTGTGTTTTGTGTAAGGCAGGCGGTGTGCCGACGTGCCTGTGTTGTCATCTCTCCATGTTCCGATCGATCGTGTAATGTAAGCGCTATATGCGGATGACAGGATCCATTTGCGGACGACTGGGTCCAATGTAAATGTTGTTCTGCATTTGTGTTTTTGTAAGGAGGAAGTCCTCGCTTAGTGTCAGACGATGATATGTAAAAGAAAGTAGCGATGTACATGCGATATGTATGCGATAGATGGCAATGTGTATGCGATAGCATGCGATATGTAGCAATGTATATGCGATAGCATGCGATATGTAGCAATGTATATGCGATAGCATGCGATATGAAGCGATGTATAGAATTTGTGTGATGTTTTACCTCGTCGGTTCAGAAATGGTAGAGCTTTAGATGTGCTGCGTTCCAACTTCTTGGGATCGGTTGTCCGTCTTTGTCTTCTAACTGATATGCTCCTTGTCCGACCACTTCGGTGATCAAGTAAGGTCCTTCCCATTGTGGTGCTAGCTTTCCGTCGGATGGATTCTTGGTGTTCTGGAAAGTTTTCCTTAAGACCCAGTCTCCGACCTTGAATGCCTTAATTCGAACGTTCTTGTTGTAGCTCCTTGCGACTTGTTGTTGGAACCTGACCATCCTGATTCGGGCTTTCTCTCTGATCTCATCCGCTGTGTCCAGATTGTGTGCTAGTTCGACGTCGTTTTGTTCAATTGTCTGAAGGTTGCAGCGAGCAGTCGGAACCAGTAACTCAGCCGAGATGACCGCCTCATTCCCGTAGACGAGAGAGAAAGGCGATTGCCCGGTCGCGTTCTTTGGAGTAGTCCTGTCGGACCAGAGAATAAGTGGGAGTTCGTCTGCCCATTTGCCTTTAGCCCCGGTGAGGCGTTTCTTGAGGTTGTTGATAATGATCTTGTTGCTGGATTCGGCTTGTCCGTTGGATTGTGGATACCGAGGTGTGGATGTGACCAACTTGATGTTCCATTAGTCGCAGAAGGCTCTAGTCTTATGACTGATGAACTGGGAACCGTTGTCACACACGATTTCTGATTGGACGCCAAATCTGCACAAGATATTGCGTTTTATGAATGAAATGACGTGTTGATCCTTTACCTCTCTATAAGCCTCGGCTTTGATCCATTTGGAGAAGTAGTCCGTCATGGCAAGGAAAAAGACTCTTTGACCCAACGCGGGAGGAAGCTTTCCGACAATATCCATTCCCCATCTCATAGAGGGCCACGGTGTGATACCCCATAATTTTGTAAGGCTATTTTGGGAATTATGGATTTTTCCCGAGCGCCAGTTTGGTACGTTGGATTTAATTCTGAAGGTTTGAGACATTCTGTAATGTGCTCTATATCTATAATATTTTTCTCAGTGAAGAATTATACAGTTGAGATGTTTTGGAAGTTCATACTCGTTCGTGTACGACTTTTGTTAACACGGGTTAAGATTGGTACAAGTTTATTGCCCAAGAGTTGTTATCTAATGGGCAATAGTACAAGATTCTTTATCCAAAGGTTTTTGTCCAAGAGCCATTGTCCAAGGGGCAAAAGGGTTTGGATATTGTCCAAGAGGCAAGGACCCCTAATTTCTTCTATAAATAGAGGTGTTGGGTGAGGGTGGAAGAGGGTGCGAAAGACGCGGAAGCGCTCTCAAATTCTCGACTCTCAAAAACGCTCTCAAAGAAAACGCTATCTCCGGGAAGGCTCGTGGATCGTTGGAGGCTCGTTTGGTGTCGTTTCCGGTGGCCAAGTGAAGCCTTGGAGACCCTCAGACGCCTAGAAGCAGAGCAAGGCGAAAGACGAGCCAAATCGAGCATCGCGGGTAAGATTTCCCCTCGTATTTTTAGTTTCTGTTCAACGACGGCGACCGCCGCCAGGGAGACGGCAATCGCCGCCAGGGAGACGGCGACCGCTGCTAGGGAGACGGCGACCGCCGCCAGGAACGGCGCCCGCCGTGGTGAACGGCGACCGCCGTGATGATCTTGCTCAACCGCCGGAGATGGAGGCCATGAGGCAGCGCCCGCCGTGGATGAGCGGCGCCCGTCGTGCTTGAGGCGGCGCCCGCCGTATTTAAGGCGGCGCCCGCCGTGATTGTTGTGGCGCCCGCCGTGGAGTGTTGGTGGCCGTGGTTGTTGGTGTTGGCTTCCGTAGCCTTCGTTCGGGTTTCGTTTCCTTCGATTCCTTTCTTTCTTTCGTAGATCGGTATTGTTGTTTGTCGAATCTAACTTAGGGTTTCTGTATGGGTCGATCCGAAGGTATCGGAGTTGGCGGATTCGTCTCTGTGTCGAGCCCGGAATCCCGTCGTTAGACTTCGTTCAATCTCTGCGGACTCAGGCAAGTGGCGGTTCGCTCTTGCTCATCGTTCCATATTTACATTAATTATCAGTTGTTTATCTGAGTAATTAATTTGGAATGATTACTGTGTTTGTCTGGAATTGGTTTTATAAACTGTTTTGGAAAATCATATAATAGGTTGTATATCTATTAGAACGACGCTATTATCTGTGATCGCCTTCCGGGCATTTATGTGGATTTATCCTGTACTGTGGTTGTGTTGTAACTGTAAGTTAGCACGAGTATTTGTAGGAACGCCTGGATCCTGAGAGTTCCATGCGCGTTCCTTTATAACTGTAAGGGCGATGAAGACCCAACAATTGTTGAAGTTTGAACTCAGTGAGGTTCATTCTTTTAAAGGGTGAGCAAGACCCTGCGATAGTAGAAGTTTGGACTCTGTGAGGTTCATTCTTTCGATATAGATTCAGAGGTTTGGACTCGGTGAGGTTCATTCCTTAGATATGGGTCCTGCGTGACAAGGACATATATTAAAAGCTTTTAATGTGGTGATCGTTTTGAAATTAAATAAGATAAGGTGCCCGAGAGCACTTAATTAATATACCTTTGGCGAGTAGTGCAGCTAAGTAAATAGTGCAGCTAGGAAAGCTCGTATTGACTTTTGATCAGAGTACGTTCTCTTTCCAATCTGGATTCGCTGTAAGCGATGAGGTTGGTCGTGAACCGAAACATCTTAGTCAGTTTTTAAATCGTTATGTGGTTCTGTAAGATCCAGACTTGAATGTAGTACATTCTCTTTCCAATCTAGATTCGCTGTAAGCGGTGAGGTTGGTTGTGAGCCGAAGCATCTCAGTCAGCTTTTAATCGCTGTTGTTTGATTTTGTAAACATTCCAGATTTTTCATATTTCCTTAAAGACTCATTTCCTTTGGAGTCTTCTTTCAGGTCGATTTCTGTGAAGATTAAGTCTTCCAGAATCTTCTCTTGTGCATACCTCTTGTTGTTATTCCGTGAAAGTGCCGGGTTATGTATCGTCCCTTCGGTTATTATTCGAGGGACAATGATAGTAAACGGTTACAATCACTCGAACCACTCTGCTTTTTACCCTTGCTAGTCTATTCAAGTAGACTAACCCATGAACTTTGTTCTCTGCATGTGGGCTGGTGTCATCCATTCGATTTGGCACATCAGATAAAGCAAAGATATGAGGAGACTAGATTGACTATGAAGACGACGATTGTTTTTGGATGTTTTAATAATTTCTTTTAATCAGGTTGAGATCCTTGGGCAGGTGATCACTACGATCACAACCCTTTTTGTAATATCTTTTAAAAGACTTCCATTGTACCTTGTCTAAAGACTTCCGCTGTACTTTGTTTAAACTCTGTGTTTGGCCTATTCGGGATTGGGTTGTAATCCCGTAACTCGTGTTTCATTTGATTGATGTTTTGATTTGATACTCATTATGTATCAATTGTATTCCATGAATTGTATTTAAACCGGTAAAGCCTTGGGTGATCTCGGTAAGGAACACTGGGGTCATTGGCGGTAATACCTTTCCAAATGGGTTAAGATTTGGGGGTGTTACACATGGAGCCAGGGTCGGATGGAGGAGCTCTGAAGGCTGATGATGGACGGGTGTGTGTCGCTGACAGGCATCGCACTTCTTGGTGTATTCCATGGCGTCTTTGTTCATTGTTGGCCAATAGTACCCGTTTCATAGGGCCTTTCCTGAGAGGCTTCGCCCGCTAGTGTGGTTGCCACACTCTCCTTCGTGTAACGATTGCAAGATACGTCTGACTTTTGGAGTCTTAAGGCATCGTAGGAGTAGCCCTGTAACAGATCTTTTGTACAAGATGTTATCAATGATATCATAAGAGAGTGCTTGTACCTTGAGCGTTTTTGCTTCTGTCTTGTCGTCGGGTAGAATGCCGTCTTTTAACCACCTGATGTACGGTTCGGGTCGGTCGCTTATTTCCATGGCGACGAGTTCTTCAAGTGATGTTGTTAACTCGACGGATGTCCTTGGGACGGCTGGCGTCATGATGTGGGCCAATGGTATATGTGGAAATTCTTTCGGGTCTATGACGGATCCTAGATTAGCGAGTGCGTCAGCTTGGGAGTTAAGGTCCCTGGGTACCTGTCGGATGTTGAATGTCTGGAATTGTCCGATTAGTTTCCTGGCTACCTCCAGGTAGGCTACCATTCTGGTATCCTTGGCGTTGTACGACCCTTGTATCTGGTTTACGACCAGTAGGGAGTCGCAGACGACTTCGATCTCTCGGACCCCTAGATCGCGAGCCAGGATGAGTCCGAATATGAGTGCTTCGTATTTAGCTTCGTTGTTAGTTGCATCCCACTCACATCTGAGGGCTTGAGCTATCTTGTCCCCTTGTGGTGATTTCAGCACGACCCCAAGCCCCGATCCTCTAGCGTTCGATGCCCCATCTGTGTGGAGCTCCCATGTACCTGTCTCGTCTGTCGCGAGTAGTTGTGTCGCTTCTTTAGCGGCTTCTTGCTCTAGGGTCGGACTGAAATCGGCCACAAAGTCGGCTAAGGCTTGCGACTTGATCGCCGTCCTAGGCTCGTACTCGATGTCGTAACCACTGAGGTGTATGGCCCATTTGGTCATTCGTCCTGTGAACTCGGGTTTCCTCATGATAGCTCTCATGGGATGATTAGTGCGAACAGTAATAGTGTGGGATTCAAAATATGGTTTGAGTTTATTTGAAGCTATTACCAATGATAGTACGAGATTTTCAAGTGACGAATACCTCGTTTCGGCTGATAATAGCGTCCGACTAACGTAGTATATTGGCGACTGTTTGCCATCCTCCTCTCTGACCAGTACATCGCTTACGGCCGACTCTGACACTACAAGATAAAGAAATAAGGGCTCGTCATCTTTAGGTTTGGTCAGTAACATGGGACTGGCCAGGTACTCTTTGAGGTTCTGGAACGCTGCTTCGTGTTCTTCCGTCCATTGAAAGGACTTGTTCTTCTTGAGCGCATCGTGGAAGGGTTTGCATTTGTCGGATGATTTGGAGATGAATCTATTCAGAGCTGCTATCCGACCTGTGAGCTTCTGTACGTCTTTGACACATTGGGGGGATCGGAGGTTGATGAGAGTCTTGATCTGTTCTGGGCTGGCCTCTACTCCTCTTTGTGTCACCATGTATCCTAAGAACTTCCCTGACGACACTCCAAAGGAGCATTTAGTAGGGTTTAGTTTCATGTTGTACCTTTTGAGCACCTCGAAGCTGTCGCGCAGGTGGTCTATGTGATCTTCTTTCTTTTTGGATTTGACCAACATGTCGTCGATGTAGACTTCCATCGTGTCTCCGATTTGGTCTTTGAACATTTTGTTGACTAGTCGTTGATATGTGGCCCCTGCATTTTTCAGACCAAAGGGCATTACTTTGTAACAATAGATACCTTGGCTGGTGATGAATGCTGTTTTTTCTTGGTCGTCGGGATCCATGAGGATCTGATTGTAGCCGCTGAAAGCGTCCATGAAGGTGAGCATTTCGTGCCCCGCTGTGGCGTCGACCATGGCGTCGATATGGGGTAGAGGAAACGAGTCCTTGGGACAAGCCTTGTTGAGGTCTGTGAAGTCGATGCAGACTCTCCATTTGCCGTTCTTCTTCTGGACTACGACCACGTTGGCTAGCCATTCAGGATAGTGGACCTCTCTGATTTTTCCTGTTTCCAATAAGCTTCTGACTTCGTCGTCTACTATCTTGTTCCGCTCGGGAGCGAACTTCCTGTGTTTTTGCTTGACAGGGGGATGATATGGACCCACATTTAATTTATGAGTAATAACATTTGGAGATATTCCGACCATATCCTCATGCGACCATGCGAAACAGTCGGCATTGGCCCTGAGAGAGTCAAGGAGTTATTGTCTGGTCGAGTCGTCCAAGTCCGACCCGACCCTTACCGTTTGGTTTGGCTTTGAAGGGTCTAGTGCGATCTCATCGAGTTTTTCCATTTCTGGTTCGACGTACTGACTAGGTCCTTCGCTGCTATGTGGTTGCTACGCGGTCTTGCGTTCGACCGCGTTCTTCATGGAAGCGACGTAGCATTCCTTTGCGGTCTTTTGATCTCCTTTGATTTCTTGGACTCCCCATTCAGTGGGGAATTTGATAACTTGATGATATGTTGAAGGTACTGCCTTCATAGCGTGTATCCACGGCCTGCCAAGAATACAATTATAGGGAGACGGACAGTCTAAGACTAAGAATTTCACCTGTTGGTTGACTCCTCCAGCGTATGTGGTTAGAATGATTTCACCAGTCATATGCTTAACCTCGCCGCTGAACCCGACCAGTGGGGTCGACTTCTTGATTAGGTCGTTCTCAGTCAAACCCATTTCTTTAAGAGCATGACGGGTCAAGAGATTTGTCGAGCTCCCTGTATCGATTAGTATTCTCCGTATTAAGCAATTTCCAATGGACAAAGAGATTACCAGACCGTCGTGGTGACCATCCGACCCGTCGGAGTCGGACTCGTCGAAAGTGACCGTCGGAAGTTCTCCTCGGCTTGAATTCCGACGCTTCCGGCGTCGCCCTTACTTTCTCTGGCGTGTCGCTTGGCCGCGGAGTACGTGTTCCCACATATGTCCGATCCTCCTGAAATGGTATTGACAATTTTTGTATGGACAGGAGATGGGGGTTTGTTTTGTTTTACCTGATCTCGGCGTTCCATGGTAGCCTTTGCCCGCTCCGAGATTACGTCGCGTAGGAACCCTTGTGAGAGCAACCTAACGACCTCCTTTCGTAGGGCGATGCACTCGTCGGTCGAATGACCGTGGTCGCCGTGGAATTCGCACCATCGACTCATGTCCTTCTTGATATCCGGTCGGTCGCTCTTTCGGGGCCATCTTACGTCTTTTCCATACTTGTCGAAACTCTTGACGAGCTCCGACATGGAAACGTTGAATTTATAAGATTGGACCCTGGGAGGCAACGCAGAACCGTCTCTCCATTCCTGTGACCTATCTTGGAAAGAGTTTACCTGATTTGGTTCGTTTCGAGTACGAGAATAGGGATGTGGACGTCTGTCTCGACGGTTGTCGGAGGAATGTTTTCGATATGATGGATCGGGTCCGCATGAGGCTTTACGCGACTCACGGTCCTCTTCCAATCTTACCTCGGCCATAGTTTTGGCCTGGACATCTTCAAAGCTTTTGCATGGGTACTTCGTAATCTCGTCGTAGAGATTGCTGTCTTTGACTAAGCCTTGTTGGAAGGCTTCGATAGACGTTGTGACGTCACTGTGGGGGATTCCCACTTTCTCTTTGTGGTACCTGTTAAGATAATTCCGGAGAGGTTCGTTGTACCTTTGTGTGACTCGGTAGAGGTCACTCGATTGTTTCTTGTGTTTCCGACTGTTGGCGAACTAACTCTTAAAAGAGTTGACCAGATCCGTAAATGATGTGATCGTTCCCTGAGGCAAATGCATAAACCAAGTTAGTGCGGGACCCGCGAGGGTTGTGCCAAAGCTTTTGCACATGACAGCCTCGCGGCTCTCCCTTGAAACAGATGCAGCCATTAGTTTTTGTTTATAGAGAGAGATATGGTCATCTGGATCGGTGGTGCCGTCGAACGTCGTCATGTTGGGGAGATGGAACTTCTTAGGGATCTCGACCCTTGCAATTTCTTCGACGAACGGGGATTCTTCGAATCCGCCGAACGCTTCTCTCTCGATCGGTTGCGGGACTCCTGGGAGCCTGTTGAAGCGATCGTCGATCATCTTCATATGTCGGTCGAGCGTCTGCTGGAAAAGATCCATGATATCTGGCGGATTGGCAACCTGTGGTTCGTCGATTCGGGGCCCAACATACCCGATCGGTGTGGAAAAGGTGACATGGTTAGTCGAAAATGGACTAGCGAAAGGAGTTCGAGATGTACCCTCAGTGTGTCCAGGACGTCGTACGCTCGGAGGCGTTGGCTCGATATTGTCCATGTCGAGGCATGTTCGGACGCCGTCGTGGACGGGCGCGTTCCTAGATCCTGAAGCCCCTGATTGTACCTGCAACTTAAGAGACTCATTTTCACGAGTTAGTTGCGCGATCTCGGCTTCGGATTGGGTTGACAAAACGGCTAGGGCTTCAGTTTTTTAACGTTGTTGGGCTAGTTCCTCTTGAAGGGCGGCCATTTTTTGAGAGAGTTCTTGGAACTGGGTTGGAGTAGGTTTTTCGATTGGGTTTTCTGTAGTTTGGGTTTCGTCTTCGAGACGTGGTTCTTGATTGTCAGTAGAAGGATCGATAGTCATGGTTGGAAAGTTTCGGAAGGATGATCAGCAAGTTGCCCCACGGTGGGCGCCAAATTGTTTTGGGGCGAAAAGATCGAACGACCTAAATCGCCTTAGACGGGGTAACTAGTCGATCGAATGATAAAAAAACAATCCAAACCAAGCAAGCAATAGATAAACAAAGAATAAATATGTAATAGCGTGGTGGTTTTATTAGATGTCGTGTTTAATCAGACTGAATCGTGATACAACTTATCGTGATAAAACCAGAGATCGAGTGGGACTCGACCAGTGACTTGTGAGTGGCGACCGGCGGGGGTCAGGCGTAGGAAGCCGTTAGAAAGCTAGATTGAGAGCGAGAGTGCTATTCTGGTGTGTTTTCTGAGTAAGAATGCTCGTCTCCCTTGCGTATTTGTGCGTGTTGTTTCTTATCCTCTTTGTCGTCCCGATATGGTAAGTCTTTCACCCTTGTTACCGTTTTGCATTTCTTGCCGAATATTTCATCTTCAATGTTGAGAGTAATGGCGAAGATTGCTTCCTTGAATCTCTATGATTACGTTGGTTTTAATGTTATGGCCGTTGCGTGATCTGGGCATTAAATGCGTGGCGAGATCCTTGCGATCCTGTCGGATGATACTCGACCAGAGAAGTCTTGTCGGCTCCTCTGGGCTTTTCCTCTGTTCTTCCGATCTGTAGTGGGCTTGAGTTCGATCCACTTGATCTGTCTTTCTCCTGGGATGCCAGGCCCAACAGTTGACGTTCACAAACTTTCTTTCAGACGCGGGAATTTCAAGGACAATCTTCGACAAGCCTTCCGACCGGCTACTCACTTCTAGATCTTCTGGTTCGGGGACTACAAAAAAGAAAAGTTAAGGCAAGAGTTAAGACACATAAAATACGCGAAAGAGAAGACAAATACATACTATCGATTCGCCACTCCGTCAACAAAAACGGACACTCTCCCTCCTTCTCCAAAGAAGAACATTCGACGAAAAAGAACTTCGACCCCCATCCGCGGTCGTTGACATCAGGGCTCTGCACCAAGGGCTTCCGACCATGTCGGATACGCAACTGAACGCGACAGGAACTCTTCGACCCAATAAAGTAGTTATACCACAGAGCGTCAAAATCAAAATCGGCCCCAGTTTGAACATTCACAAGGTTTAAAACCCTAAGAACTCTCCACGCCTAAGGCATTACTTGACATGGCGCCAGCGCTAAAGTGGCTAAAAAATCCCTGACAAGGGGAGAGAAAGGAAATCTGTGCCCTATTCTAAACGGGTATGCGTAGAAGCAAATCCATCCTTCGTAACGCGCATCGGCCCTCTCGTCTGGATGAGGCAACCTGGCGACCGTCTCCGGTGGAAAGCCTCCGACTTGGAGAACTTGATCCAGCTCCGCCTGGGACAAAGTGCTAGTCAATGCATCCGACTCCTTCAAAATGAAACGAGGAGGAGTTTCGCCTTCATGAGAATCGGAAAGAGTCTTCGACGACTCAGAAGCCTCGATGGAAACCATTTCGAGAATGGAAAGAGAGAGAGATCAAAGAGCTATGACTAGAGAAATCAGAAAACTACGGCGAGAGAGATCGAGAAGCTTACCAGAAGAAACTTGCAAAGGAAGATGGGATGAAGACTAATCGATTCCCTCTCCTCTGAATTTATGGAGGGAAGTGAAGATTTGCAGAGGCGTCGCATCATGCCCCGATCACGCGCCACGTAGCCCTGAGCAAACGCGCCAAAAAAGGATGGTGAAGATCGTGTCTAGAGAAGTTGCCACGGATTCCGTTTTACTTGCCTAAACCGAAAGCCCAAGGCAACTTGGGGCTATTGTTGGGCCTGGCATCCCCGGAGAAGATGGGTCAAGTGAATCGAGCCCAAGCCCATTGCAGATCGGAAGAACAAAGGAGAAGGCCCAGAGGAGGCGACAAGACTTCTCTGGTCGAATGCCCTCCGACAGGATCGCGAGAATCTCGCCATACATTTAATGCCCAGATCACGCAACGTCCACAACATTCAAACCACCATAATTGCAGCAATTAAATGGCATAATCCTTGCCATTGCTCCCGGCATTGAAGACGAAGATATTAGAAAAACACAACGGTCACAATGGGAAAGAACTTACCATATTTGGACGATGAAGAAGATAAGAAGATACGAACACATTAACGCTGGAGACACAAGCATTCTGGCTCAAAAACGGATCAGAACAACACTTACGCTGCCCGCCTAGCTCTCTAGCAATCATCTGCGCTCACTCTCCACCGGTCGCCACCTAAAAGTCATCGGTCGAGTCCTACATGACCACTCGGTCTAAACTATGATAAGTTGTATCTCGATTTGATCCGATCAATACATTATCTAATAAAATCATCTCGTTATTCTACATTTACTCTTTGCTTGTCAATTATCTGCTTGGTTTGGATTGTTTTCTATCACCCGATCGACTAGTTATCCCGTCTAAGGCGATTTAGTCGTCCGATCTTTTCGCCCCAAAACAGTATGCATATCAGAATTATAAAGCTCTAGCTATATAAATTGGAAGCAAAAAAATAAGACAAAGACAATCAACTTGAAGCCAATAAATGAATCCGAAACCACTCAGAGTAAGCTATTGTCTAAATTTGTTTGCTCACCTAACACAATCTGTTGAAATTTATTCTCTTTATTCTTATTCCTCAACTAGTTTGTAGTATTCCCCACCACAATACTGGAGTGAAGAGCTTACGTGAACTACTTTACTTGGAACTGATGTTCCCATTTGAATTTATGTCTTGATAGGTCGGAGCGTCGGAGCATGGAGGGATATGATTATTACCTTCACTGGACGGCAGATGCCCAACAAGAACTTAATCAAGGCATTTTTAGACTTGGGTGCCAAAGCTCTAATATGCCCATCTGTTGAGGCCCCAGAGATGCACCTATCTACATTCCATGGGTCTGGTGATTTTGCCGATTTGGAAACTGAGAAGTTTGAGATTGGATTTGATGAGGCAGAGGAAGAGGACATGGAGGCGGATACGCTCTGTGACTGGGTGGGAAGAAATTGAATTTGAGAAAAATGCAGACAACCCCAAAGTGTTATGGGAAATTGAGGAGGATGAGCTATCTGCTCGTGTTTTCGCCCCCATTGGTGTTGTCGAATCTCACTGTTGTGCCCCACTTCCGTGTCCCGCATCCTTGCACTCGCCAGTACATCAACTAGGTTGGTACTAGTTTGAACTCTCTTCTAGTTTAGTTTATATTCTTTTGGAAATTTTGGTTTAAATTAGCAATTTGGGTTTCAAGTTACCTCTGATTGAGTTTCTTTATTTTTGTACGTGATTCATCTTTCCATCATTCAAGCTTTTTCCTTTATCACAATTTTAGAATTTCGGGTCTATATAAAGATCAAAGAAGCAAAAAACTTTGAGCTGGTCATGGTGAATTTGAGTTAATATTTAGCAACTACATTCTAGTGTTTATCATAATCTAGATATCTTCGATCAGGGAATATAATTGGTTATCTCAATAGGCGGTAAAAGAATTATAAAACGTTATGCTTCCTATTTGAGTTGAGATCATATACATATAGTTTGAGTTCATAGTTCCAACTCTACTCATGTTGTCGTAAGTCCATGCCAATACAACTTAACTAGCCAGAATGAGGATATTAGAGAAGTCCCAGTGGTTATTCTTTTATGTTTTGTATTTAGGATTGCTCCATTTCTTAGATATAATATTCTTGATCCATTGGCAAATTTAATTGATATGGTCTAGACAAGTGAATAAGTAACTTAACTGATATACGATTTTTGTTGTTGTAGCAAATTTGCATAAAAAATAGAACGTCTGCAAATTCTTTTGATAGAATTGAGTTAGTTCCTATTTGTTATTAAGTTGAAATTATTACAATTTTTGTTTACCAATGAGTGAGCTCTCAGTCAATCCACTTATCCAAAACCAACCCTGAAATTCAGCTTTCGAAATAGAGCTTTTTCCCCAAAATACAGCTAGAATACAAGAAGCTGGACTCTAGAAGCCACCAAAGAAGAGTTATTTTGTTTTATCTAGATCTATACCTTATTCACTTTCATGTAGCCACAAGACTAGTGCTACTCATTTTTTTGACGTCACTTCTAAAATTCCATCTATCTTACTGCGAAAAAACTTGTAGTTGTTATTGGTGAAAAAAGAGCTAGCAAGGGAGTTTATTTTACTTCATCTAAGTAGACTTAATCAAGCAGAGTTGAAAATAAATAAACTCACAGGAGTGTGTTTAGTTGAATACTTCTAATCCAACTCTGTTGTTGCTATCTATCTATCCTTCTCGAGATTCAAATCTATCATTGAGCTAGCAAGGGAGTTTATTTTACTTCATCTAAGTAAGACTTAATCATGCAGATCTAAGTAAGACTTAATCATGCAGAGTTAAAAATACGGACAAGCTAAATACACGCGAGAAATTGGCTAAATGTACGCGATATTACACGCTTAAGGTACGCGTCTGATTTTACACGCCTAAGCTAAGCGTGGAGGGGTATTCTTGCCATTTTCGAAAACATGTATGAAGTACACGCTTAGCTTAGGCGTTTGGCCAGACGCCTAATCTAGGCGTCTGGTTATATGTGCTAGTTATTGGGCCGGCCCAATAACTAGCCTTTGCCGAGTAAAACCAGACGCCTAAGCTAGGCGTCTGGTTTTCACTATGGACTAGTTATTGGGCCGGCCCAATAACTAGCCTTTGCCCAGTAAAACCAGACGCCTAGCTTAGGCGTCTGGACAAACGTCTAAGCTAGGCGTCTGGTTTTCACTATGGGCTAGTTATTGGGCCGGCCCAATAACTAGCCTTTGCCCAGTAAAACCAGACGCCTAGCTTAGGCGTCTGGACAAACGTCTAAGCTAGGCGTGTAAGCACACACTTAAGATGCCACATCGTCTTCTTCCTCCCGCCGCGTTCAAAACCTAAAAAATTCGAAAACGATTTCGACGAAATCTCTCCTCCATTTTCTTTGATTGTTTGAAAGTAGGCATGGATTGTGATTGGGCTGGGTTGGGCGAGTTCATTGGTGGCGGAGAGAGGTCCGAAAGCGGCGGCGGAGCGGTGGGCGAAATTTTGGAGCAAGGGGCGACCGACGGCGCTCCCACTGGCGCGACGCCGAGAGAGGCTGGCGACGCAGAGGCGGCTGGCGGAGGTGCGAGCGGTGGCGGCGCAGAGGCGACTGCAGGCGGCGGTGGGAGTTCTGGCGCCGGTGGTGCGAGCTTCGGCGAAATTTATGCGTGGCTGGCAATAGAGGAGGAGGAGGAGGCAGTTTGGGATGATGCAGCCTATCCCAGTTCTGCCCATTCAGCCGACCAAGGTCGTCAGGAAAGCGGAAATCAAGGGATACGAGCTGAGTTTTGCGGGTGAGCTTCTACTGGCTTGGGATGCAGACCCGAGACCCTTGATTGACCTCCAGGGATCGGTTGCGACACATGGGTGGGACATGTCTGCCGATTATTTAGATTGGTATGACGAGTGTTCTCATCCATTGGTCGATCTCGGTTTAGTCAGACGTGATCGTCCGGTCGGCCCTATCCACGTCCCTCCAACCGTTGACGCAGTCGCGGTACGCTAACTTTTGTCGAATTATTTGAATGATTTATCTATAATTTTATATTTTGCAATATTTTGACAAATATTACTTGCTTTCTATACAGCGCATTCAGGTGGTTGCTGCTGATATCCGCACTTATTTGCGCACACCTGAGGTGGCGACACGGACGTTCGAGCAACATGCGGCGTTATGGCTGCATATGCTGACTGGGCAGCCTCCTCCCATGGCCCCACCCCCACCTCGCCAGTCCCAGATGTTTCGTGATTCTGTCACGGAACCTGGCGAAGGTAGTGGCTCGCAGCCACGGTAGTTTTTATGTTTTGGATTAGACAGGATTCATATGTACAGAGTGTTTATGTAAACGTTATCTATTTATCTTATTTGGTTTACTATGTTTGTTCATGTTTATTATGTGGTTTGATGCTTACCTATGTGTACGAGAGAGCAACATAACGTTATCAAACCATAAAAAGATGTATGAACAACTATAAGAAAATCGACACGGTATAAAACGATTAACATCGAAAAAACAAATAAGTATAAAATAGAAGGACAACGTACGGTGGTTGGGAGCTCATTAATTCCAGTCTTCATACTTAGAGAGCGAGTGGTTAGTACCTGGATCAATCGAGAGTTCGATTCTCTCTGAACGTACCTGCATGGGGAATGCATGGCAGTCCCATGCATGGCCATGCATGGCAGTCCCATGCATGGCCATGCATGGCCATGCATAATCACACGCTTAAGCTAAGCGTGTGCCTACACGCATAGCTTAAGCGTGTAGTCACAAGCTTAGCTTAAGCGTGTGAGGCACAAGCTTAGCTTAAGTGTAACTATATGAAATATAATGATATACTATAGTACATAAGTATAACTATATGAAATATAATGATATACTATAGTACATAAGTGTAACTATATGAAATATAATGATATACTATAGTACATAAGTGTAACTATATGAAATATAATGAAATACTACAGTACATAAGTGTAACTATATGAAATATAATGATATACTATAGTACATAAGTGTAACTATATGAAATATAATGAAATACTATAGTACATAAGTGTAACTATATGAAATATAATGAAATACTACAATACATAAGTGTAACTATATGAAATATAATGATATACTATATTACATAAGTGTAACTATATGAAATATAATGATATACTATAGTACATAAGTGTAACTATATGAAATATAATGAAATACTACAATACATAAGTGTAACTATATGAAATATAATGATATACTATAGTACATAAGTGTAACTATATGAAATATAATAAAATACTATAGTATATAAGTGTAACTATATGAAATATAATGAAATACTACAGTACATAAGTATAACTATATGAAATATAATGAAATACTACAGTACATAAGTGTAACTATATGAAATATAATGAAATACTACAGTACATAAGTGTAACTATATGAAATATAATGAAATACTACAGTATATAAGTCTAAGTATATTAGATTTAATGAAATACTATAGTATATAAGTCTAAGTATACTAGAATTAATGAAATACTACAGTACATAAGTGTAACTATGTACTATAGTATATCATTATATTATAGTACATAATATATCATTAAATCTAGTATACTTAGACTTATATACTATAGTATTTTATTAAATCTAATATACTTAGACTTATATACTGTAGTATTTCATTATCCTTGTCTTAGCTAATCTAATTTTGTGTTTTAACTAGGCCCAATGTTACAAAAACAATCTAAACCCTTATGTACTATAGTATTTCTTTATATTTCATAATCTAAACCCTTATGTACTATAGTATTTCATTAAATTTCATATAGTTATACTTATGTACTATAGTATTTCATTATATTTCATATAGTTACACTTATGTACTATAGTATATTAGATTACATAAGTGTAACTATATGAAATATAATGAAATACTATAGTACATAAGGGTTTAGATTGTTTTTGTAACATTGGGCCTAGTTAAAACACAAAATTAGATTAGCTAAGACAAGGATAAGAAAGGTCTAATTGTTTGTATACTAAGCGTGTATGTACACGCTTAGCTTAAGCGTGTATGTACACGCTTAGCTTAAGCGTGTATGTACACGCTTAGCTTAAGCGTGTATGTACACGCTTAGCTTAAGCGTGTACATACACGCTTAGCTTAAGCGTGTAGTCTGGTAACGGTCATTTTTCAACGACTGACCCTCCAACGACTCTATTTCATCCTACAAATACCAACAATGTCGTCCTAAGCCTTGTACACCCTTCTCTATTTCACCCTACAAAAACCTCATTACATGTTAGTATGGCATCTTCGTCGAGTTCGAGTTCAAGTACAGGAGAGAGATTTTGCTTCTGTAATTTTAAGGCGGTCATTCACACTTGTGACCGACAGTGGCAATACGGAAGAAGGTATTGGGGATGCCCAGAATTGGGGATGTACGATGTCCACAAACCTGATAATAAAGGGGGGTGTGATTTCTTTGCGTGGTTCGATCCACCATACGACGCGAGGGCATACGAGGTCATTATGGAGCTGTGGAAGGAAAGAAAACAACTTATAAAGCAGAATGAGGGTCTTTGTAGGTATTGTTTACGAAAATTAACAAATAAACGTCGTAGGTGTTAGAAATATAGAAGTAACTATTTGTCATGTTTTGTAGGAAGCAAGCGGAATTAGCGAAAGAGGGAGATCGATAATGAATCAAGCAGAATTAGCTCGAAAATGAATCAAGTAGAATTAGCGAAACAAGGGATGTGATTTGTTATGTTTTGTACTACTTTGCGCCAGTATAGGCCCATTAAATCGAGATAAAAAAGCGAGTTTGTACTACTTCGAACGTAAATAAAAACACATCAAATTAATAATATGAACACATCAAAGCTGTCTAAATATTACATTACATAATCGTGTAATCAATCATGTACATGAACGGATCCGTCTCCCACATACATAAAAGGATCTGGTGCCCGACCATATGCAATGCGGTAATCTCGATACATCTTCAAATTCAACTCAAACTTTGTTGTCCACCACAGAATGTTTCGATCTGCGTTTCTGCGCCACGCACCAGGTGTGTGCGGTGTTGGCGACCCTTCCTTAAGCACCACCTACATATACACACACAAACTATTTTAGTAGTGAAAACAATGTAACCTAATTTCATAAATATTTTTATTAGAAAAAACCTTTACCGATATGAAGTGATCATGATTGCCTACGTGTGCCATGGCAATAATCTTGTCTGGAGGTCCCATGCTTGATGTCCTATTCCTCAACGGTAAGCATAACGTCGGAACTTCCCACGTTAATAAGACGAGACCAACCTGATATAGTATGGCAAACACTAAACCCATCAATGGCATGTGAAGCCAGTATAATTCTGAGCAAGGTTTTCTATAATGGTTCACTTGCAAGATAAGATCCTCCCAAAACCCTTGTCGAAGACGGCAACGTATCGGCTCGAGATTGTCAAGCAACTCCGCTACCATCTCGCGTCGGATGTTGGCATATTCCTGCTCTTGCCTCCCCAACAATACAGCCATCGACCGATATCCACAATGTCCGTCGGGGCGTACATCTCTAACATTCTTGATGTACGGAATCCAAAAGTCATCCACATTGTCAATCCCAAAGTTCACCCCATATGAACAAGGGGAAAAATAGGTTCTTGAGGCCACTGCAAATCTTCTGGTTGTGATTCTTCTTGTATGGGTTGGGATTGCAAGTCGTCAAAGTCCATCACTACTGCAGAAGATGCACTTGCTTGGTTTTTAGGTCGACCTGGGCCTCTACCAGTGCTGGCACTTGCCTTCCCCTTCCCCTTTGTCTTCGGCCCCGCCTTCTTCTCATTCTCGTGGAGCTCATCCCGTCTATGCTCAAACAAGCACTTATCCCTCTTCTCCACCTTCTCATCCACCTTCTCCTTGTTCCTAGCACCACTTGGCCTTCCTTTTGACTTGATTCCCGTCGGCTCCAACAAAGTACTCTCTTCTGGATGCTCCAAGTCGTCGTACAACTCACCTAGTAGGAATGCCGTGCCTTTCTTCAATGTCCCAACCTCTAACCTGGCAAATATTTCACGAAGTCTCATCTCTGTAATGTCCATTCGAACATAGGCAGAAGGGCCAAGTGTTGTGGTTGGAGTCTCTTCCCATTCCAAGTCCCTCCAGAACTCGTGAACGTCTGACGGAATGAGAGGTGTTCTTGAAATGATGGCTCTTGCATACTGTGCACGCAAGGCAACCCGAGGCAATCTCTCACCCAATGGTCGTTGCATTCTTCTGAGAACTCCCCCTTCTTTAACATATCGTAATATCCCAACAACATATCAAAGCACCTATCAGACACTTGGTAGAAGAGCCTAGAAAAAGTAGCTCGTACAACTGCCGGCATCGATGCATCATCGAAATCCGTTGGTCGTTTGGAAAGTGAAAGGTTCATGGTCCCCCTAATCTGATCTATTTTAAGGATGATGGAATGGTGAATCCTCATGATAACTCTGTTGAAGCCCCCTCTGCTAGAGCCAATAATATCTTTCAAAACCTTGTGCATCCCCTCAACCCTGTCAAATCACATGACGTTAGTACGACATTAACAACTATGAGTACAAAAAACAACATATTGTGCACGTCATACCTGTTTGAAGTCCTCGTGAAGAAGTGAAGATGATGATCCGTCCACGCCCTTACTATGCTCGTCTTGTACGGAATAAGCCATGTGGCCTCCACGTATCCGACAAGGCCTTTCTTCCACGATGTCCGTAATACGGCAAGCCTCTCTTCATAGCTTTCTTCACTAGCTGAGCAAAAAAGTGCCCAACATTGGTTTGCAAAGGCATCCACACTTTCCTTCTTCTTCAAGATGGACGTGGCACGTGCCTCGATGTTGTGCTTTATATGCACCCAGCATAAGAGGTGTTGAACTTCGGTGCCGAAAACACTCCGGATAGCAGTTATGAGGGCCTTCTCACAATCTGTCATTATTGCAGTAGGCATCACTCCCAAATCCAAACACAATGCTCGAACTTTCCTCATTATCCACGTGTAATGGTAAATCTGTTCCGCCCGGGTGAATGCATAAGCAATGTTGAACGTCTTATGAGTGTTGGTGAAACCAACAATCTCCACAAGTGGCATTCCATATCTACGGAAAACATTTCAAAATACAATACACATTTTTAAATGAAATACTATAACAATTTATGTCATAATAAACTACATATTATTACAATTAATGACTTACTTATTTGTCTTGTATGTCGCGTCAATGATTATCACGTACGGGAACTTCTTCAACAACTGCAGCAACTCCGGATTAGCAAAAAATAATATTGCAACCTCATCAGTCTTTGCATCCCTCAAAGGATGAACTATGTATTTTTGCTCAACCATAAACCTTATGGACCACTGTGTAACCGTTAAGTCTCCCAGATCCTCGTACTGCAGCTTCTGCAAGAAGTTGGCCACTTGCTTCCTGGAAGTCACATTTCCCGGGAAGTTTTGCCTCAATTCCGAAACAATTTGATTCGGCGTCTTGCGACCGTCTCCCCACCTCCTAGCGCACACCTGCTCCGCCTCGGTCATTCGACCCATGAATGCATGGCCTTCAAAGCTAGTTCGTAGCTTATGGTTGTGTCGACCTTCAATCACACCCAAGATCCACTTTTCACCAACCGTCCATGCCTCTTTCTTCTTGCGAACACCCATTATCTCAAACTTACACCCACACTTTTTGGATCTCGACTTTCGGATTTTAGGAACCGGCAACTCTGGATTCTCTTTGTTCACCTTCGGCCTCCCCGATCTCCAGGGCCCAAACCTATCGCACACTATACTAATTTGGTACAGACTTGAGTTATGCTTCACCAAAGCTATCACAAGCTCCTTTCCTTTTTCTTTCACCCATTTGTACAATTCTTCCTTACTATCCCATACTAGGTCCGTAGTAAAATGCTCTTTATAGTCTTTCCCCTATAAATGTAGCGGTAAATGTTAACTATGTTAAGTGCAATATTTAAGACACCAATTACGAATTAAAATACCGATGAACGAAAGAGGAATTTTTTTAATTAGGTGCAATACTAAATAAACTATTTACGATTTAAAATACCGATGAACGAAAGAGCAAGATTTTATACATGCTAAATAGTCTTTCCCCATTTGTACAACTCATCATAACTACATCACTATGTACTACACTACATATGATTTCCAATTATATAACTACGAATTCATGCTAAATATTGGCTATCTAATTAAGTGCAATATTTAACACACTAATTACGAATTAAATTACCGATGAACGAAAGAACAATTTTTTTTAATTAGGTGCAATATTTAAGACACTAATTACGAATTAAAATAACGATGAACGAATGAGCTCAATTTTTTAAACACTAACCACAAATTCGCCGCTAGGGTCCCAATCGCCTTCCGCTTCCTCGTCTAACACAAATTTCGACTGCATCCATTTGTCGTCCTCCTCCTCCTCCTCTTCTTCTTCACTTTGAACCCACTCGTTTTGTTTGTCACTACTATCCTCACCATTATGATACATCTTTAAAATTTAGGAGTAAACAATTTCAGTTTCTGGGACATGAAATGGACCTTCGACTATAAACAGAAAGAAATATATCCGTTAAGCACACCAACAGCTATAATATACACGCCTAAGCTAAGCGTCTGAGAATTTTCCAACGGCTAAATATACACGCTTACACGCCTAAGCTAGGCGTTTGCTTACACGCCTAAGCTAGGCGTCTGCTTACACGCATAGCTTAGGCGTGTAAGCAGACGCCTAAGATACGCGTGTGTTTTTGGTTCTCTCTCGTGGAATCTGTTGTCTATCTTTTCAAAATATCAAGAATACCCCTATACGCCTAGCTTAAGCGTGTAAAACCACACGCCTATCTTAAGCGTGTAGAATAACGTCCGTTTAGAAAATTTTCCGCGTGTATTTAGCCATAGCCAATAAATAAATGAATTCACGAGAGTGTGTTTAGTTGAATGCCTTCTAATCCAACTTTGTTGTTGTTATCCATCCTTCTCGAGATTCAAATTTATCATGCGTTTGCATAAAGGTGTTGGAATAACAATTACAACAACAAGTGCTTTAGGTGATGATGGTATGTTGGATATACTATATCCTTGGAAACTGCATGGCATGCTAGGGTTTTCTGGATGGTGCCTTATTAGGATTTTAGTGTTATTTTTTCTTCAATTAGTTGAAGAATGTTTACCTTTTTTTGTAATATTGATGTACTTTGTGTTCAAATGTGGTATAACATTGGATTACAATACACTGTACGAATTAATGGATAATTAATGCATCGAAAATAGTTCCGGAACTATTGGTACATTTTAATTACAGTTACATGTGAAAAATTGAAAAAATAAAAAACGTGGTATTTAACATAAAATGTATATAACCTGAATCTAATAACATTCGGGCAATAGAACATAATGAGATTAGGACAATATAACGCGTATTTAGGAATATTCGGTGTATTAAGTATGTCTTAGATTTGATGCTAACGACATTTTTAACCCGGATTGTTTTTAGCTCCGAGTTATAAAGTCTAGATTTTGTGATATTTGGACAGGATATTGTAAGCCGGACGTAAAATGGTCCGGGTTATATAATCACTTTTTAACCGGGAGTGATTCTCATATCTGTGTTATATAGTCTGTTTTTCTTTGCGGTGTATAGTTAAGCATTTAACCCGGGCGTGCCAAAAGAGGTCCGGGTTATATGACCTATTATACCCCACTCTGAAGCCTAGACCAAAAACTTGCCATATTCGTGTTATATGTACTTCTACGCTCGGGATAAAAAGGCAATTTTGTAGTACTGATATTTTGTAGTATGTGCTATTTTGTAAGAAGAAGATGAACTAGAAGTACTTTTTTAATAAATAAGAACTTGATAGATTTTCTATCATTAGGAATTAATTATATACTAAAAGACATAAATCCATGCGGGTAACGTGAGCCCTCCCGGAATGTGGGTGGGTACAGACAAGATACCAAGAATTATTCCCGGGCTTGGCCTGACTTGGGTCCAACCTAATTATATACGAGGCTAGCTTCCTTTGACTAGTACTTTTAGATCGTCATCTAATAAAACCAACTTTCAGTCTAACTAATGTAAAAACATAGTTTTGCGGATTACTTTATAGAGAAGGCCTCTCCCCTCTTTTTTTTTTATTTGCTTGTAATTAGGTCATTCCTATTGAGGTTTCTTCTTACTGTAATCATGCATTCTCTCTTCTTCATATTCTTCTTCTTTTCTTATGAAAATACATATGAATCGCATCCTTACACTAATCAATTGAAGCGTTCCTTTTCTGAGGATTATGAAAATCCATGTTTTTAGTCTCAACCTTTTTTGGATCCTTTGTGATGAATTACAGTTTCAAATCTTTACTCTTATTTCCCTGCTCCCTCTCCTTCTTTTTTCTTTCTTCTTTAAATTAACCCATGAAACTTACTTTGAATATTTTATATTGAATCAATCGTTGATCAATTTTCTTCATCTTGGAAAATCTCGATGTCCATCATTTTGCCCCAAATTTGAAGTGATTGTAGCTGAAGTGTCCAAAATCAAGATTCTTTCTCTATGGATACACATTTCTTCATCATTGATATGAATTAATCTTCCCCAATGACGATTTATAACAACAATTGTGGCCAATCGCCGAATCTTCACCTCTTCCCTCCCCTGACCGATCTCCGTTGTAGATCTGGTAAGCTTCTTGATTTTTCATCTATAATTTGAAGGTTTTTATCACATCCCTTTTATTATAAGTTATAGATCTAGTTTTATACCTTTTGTTGTCATTTACATTGCTCTACGCATGGTTGTTTCTCCTTTCCTATTTAACTACTACCACTTGAACCTTCTTTTGATATCTTGGATGCATGATACCATATTACGAAATCTCTGTTTCTATTCCCTGATGATTCTTGACCTTTTTGGAAATCTGTGGTGCACCTCTTACCTTATGCTCACTCTATCTTTGTTTGCTTTAAATCTCTTTGATATGGTGCTACAATTTTTAGAGTTTGAGGTACTAGTTATAAGGTTGCTTTTTTGGGATGGTATGTATGAGGAATTTACTCAAGACAAGGCCTTGTGCCACTTGACAACTTATCTGAAAAACTCCAATGAACCAATCTGTGAGAATCATAATTTCTGTAAATTTACATGATGATACTAATTCTTGTGTGCAAACTCTCTCTCTACTTCTACCTCTTTCAATCTTGATTTGGTTGAAGTTGATTTTATATGAGATGGAGGTATTGCACATACATTATCTGAACCATCGAGCACAATCTACAAGAATGAACTCCCTCTTTGAAACTCCTCTTGACACTACTAGTACACTTATTTGTTATACTTTGACTCGTCACATGGACGATAAGCAGATTCCAAAATGTTATGATTTTCAATATGACTATTATCATGGATACAAGTTTCGTTTGTCACCATTTAACCATGGATACTTATTTTGTGTCCTCTGTCACCATGTAACGTTGAATCTGACTCTTATGCAACACGACAAATTAACCTTATAACCTCTGAGTTTTTTTATCATTCCCACTGTTATAACACGATGATATGATATTGGAATACTCGTGGACTTAAACGACAAATTTTTTTAGACTAAAGTTGGTTTTATGAGACAAAAAAATCATCTTGATTTTCTTCGCCTTTCAGAAACAAAATCAAACATTATACCAGAATCAATATTCTATAATAGATATGGTTTCAAATCAATAACAGTTACACCTTCACAAGGCTCACATGGAGTGTTTGTGGCTACTTTGTGGTCAAAATCCTTTTTGACTTATATGACAACTCTGTTAAATGACTCTAATATCATTCTACTTGAATATCACCTCAGCAATTTGCATTTTCTAATCTTTTTTGTTTATGCTCCATCAAGAGAAGATCTTAAAGATGATTACTCGTGTAAAATTGGATCTCTTATTTCACATCATAATCTCCCTATCATATTAGTTGGAGACTTAAACGAAATTCTAACTTCGAATGATAAATTGAGTGGTATTCTGCAAAAAATCGTCTCAAATTAAATGATTTCATGACTGCATTTTTTACTCTTGGATACAAAATTTACGCATTTCCTTTCACTTGGAGAAAGTCAGGAATTGGCAACAATGAAATTTTTGAAAATTAGATAGGGTTATTATCCATCCATATATTGTCGACAATTATTGTTTTGGGCAAAAAAAGTCTTTTGAAATAAATTTGTAGGATGCGGGAGAATCTAGTCGGACAACAAGGATCCAATTCCAAACAATTAACAAGATAGAAAGTGATAAGTTTAAGTAGCAAGAGTAAGATGAAAACATAAGTTTATCTCCACTTTCTCAAATGAAGATTATAATCGCGAGTTCTCGTATGCTCGATTAGATATAGAAATCTAGTATCAATAGCTAATCGGGTGAAAATTGCTTCAATGGAATGTGTCTTTTACAAATATTTCTCCTTTCCTTATACAGTCCTATTTATTACATTAATTCCAACATTTAATACCATGATTTCCTGGATTTTGGAGATCTTGTGGGAGTATCTTTGAGCGTAATGACCTCCTTGATTTCTGCAACAGATTCGAATATTGGCTTGTGTCGACTGACGATTCTCTTTGCTTAGCCATCCATGACGAGTCGTCTACACTTTGCCAGTTGGTCGACCCAACTAGATTTGGGACGAATGTTGGTCTCTAAACCTTTTTTCTTGAATGAACTCGAGTTGGGCCGATCACAATTTATGGGCCCAACAATTGCCCAAAAAGAGGAGGGGTAGATTTAGGCAGAATGGGCCAAAATTGCTTCTCCTCTTTTCTTGAGTATCCCTCTATGGACCCTTGATCTTGACAGGTGAATCCCTTGTGTGCAGGCAATCAAACGAGGGGTAAGAGATTCCAATAACCGTCTCATGTCTTATCTTCAAGCAATCAATATTCTTAAATAAGGAGTAATTTCTCAATTTTACTCTTCACCTTTTACATCCCAAAACCTTTAGTGATGAGACTCTCCAACTTCTCAAAAAGTCTTCAAAGCTTGCTCCTTTGGTTGTTCCTTTCTGGAAAGCATGCCGAGAATGAAAAGAGTTAGTCTCGATGCTAGTTGTTCCGGGGAGATGGATGACGATTTTATCTCTTTGGATATTCTGGGTTCCAAAGAGTCGACGGCGGGAACCTTAAACCAAGACGAACTAGATCAAATATTGGCGGTCGGGAAATTTCCAGTGGGTATTGTAGCGCGACTTCCCTTCCCTCTGAGCATGCTGACTGGATAGAAGAGGGATGTATCTGTTTCTAAGAATAACCTTTCGAAATAGGGCATACTTTTTCTTTCTCTCTTCTTACTTGGAGTCTTCTTGTTTTTTTTTGTCTGGCACCCTGTCAACTCATGCCCCAGGCATAACACTTTTTTGACGGTTATCGACTTGTTAGTTGATAAATTCGGGGACAATTTTGATATTGGGGATTTGTTGTACACTTATTTTCTAGGCACCCATGGGATGTCGCATTTTCAGTTACACAACGTGATCACCAACCGATCGTTGTGGGAGGTGATGTGAACGATCGTGACTGGGCTTCCTACTTCTTCTTCGTGGAACAAAAAACTTTGGAGGATGATTTCAAATGTTCATTCCTCTTTGACAACTGGCGCAATATCGGTAATCTGTGTGCCTTTGGGGTTTTTGTTACGCAAGTTTCATTAACACCTTGCTAACATGTTTTTCCTTTCAATAACCGACTAGAATAGCTTGAAGGTTGGAGTGATGTCGTGTGAGATTACTGCTCTGCTTTTGAACACTTCATTTGTGGACAGATCGTTTCACAACTTCAATTGTCTTTCTTCCATGAAAAGCATTACTCCAATCACGAAGGCTCCATCGGGTTCAATGAATCAATGCACTTGTTCGTTTATCAAGGTATGAATTTGGTCGTTCGTGTCTGTGATTGTCTTCTTACTATGTTTTGCTGTATCGGAAGCCACTCGATCTGGGAGGTCCAATGCTCGTATCTCGACCAAGGATTTGATCGATCGGTAGGTTATGGCTATTGGGTCGAAGTCTTCAAATACTATTAAGATTTCGATCCCTGATTCTCCAACTTCTCAAATGTCGGGATCGAAGCGTAAGACAACCTGTCTTGAGACATCTTTTCACAAGATACCTCTCGAGTTTAATTCTGCTGAAGGAGCATCGCTGGAGAAGGTTCCTATTTCCGATCTGATATTTGAGGGGAGTTATATGGCCTAGAAGGTATGGTGTCATTCAACGTCATTATCTCTTCTTTTTTCAGTCGCATGCTTATCTTGTTATCCTTTCTTTTTAGTTGACTCAATATGCCACATCGGCTCATTATGCTCTAGATTGACTGTTGGCTAATCACGATAAGGAGAAGACGTATATGCTAGGGCAATTTGTCGATCGACGTGACCGACCGCCTAAATATCTTGTAAGAGATGTTGATCAAGATGGAGGGTCAGGTTGCTAAGAAGGATGAGGAGGTTCAGTCTTTGCAGGCCGCTCAAGGTAGTTATGCTCAGAATGCCGATGATATTCATTCTTGTTTTAGTCTCTTTGCTCGGATCGAGACAATAGAGGAGTTCAGAAGGTGACCGTAGTTCTTGGGATTTGTAGAATGAAAAAGAAAAGCTGGAGTCGCTTTATCCTTCTATCGATGGGATCCCTAGAGAAGAGTTGCTTCGACTAGAAGGTGTGATCAAGGACATGAGAAGACAATGTTAGATGTGGTTCCTATTGTTGCCTCTCCTTTAGTGTCGGCTCTTGAGGTAGATAAAAAATTAGGAGAGTCATTGCACGTCAGTTTCAGTCGAGATGTTTTATGGTTTTATTTGTTTTTTGTTCCGTCGTGGTTACAGTTTATACTTGTTATGATCACATCATTCTTGTGTAGCGGGTCAGATATTTGTGCCTTATCGGGATGACGAGGAAGATAGTAGTTTTGGCAACCCGTCTACCATCGCTGGTCGTATTAAATTATATATTAGGATTGTGTACGTACCTTGTTTTTGTTTGTATGTTGTCTTTGTTTTGCAGGTTGCCTCAATCGGCCAAAGGAATTGAAGAAGATGCTTGGGTCGAGTTACTGTTATCAGTCGATTTGACATTTAACTTTGTTTGTATGGTTAGGTGTACAACATGTTGTGTAATAGAGAAGAGTTGTATATAGTAGTGTTCAGTCAATACCATATAGAGGCAACTCTTTGTATTTGTATAGTAGTTATACTCTACTCTTCCCGTACCAATCGATCGTGTAATGTAAGGGCTTGTTTGTTTTTTTAAAGTGTATTGTCTTGATCAACTTGATGGCTCGATCATTTTTTTTTTGCAATATTCTTTATTAGAAATGCAAACAATCACAAGGAATTGACCATCGGCTCCTCCAACAGCCCTCCATTGCATAAGGCAGTATCCCTTTATAGGGATGAAATCGTAATTTGAAGACAATGCGAGAAAAATGTAAAAAATTACAATGGTTTAGAAATGATACAACTTTAGATGGGTCGCGTTCCAGCTTCTTGGTATAGGTAGACCGTCTCGAGTTGGTATGCTCCTTGAATGACTATATCCATGATCAAATAGGGTCCTTCCCATTGTGGGGCTTGTTTTTCGTCGGTGGGATCTTTGCTGTTAGGAAAGACTTTCCGTAGCACTTAGTCGCTGTGTTGGGGTGAAAAGATCAATCAACCTAAATCGCCTTAGACGGGGTAACGAGTCGACCGGATAGTATAAAATAAATCCAAACCAAATAAAAAATCAACCACGTATGAAATAGATGCGAAATTATAGTATGATATATTGATCGAATGATGACAAAAATGAATCAAAGTACAACTTATCCTTGAGGAATAAGGGATCAGGTCTTGTCCGACTGGCTATTCCGATGGCTCGACCGGCTGTAATCGGATAACGCCCTAGGGGAACTGAACGAGAATCGATATGCTAGCAAGCTTTTTCGAGAGCTGAGTAGATGAGTGTTGTTCGTAGACGTGTCGTGTGTCGATCATTCTTTCATGGTCTATTTTATGGTATTTTATCCTTCGCCCGTTACCGTTTCCATGATATTCTCCATTTATTCCTATACGTGATCTCTGGGATTCTTCTTTAATGGCATCATAATCCTGTGCTTGATTTGGTTTTCACTTGCCTTGGATCGAGCAATTAATGCTCTGGGCGAAATTCTCGGGGTTGGTCGGATCTCATGCATTCGAGGACGTCCGACGCCTCTCTCCAGTCTTCTCGGCCTACCTTTTCACTCGAGTCTTGGCCCAATCCGCTTGCGTTGGCTCCATTGGTACATGTTGGGCCCAATAATAGCCCCAAGTTGTTTTGGGCTCAAGGCAGCTATGAAATAGGAGTCCAAACAACTTCCACTCCACACGATCTTCACCCTCCGATCTGGGCGCGACAGGCAAGGGTTAATGTGGCGACAATCTCGTGGCGTGATGGGACGTCTCTGTGCCTTGATGATTCCCTGCATAAATCTGAAGCAGGTTCTGACGGTTTCAATTCATCTTCTCCCCTTTGCTCCTTGCTTTGGTAGGTTTTCTGAGTTCTTCCAAAAAAAATTGCTTTCCGATTTCCCCCTCTTTCTGTTCTGGAAATGGTTTCCAGTGATTCTTCCGAGTCGTCTGCTACTCACTCGAACTCGAGCAAGAATGAGGCTCCCTCCCTTTTCCTTTTGAAGGAGGCATATGCTCTGACGGGGACGCTGACGAAGGAAGAGTTGGAACAGATCCTCCAAGTCGGAGGCTTTGCTCCTGAGACGGTCGCGAGGTTGCCGCATCCGAACGAGAAAGCCGACACTCGTTATGAGGGGTGGATTTGCTTTTATGCCTATCCATTTCGGATAGGTCATACATTTCCATTTTCTTCTCTTGTCAGGGATTTTCTGGCGACTCTGGCGCTTGCACCGTGTCAGGTCATGCCAGAAGCATGGCGGATCCTTAGGGTTTTAGATCTGTTGAATTCTCAGTCTGGGGCCGGTTTTAATTTTGACGCCCTGTGGTACAACTACTCTCTGGGGTCGAAGAGTTCCTCTCGGGTCCAGTTGCGCATCCGTCCGGGTCGGAAGCCTTTGGTGGCTAACCTTGACGTAAACGACCGTGGATGGGGGTTGAAGTTTTTCTTCGTCGAGCGTTCGTCTCTAGAGAAGGGGGGTGACTGTTCATTTTTTCTGTCGGAGTGGCGAGTCGAGAGTACGTATTTGACTTCTCTTTGCCCGATTTTAAGTGTTTTAACCTTTTGCTTAACTCTTCTTTTTTGTAGTCTCTGAAGCCGAAGACTTGGAAGTGGATGCTCAGTCAGAAGGTCTGACCAATTAAATTCTTGGTATCCCTGCGTCGGAGCGGAAATTTGTGAACGTCAACCTATTGTCTTTCGCCCCTACCACTCAGGACGTCATGTCGACTCTTTCGTCATCCCGGGTTAAGTGTAAGTTTTTTGTTTGAGTCATGTATCTTTCATCGTGTGTTTTTATCTTATGTCTTGTCTGGTATGTCAGCATCTCCAGCTGGTCGGTCAAGCGCTCGCTTGAAGGGAGTGTCTGGGAAGGGTCTGAGAGAGTAGAGGTTGGCAGTGGCTAGGGCCTCGTCGAGTAAATCGACGCCGGCTGAGTCGTCACTTCCAGCCAAAGTCGGCTCGAAAAAAAAGATAGGTGTTTCTCCTGACGCCGGGAAGGTGGTGGCGGACACTTTAAAGAAGAGGTCGGTGGTCGCTCATGGAGTCAAAAAGATCAATTTGGTCGGTCGATCGATTGCCGATTTGTTCCATGCTCAGGATCCAACTCTGAAGTCTGAAGTCGATGGCGTTTATCCTTTGGACTGCATCGGTGAGGCGGGGTGTTCTGCGTGGAAGGTAAGTCGTCTTGTCGAATGTCAAGTACACATGTTTTCTCTCTTGTAAGGCTGGTTGGTCTTGAGTTTTGATTTTGTCTTTCTTTTTCCAGACTTTTCAATTTCTCTTGGGTGCGTATTCTGGAGTCAAGAAGATGGTTGCTAAGACTGAGGACATGGCTGTTAAGTCAGAGTCTGACTTGGCGTCTCTGAAGACCAAGGTGGAAGGGGCTGAAAGCCGCTTCAGGGACGCTGAGCGCCGCTTCGCTAGAGAGCTGAAGAGTTGCCAAGACGAGTTGGATGTTTGTCGGAGGGAGCTTAGCGAGAGTCAGACTAGTGTTGAAGAGAGGGTTAAGCAGGCTAAGATCGATGTTGGTCGGATCGCAGGCGACGTAGGCGCTTTTTATGCGTTGAAGTCGCGTGTCGAGATGATTGAAGAGTTTGAAGAGGGCAAACAAGAGACCTGGGATCTGAAGGCAAAAAAAGAAGACCATGTATACCCTGTTTCCGAAGGGGAATCCTGGTTCGATGCTGTTCCATTTGGCCGGCGTCGGAGAAGAATCTCCAGACGAAAGCGCTGGTGAAGATGAGGTCCATTCTGGCGACACCGTGCCGATCGAGCCCCAGCCTTCTTCCGACCCGACTCCTACTGAGGGTAATGCTACGACCCCTAACTCTTGATTTTTTTCGTAAATGACTTGTGGTCCCACCTGCGCGTGGGTAGAATATTTTCTGGTTTGGCGACCTGTTCACCATCGCGGGTCGCAGAATATGTCTTTTAAGAATGCTTGAAGTCCTACGTGTGTGTAGGCAAACAATATGTTTTGGCGACCCGTCCATCATCGCGGGTCGCGTGGATGTAAAAAAGTTTTAGGCTTTCTTTTATTGACGTAATCTTGTTTTACAAAGGGTTGATCTTGTTTCGCGTCTATGCGTTTTGTCGGACTCTTCTAGAGAAGATAGACGTGACGCCTTTGATCTGTGTTGGATTTGCCCGTGTGCTCCGTCGAGTAGGGCTTTTTCGTATCGTGTAAGAAAAGGGAGGCCTGTAAATGTATGCGTTTATGTTTAGTCATGACTTAGTGTTATGCCGAGGAGGAAAGCAATATGTCTTTATTGCGTAGATGTAATAAGGTGTTTTGACCTTATGTATTGTATAAGGCAGGCGGTGTGCCGGCGTGCCTCTGGTATTCATCTCCTCGCGTTCCGATCGATCGTGTAAATATAGTGTAAGCGCTTTTGTGTGACTGAATCCAGCTTGTATGTCGATGTTGTCCTGTACTTATGGTCGCAAGAAAGTATCCTTGCTAGATGTAAGTATTTAGGTTTATGAAATAGAATTGAGTTTGTAGCAACGAATAGCATATGAAAAGTGAGAGGATCTTAGTATCTTACTTTGTGGGTCTAGAAGTGATACAACTTCAGATGTGTAGCGTTCCAACTTCTTGGGATCGGTCGTCCGTCTTTATCCTCCAGCTGGTATGCTTCCTGTCTGACTACTTCTTTCACGAGGTAGGGACCTTCCCACTAAGGTGCGAGCTTTCCGTCGGTCGGATTCTTGGTGTTCTGGAATGTATTTCTAAGGACCCAATCGCCAATTTTGAAGATTTTGGCTCGAACGTTTTTGTTGTAACTTCTTGTGACCTGTTGCTGGAACCTGACCATTCTAATTCTGGCTTTTTCCCTAGTCTCATCCACCGTGTCCAAGTTGTGTGCTAGCTCGACCTCATTTTGTTCATTCTTCTGGAGGCTGTAACGGGCTGTCAGAACTAGTAGTTCGGCGAGAATGATCGCTTCACTTCCGTAGACGAGTGAGAATGGTGATTGTCCGGTCGCGTTCTTTGGGGTGGTCCTATCAGACCAGAGGATGAGGGGAAGTTCGTCTGCCCATTTTCCTTTAGCCCCTGTGAGGCGTTTCTTGAGGTTGTTGATGATGATCTTGTTGCTAGACTCGGCTTGTCCGTTGGATTGTGGATACCGAGGAATGGACGTGACCAGTTTGATGTTCCACTGGTCGCAGAAGGCTCGAGTCTTATGACTGATGAATTGGGATCCATTATCGCATACGATTTCTGACGGGACGCCAAATCTGCACAAGATATTGCGTTTTATAAACGAAATGACGTGTTGATTTTTTCCCTCTCGGTAGGCTTCAGCTTCGACCCATTTGGAAAAATAGTCTGTCATGGTGAGGAAGAAGACTCGTTGGCCCGACGCATGTGGGAGTTTTCCGACGATATCCATCCCCCATCTCATGAAGGGCCATGGTGCTAAAGTTGGATGGAGGAGTTCCGAGGGTTGATGTGGAATGAGTGCGTGTCGTTAGCAGGCGTTGCACTTACTGGTGTACTCCATCGCGTCTCTATTCATTGTTGGCCAGTAGTATCCTGTTCGCAAGGCTTTCCCCAAGAGGCTTTATCCTCCGGTGTGGTTGCCACATTCTCCTTCATGTAACGATTGTAAGATGTGTCTGACTTCTGGAGTCTTGAGGCATCATAGGAGTATCCCTGTGACAGATCTTTTGAACAAGACATCACTTATAATGTCAAAGGAAAGAGCTCGTACCTTTAGCCTTTTTGCTTTCGTTTTGTCGTTGGGTAGGATGCCGTCTTTTAGCCATTTGACGTAAGGTAGCGTCCAGTCGTCATGACCATTGACAATGTTTTCTTCTGGTCGACCGCCTATCTCCAATGTGGCAAGTTCTTCCAGCGGTGTGCTTAAATCCTTGGGTGTTTTTGGAACAGCTGGTGTTGTGACGTGTGCCAGTGGGATGTTTGGGAATTCCTTTGGATCTAAGACGGACCCCAGGTTGGCTAGTGCGTCAGCCTGAGCGTTGAGATATTTGGGAACCTGTCTGATGTCGAACTTTTGGAATTGGTCGATTAGTTTCTTGGACACGTCCAGATAACCTATCATTCTGTCGTCCTTGGCATTGTACGATCCTTGTATTTGATTTACGACTAAGAGGGAGTCGCAGATGACTTCGATTTCTCAGACTCCTAGGTCGCGTGCCAGAATGAGCCCAAATATGAGTGCTTCGTATTCAGCTTCGTTGTTGGTCGCGTCCCATTCGCATCTTACGGCTTGGGCTATCTTGTTCCCTTGTGGCGATTTTAGCACGACTCCCAGCCCCAATCCTCTAGCATTTGATGCGCCGTCTGTGTGGAGCTCCCATTTACCTGTTTCCTCCATTGCGAGTAATTGCGTTGCTTCTTCGACGGCTTCTTGTTCTAGGCTCGGGCTGAAATCTGGCACAAAATCAGGCAATGTTTGGGACTTGATCGCCGTCCTGGGCTCGTATTCGATGTCGTAGCCGCTGAGGTGTATGGCCCATTTGGCCATTCGTCCTATGAACTCAGGTTTCCTCATGATTGCTCTCATGGGATGGTTAGTGCGGACAATTATAGTATGAGATTTGAAATAGGGTTTGAGTTTATTTGACGCCATTACCAGTGATAAGACGAGTTTTTCCAATGACGAATACCTTGTCTCCGCCGAAAGCAGTGTTCGACTGACGTAGTAGATTGGCGATTGCTTACCGTCTTCTTCTCTGACCAGCACTGCTGTTACAGCGGATGCCGACACTGCTAGGTACAACAATAGTGGCTCATCGTCTTTAGGTTTTGCCAACACCAGGGAACTGGCCAGGTATTTCTTTAGATCCTGAAATGCGACTTCATGTTCTTCTGTCCATTGAAAGGACTTGTTTTTTTTGAGAGCGTTGTGGAAGGTTTTGCACTTGTCTGACGACTTCGAAATGAACCTATTTAGAGCTGCTATCCGACCTGTCAGCTTTTGTACGTCCTTGACGCATCGAGGGGATCAAAGGTTGATGAGGGCTTTGACCTATTCTGGGCTGGCTTCTATTCCTCTTTATGTCACCATGTACCCCAAGAATTTCCCTGACGAAACTCCGAAAGAGCATTTCATAGGATTTAGTTTCATGTTATATCTTTTTAGTACCTCGAAGCTGTCACGGAGGTGATCGATGTGGTCCTTCTTTTTTTATTTGACTAGTGTGTCATCTATATAGACTTCCATTGTGTCCCCAATCTGATAGTTGAACATCTTGTTGACTAGTCGTTGATAAGTAGCCCCTTCATTTTTTAGTCCGAAGGGCATCACTTTGTAACAATAAATACCTTGACTTGTGACGAATGCCGTTTTCTTTTGGTCTTCTGGTTCCATGAGGATCTGATTGTAGCCATTGAACGCGTCCATGAAGGATAGTATTTCGTGACCTGCTGTCGCGTCGACCATGGCGTCGATATGAGGGAGTGGGAAGGAGTCCTTGGGACATGCTTTGTTAAGGTCGGTGAAGTCGATGCAGACTCTCCACTTGCCATTTTTATTTTGGACCACAACCACGTTGGCTAGCCACTCGGGGTAGTCAACTTCTCTTATTTTTCCTGTTTCCAGTAGGTTCCTGACTTCGTCATCGACGATCTTATTCCGCTCGGGGGCAAATTTCCTACGCTTTTGCTTTACAGGAGGGTGAGATGGATCTACATTTAATTTATGAGTAATAATATTTGGAGATATCCCGACCATGTCTTCATGTGACCATGCGAAGCAATCAATATTAGATCGGAGGAAATCCAATATTTTTTGTCTGGTCGAGTCGTCCAAATCCAACCCGACCCTTACCATTTGGTTTGGCTTTGAAGGATCTAGTGCAATCTCATCGAGCTTTTTCGTCTCTGGTTCAATGTATCGACTGGATCCCTCGCCGAGCTGTGATTGCTATGCGATCTTGACCGCACTCTTCATGGAGGCGACATAGCATTCCTTGGCCATCCTCTGATCGCCCTTGATCTCTTGAACTCCCCACTTGGTAGGGAACTTAATGATTTGATGGTATGTTGAGGGTACCGCCTTCATTGCGTGTATCCATGGCCAGCCAAGAATGCAGTTGTAGGGAGATGGACAGTCTAGGACTAAGAATTTTACCTGTTGGTTTACTCCTCTGGCGTATGTCGTAAGAATGATTTCTCCAATAGTGTGTTTGACTTCGCCGCTGAATCCAACTAGTGGAGTCGATTTCTTGATAAGATCATCTTCACCCAGACCCATCCCTTTGAGGGCGTCGAAGGTCAAGAGATTGGTCGAGCTTCTTGTGTCGATTAGTACCCTACGTATCAAACAGTTTCCAATAGACAGAGAGATTACCAGACCATCGTGATGGTTTTCCGACCCGTCAGCGTCGGACTCGTCAAACGTGACCGTTGGGAGGTTGGAGACCTTGGTTTGTCTGAACTCTGGCACTTCGGGTTTACTGCCTTTGCTTTCTCTCGCATGTCTTTTGGCTATAGAGTACGTGTTCCCACATACGTCTGAGCCCCCTAAAATAGTATTGATAATTTTTGTATGGATAGGAAATGGAGGTTTATCTTGCTTTACCTGATCTCGTCGCTCCATGGTGGCTTTGGCTCGTTCTGAGATCACGTCGCGCAAGAGACCTTGCGTTAGTAACCTGGCGACCTCTTTGCGTAATGCGATGCATTCATCCATTGAGTGACCGTGGTCACCATGGAATTCACACCACCTGCTCATATCCTTCTCGACGTCTGGTCGGTCGCTCTTTCGGGGCCATCTTACTTCTTTCCCATATTTGTCGAAACTCTTGATGAGCTCCGACACAAAAACACTGAAGTTGTAAGATTGAACCCTGGGAGGCAGCGTCGGACCGTCTCTCAAGTCTTGAGACCTATCTTGGAAGGAGTTTACCTGACTTTGCTCGTTTCGATTATGAGGGTAGGGGTGATGGCGTCTTTCTCGGTGATTGTCGGAAGAGGATTTGCGATCGGATTGATCGGGTCCGTGGGACGCCTTTCGCGATTCGCGATCTTCTTCCAAACGTACTTCGGCCATGGTCTTGGCTTGTACATCTTCGAAGCTTCTGTACGGGTACTTGGTGATCTCGTTGTAGAGGTTGCTATCTTTGATCAGACCTTATCTGAAGGCTTCGATGGAGGTGGTGACATCGCAATGAGGGATCACGACTTTCTCCTTATTATACCTGTTAAGATAGCTTCGGAGAGGTTCGTTATACCTTTGGGCGATTCGATAGAGATCACTCGACTGCCTCTCGAGCCTCCGACTACTGGCGAATTGGATTTTAAAGGAATTGACCAGGTCCTCAAATGAGGCGATCGTACCCTGAGGCAAACGCATAAACCAAGTTAGCGCGGGACCCGTGAGAGTCGTGCCAAGGCTTTTGCACATGACAGCCTCACGGCTCTCCCTCAGAACAGATGCAATCATTAATTTTTGTTTATAGAGAGAAATATGATCGTCTGGATCATTGGTGCCGTCGAAAGTCGTCATGCTAGGAAGGTTGAACTTCTTAGGGATCTCGACTATGGCGATTTCATCGACGAACGGAGATTCCTCATATCTGTCCGATACTTCTTTCTCGATTTGCTGCGGAACTCCGGGAATTCTAGCGATGCGGTCGTCGAGCGCCTTCATATGCTGACTGAGCGTCCGTTGGACGAGAGCCAGGATATCGGGAGGATTGGTAACCTGTGGTTCGTCGATTCGAATTCCTGCTGACCCGATCGGTATGGAGAAAGTAACATTATTAGTCGAAAATGGATTGGCTAAAGGAGTTCGAGATGTACCCTCAGTAAATCCGGGGCGTCGGACGCTCGGAGGAGTCAGCTCGACGCTATCCATGTTAAGACGCATCTGGATGTTGCTATGGATGGGCATTTGTCTGGATCTAGAGACCATTGATTGTACCTGCGATCTAAGAGACCCTTTTTCACGGGTTAGTTGTGCGATCTCGGCCTCAGATTGGGTGGACAAGGTAGCCAAGGCTTCGGTCTTTTGGCGTTGCTGGGAGAGGTCATCTTAAAGGGTAGTCATTTTTTGGGCAAGCTCTTGGAGTTGGTTCAGAGTAGGGTTTTCGGTTGTGTTTCCTTGAGTTTGGGAGTCGTCTTCGAGGCGTGGTTCCTCGGTACCGGTAGGCGGGTTAATAGTCATGGTTGGAGGATTTTTGAGATGGTGATCGGCAAGTTGCCCCACGGTGGGCGCCAAATTGTTTTGGGGTGAAAAGATCAATCAACCTAAATCGCCTTAGACGGGGTAACGAGTCGACCAAATAGTATAAAATAAATCCAAACCAAATAAACAATCAACCACGTATGAAATAGATGCGAAATTATAGTATGATATATTGATCGAATAATGACAGAAATGAATCAAAGTAGAACTTATCCTTGAGGAATAAGGGATCAGGTCTTGTCCGACTGGCTATTCCGATGGCTCGACCGGCTGTAATCGGATAACGCCCTAGGGGAATTGAACGAGAATCGATATGCTAGCAAGCTTTTTTGAGAGTTGAGTAGATGAGTGTTGTTCGCAGATGTGTCGTGTGTCGATCATTCTTTCATGGTCTATTTATGGTATTTTCTCCTTCGTCCGTTACCGTTTCCATGATATTCTCCATTTATTCCTATACGCGATCTCCAGGATTCTTCTTTAATGGCATCATAATCATGTGCTTGATTTGGTTTCCGCTTGCCTTGGATCAAGCAATTAATGCTCTGGGCGAAATTCTCGGGGTTGGTCGGATCTCATGCGTTCGAGGACATTCGACGCCTCTCTCCATTCTTCTCGGCCTACCTCTTCACTCGAGTCTTGGCCCAATCCGCTTGCACTGGCTCCATTGGTACATGTTGGGCCCAACAATCGCCTACCTTAAACAACTTCGCCCTTACTTTTTTGTTGTAGCTCCTTGCGACCTATTGTAGGTATCTTACCATTCGTATTCTTGCTTTTTCTATGAGTTCGTTGATCGTGTCGGGGTTGTGTAACAACTCGACCTTATTTTGGTCTTCAGCTTTTAGACCATACCCGGCGGTTGGCTCTAGGATTTCGGCTGGCATGGCAGCTTCAAATCCATTTACCAAAGAAAAAGGTGACTGTCATGTGGCGGTCATAGGGGTGGTCTTGTCAGACCAGAGTATTATAGGTAGCTTGTTGGCCCATTTTCCTTCGGCGCCTTCGAGTAGCTTCTTAAGGTTGTTGATGATAATTTTGTTAGTCGACTCGGCTTGGCCATTGGATTGTGGATAGTGAGGAGTTGAAGTGACCAAATTGATGTTTCATTGTTTGCAAAAAAGATCTCGTACGGTTACTTATGAATTGGGAGCCATTGCCGCATACTATTTTTTATGGATCGTCGATGAATCTGCATATGATATTTCGTTTAATGAATGAAATGACGTGTTTATCTTTTACCTTTCGATATGCTTCGGCTTCGATCCATTTTGATTAATAGTTTGTCATAGATAGGAAGAAGACTCATTGCCTAGAAGCGGGCAATAGCTTGCCGACGATGTCCATATCCCATCTCATGAATGGCCAAGGTACTAGTGTTGGGTGTAGTATTTCTGACGGATAGTGGGAGACTAAAGCATGTCATTGGAAAGCGTCGCACTTCTTGACATATTCAATTGCGTCTTGGTTCATTTTCGGCCAATAATATCCTATTTATAGTGATTTATCGGACAAACTTTGACCACTGGTGTGATTACCATATTCTCCGTTGTGTATAGATTGTAGGATGGATTGGACTTTACTTTTCGTTAGGCATCTCAAATAGAGGTTTCTGACAAATATCTTAATTAGTTGTCCGTCTATTTAAGCGAAGGTTACCACTTGTACCTTAAGTCGTCTTGCCTTCTACTTTGTCGTCTGGTAGGATGTTGTCTTTAAGCCACTTCATGTAGGGCGTTGTCTAGTCATCCTCGTGGTGTATGAGGTCTTCTTCCAGGATGTCTCCCACTTTTGCCGACATGACTTCTGTTGAAAATTATTGCTTTTTTTTTTCCACATCATCAACCATAGAAAGTACATAATTTCAGTATTTGTATTTGTTGTTCTGAATAATTCCAATTCAGTAAAAAAAAACAAATGTGTTTTGAAATAAAAAGTTCTTACCAATTTTCATCTCAATAGTACGGGTCATTTGTCTTGTGTAGCTACATACGGTTTTGTTATTCATGATCCGTATTACATAAAATGCATTGGGAAGGAAATATATTTAAATGTTCAGTTGAAGGTAGGCAATTAGTGCAAGTTTTCCGAAGAAAGTTTTGAATTTTAGGCGAATGTTTTAATTTCCAAATCCAAACTGGGATGAAGTTTAAGGGTTTCATATTATGGTTGCATGTTTGCAGTCTTGCTGATTTAAAAGTAAAATTTTCATCAGCTGATAAATTTGAAATTGAGTTTATCCCCAATATTAGATATAGTGATTCTAAAATTTTAGAAGGTCCCAATTCCTAGATGTGGTTATAAACTGAGAAACTTTAAGATTGATGTTGATATTATCAAAATGCAATTCAAGTGTACAATCATGTATCCAATGATATGTCCAAAAAATTATATTATGTCCATTTTCAAGTTGCCAAAAGATTCCCCTTTTAAAAATATCATGGAAATAATCAAGTCTTAAAAATTGCCAAGATTGTGTGGATTTCTATTTATAAGAAAATATGTCCCTAGATCCAAGATATATCTCTCAGTGATAATAGGAACCCACATACTATCGCGTTCAACCAAAAGTTTCCGTATTAGTTTTATTTGCATGTTTTTTTTTTCATTTTTGAAATACCATACCTCTCTCAGACTTTGGTCAGTTTTCCAGTAGCCTACCTTCATTTTATTTCATTGTAAATGGATAAAAAAATGTTAGCTTTCCTAGTTAAAGTATTTTATGTTGATATGATCATGTATATTTGTATGTTGCAACTATACAAGATGCCACTATGTGACAAAGAAGTATAAAATTGTGCATAGATGTTTACATATAAACAAGTCATTTGAATGTTATAATGTATATGATCATATGATTCCATGTACTTGTTGATACATCTAAACAGAAATCCATACACATTTGGCGTATGACAGTCATCAAAATAGGCATGATATTTGCTTTCTGGACGTGCAGCTACACTGCCATCATTTACTTTACCCGGAGAAGTGGGAATATCATTGTCTTTCAAGGAAAGAATATTAGCACCAATGAATGTTATATGATGACTATTAGTCATATTAGGAACTGTGCAAGTTCTAGATGGAGTAAGTATAATAGAGAAGCTAGAACATGTTTAGAGAGAGTGGAGATTAGGATTATTCCTTGTAACACCTAGGCTTTCCTAGGATTTTGTAAGTTCTTTTACTTAGCTTGAATGAAATTCTTACCTTTCATTCAAAAAAATAAGTTGCCAAGATTAATGTCAAAGATGGGGTCATAGTTGATTCAAAAGGCTCAATGCCATGTACTTCAAAGCATATAAAGACTGAAACAGAAATGGAAATGATAAAGCAACATACAAGCTGCTGGAAACGAAAACAAACCACATAATATATTTTGTCAATATTCAAATATTCGTCAAGAGCATAGAGAGACAAAAAGACTGAAACACGAGTGGAAATGATAGATCTTTTATAAACCCAAACCTCACTCAAAATTTGTACATAGATGTTGTCGTATAAATAAATCATAATAGTCTTATAAAACATGTTAAGGTGAGAGAAAATGTATTGTTGGAACATCTATATTGAACCTCAAAGCAGTTCATAAGAGAAACAAGGCAATTGAGCATATTTTGGGGCAAAAAGATCGAATCGACCTGAATCGCCTTAAGAAGGGCAACTAGACAATAATGAGATCAAATTTATCTAAATAATCCGAATCAACTTAATAATGGAATGAATGAGATTAATCGAATATAAATCGAGCTTATCTCCCAGGGATAAGAGAGTAATCTAATACTGAAATTCGGCCGACTGTTGCTTCAATACTTGAATAAAGAACTGAACTCAAGAACGATTTGCAATAACGAGTAAAAAAATAGTGGATTGTAGCTTGTATTTAGTAGGAATGATAATGAGTACTACAAAGCTAATCGAGCCTCATTTTTATGCTAATTTCATATCTAAACTAATCTAGCCATTTTCCCGAAATTCGCGGGAGTCGTCGAGCTGTCCACTGGTCTTCCGATATTCCCTCCAACTCCCTCCAACGTCTCCCAATGTTCTCTTCCTCCTCGCAGCTCTTCTAGAAGATAGTCTAGCATGCTTGTTGTATATTTGGGCCGACCTGATGGGCTAAATAAATCAGGGCCGACCTGATGGGCTAAATAAATCAGGGCCCAACAATTGCCCCAAGATCAAAGCGGGCCGGAAAAGGGAGATGGCGGTTTGATGGGACGGTTTGATCTTCAAAACTGCAGAATCTTTTGCTTCGATTTTTCTACAGACGTCCAGGTGATGTGGCACCATGTTATTGGGTCGCGATATTGACCAAAGATGTGGCGGCTTACTTCTTTAAATATGTCATCATTTACCTCTCCTTTCACCATTTTTTTCCTACAAGTCTGTATCTTTTTAAGGTAAGTTTATGAATTTTCTTACCGTTTCCTTCTTCCTCTGTTCCTCCCATGGCGTCATCGAGATCCAAGAAAAGTAAAATTACGACTGAGGGTTCCACCGGAGATGAGAACGTCTTTACCCCTTTAGGACTCCTAAGCCCAGAAGACTCCTTGCGTGGGACCCTGACCCAACCTGAGTTAGATAGGATTCTTGAAGTGGGTCAGTTTCTGGAAGGCACCGTTGCGCGTCTTCCCCTTCCCCATGATCGGGCCGACTGGTATTGGGAAGGCAGGGTCTATTTTTTTGAGTATCCCTTTAAGGTTGTCCATTCTTTCCCTTTTTCTAGTCTCGTTCAAAACTTCCTCGCTTTTATGAAGCTTGCTCCTTGTCAAGTCATGCCCCACGCATGGCACTTGCTTAGGGTAATCGATCTCCTGACCGCTAGTGTCAAGTTTGATTTTGATTTTGACGCCCTATGGTATACCTATAACCTGAGTAGTCGTGGCTCATCTACGTTCCCGTTACATCTTCGACGGAATAGAAGTCCCATAGATTTGAACATAGATGTTAATGATCGTGGATGGAGAATCCGATTTTTCTTTGTGGAGCGTAGGTCGCTTGAAAGGGGTGTTGATTGCTCCTTTTTACTCTCAGACTGGAGAAAGATAGGTATTGTGTTTGCTCTTTCAGATTTCTCGTCGGATATTGTCTAAACTCTTGCTTACATGTTCTTTGTTGCAGCACCTAACCTGGAAGAACCCGAAGGCTTCGAGAGTGAGACTGCTGCTTTGCTTGCTCTCCTCAAAGCAGATAGATCTTTCACAAACGTCAATTTCTTGGTGCCTGATTCTGCCAAATTATCGACTCCTTCCGCATCCATCACCAAAGGCACATGTTCTCCTGCATGTATGCATTTGGTTGGTCTTCGGAATCACTATTTGCTTACTTTGATGTGCCTTGTTAACAACGTCTTGAGGTGGAAGATCCAACGCTCCTTTGTCTGGAAAGAGTCTTCTCGACCATAAGCTTTCGGCGGCCAAAGCATCTGCGTCGGCTAGATCACCTGTATCGACGAAGGTCATTGCTTTGGATTCATCTCGTCCAAGACCTCTGGATCGAAGAGGAAAGCAACCGTCGCTGCAGAGCCGTTGATAGGCGAGCTGAAGGACGGGTATCTGGGCGACTTGCTTTAAGCCTTAGACCCCAAAGCAAAATAGGAGATTGGTGATCTACACCATGTTGATTGTATTGACGAGGATGGGGTTGCTGCTTGGAAGGTATGTGTTGAACCATTCATGCGTATACAAACTCTTTAAAAAAAAAAACTGATTACATGCGTTTTTTTGTACAGGCTCTCCAGTACTCTATCGTAGCATTTTTTACTGTGCAAGCTCTAAGCGACGGGGCCGACAGGCGGGTCGCTCAAGGTGAGGGCCAACTCAAAGCTGCTAATGGTTGTATAAAGGATGCTGAGAACAAGTTGGCTTCGACTGAAAAGTGGTGAATAGAGGTCCAAGCTCGTCTTGAAGATTTAAGGTGCAACGTTGAAGAGCTTCGTGTAAAGGATGCCCAGATAGCTAGTGATGTGGGGACATATTTTTTGCATAAAGTACCGTATCGAGATGATTGAAGAGTATGCGGTGGGAACTCACTCGACTTGGAGTATTGATGTAGAGAAGGCTAGCATGGACCTCTTGTACCCCAATGGTAACCTTGGTGATGAATTGTTTAAGCTTGTCGGCCTGGGAGAAGATGAGTAGAAGGAAGGATTCGATCCTGAAGCAACTGAAGAAGCTATTGAATATGTGTCAAGGTTGCTCCCCGAGGTGACTAAGGATCAAAAAGTTAATCCTGCAGAAGCTAAGGAACGGTCAGGCGAGTCCTATGTTTGATTTTATGTAATGACAATGTCTTGAATGTGCTGTGTTTTGACTTGGATGTTTGACTATTGTGTTGTGCTCCGTCGTGGAGATGGGTCTATAATGTTTTGGCGACCCGTCTACCATTGCGGGTGACGTGTTTTATGAATGTTTCGTTTTCTGTGTACCTTGTTTTTGTTTGCTTGATTTTGCAGGTGGACCTGTCGGTTGCGTCTTGGTCGAGACGCATGATGTTTGGTCGAGGAGACTTGTCGTTTAAATTTTAGTGTGGGATGCCATGTAGTTCCAGGGAAGAGTTGTTGTAATGTCAAGTAAAGACAAGTACCTTATATAGGACAAGTCTTGTAAATAGGATGTCTTGTGTTGTTCCTCTGTTAGTGTGGGATGCCGTGTATTTGTAAGCAATTTTCTGTATGGAAGTGTTTGTCTGCTTGAATGCTATTTTTGTCTTCGAGGCCTCTTGTTTCCTGTTAAAATTGACTCAAAACACATAAGAAAAGGTCAAAGGGTGACAGTTGGGTGTGAGCCCAACGGCCCTCCAATGCTTAAGTCAGTAAAAAGAAGAGGATAAATGTAATAAAATGGACATAAAGGAAATATAAAACGTAAGGATTAAAAGTGATACAACTTTAGGTGGGTCGCGTTCCAACTGCGCGGGAGTGGTTGTATGTCCTTTGTTTCCAGTCGATATGCTCCTTGACCAACAATTTAACGAGATATGGTCCTTCCCACTGAGGTGCTAGCTTTCCGTCGGCTAGGTCTCGGTTATTCTGGAATGTTATCCTTAAGACCCAATCTCCTACCTTGAAGACCTTTGATACATACATTTTTGTTGTAGCTTCTGGCAACTTGTTGTTGGTACTTGACCATCCGGATCCTGGCTCTTTCTCTGATCTCGTCCGCAGTGTCAAGATTGTGAGATAACTCGACGTCGTTCTGCTCTGGGCTTTGCAACTCATATCTGGTTGTTGGGATGAGGAGTTCGATAGGGATGACTGCTTTGCTCCAATAGACCAGTGAGAAGGGGGATTGTCCAGTCGCGTCCTTCGTTGTGGTTCTGTCGAACCACAATATTAAAGGGAGCTCATTTTCCCATTTTCCTTTTGCCCCTATGAGGCATTTCTTGAGATTGTTTGTTGCTGGATTCAGCTTGGCCGTTGGATTGTGGATGTGACCAAGGTGATGTTCCATTGTTTGCAAAAGGAAACACGTCTTGATACCGATTAATTGAGAGCCATTATCGTATACGATTTCTGACGGGACGCCAAATCTGCATAGAAAGTTACATTTTATAAATGAAATAACGTGTTTCTTTTTTACCTCTCGATATGCTTTAGCTTTGATCCATTTAGAAAAATAGTCAGTTATAGCAAGGAAGAAGATGCGTTGTCCCGACGATTGTGGTAGTTTTCCCACAATGTCCATTCCCCATGAATGAATGGTCAAAGTGCCAATGTCGGATACAACGCTACTGATGGATGGTTTGTGATAGGTGCATGCCGCTGGCAGGCATCACGTTTTTGACATAATCGGTCCCATCCCCATTCATCGTTGGCCAGTAGTAACCTGTTCTGAGGGCTTTGCCGGATAGGTTGCGTCCCCTAGTGTGGTTTCCACATTCTCCATCGTGTAGAGATTGCAGGACGCATCTAACCTCGGTTGTTTTGAGGCAGCGTAGGTATAGACATGTGACAGATCGCTTGAATAAAACATTGTCTTTTATGTCAAAGGTTGTTGCACATACCTTGAATTTTTTAGCTTCTCCTTTGTCTATTGGGAGTATGCCATCCTTCATCCATTTGATGTAGGGTACAGTCCAATCATCTTGGTCGCTTATGAGGTCATCCTCTGTGTTGTCACCTACTTCTGCTGAGACGATTTCTTCTAAAGGCAATTCGTCTGTTACTTGAGTGTCATCACAGCTGACTGCTTTGAAAGTCTTGGGGATTTCCAGAGTCGTGATGTGTGCTAATGGGAGATTATGGAAGTTATCGTTATGTAGGGAGGACCCGAGGTTTGCCAAGGCGTCGACTTGAGTGTTGAGATCGCGTGGGACTTGTCGGATGGTAAAGCTCTAGAATTTTCCCACCAATTTTTTGACGATGTCTAGGTAAGCCATCATCTTGTCATCTTTGGCGGCATACGACCTATTTTGGGGCGAAAAGATCGAACGACCTAAATCGCCTTAGACGGGGTAACTAGTCGATCGGACGATGGGAAATAATCCAAACCAAGCAAATAATAGGTAAACAAGAAATAAATATATAATAGCAAGATGATTTTATTAGATATCGTGTGAATCGGATTAGATCGCAATACAACTTATCGTAATAAAATCAGAGATCGAGTGGGACTCGACCGGTGACTTGTGAGTGGCGACCGGCAGGGGTCAGGCATAGGCATCCGTTTGGAGAGCTAGATGGAGAGCGAGAGTGCTGTTCTGATGAGTTTGCTAAGTGAGAATGCGTGTGTCTTGCGTAGTTGTGATTCCCTGATCTTATCTTCTTCGTCGTTCCAAATATGGTAAGTCCCTTTACTCCTATGGCCGTTGCACCGTTTTTATGTTTTTATCTTCAATACCGAGTGTAATGGCAAGGATTTCGCCGTTGAATTACTGGCAATTAAGGTGTTTGAACGTTGCAGATGTTGCATGATCTGAGCATTAAATGCGTGGCGAGATCTCCGCGATCTTGTCGGATGACTCTTGACTGGAGAGGTTTTGTCGGGCGTCGCTCGACCAGAGAAGCCTTGTCGACTCTTCTGAACTCGTCTGCCATTCTCCCGATTTACAGTGGGCTTGGGCTCGGTCCTCTCGATCTGTCTTCTCTGGAGAATCCAGGCCCAACAGTAGCCCCAAGTTGCTATGGGCTTACGGTTTAGGCAAGTAGACCGGGATCCATGGCAACTTCCTTGGACACGATCTTCACCGTCCTTTTTGGCGCGGTTGCACAGGTCGATGTGGCGCGCGATTAGGGCATGATGCGACGTCTTCTGCAGATCATGATTTCCTTCCATAAATTCTGAGCAGGGGGAGCGATTAGTCTTCATATCCTTCCTTTGCAAGTTTCAGGTAAGCCTTTCGGTCTCTCTTGCCATTTGCTTTCTGATTTTCTTAGCCATAGCTCTCCGATTTCCTCCCCTCTCTATTCTCGACATGGTCTCTCTCGAGGCTTCTGAGTCGTCGAAGACTCTTTCCGATGCCGGAGAGGGCGATACTTCTCCTCATTTCCTCCTAACGAAGTCGGACGCGCTGGTTAGCAATTTGTCGGAGGCAGAGCTGGTCCAAGTCCTCGAAGTCGGGGGCTTTCCTCCGAAGACGATTGCTACGCTGCCTGAGCCGGACGAGAGGGCCGATGCGCGCTATGAAGGGTGGATTTTCTTCTATGTGTACCCGTTTAGGATAGGGCATAAGTTCCCATTCCCTCCTCTTGTTAGAGATTTTCTAGCTACCTTGGCGTTAGCGCCGTGTCAAGTGATGCCTCAAGCTTGGAGAGTCCTTAGGGTTTTAGACTTAGTGAATGAGCAAACTGGTGCTGGTTTTGATTTCGACGCCTTGTGGTATAATTACTTCATCGGGTCGAAGAGTTCTTCCCGTGTGCAACTGCGTGCCCGACGAGGTCGGAAGCCTTTGGTGCAAACTCCCGATGTGAACGACCGTGGATGGGTGTCAAAATACTTTTTTGTCAAACGATCTTCTCTGGAGAAGGAAGGAGAATGTCCTTTTCTGTTGTCGGAGTGGCGGATCGACAGTATGTACTTTGTTTTCTCTTTCACGCGTTTATGCATTTTTAACACTCTGTTTTTAACTTTCCCTTTTTGTAGTCCCTGAGCCGGAAGAATTGGAAGTTAGCAGCCAATCGGAGGCTTTGTCAAAGATTGTGCTTGAAGTTCCCGCATCTGAGAGGAAATTCGTCAACGTCAATTTGCTGGCGCCAACTCCTCCCCCACAGGAAGATATGTCGAATGTTTCTTCATCCCGTGCGAAAGGTAGACTTTCGGCTTTAGGAATCTTTTTGTTGTTTTTCGCTTTGTCGTGTATTGTAAGATTTCTCCCTTTTTGATGCTCTGTCGTGTCAGGTTCCCCTGGTGGTCGGTCGAGTTCTCGCCTGAGGGTGGCGTCGGGAAAAAGCTTGATTGAGCAAAGGAAAGCAGCAGCCAAGGCGGCGTCGAGCAAATCGGCTTTGATTGACCTGACGACTACAGTTAAAGCTGGCTCTAAGAGGAAAGCGAGCGCTCGTCCTGATGATGTTAAGGCGGAGGACATCCCTAAGAAGAAAGGCGCGACCGCCGAAGGGGTCGGCAAGATCGGTGCCGCAGGGCCGTCGATCGTTGATCTTTTTCGCGCTCAAGACCCAACTTTGAAGTCGGAAGTTAAGGACGTCTCCCCTTTGGACTGCATTGGTGAAGCGGGCAGTTCCGCGTGGAGGGTGTGTTGCCCTTTGTTTTGTGTATTTTTGTATTTCTTTTGTTCGACTGTGTTTTCTGATTCGCGTATTTGTGTTGTCGTATGCCTTTTTGTCAGGCTTTTAAATACTTCTTGGGAGCTTACTCCGGTGTCCAGGCGATGCTTGTCAAGGCTGAGGATAGGGCTGCAAGGTCAGAGTCCGACCTTGCCTCTTTAAGGACCAAGCTGGAGGGAGCGGAGAGTCGCTGTCGTGAGACTGAGCGTCGTCTCACCAGGGAGCTGAAGAGCTGTCAAGGGGAGCTGGTCGCATGTCAGAGGGAGTTTGAAGAGTGCAGGGCAGGCATTGAGAAGGAAGTGAAGCGGGCTCGGATTGCCGACGGTCAGATTGCTGGCGACGTTAGGGCCTTCTATGCTGTGAAGTCGCGCATTGAGATGATTGAAGAATTCAATGAGGGAAAGCATGAGCTCTGGGACCTGAAGGCGGAGAGGGAGACTTTGGACTCCATGTTCCCAAAAGGCGACCCTGGTCAAGAGCTATTCTACTTAGCCGGCGTCGGAGAGGAGGCGGTGGATGAAGGTGTCGATGAGGACGAAGCTCATTCTGACGATGCCAAGCCGGCCGACAAGACAACCCCATTGGAGCCAGCCCTCATCGAAGATAATGTTGGTGTGTCTGATGCTTGACTTATTTGTCCCCTTTGTGTTGGGTTTTTAAACATTTGGTGTCTGTATGTTTTGGCGACCCGTCCACCATCGCGGGTCGCAAGATGTTTCTGTTTGATGAAGTCTTACAGATGTGTAGGCAGACAATTATGGTTTGGCGACCCGTCCACCATCGCGGGTCGCGTATTTATAGAAAATGCTTCTTATTTCGATGCAAAAATGTCTTTTTACACGTAGAATTGTATACTAGCGTGTTTCGTACATGTTTGCGATAGATAGCAAGTTGTCGACGACGTTTAGTATGTCGTGTATGTCGGTTTCGCCCGTGTGCTCCGTCGAGTGGGGTTTCACCGTATGTATGTATGTAGAGCAGGCCTGCGATGTGTTTGTGTATGTGTTAGTCATGACGTTATGCCGGGGAGGTAAGCAATATATAATAAGGTGTTTGTTCCTTATATTTAATTGCGTGAATGTAATAAGGTGTTGTACCTTATGTTTTGTATAAGGCAGGCGGTGTGCCGACGTGCCTGTGTTGTCATCTCCCCGTAATCCGATCGATCGTATAATGTAAGCGCTATATGCGGATGACAGGATCCATTTGCGGACGATTGGGTCCAATGTAAATGCTGTTCTGCATTTGTATTTTTGGAAGGAGGAAGTCCTCGCTTGGTGTCAAGGCGATGATATATAAAGGAAAGTGGCGATGTATATGCGATAGCATGCGATACATATGCGATAGATGGCAAAGTACATGCGATAACATGCGATATGTATGCGACATATGGCAATGTACATGCGATATGTATGCGACAGGTGGCAATGTACATGCGATATGTATGCGATGCATGGAGTTTTGTGTGATGTTTTTACCTTATTGGTTCAAAAATGGTAGAGCTTAAGATGTGCTGCGTTCCAACTCCTCGGGATTGGTTGTCCGTCTTTGTCTTCTAGTTGATATGCTCCTTGTCCGACCACTTCGGTGATCAAGTAAGGTCCTTCCCATTGTGGTGCTAGCTTTCCGTCGGATGGGTTCTTGGTGTTCTGGAATGTCTTCCTTAGGACCCAGTCTCCGACCTTGAATGCCTTGATCCGGACGTTCTTATTGTAGCTCCTCGCGACTTGTTGTTGGAACTTGACCATTCTGATTCGAGCTTTCTCCCTGATTTCGTCCACCGTGTTGAGATTATATGCTAGTTCGATGTCGTTTTGTTCGTTTGTTTGGAGGTTGCAGCGAGCGGTCGGAACCAGTAGCTCAACCGGGATGACTGCTTCGCTCCCGTAGACGAGAGAGAAAGGCAATTGTCCAGTCGCATTCTTTGGAGTGGTCCTATCGGACCCGAGAATGAGTGGGAGCTCGTCTGCCCATTTGCCTTTAGCCCCTGTGAGGCATTTCTTGAGGTTGTTGATAATGATCTTGTTGCTGGATTCGGCCTGTCCGTTGGATTGCGGATACTGAGGTGTAGATGTAACCAATTTGATGTTCCATTGGTCGCAAAAGGTTCGAGTCTTATGACTGATGAATTAGGAGCTGTTGTCGCACACGATTTCGGATGGGATGCCAAATCTGCATAAGATGTTACGTTTTATGAATGAAATGACGTGTTGATCTTTTACCTCTCTGTAGGCTTCGGCTTCGATCCATTTAGAGAAGTAGTCGGTCATAGCGAGGAAGAAGACTCTTTGACCCGACGCGGGAGGGAGCTTTCCGACGATGTCCATTCCCCATCTCATAAAGGGCCATGGAGCTAGGGTCGGATGGAGGAGCTCCGATGGTTGATGACGTACGGATGCGTGCCGCTGACAGGCGTCGCACCTCTTGGTGTATTCCATGGCGTCTTTGTTCATCGTTGGCCAATAGTACCCGTTTCGTAGGGCCTTTCCTGAGAGGCTTCGTCCGCCGGTGTGGTTGCCACACTCTCCTTCGTGTAATGATTGTAAGATACGTCCGACTTCTGGAGTCTTAAGGCATCGTAGGAGTAGCCCTGTAACAGATCTTTTATACAAGATGTTGTCAATAATATCGTAAGAGAGTGCTTGTACCTTAAGCTTTTTTGCTTCTGTCTTGTCGTCTGGTAAATTACCATCTTTTAGCCACTTGATGTAAGGTAGCATCCAGTCGTCATTGGTGTCGACGATGTCTTCTTCTGGTTGATCGCCTATCTCCATGGCGACGAGTTCTTCAAGTGGTGTTGTCAACTCGACGGATGTCTTTGGGACGGCCGGCGTCATAACGTGGGCCAATGGTATGTGTGGAAATTCTTTTGGGTCTAGGACGGATCCCAGATTGGCGAGCGCGTCGGCTTGGGAGTTAAGATCCCTGGGCACCTGTCGGATGTTGAATGTTTGGAATTGTCCGATCAGTTTCTTGGCTACCTCCAGGTAGGCTATCATTCTGGTGTCTTTGGCATTGTACGATCCCTGTATTTGGTTTACGACCAGTAAGGAGTCGCAAACGACTTCGATCTCTTGGACTCCCAAATCACGAGCCAAGATGAGTCCGAATATGAGTGCTTCGTACTCGGCCTCGTTGTTAGTCGCATCCCACTCACATCTGACAGCCTGGGCTATCTTGTCCCCCTGTGGCAATTTCAGTACGACCCTAAGCCCCGATCCTCTGGCGTTCGATGCCCCATCTGTGTGGAGCTCCCATGTACCTGTCTCGTCCGTCGCGAGTAGTTGATTTGCTTCTTTTGCGGCTTCTTGCTCTAGGGTCGGACTGAAATCGGCCACAAAGTCGGCTAATGCTTGCGACTTGATCGCTGTCCTCGACTCGTACTCGATGTCGTAACCACTGAGGTGTATGGCCCATTTTGTCATTCTTCCTGTGAACTCGGGTTTCCTCATGATAGCCCTCATGGGATGATTAGTGCGCACAGTGATAGTATGGGATTCAAAGTATGGTTTGAGCTTGTTCGAAGCCATTACTAATGATAATACAAGTTTTTCAAGTGACGAATACCTCGTTTCGGCTGATAATAGCGTCCGACTGACATAGTATATTGGCGGCTGTTTGCCATCTTCTTCTCTGACTAGTACACCGCTTACGGCCGATTCCGACACTGCAAGATAAAGAAATAAGGGCTCGTCGCCTTTAGGTTTGGTTAGTAACATAGGACTGGCTAGATAGTCCTTGAGGTTCTGAAATGCTGCTTCATGTTCCTCCGTCCATTGAAAGGACTTATTTTTCTTGAGCGCGTCGTGGAATGGTTTGCACTTGTCGGATGATTTGGAGATGAACTTGTTCAGAGCTGTTATCCGACCTGTGAGCTTCTGTACGTCTTTGATGCATCGGGGGGATCAGAGGTTGATGAGAGCCTTGATCTGTTCCGGGCTGGCCTCTATTCCTCTTTGTGTCACCATATATCCTAAGAACTTCCCTGACGACACTCCGAAGGAGCACTTAGTAGGATTTAGTTTCATATTGTACCTTTTGAGTACCTCGAAGCTGTCGCGTAGGTGGTCGATGTGATCTTCTTTCTTTTTGGACTTGACCAACATGTCGTCGATATAGACTTCCATTGTGTCTCCGATTTGGTCTTTGAACATTTTGTTGACCAATCGTTGGTATGTAGCCCCTGCATTTTTCAGACCAAAGGGCATTACTTTGTAGCAATAGATACCTTGACTGGTGATGAACGCTGTTTTTTCTTGATCATCGGGATCCATAAGGATTTGATTGTAGCCACTGAAGGCGTCCATGAAGGTGAGCATTTTGTGCCCTGTTGTGGCGTCGACCATAGCGTCGATGTGAGGTAGAGGAAATGAATCTTTGGGACAAGCCTTGTTGAGGTCTGTGAAGTCGATGCAGACTCTTCATTTGCCGTTCTTCTTCTAGACCACGACCACGTTGGCCAGCCATTCAGGGTAGTGGACTTCCCTGATTTTTCCGGTTTCCAATAAGCTTTTGACTTCGTTGTCGATTATTTTGTTCCGCTCGGGGGCGAATTTCTTGCATTTTTGCTTGACATGGGGATGAGATGGATCCACATTTAATTTATGAGTAATAACGTTGGGACATATCCCGACCATATCCTCATGTGACCATGCGAAACAGTCGACATTGGTCCTGAGAAAGTCGAGAAGCTGTTGTCTGGTCGAGTCGTCCAGGTCCGACCCGACCCTTACCGTTTGGTTTGGCTTTGAAGGGTCTAGTGCGATCTCATCGAGTTTCTCCATTTCTGGTTCAACGTATCGACTAGGTCCTTCGCCAATCTGTGGTTGCTATGCGATCTTGTGTTCGACCGCGTTCTTCATGGAAGCGACATAGCATTCCTTTGCGGTCCTTTGATCTCCTTTGATTTCTTGGACTCCCCACTCGGTGGGGAATTTGATGACTTGATGATATGTTGAAGGTACTGCCTTCATAGCATGTATCCACGGCCTGCCAAGAATACAATTGTAGGGAGACAAACAGTCTAGGACTAAGAATTTAACCTATCGGTTGATTCCTCCAGCGTATGTGGTCAGAATGATTTCGCCAGTCGTGTGCTTAACCTCACCGCTGAACCCGACCAGTGGGGTCGATTTCTTGATTAGGTCATTCTCAGTCAGACCCATTTCTTTGAGAGCGTCGAGGGTCAAGAGGTTTGTCGAACTTCCTGTATCGATTAGTACTCTCCGGATTAAGCAATTACCAATGGACAAAGAGATTACCAGACCGTCATGGTGACTATCCGACCCGTCGGAGTCGGATTCATCGAATGTGACCGTCGAAAGGTTAGATGCCCTCTTTGGTTTGAATTCCGATGCTTCGGGCTTGTCGCCTTTGCTTTCCTTGGCGTGTCGCTTAGCCGCGGAGTACGTGTTCCCGCAAATGTCGGATCCACCTGAAATGGTATTGACAACTTTCGTATGGATAGGAGATGGGGGTTTGTTCTGTTTTACTTGATCTCGGCGTTCCATGGTGGCTTTTGCCCGTTCCGAGATGACGTCGCGTAACAGCCCATGTGATAGCAGCCTAGCGACCTCCTTTCGTAGGGCGATGCACTCGTCGGTCGAATGACCATGGTCGCCATGGAATTCACACCATCGACTCATGTCCTTCTTGACGTTCGGTCGGTCGCTCTTTCGGGGCCATCTTACGTCTTTTCCATACTTGTCGAAACTCTTGACGAGCTCCGACACGGAAACGTTGAAGTTATAAGACTGGACCCTAGGAGGCAACACAGAACCGTCTCTCCATTCTTGTGACCTGTCTTGGAAATAATTTACCTGATTTGCTTCATTTCGATTACGAGAATAGGGATATGGACGTCTGTCCCGACGATTGTCGGAGGAATGTTTGCGATCGGATGGATCGGGTCCGCGCGAGGCTTTACGCGACTCACGGTCCTCTTCTAGCCTTACCTCGGCCATAGTTTTGGCCTGAACATCTTCGAAACTTTTGCAGGGATACTTGGTAATCTCGTCGTAGAGATTGCTGTCTTTGACCAGTCCTTGTCGGAATGCTTCGATAGACGTTGTGACGTCACAGTGGGGGATTCCCACTTTCTCTTTGTTGTACCTATTAAGATAATTTCGGAGAGGTTCATTGTACCTTTGTGTGACTCGGTAGAGGTCACTCAATTGTTTCTCATGCTTCCGACTGCTGGCGAACTGGCTCTTAAAAGAGTTGACCAGATCCGCAAATGATGTGATCGTTCCCTGAGGCAAACGCATAAACCAAGTTAGTGCGGGGCGCGCGAGGGTCGTGCCAAAGCTTTTGCACATGACAGCCTCGCGACTCTCCCTTGAAACAGATGCAGCCATTAGTTTTTGTTTATAGAGAGAGATATGGCCATCTGGATCGGTGGTGCCGTCGAATGTCGCCATGTTGGGGAGATGGAACCTCTTGGGGATCTCGACCCTTGCAATTTCTTCGATGAACGGGGATTCTTCGAATCCGCCGGACGCTTCTCTCTCGATTGGTTGCGGGACTCCTGGGAGCCTATTGAAACGATCGTCGATTGCCTTCATGTGTCGGTCGAGCATTTGCTGAAAAAGGGCCATGACATCTGGCGGATTGGCAACCTGTGTTTCATCGATTCGGGCCCCAACAGACCCGATCGGTGTAGGAAAGGTGACATGGTTAGTCGAGAATGGACTAGCGAAAGGAGTTCGAGACGTACCCTTAGTGTGTCCGGGACGTCGTATGCTGGGGGGCGTTGGCTCGATATTGTCCTTGTCGAGGCGCGTTTGGGCATCGTCGTGGACGGGCGCGTTCCGAGATCCTGAGGCCACTGATTGTACCTGTGACTTAAGAGACTCGTTCTCACGGGTTAGTTGCGCGATCTCGGCTTCGGATTGGGTTGACAAAGCGGCTAGGGCTTCGGTTTTTTGACGTTGCTGGGCTAGTTCCTCTTGAAGGGCGGCCATTTTTTGAGAGAGTTCTTGGAACTGGGTTGGAGTAGGATTTTCGATTGGGTTTTCTGTGGTTTGGGTTTCGTCTTCGAGATGTGGTTCTTGGTTATCAATAGGGGGATCAATAGCCATGGTTGGAAGATTCCGGAAAGGTGATCGGCAAGTCGCCCCACGGTGGGCGCCAAATTGTTTTGGGGCGAAAAGATCGGACGACCTAAATCGCCTTAGACGGGGTAACTAGTCGATCAGACGATGGGAAATAATCCAAACCAAGCAAATAATAGATAAACAAGAAATAAATATATAATAGCAAGATGATTTTATTAGATATCGTGTGAATCGGATTAGATCGCAATACAACTTATCGTAATAAAATCAGAGATCGAGTGGGACTCGATCGGTGACTTGTGAGTGGCGACCGGCAGGGGTCAGGCGTAGGTAGCCGTTTGGAGAGCTACATGGAGAGCGAGAGTGCTGTTCTGATGAGTTTGCTAAGTGAGAATGCGTGTGTCTTGCGTAGTTGTGAGTTCCCTGATCTTATCTTCTTCGTCGTTCCAAATATGGTAAGTCCCTTTACTCCTGTGGCCGTTGCACCGTTTTTATGTTTTTATCTTCAATACCGAGTGTAATGGCAAGGATTTCGCCGTTGAATTACTGGCAATTAAGGTGTTTGAACGTTGCAGATGTTGCATGATCTGAGCATTAAATGCATGGCGAGATCTCCGCGATCTTGTCGGATGACTCTTGACTGGAGAGGTTTTGTCGGGTGTCGCTCGACCAGAGAAGCCTTGTCGACTCTTCTGAACTCGTCTGCCAATCTCCCGATTTGCAGTGGGCTTGGGCTCGGTCCTCTCGATCTGTCTTCTGTGGAGAATCCAGGCCCAACACGACCCCTGTACTTGGTTGACGATCAGGAGAGAATCGTGTTTTGGGGCGAAAAGATCGGACGACCTAAATCGCCTTAGACGGGGTAACGAGTCGACCGGATAATAGAAAATAAATCCAAACCAAAAAAGACAATCAACAAGCAAAGAAAAGATATGAAATAGAGAGGAAATTGATAGATCTATTGATGATTGAATCAAGTCGAAGTACAACTTATCGTTAGAGAACAAATGATCGGATCCTGTCTGACAGGTGTTTCTGTGATACAACCGGTAACGATCGAGCAAGATTCCGAGGAGACTGTGCTAGAGCGGGTGTACTCATGAGTTCTTTTCAAAGTAATCCAATGGATACTGGATGCAGATGTGTCCCCTCTTCCTTGCCTCGTCGTGATCTATATATGGTAATTGTCATCTTGTGTCCGTTATTCATCTTTTTGCAATATCTCCTATTAATTCCGGGCGAGATCTTCGGAATTTGCCCTTGATTGCTAGCATAATCTTCATGTTTAATGCCATAGCCATTGCCATCGATCGAGCATTTAATGCCCTGGGCGAGATCTTCGGGACTGGTCGGATCCTTCATGTCTGTGGAGCATCCGACGTTTCCTTTCGGTCTCTCTTGGCCTTCGACCTTGCTCGGATTCTGGCCCAATCCGTTGTTTTCGATCCTTCTGGAGAATGTTGGGCCCAACAATAGCCCCAAGTTGTTTTGGGCTCAAGGCAGCTGCGAGATGGAGTCCAAACAACTTCCCTTCACACGATCTCCACCTTCCGATCTTTGGCGCGACATGCGAGGGCTACGTGGCGATAATCCCGTGGCACGATGGGACATTTCTGCAACCTGCCGACTCCCTCCATAAATTCGAATCAGCCTTCTGACGATTTGGCTTCATCTTCTTCCTTTGTTTCTTCATCTGGTAGGTTTCTCTAGGTCTCAAAAAATTGCTTTTCGATTTCCCCCTCTTTCTGTTTTGGAAATGATTTCCAACGAGTCTTATGAATCGTTTGCTACTCGCTCGAACTCGAGCAAGAACGAGGTCCCCCCCTTTTCCTTCTGAAGGAGGCAGACACTCTGACGGGGACTTTGTAAGAGGCGGAGTTGGAGCAGATCCTCCAAGTCGGAGGCTTTCCTCCTGAGACGGTCGCGAGGCTGCTGCATCCGGACGAGAGGGCCGACGCTCGCTATGAGGGATGGGTTTGTTTTTATGCTTACCCGTTTAGGATTGGCCACAAGTTTCCGTTTTCTCCCCTCGTTAGGGATTTTTTAGCGACCCTGGCGCTTGCGCCGTGTCAGGTTATTCCACAGGCGTGGCGGATCCTTAGGGTTTTAGACTTGTTGAATGTCCAGTCCGGGGCCGGTTTTAACTTCGACGCCCTGTGATACAACTACTCCCTAGGGTCGAAGACTTCTTCTCGCGTCCAGTTGCGTATTCGTCCGGGTCGGAAGCCCTTGGTGTTTAATTTAGATGTAAATGACTGTGGATGGGGGTCGAAGTTCTTCTTCGTCGAGCGTTCGTCTCTAGAGAAGGGGGGTGACTGTTCATTTTTGCTGTCGGAGTGGCGAGTTGAGAGTATGTATTCGACCTCTCTTTGCCTGTTATGTGTTTTAACTCCTTATTTAACTCTTCTTTTTTGTAGTCCCTGAGGCTGAAGAGTTGGAGGTAGATACTCAGTCAGAGGGCCTGTCGAAGATCATCCTTAGTATCCCTACGTCGGAGCGGAAGTTTATGAACGTCAACTTGTTGTCGACTTCCCCCACCACTCAGGACGTCATGTCGAATGTTTCGTCTTCTCGGGTCAAGTGTGAGTTTTTCGTTCGCCTTGTGTATTTCTTTTTCTTTCGTATGCTCGTGTTTTATGTTTTGTCTTGTCGTGTCAGCATCTCCGGTTGGTTCGTTTGAAGGAAGTGTCCGGGAAAGGGCTTATAGAGCAAAGGCTGGCGGCTAGGGCCTTGTCGATTAAATCGACGCCGGCAGAGTCGTCGCTCCCGGCCAAAGTTGGCTCGAAAAGGAAGGAAAGGGCCTCTTCTGGCGATGTGAAGGTGGTGAACACTCCAAAGAAAAAGGGGACGACTGCTCGTGGAGTCGAGAAGATTGACGCGGTCGGTAAATCGATTGCCGATCTCTTTCATGCTCAGGACCCGACTATGAAGTCTGAAGTTGACGACGTCTCTCCTTTGGACTATATTGGTGAAGCGGGGTGCTCTGTGTGGAAGGTAAGTCATCTTGACTATCTCAAGTTTGTTTGTTTTCTTTCTCGTAGTCGGGTGAAACCTTGATTGGTGTTGTCTTTTTCCAGACTCTTCAGTATCTCTTGGGGGCGTATTCTAGTGTCAAAGAAATGGTTGCTAAGGCCGAGGATAGGGCTGCTAGGTCAGAGTCCGACCTGGCATCTTTGAAGACCAAGTTGGAGGGAGCTAAGAGCCGTTGTAGGGACGTCGAGCACCGCTTTGCCAGGGAGTTGAAGAATTGCCAAGATGACTTGGACGTTTGTCGGAAGGAGCTTAGCGAGAGTCAGTCGGGTGTCGAGGAGAAGGTGAAGCAGGCTAGGATCGAGGATGGTGGGATTGCGGGTGACGTAGGCACTTTTTATGCGTTGAAGTCGCGTATTGAGATGATCGAGGAGTTCGAAGAGGACAAGCAGGGTACCTGGGATTTGAAGGCGGAGAAGGAGACCATGGATTCCCTGTGTCCGAAGGGGAATCCAGGTTTGGAGCTTTTCCGTCTGGCCGGCGTCGGAGAGGAATCCTTGGACGGAAGCGCCGGTGAGGACGAGGCCTACCTTGGTGACAGCGTGCGGATTGAGCTCCAACCTTCTCCCGACATGGCCCCTGCCGAAGGTGATGTTGCAAACCGTAACCCTTGACTGTTTTTCGTATTTGACTTGTGGTCCCACATGTGTGTAGGTAGGATGTTTTCTATTTTGGCGACCCGTCCATCATCGCGGGTCGCAGAATGTGTTTTGTGGATGATTTGAAGTCCTACATGTGTGTAGGCGAACAATGTATTTTGGCGACCCGTCCACCATCGCGGGTCGCATATTTGTAAAAAAATGCTTAGGCTTATATTTAATGCAATCTGTTTTACAAAGGATTGTACATTTGTGTGTTTGTACGCTTCGTCAGACTTTTTTAGAGAAGTTTGTTGCTGACGCTTTTGATTTGTATGTCGGGTTTGCCCGTGTGCTCCGTCGAGTAGGGATTGTCGTATGTATGTGAAGAAGGAGGCCTGCAAATGTATGTGTTTATATTTAGTCATGACTTTAAGCTGAGGAGGAAAAGCAATATGTTTCGATCGCGTAAATGTAATAAGGTGTCTTAACCTTATGTATTGTGTAAGGCAGACGGTGTGCCGACGTGCCTGTGTTGTTCATCTCCCCGTGTTCCGATTGATCGTGTAAATGTAGTGTAAGCGCTTTTGTTTGTGACTGGATCCAGTGTGTATGTTGATGTCGTCCTGTACTTAGGTTTGCAAGGAAAATGTCCTTACTAGATGTAAATGCTCAGTTTCAGGAAATAGAGTTATGCTTGTGACAACAAGTAATGTACGATAGGTGAAAGGACGTTTAGCGCCTTACCTTAATAGCTTAGAAGTGGTATAACTTTAGGTGTGTTGCGTTCCAACTTCTCGGGATTAGTCGTCCGTCTTTGTTTTCCAATTGATATGCTCCTTGTCCGACTACTTCTTTGATTAGGTAAGGTCCTTCCCACTGAGGTGCGAGCTTTCCGTCAGTCGGATTCTTGGTGTTCTGGAATGTCTTCCTAAGGACCCAATCTCCAACTTTAAAGACCTTGGCTCGGACGTTCTTGTTGTAGCTTCTTGCGACCTGTTGCTGGAACTTGACCATTCTAATCCTGGCTTTTTCTTTAGTCTCATCCACTGTGTCCAAGTTGTGTGCTAGTTCGACGTCGTTCTGTTCGTTCGTCTGAAGGCTGTAACGAGATGTTGGAACCAATAGCTCGGCGGCGATGACTGCTTCACTTTCGTAGATGACTGAGAATGGTGATTGTCCGGTCGCGTTCTTTGGAGTGGTCTTGTCGGACCAGAGAATGAACGGGAGCTCGTCTGCCCATTTTCCTTTAGCCCTTGTGAGGCGTTTCTTGAGGTTGTTGATGATGATTTTGTTGCTAGACTTGGCTTGTCCGTTAGATTGTGAATACCGAGGGGTGGAGGTGACCAATTTGATGTTCCATTGGTCGTAAAAGGCTCGAGTCTTATGACTGATGAATTGGGAGCCATTGTCGCACACGATTTCTGATGGGACGCCAAATCTGCACAAGATATTGCATTTAATGAATGAAATGACGTGTTGATCTTTTACCTCTCGGTAGGCTTCAACTTCGATCCATTTAGAAAAGTAGTCCGTCATGGCAAGGAAGAAGACTCGTTGACCCGACGCAGGTGGGAGTTTTCCGACGATGTCCATCCCCCATCTCATGAAGGGCCACGGCGCTAGAGTCGGATATAGTAGTTCCGAGGGTTGGTGAGGAACGGGTGCGTATCGTTGGCAGGCATTGCACTTCTTGGTGTACTCCATTGCGTCTCTATTCATCGTGGGACAGTAGTATCCGTTTCGCAAGGCTTTTCCCGAGAGGCTTCGCCCGTCGGTGTGGTTCCCACATTCTCCTTCATGTAACGATTGTAAGATACGTCCGACTTCTGGAGTCTTGAGGCATCGTAGGAGTATCCTTGTGACAGATCTTTTGTACAATATCGAAAGAAAGTGCTTGCACCTTTAGCCTTTTTGCCTCCCTTTTGTCATTGGGTAGGACATCGTCTTTTAGCCATTTGATGTAAGGTAACGTCCAGTCATCATGATTGCTGACAATGTCTTCTTCCGGCCGATCGCCTATCTCCATCGCAACAAGTTCCTCCAATGGTGCGACCGACTCCTTAGATGTTTTTGGAACAGCTGGTGTCATGACGTGTGCCAGTGGGATATTTGGAAATTCCTTTGGGTCCAAGACGGACCCTAGATTGGCTAGTGCGTCAGCTTGAGAGTTGAGATCCCTGGGCACCTACCTGATGTCGAATGTTTGGAATTGGTCGATCGGCTTCTTGGCCACGTCCAGATAAGCTATCATTCTATCGTCCTTTGCGTTGTACGACCCTTGTATTTGATTTACGACTAGGAGGGAGTCGCAAATGACTTCGATCTCTCGGACCCCTAGGTCGCGTGCCAAGATGAGCCCGAAAATGAGTGCTTCGTATTCAGCTTTGTTGTTGGTCGCGTCCCAATTGCATCTTACGGCCTGGGCTATCTTGTCCCCTTGTGGCAATTTCAGCACGACCCCTAGCCCTGATCCTCTAGCGTTCGATGCACCATCGGTGTGGAGCTCCCATTTACCCGTTTCCTCTATTGCGAGTAACTGTGTCCTTTCTTTGGTGGCTTCTTGTTCTAGGGTCGGGCTGAAGTCTGCCACAAAGTCAGCCAGGGCTTGCGACTTGATCGTTGTTCTGGGCTCGTATTCGATGTCATAGCCGCTGAGATGTATGGCCCACTTGGCCATCCATCCTGTGAACTCAGGCTTTCTCATGATTGCTCTCATGGGATGATTAGTGCGGACAATTATAGTATGAGAATCGAAATATGGTTTGAGTTTATTCGACGCCATTACCAGTGATAGTACGAGTTTTTCTAACGATGAGTACCTTGTTTCTGCTGATAGTAACATTCGACTGACATAGTAGATTGGCGATTGCTTGCCATCTTCTTCTCTGACCAGTACTGCACTCACGGCGGACTCCGATACTGCTAGGTACAACAATAATGGCTCGTCGTCTTTGGGTTTGGTTAGCAACATGGGACTGGCAAGGTATTTCTTTAGGTCCTGAAAGGAACTTCGTGTTCTTCCGTCCATTGGAAAGATTTATTTTTCTAGAGAGCGTCGTGAAAGGGTTTACATTTGTCGGATGACTTCGAGATGAATCTGTTCAGAGCTGCTATCCGACCTATCAACTTTTGCACGTCCTTGACGCATCGAGGGGATCGGAGATTGATGAGGGCCTTGACCTGTTCTGGGCTGGCTTCTACTCCTCTTTGTGTCACCATGTATCCCAAAAATTTCCCTGAAGAGACTCCGAAAGAACATTTAGTGGGATTTAATTTCATGTTATAGCGTTTAAGTACCTCGAATGCTTCCCTCAGGTGTTCAATGTGGTCTTTATTTTGCTTCGATTTGACTAACATGTCGTCGATGTAGACCTCCATGGTGTCCCCAATCTGATCTTTGAACATCTTGTTGACCAGTCGTTGGTAAGTAGCCCCTGCATTTTTTAGTCTGAAGGGCATTACTTTGTAACAATAGATACCTTGGCTTATGATGAATGCCATTTTCTCTTGGTCTTCTGGTTCCATGAGGATTTGATTATATCCACTGAACGCGTCCATGAAGGTTAACATTTCGTGTCCTGTCGTCGCGTCGACCACGACGTCGATGTGAGGGAGTGGGATTGAATCTTTAGGTCAGGCTTTGTTGAGGTCGGTGAAGTCGATGCAGACTCTCAATTTTCCATATTTCTTTTGGACTACGACCACGTTGGCTAGCCACTCGGGATACTTGACTTCCCTTATTTTTCCTGTTTCCAACAAGCTCTTGACTTCGTCGTCAACAATCTTGTTTCGCTCTGGGGCGAATTTCCTGTGCTTTTGCTTTACAGGGGGGTGAGATGGATCTACGTTCAATTTATGGGTAATAATGTTTGGAGATATACCGACCATGTCTTCATGTGACCATGCAAAACAATTAGTATTGGATCTGAGAAAATCAAGAATTTGTTGTCTGGTCGAGTCGTCTAGGTCCGACCCGACCCTTACCGTTTGGTTTGGCTTTGAAGGATCTAGTACGATCTCATCAAGTTTTTCCATTTCGGGTTCGACGTATCGATTAGGTCCTTCGCCGATCTGTGATTGCTATGCGACCTTATGCTTGACAACGCTTCTCATGGAGTCGACGTAACATTCCCTAGCCGCCCTCTGGTCTCCCTTGATTTCTTGGACTCCCCACTTGGTAGGGAACTTGATAATTTGATGGTACGTCGAAGGTACTCCCTTCATAGCATGTATCCATGGCCTGCAAAGAATGCAATTATAGGGAGATGGGCAGTCTAGGACTAGAAATTTCACCTGTTGATTGACTACTCCGGCGTACATTGCGAGAACGATTTCGCCGATAGTGTGTTTAACTTCACCATTGAATCCGACTAGTGGAGTTGATTTCTTGATCAGGTCATCTTCACCCAGACCCATCCCTTTGAGGGCGTCGAAGGTCAAGAGATTGGTCGAACTTCATGTATCGATTAGTACTCTACGTATCAAACAGTTCCCGATAGATAAAGAGATTACCAGACCGTCTTGATGGTTTTCCGACCCATCGACATCGGACTCGTCGAACGTGACTGTCGAGAGGTCGGAGACCATGGTTTGTCTGAACTCCGGCGTTTCGGGTTTATTGCCTTTGCTTTCTTTTGCATGTCGTTTGGCTGCGGAGTATGTGTTCCCACATACGTTCGATCCCCTTGAAATGGTATTGACAATTTTTGTATGGAGAGGAGATGGGGTTTATCTTGTTTTACCTGATCTCGTCGCTCCATGGTTGTCTTGGCTCGTTCTGAGATTACGTCCCGCAAGTGCCCCTACGCGAGTAACCTAGCGACCTCTTTACCCAAGGCGATGAACTCATCCGTCGAGCGACCGTGGTCATTGTGGAATTCGCACCATCTGCTCATGTCCTTTTTGACGTCTGGTCGGTAGCTCTTTTGGGGCCATCTTACCTCTTTTCCATATTTGTCAAAACTCTTGACGAGCTTCGACACAGAAACACTGAAGTTGTAAGTTAGACCCTAGGGGGCAATGTTGGACCATCTCTCCAGTCTTAGGACCTGTCTTGGAAAGAGTTTACCTGATTTTGTTCATTTCGATTACGAGGGTAGGGGTGATGACGTATGTCTCGACGGTTGTCGGAGGAGGATTTGCGATCGGATTGATCAGGTTCGTGGGATGCTTTTTTGTGATTCACGATCTTCTTCCAAACGTACCTCGGCCATGGCTTTGGCTTGGACATCCTTGAAACTTCTACACGGGTACTTGGTGATCTCGTTGTAAAGATTGTTGTCCTTGATCAGACCTTGTTGGAAGGCTTTGATGGAGGTGGTGACGTCGCAATGGAGGATCACGACTTTCTCCTTATTGTACTTGTTTAGATAATTTCGGAGAGGTTCATTATACCTTTGGGTGATTCGATAGAGGTCCCTCGATTGCCTTTCGAGCCTCCGACTGCTGGCGAATTGGATTTTGAAGGAATTGACCAGATCCGCGAATGAGGCGATCATTCTCTGAGGTAAACGCATAAACCAAGTCAGTGCGGGACCCGCGAGGGTCGTGCCAAAGCTTTTGCACATGACAGCCTCGCGGCTCTCCCTTGGAATAGATGCAGTCATTAATTTTTGTTTATAGAGAGAAATGTGATCATCTAGATCGTTGGTGCCGTCGAATGTCGCCATGCTGGGAAGGTGGAACGTCTTTGGGATTTCGACTCTGGCGATGTCTCCGATAAATGGAGATTCCTCGAATCCGCCTGACGCTTCTTTCTCGATCGGCTATGGAACTCCAGGAATTCTAGCGATGCGATCATCAAGTGCCTTCATGTGCTGACTGAGCATTTGCTGGACGAGGGTCATGATGTCGGGGGGATTGGTAGCATGTGGATCGTCGATTCGAGTCTCTGCTGACCCGATCGGTGTGGAGAAAGTAATATTGTTAGTTAAAAATGGATTGACCAGAGGAGTTCGAGATGTACCCTCAGCATGTCCGAGATGCTGTACGCTTGGAAGGGTCAGTTCGACGCTATTCATGTCAAGACGCGTCTGGATGTTGCTGTGGGCGGGCATCCGCCTGAATCCGGAAGCCATTGATTGTACCTGCGACTTAAGAGACTCATTTTCACGGGTTAGTTGTATAATTTCAGCCTCGGATTGGGTGGATAGAGCAGCCAAGGCTTTGGTCTTTTGGCGTTGTTGGGCAAGTTCCTCTTGTAGGGCAGTCATTTTTTGGGCAAGCTCTTGGAATTGGGTTGGGGTAGGATTTTCGGTTGTGTTTCCTTGAGCTTGGGTGTTGTCTTCGAGGCGTGGCTCCTCGGTACCGGTAGGTGGGTTGATAGTCATGGTTGGAAGGTTCCGAGATGGTGATCGGCAAGTTGCCCCACGGTGGGCGCCAAATTGTTTTGGGGAGAAAAGATCGGACAACCTCAATCGCCTTAGACGGGGTAATGAGTCGACCGAATAATAGAAAATCAATCCAAACCAAAACAGACAATCAACAAGCAAAGAAAAGATACGAAATAGTGAGGAAATTGATAGAACTATAGATGATTGAATCAGGTCGAAGTACAACTTATCCTTAGAGAACAAAGGATCGGATCCTGTCTGACAGGTGTTTCTGTGATACAACCGGTAATGATCGAGCAAGATTCCGAGGAGATTGCGCTAGAGCGGGTGTACTCATGAGTTCTTTTCAAAGTAATCCAATGGATACTGGATGTAGATGTGTCCCCTCTTCCTTGCCTCGTCGTGATCTATATATGGTAATTGTCATCTTGTGTCCGTTATTCATCTTTTTGCAATATCTCCTATTAATTCCGGGCGAGATCTTCGGGATTTGCCTTTGATTGCTAGCATAATCTTTGTGTTTAATGCCATAGCCGTTGCCATCGATCGAGCATTTAATGCCCTGGGCGAGATCTTCGGGACTGGTCGGATCCTTCGCGTCTGTAGAGCATCCGACGTTTCCTTCCGGTCTCGCTTGGCCTTCGGCCTTGCTTGGATTCCGGCCCAATCCGTTGGTTTCGATCATTCTGGAGAATGTTGGGCCCAACAAATCGCATGTCACTTCGATGTTCTAGATTGCGAGGTCTTGTGCGAGTGTTAGCCCAAATATGTGTAAGGCCCACAGCCTTAGAGACGCTGTCCCCATGCTAACTAAGAACTTCCCAAGAGGTCACCCATCCCAGGATTACTCCTGCCCTAGCACGCTTAACTTCCTAGTTCTTTGTTATCACTTGAACCTAGGAAAAAAGGAAGAGCTCTTGTTGACATAGGTAGCACTCTAATCCTTATAAATGATTACAAATCTGGGGTATTACAATCACCCCCCACTTAAACCCTTGATGACCTCGTCAAGGCCAGTCAAGTCCCAAAGACCACCCTCAGGGTCGAGCGACTGCAATCTAGGACAAGCCCACTCGTAACCCAGAGTCATCTCTGATACCATTTGTAAGGCCCACAGCCTTAGAGATGTTGTCCCCATGGCAACCGGGACTTCCCAAGAGGTCACTCATCCCAGGATTACTCCCGCCCTAGCACGCTTAACTTCCTAGTTCTTTGTCCTCACTTGAACCAGAAAAAGGAAGAACTCTTGTTGATATGGGTAGCACTCTAATCCTTATAAATGATTACAAGTCAGGGGTATTACAATATGAGTGCTTCATACTCTGCTTCGTTGTTGGTTGTGTTCCACTCACACCTCACAGCTTGGGCTATATGGTCCCCTTGTGGCGATTTCAGTACGACATCTAGCCCGACTCATCTTACGTTTGATGCTCCATCCGTACGGAGCTGCCATATGCCCTTGTCTTCTTTAGTCGTCAGTTGCTCGACTTCCTTCGTGGCCTCGTGTTCTAGTGTAGGACTGAGATCAACCACAAAGTCAGCGAGAGCTTGAGACTTGATCATTGTTCTTTGCTCATATTCGATGTCGAATCCACTCAGGTGTATTGCCCATTTTGTCATTCATCCAGTAAACTCCGGTTTCCTCATGATAGCTTTCATGGGATGGTTAGTTCTTACAATAATAGCATGTGATTCGAAGTAAGGTCTGAGTTTCTTTGAGGCCATTACCAGAGCTAGGACTAGTTTTTCAAGCGATGTATACCTTGTTTTAGCGGGGAGTAAGGAGCGACTTACATAGTAGACTAGGGATTGCTTTCCGTCTTCTTCTCTTGTCAGGACTGCACTGATCGCCGATTCTGACACAACCAAGTATAATGGTAGTGGCTCATCGCCTTTTGGTTTGGCTAGTAAGAGTGGACTTGCCAGGTATTCCTTTAGATCTTGGAAGGCTTGCTCGTGTGCTGCCGTCCACTCGAATGACTTGTTCTTTTTTAAGGCCTCATAGAAGAGTTTGCATTTGTCTGAGGACTTTGATATGAATATGTTTAATTCCGCTATCCGTCCTGTCTGTTATTGGACGTCTTTGACGCATCGAGGGGACCTTAGGTTGACGATGGCTTTGATCTGGTCCGGACTGGCTTCTATTCCCCTTTACGTCACCATGTATCCCAAGAATTTGCCAGGAGACACTCCAAAAGAACATTTAGTTGGATTCAACTTCATGTTATACCTTTTTAGCACTTCGAAGGCTTCCTTTAGGTGTTCGATGTGATCTTTTTCCGCCTTCGACTTAACCAACATATCATCGATGTAGACTTCTATGGTGTCTCCTATTTGGTCCTTGAACATCTTGTTTACGAGTCTTTGGTATGTGGCCCCGACGTTTTTTAGTCCGAAAGGCATAACTTTGTAGCAATACATACATTGGATGATTATGAGAGCCGTTTTTTCTTGATCATCTAGGTCCATTAAGATCTGGTTGTACCCGCTGAACGCGTCCATGAATATGAGCATTTTGTGTCCTGCGGTCGCTTCGACCATTGCGTCGATGTGTAGTAGTGGAAATGAGTCTTTGGGATAGGCTTTGTTCAAATATGTGAAGTCGATGCAGACTCTCCACTTTCCATTCTTCTTTTGGACCACGATGACGTTGGCTAACCAGTTGGGGTATTTGACTTCCCTGATTTTTACCTGTTTCGAGTAGATTTCGGACTTCATTATCTATGATTTTGTCCTGCTCTGGTGCAAATTTTCTCCTTTTTTGCTTGACCGGAGGATAGGTCGGATCTACATTCAATTTATGAGTAATGATATCGGGGGAAATCCCCACCATATCTTCAAGTGACCAGGCAAAGCAATCAGAGTTAGATCGTAAAAATGCTACTAGATCAGCCGTAGTCGAATCGTTTAAATCCGATCAGACTCTTATCGTGTGTTTTTGCTTTGAAGGGTCCAACGCGATTTAATCTAGTTGTTCCATTTCTGGCTCGATGTATCATTTGGTCCTTTCGCCGCATTGTAGGTGCTACGCCGAAGGTCGTTCTACTGCCCCCTTCATTGAAATGACATCGCATTCCTTGGCAGCCCGCTGGTCGCCTTTTATTTCTTGTACCTCCCACTTGGTTGATAATTTTATAGTTTGATGGTATGTGGAGGGTACAACTTTCATAGCGTGGATCCAGGGCCTGCCAAGGATTGCGTTGTATGGGGACGGGCAGTCGAGTATCAAGAACTTTACATGTTGGTTGACTCCACCGGCATATGTCATTAGCACTATTTCACCAAGGGTATGTTTGACTTCTCCACTGAATCCGACTAGCGGAGTGGATTTTTGGGTCAGATCGTCCTCGCTTAAACCCATACCCTTCAAGGCGTCTAGTGTCAACAAGTTCGTGGAGCTACCTGTATCGATTAATACTCCGCGGATAAGACAATTACCGATCGATAAAAAGATTACCAGACTATCGTGATGATCGCCCAAATCCTCGGCTTCAGAGTCGTCGAAGGTGATGGCGGGCGTGTCAGCGGCCTGTGGTCGCCTTGTCTTTGATCGGATTGGTCTATCACCTTTGCTTTCTCTAACGTAGTTCTTGGCGGCCGAGTATATGTTTTCACACACGTCTGACCCTCCTGAAATGGTGTTAATGATCTTAGTATGAACTGAGGAGGATGGTTTATCAGTTGTTACCTGGTCCCTTCGATCTAGGGTCGCCTTTGCTTTGTCGGATATGATGTCGTGCAATAGCCTCTGTGTGAGGAGTCTTGCGACTTATTTACGGAGGGCTTTGCATTCTTATGTGGAGTGACCATGATCTCCAATGAACTCGCACCATCGGCTCATGTCCTTCTTGGCATCTGGTTTGTCACTCTTCCGAGGCCACCTTACTTCTTTTCCATACCTATCGAAACGTTTGACAAGTTCTAACACAAAGATGTTGAAGTTGTAAGACTGGACCTTCGGGGGGAGAGCTGGGTTGTTCTTCCAGTCTTGGTTCCTGTCATCAGAATCACTTACCTGACTTGGTTCACTTCGTCCCTTGGGATAGGGTTGGTGTCGCATGTCATATCGATTGTCTGAAGATGACTTTCGGTCGACTCGATCCGGACTTTTGTCTGCTTGTGTGGTTCCTTCGTCTTCTTCTAACATGACTTGAGTCATGGTCTTGGCTTGCACGTCTTCGAAGCTTCGGCACGGGATCGCGACCTTCCTTTTTATTGTACCTGTTGAGATAGTCTCTAAGAGGTTCACCATACCTTTGTACGATTCTGTATAGGTCGCTTGATTGCTTTTACAGTCTTCGACTGCTGGCGAACTGGATCTTGAGTGAATTGACCAGGTCGGAAAATGAAGCGATGGAACCTTGTGGCAGATGCATATTCCATGTTAGCGCGGGTCCTACGAGGGTCGTGCCAAAACTTTTGCACATGACCGCTTCGTTGTTCCGTCTTGGCATATAAATAGTCATTAGTTTGTGCTTATAGATGGAAATGTGATCGTCGGGGTCCTCGGTCCAATCATAGTTGGGGATCTTGACATGTGCAATCGCCTCTACGAAAGACGAGTCTTCGTATCCATTGATTGCTTCCTTCTCGATTGGTTGTGGGACTCCTGGAATTTGAGCGATGCGGTCGTCCAAGGCCTTCATATGCTCGGTGATAGCTTGCTTTATGAGGGATTGGAGATCCATCGGCATGGTGACCTATGGAGGGACTACTCGAGCCTCTGCGGGCTTGGTCGTGGAAATTGGAGCATTAGTCGTGAGAATATTGATTGGATGGGTTTGAAACATACCAATAGGTTGGGTGACGTTTTGAGTAGTTCCTGCTATAGGTGTCGAAACTGCTCCATCCATGTTGAGACATGTCGAGAGGCCCTCTGTGTTGACCACGTGTCTCGATCCTCCTGGGGCCGAAGCGACTGAATTCACCTGCGATTTCAAAAGTTCATTTTCATGGGTTAGTCGCGCAATTTCAACTTCAGATTGAGCACTTAAGGTTTCGGTTTTTGAGCGCTGTTGGGCCAACTCTTCTTGAAGGATGCTCATGCTCTTCGCTAGTTCTTGGATTTGAATATCCAAGACTAGTTGGTTGGTGAGGTCTTCGGCCTGGCTTGCGACCATGGTGGTAGTTTAAACTTGGTCTTCAGTGAGGACCATGGGGTCTCCGGAATTGGCCATGATCGGATGAAGATTGGATCGTTGATTGGCTAGATGCCCCATGGTGGGCGCCAAATTGTTTTGGGGCGAAAAGATCGAGTCGACCTAAATCCCCTTAAGAAGGGCAACTAGACAATAATGAGATCAAATTTATCTAAATAATTCGAATCAACTTAATAACGGAATGAATGAGATTAATCGAATATAAATCGAGCTTATCTCCCAGGGATAAGAGAGTAATCTAATACAAAAATTTGGCCGAGTGTCGCTTCAATACTTGAATAAAGAACTTAACTCAAGAACAATTTGCAATAATGAGTGAAAAAATAGTGGATTGTAGCTTGTATTTAGTAGGAATGGTAATGTGTCCTACAAAGTTAATCGAGCCTCATATTTATGCTAATTTCATATCTAAACTAATCTAGCCGTTTTCCCGAAATTCGCGAAAGTCGTCGAGCTGTCCACCGGTCTTTCGATATTCCCTCCAACGTCTCCCAACGTTCTTTTCCTCTTCGCAGCTCTTCTAGAAGATAGTATAGCCTGCTTGTTGCTTATTTGGGCCGGCCTGATGGGCTAAATAAATCACGGCCCAATAGAGCATATGTTGCTGAACAAAGTATATAGGCAAATTGCAATATGTAGTCACAAATATTTGTCAAGAGTAGTGTCAAAGATGGGGTTCAAGTTTGATTCAATGCCACAAAGCCATGTAGTTCGCAGTAAAAAAACATAAGAGACGCAAAAAGAAAAGATAAACCAACACACCTGTTGTCCAAACAAGACCAAAAAGACACAATCATTACAATACAAAACGAAAGAGTTACGAATGATAGTCTAGATATTATCTAGAAATAGCAAAAGAAGTGTAAGTGTGTCAGCAGTAAGCCAGTAACCATAGAAATAGCAGCCCATCATTAATTAGTATAGAGGGGAAGATAAAGAGATACTTCATAATAATAAATGGCATAGTCCAAGAGTACTAAATTTAAGAGAAAATTGGGCGCGAAGGGTCCTTTAAGGGAAAAAATAGCAAGTTTAGGCCCATTTTTTTCCAAAATTGTAAGTATGACCCTCTATTACTACACATATGGCCCAAAGGGGGTAGAAGTGTTTTTTTAGGGTTTAAGGTTTAGGGTGTAGGGTTTAAGGTGTAGGGTTTAGGGGTTTTTAAAGGCTTAGGTGGTCAATGAGCTAATTTATTTAATTAGGAGTCCAAACTTGCTATTTGACCCCCCTTAAGCGGTCAAAAATCCTAAGGATCGTAAATTTAATGTGTCGTTGATTTATATTAATTTTTGGCAATTCTTTCATCTCCCAACTCGATACAGAAGAAGAGGACAACCTTTGCAAGAAATATGAACACTAAGGACGAGATTGAATTAAAGTAGTCACATTAAAACTAAGATCAAAGTACACTTCATAGTAAATCTTAAAATTAATAAGCTTCAGAGGACATAAGCTAGGATGTTCAAAATCATAACTGCTAAATAATTAACAAGAAATGGGGTAAAATTAAACAATACCTAAATACCTCATCTCAATTCCCATCTCACAAACAAGAGATAGGCAATTGATGTTGGTGGTAGTCTCTTGTGAGACTTGGAATGTGGACATCCCACATCGGTGGTGTGGAGCAAGTTTGAGCTATATTTATATAGCTAGCCCTTTTGTTAGTTAATTTCGGTCTCCCGTCAACTGCTTTTAACCGCCAAAACTAACTCAGTTGTTAGTTGTATTTCGTTGCTATAAATAGGCAACAAATTCTTCATTTTCGTAGAGAGAATGACTTCAGATTTGCTATCTGATTAGTTCAGGGCTTTGTTGTATCCTTAGAGTGAATTTGCCTGAAACCCAAATAGCAACTAGAATTGGGGGCATATATCACTTAAAAGAAAGTAATCCACGCCTCAAAGCCAAACAAATTGTCCTAACAATTCTTACGTGATATTTACCATGGCGGCCAGATCACAAACAGCGACACTGACCCTGATGCACCAGGACTTCTTCAAGTTAGACAGATTCGATGGGACTAATTACAACCGTTGGAAGGATCAATAGATGTTCCTTCTCACTGCCTTGAAGATCTCTTACATCCTGGATGATGACTTGTCTGCCTTAGAAGATCCAACAAATGATGACTCAAAGGAAGCTAAGGAGCAGAGGAGGAAACGAGAGGTTGACAAAGTGTTGTACAGAGGGCACATACTAAACCGCCTCTCTGATCGTGTATACAATTTGTTCATTGGAACGAAGTCCCCTAAGTAGATATGGAAGACCCTGGAGACGAGATACACCAATGAGAAGCAAGGGACATATAAGTTTCTAATTATAAAATACTTTGAATTTTTTATGGTTGATGACAAATCTGTGATGGACCAAGTGAATGATCTCCAAATCCTTGTTAACCGACTGAAAGAGTTGAAGGTTGATATCTCTGAGTCGTTACAAGTGGGGGTAGTTATTGCAAAGTTACCCGCCACATGGAATGATTACAGAAAGAAACTACTCCACACCACTGAAGAATTGCCTATGGAACAAATTCAAAAACACTTGCGTATTAAAGAGGAAACTCGCAATAAGTACAAAAAGCAAGTGAATGATCATACTAATTCTAAGACTAACAATGTTGTTGGAGAGACTTCTAACTAGAATGCAGGAAACAAGAAAAGGAAGAAGCCTTATGATGCAAATCAGAACAACAACAACAACAACAACAACAACAACAACAACTATAAGAAGGATGAAAGGCCGGAGTGTCATTTCTGCAACAAACCTGGACACTTCAAGAGGGATTGCTGAAACTGGAAGAAAAAGCAACAAGAATTGGCAAACAAGAATACCAATATGGTAGACAAAGATACCACATAAATCGTAGCTATGATTTCTAATCTACATATTGGCATGATTACCGAACTCAACATGGCTGCAATTGGGAAAACAAAGGACTGGTGGTTTGACTCAGGCACCGCTGTTCATATCTGTAATGACTTGTCTCAATTCAAGGATTATGAAACCTCTGAGAAAGATGATGGAGTTCTGATGGGTAATTACAATGTCGCCAAGGTGCTTGGAAAAGGGAGTGTTGAAGTGCAATTTACTTCTGGAAAGAAAATGACTTTAGTCAATGTCCTACACGTCCCTGATATTAGAAAGAATCTAGAATCTGCTAATCTTCTTTGTGAAAGCGGTATAAAAGCCATCTTAGAGTCTGATAAGTTGATCTTAATTAAGGGTGGTGTATTAATAGGTAAGGGATATTCATGTGATGGTATGTTCAAATTAAGTATTAATAATAAGGGTAACGATTGAGTTTATATTGTTGACTCTTCTCCTTATTTATGGCATATGCGACTTGCTCATGTGAATTCTAGATCCTTGAAATTTATGTCTAAGCATGGAATGATTAAATGTGATAGTCATGTTTTTGATAAGCATTGTGAAATATGTGTTCAAGCAAAAATGACTAGAAAACCTTTTCCTGCTATTGAAAAGACAAATGAAATACTTGATCTTGTGCATTCTAATATTTGTGAATTTAATGGTGTATTAACCCGAGGAAGGAATAGATATTTCATTACTTTCAGTGATGATAAGTCTAGATTTACTTATGTATATTTGATGAAACAAAAGGATGAAGCATTTGCTAAGTTTAAAGGTTTTAAGCATTGCTATTAAAAATTAGAAAGATAAGAAGATCAAAATCTTGAGAAGTGATGGAGGGGGTGAATACTTCTCAAATGAGTTTTCTGATTTTTGTGAATAGCATGGTATTGTTCATAAAAGAACAGCCCCATACACCCTACAACAGAATGGCTTGGCCGAAAGAGAAAATAGAACGCTCAGTGATATGGTAAATGCCATGTTGATAAATGCAAAGTTACCAATAAATTTATGGTGTGAAGCTCTGTTGATAACATGACATTTGTACAACAGAATACCTTCGAAGAAGACAAAGGTGTCTCCATTAGAAATTTGGAATGGATACAACCTAATATAAACTATTTGAAAGTTTGGGGTTGTATAGCATATTACAGAGTTCCAAATCCGAAAAGGACTAAGTTAGGTCCTAAGGCACTTAAAAGTGTATTCGTAGGCTATGTTGAGAATTCAAAGGCCTACAGATTATTGCCTTTAGACTCTAATCTAATTGTAGAATCACAAGATGTTTAATGCTTTGAAAATAAATTCATGAGTGATTCTATGACAAATGCTGAACATGCCCCAAAATCCGTGAATCATGAACCCTTCACTTCCTCTACGGTTAAGAAAAGACAAGCGTTTGAACCTGTGGAACTGACGTGGCCGAAATATGCAATGCAAATATCTTTGAATGGCCTAGTCAAAGTAAATGTCCTAACAGACTCACTAAATGGATGTATAGTAAGCAAGTAAGGGTCGAACCCACATGGAAGATCTGATAAAGTATGCTATTATGATTGACAAGTAACAAGGAAGGGGGTTTTAGTTATCAAGGAGAATAAAGCAAACAAGTTTGATTGAGTTGAGAATATTGATAAGTGCTATTTTGTAGCACATATCTAAGGGTTATTACCAGGTTTGAGGCGCCATTTGGTTGGATTTTATGCACAATTGGAGATTATGGAGTTAGAGCGGTGAAGTGTGGTTTTGGTGGTCTAGAGGAGCTAATTGGAGACATCCAGAGGAAAAGGAGTTGACCACCTGAGGAGACAAGGAAAATCCATGAAGGAATCACATAGAAGAAGACACCATCACCGCCCCACGCTAGACCCACCGCGACTCGACGGTGGGTCTCAGAGAAGGATGCCGCCCCGCGGCCATCACGTGAGGCAAAGTGGAGCAATTAATTATTTCGAGCCCGTGATGATGGAATTGAAGATATTCGGCCCAGGAGGAAATTAGGCCCAATTGAGAAGAAAGGCCCATGAAGAAGCTGAAGCCGCGTGAAACAAAGAATGCCACGTGCGAGAAGAAGCAGAGTGAAGAAAAGCGGGAGATTGAGCTGATAGTGATGACGTCCGCTGGGCTGCTTGGAGAAAGGTGGGCCGCGTTGATGTTTGTTGGAGATGGGCCGAAGTTGGGCCGCCGCGAGCTTCAATTGTTGGGACGAGAGGGCTTGCGAGATAAGGCGAGGAAGGAGCTGCTTGCACGAGACCGAGAATTAACCGAGATTAATTTATCCCCGATTTTTATAGTTTATTTTTGGTTATTATTTTATTATTGTTATTTTAATTATTTTTACACACTTTTGGAATTAGGTTAAAAACCCTTTAGTTAACCTAGTTGCCACAACAGACAATCTACGATTCAGTTTTACAAGTTCGTTTTTTCATTCCCAACTCTAGGGTTTGAACGAATGGAGAACTAAACACCTTTGTTCTGCTAGACGTTTGAAGCAATACAGTTGATTCGGTTGTGAGATTTCTATTCCTTGTTCTTATTCTTATGTGTGTTGGTTTGATTCTCTTGGTTATATTGATTATTGATTTATCATTGTTCTTCATAGTCTGGCCAGCTAGGTTGAGTAATATTTATCAATTGCTAGGATTGCATATAGGGGTTCCGAGTGCATATCTAGTGGCATACACGATTGTTGCGTATAGGGGTTCCGAGCGCGCAATCGTGAGTGAGAATTAATTGCATGCTAAGTAGTAGGGGGTCCTTCTATTTGCATGTATCCTATATCCTTGTGTGAATTGCTATTGCTGTGTTAGTGGTAAAGTCTGACGACAACTGTGAGAATCGGTGGTACTTTACCAGTGACATAGTAATAAGTCTATCGACAACTGTGAGAATCGATAGTACTTAAGATCAGGGTGGGAACAACTATAAGATTGTAAAAAGAACTTGGAACGTTAGTTATCAGTGATCAACCTGTTTCCTTTACAGTGTGGATATTTGTCTAGTGGAATATTTCCACCCGTCATACTTATTTTCCCTCTAAAGCTTGCATCCTTGTTACTTTGTTTGATAACCAAAAACCCCCTTGTTACTTTGCATGCTTATAAACACATAGAAAGATCACTTCCTCCATGTGGATTCGACCCTGACTTGCTTGCTATACTCTTTAGTAGGTGAATTAGGATTTCTTTGACAGGAAAACGACACCGGTTTCTGGCCTTATCAAATTGGCGCCGTTGCCGGGGAGGCAAGATTTGATTTTTCTGTGTGTTTGTTTGTGTGCGTGTTACTTTGGTGTGGACCTATCTTACGATCCACACCCGTGCTACTGATTTTTGCTTTCCCTTTTTGATTTTTGTTACAGATATGGATTCCTGGGGAGAGCCGTGATATGACCCATACTCATACTCATACACTCCAGGGTGGAGGAATCACCCCAATTCGAGTTATGGGGGCCATCAATACTCTCCATATGGCCTTGACTACCAGGAGTTCTACCCGGAGCCACATCCATTCTATCAGCAGGATACTCCGCACCAGTACTATCCGGCCTATGAGCATAGCCCACCAGTGTCCAATCCAAGTTCCGCTATGTCAACTGAAGAGATGCTCAGGACCTTGACTCAACATTTCACCACTCATGTGCATACTACTGAGTCAAGCATCAAGAATATGAAAAGGCAGGTGGACCAGATGGTGGAGTCAATTATACGGATCGATGCAAGGATTGAGGGAAATCTACCATCTCAAACGGTAGTAAACCCGAGGGAAAACGTTCCTCCTAGTGCTGAAGAGGAGGACGAATATGAGATGGAGAACATCGCCGACCGCCCCGCGTCACCTCTTACCGCAACCTGGCGTGAAGTCCCAGTTATCTCCACCGTGACCTCACCGCCCCACGGCAATGACCACCGCCCCGCGGTGGACGGAGTGCCTCCTAGCGAGATTTCGCCGCGACCCGCGGTGAGTTTAGAGCAACCCGGCGTCCAATATTCCAGTTATGCTGATGAGGTTTGGGTTGATCCTTATCATCGTCTAGAGTTGCTGACTGAGGAGGAGTACTTTATTGAGATTTGAGGAGGAGTGGAGCGACGATGAGGAGGAGTGCCGTGATTGCAGAAATACTCCTGAGACACCCGTTTCTCTCAAAATTGCCCCGGCAGTCCCCGATCCTCTGGAGGCTGCCTATGATGAGTTTGTGCATCTCAACTCCTTCCCGCTCGTCGTGCTAAAACCCGTTACACCCTACCCTGAGGCTCTGAAGGACACCCAAAAGGTGGGGAGCGACAAAGGCTTATTTGACACCTTCAGTAGTTGCAAGGCAACCACCCCTTTGGTCCATCTGGCAGATAGCACCCCTCGCTGCAAGGAAATGTTAAAGGTGATGGGCTTGATAAAAAAGAAACCGAAGGGGAAGCACAAGAAGGAAGCCTTAATACAAGTGGCTGATATTTATATGCTGGATACGGGGCATGACGTATATGCAGCCCCTGAGATGCTGGGTAGACAGTTTTTAAAGATGGCAAGTGCATTCATGGATACGACGAGTGATCCAACCATCAACAATTGCACAAGATTGGGGGTCACGCTCAACATGGAGCACCCAAAGAGGCACCCCCCAGATCCAAATCCCAGGTGCTCAGTTGCTATGAGCAACCCGAGTTGAGGAAAATGGAGTAGTATGTCAAGCCATGACAATAACTAAGGCGTTGTCCGGGAGGCAACCCGAGTTATGTTTTTCTTTATTTATTTCTTGCATTAGTTTTGTGTGTTTTTGCTTTGTTTTTGTTCTTGTTTTTTGTCTCCGACTAACCTGCAGGAAAGAGACCCATGCCTATTGAAGAAGGTGTTTCCACACCAATGTAAGTCTCTTCCATCCCTGCACTAAGTCACCCCCCGAAAAAACCTTAAACGGGGGCCAAAAAAAAAAGTTCTACCGAAGGCCAGCTGTCCAGAGTACCCCATGGTACTCTGGACAGAAGTCACTGACGATGGGAACCCAACTTCTTCCTAGTCATAGAAGTTTAATGGGTAATAACATATAGTTGATAAGTGATTAGTTTTATGCACTAAGGATAGCATATGGAAGTGCTAAAAGTTAGATCACAAGCAGTGGCACTGATCCTAATGCACCAGGACTTCTTCAAGTTAGACAGATTCGATGGGACTTCTAACCAGCATACAAAAAACAAGAAAAGGAAGAAGCCTTATGATGCAAATCAGAACAACAACAACAACAACAACAACAACTCAAAGAAGGATGAAAGGCCGAAGTGTCATTTCTGCAATAAAATTGGACACTTCAAGAGGGATTGCAGAAATTGGAAAGAAAAAGCAACAAGAATTGGCAAACAAGAATACCCATATGGTAGAGAAAGATACCACAAAAATCATGGTTATGGTTTCTAATCTACATATTGGCATGATTACCGAACTTAACATGGCTACAATTGGGAAATCAAGGGACTGGTGGTTTGACTCAGGCACCACTTTTCATGTCTGTAATGACTTCTCTCAATTTAAGGATTATGAAACCTCTAAGAAAGATGATGGAGTTCTGATGGCTAATGACAATGCCGCCAAGGTGCTTGGAAAAGGGTGTGTTGAAGTGCAGTTTACTTCTGGAAAGAAAATGACTTTAGTCAATGTCCTACACGTCCCTAATATTAGAAAGAATCTAGTTTCTGCTAATCTTTGTTGTAAAAGCGATATAAAGTCCATCTTAGATGTGTGATAAGTAGATCTTAATTAAGGGTGGTGTATTTATAGGTAAGGTATATTCATGTGATGGTATGTTCAAATTATGTATTAATAATAAGGGTAACGATTCAGTTTATATTGTTGACTCTTCTCCTTATTTATGGCATATGCGACTTGCTCAGTTTATATTCTAGATCCTTGAAATTTATGTCTAAGCATGGAATGATTAAATGTGATAGTCATGTTTTTGATAAGCATTGTGAAATATGTGTTCAAGCAAAAATGATTAGAAAACCTTTTCCTTCTATTGAAAAGACAAATGAAATACTTGATCTTGTGCATTCTGATATTCGTGAATTGAATGGTTTATTAACCCGAGGAGGGAATATTTATTTCATTACTTTCACTGATGATAAGTCTAGATTTACTTATGTATATTTGATGAAACATAAGGATGAAGCATTTTCTAAGTTTATTGTTTAAAAGGTTGGTATTGAAAATCAGAAAGATAAGAAGATCAAAATCTTGAGAAGTGATAGAGGGGGTGAATACATCTTAAATGAGTTCTCTAATTTTTGTGAAGAGCATGGTATTGTTCATCAAAGAACAGCCCGATACACCCCACAACATTATGGCTTGGCCGAAAGAAAAAAATAGAACGCTCACTGATATGGTAAATGCCATGATGATAAATGCAAAGTTACCATTAAATTTATGGTGCGAAGCTCTGCTGATAGCATGTCATTTGCACAACAAAATACCTTCAAAGAAGACAAAGGTGTCTCCATATGAAATTTGGAATGAGAGACAACCTAATCTGAACTATTTGAAAGTTTGGGGTTGTATAGCATAACATAGAGTTCCAGATCCGAAAAGGACTAAGTTATGTCCTAAGGCACTTAAAAGTGTATTCGTAGGCTATGCTGAGAATTCAAAGGCCTACGTATTATTGCATTTGGACTCTAATGTAATTGTAGAATCACAAGATGTTTAATTCTTTGAAAATAAATTCACGAGTGATTCTATGACAAATGCTAAACATGCCCCAAAATCCGTGAATCATGAACCCTTCACTTCCTCTACAGTTAAGAAAAGACAAGCGTTTGAACCTTTGGAACCAAGGAGAAGTCAGAGGGCTAGGAAAGAAAAATCTCTAGGATCCGATTTTGTGTCACCAGATGACATGGTATTCTTGGTTAAAGGAACTAGAGAAAAAATGTTGAATCAAATACCAATGATATTCGAAGTAGAAGGGGATCCAAAGACTTTTAAGGATGTAATATCCTCAAGAGATGCTGCATTTTGGAAGGAGGCTATAAATGATGACATGGATTCAACATTGTCTAATAATACTTGGGTTCTTGTAAACCTCCCTCTTGGATCCAAACCTATCGCTTGTAAATGGGTATTTAGAAGAAAGTATAACACAGATGAAGGTCGACTACTGAAGCCATTCACTTACTAAGGAGATTGATAGAGGCATATCGGGAAAGAAAGAGAAATTTACATATGGTCTTTGTTGATTTGGAGAAGACGTATGATAGAGTGCCTAGAAAACTAATTTGGGAGTGCTTGGAAGTGAAGCACGTATCGAGCTCGTATATTAGAATCCTAAAATACATGTACGAGGGTGCTTTGACCAGCGTGTGCACCCCAGGAGGAGACACGGAGTATTTTCGAGTGGAAGTCGGTTTGCACCAAGGATCGGTGTTAAGTCCGTTCCTATTTACTGTAGTGTTGGATGTGATATCAGGGACAATACAAGGTGAGGTACCGTGGTACATACTGTTTGCAGACGACATTGTTCTAGTGGATGAGACTAGGCATGGGGTCAACATGAAGCTAGAACTTTGGAGGGAGAAGCTCGAGTCCAAGGGCTGTAAGTAGAGTAGGACTAAATCAGAGTATGTTGAGTTCACCTTTGGTGGAGGCGATGTGACTGGGGCAGAAGTGCAGCTTGGTGGGGAGGTCGTCCCAAAGAAGGAGAATTTCAAGTATTTGGGATCTTTTATACAAAGTGACGGTGGTATAGATGCAGACATTAAGCACAGAATACAGATGGGCTGGCAAAAATGGAGGGGCGCATTAGGCGTTTTATGCGACAAGAAAGTGCCACTCAAGCTAAAGGGTAAGTTCTACAAGGTTGTAGTTAGGCTGGCATTACTGTATGGTGCAGAGTGTTGGCCGATGAGAAAAGATCAAGAACAGAAGCTGATGGTGGCAGAGATGAGGATGCTACGCTGGATGTGCGGACATACCCAGTTGGACAGGATCCGAAACGAATCAGTTAGAGAGAAGATTGGAGTTGCAAACGTTAGAGACAAGTTGCGCGAGTCTAGACTCCGATGGTATGGGCATGTGCAGAGGAGGCAGCCGGATGCACCAGTGCGTAGATGTGAAGGGTTATTGTTAATCGAGTTTCGTCGAGGAAGAGGCCGACCAAAAAAGAGTTGGAAAGAGGTGGTTAAGCATGATCTGACTCTCCTGACACTGACAGAGTAGAGGATTGACTTTGGAAAGTGGGTGGGCAGTTTGTTGTTTTGCTTGTAGCCTAGTCTCCGTTTGTCTGGTTATTTTATGTTTTGTTTCGGCTATTTTTCTGTTTGTTTTGTTTATTTTCTGCTTGTGTGTCAGTATTCTTTTGGGTTTATCGGGAAACATCCTCTCGAAGTGCTTTGGGGTAAGGGTGCGTATATCTGGACCCTCCAGACCCTGCTGTTGGTGGGACTAGACTGGTTCGATTGTTGTTGTTGTTGTTTATAACACGGATGGAACTATTCAAACTTTCAAGGCCAGGTTATTGGCTAAGGGGTTTAGACAAAAGGAAGGTGTTGACAATTTTGATACATATGCACCAGTGGCGAGAATAACTTCCATAAGAATACTTCTAGCTTTGGCTTTGTTATATAAATTGGAAGTACATCAAATGGATGCTAAAACTGCATTTTTAAATGGGGATTTAGATGAAGAAGTTTACATGGAGCAACCAGAAGGGTTTATAATGCTCGGAAATGAAAAGAAAGTTTGCATATTGGTTAAGTCCTTGTATGGATTAATACAAGCCCCTAAGCAATGGCATGAGAAGTTTGATTCTGCGATTTTGTCTTTTTGTTTTCAACATAATGGTGCTGATCGATGTGTATGAACAAAATTCATTGCTGAATATAGTGTAATCATTTGTCTTTATATAGATCATGGTGATTGTTGGCACTAACATGAAAGGTGTGAATCTAACCAAAGAATACCTAATGTCTCAATTCAAGATGAAGGATTTACGTGAAGTGGATACTATTCTGGGTAATAAAATACTTAGAAATAGTGGGGATTTCACATTATCCCAATCACACTATATACAGAAGATACTAGAAAAATTCAAGCATATTTGGGTTAAGGAAGAAAACACACGATATGATGTGTCCTATAAGCTATCAAAGAATACATGAAGATCAAACTCTCAAACTAATTATGCAAGTGCTATAGGTAGTCTTATGTATGTTATGCATTGTACAAGACTTGATATTGCCTTTGCTATTTGTAAACTTTCTAGATATACCAGCAATCCTGGAGTTGAGCATTAGAAAGCTATTACAAGGGTGTTGGGTTATTTGAAAAGAACGATCAATTTTAGATTCTGTAATACAAGTTTTCCTGGAGTTTTGGAAGGGTATACTGATGCTAGTTGGATAACTAGTATTGATGATAACAACTCTACTTCCGGCTGGATTTTTACTCTAGCAGGAGCTGCCATATTTTAGGCATCTAAGAAACAGACTTGTATAACACATTCCACTATGGAATCTGAGTTTGTTGCGCTTGTTGCAGCAGGAAAGGAAGCAGAATGGCTGAGAAATTTCTTAATGGATATAAGATTGTGGCCATATCCTATGTCAGCCATATCTGTATACTGTGATACTGCAACAACTATGTCTAGAGCATATAATAAGATCTATAATGGAAAATCTAGACATATAGGCTTGAGACATGCTTATGTCAGACAAACTGATCACTGAAGGATTATCAACATTGTTTATGTAAAGTCATGTAAGAACTTAGCGGATCCGTTTACAAAACCACTCTCGAGAGACATGGTGAGATCAACATCAACTGCAAAGGGATTGAAGATGATAGCAGTCACCGACGATGGGAACCCAACTTCTTCCTAGACATCACTAGTCTTAGAAGTTTAATGGGTAATAACATATCATTGATAAGTGACTAGTTTTATGCACTAAGGATAACATATAGAAGCGCTACAAGTTAGGTTGAGTTTATTGTACTCATAATAAGATTTATGATATTTATGTATGTATCAGTGTTTGTTCATGAATCTTACCTATGTAAACAATGAAGAGTGGTGTTTCTCTTATCAAAAGTATTTGTATCTTTTGTAAATTGTTTATGAACTTAAGGTGTAAACTCAAAGCAATAAAAGATAAACCAGAAATATGATAAATCTAAGGGTTGTGTGTATGATTTATCCGGTGTTGTCATAAGAATTGTGGTTTAAGGTTGAATACCACCAATGATTCGATAATACTTTGGTAATTTTTACTAAGGTCTAAGTTGAAAAACACCTTTATGATGCATGGCTCTGTCCACTTCAAGTCTAACAAATAGACTAAGTGGGGAATTGTTGGTGGTAGTCTCTTGTGAGACTTGGAATGTGGACATCCCACATCGGTGGTGTGGAGCAAGTCTAACAAATAGACTAAGTGGCGAAGGCTTGGCCACAACTTTTGTCCATGCAATCTTTATCTTCACCGATGCCAAGAGAGATGTGTTTAGCCTCGTAGAATTCATGAAGGATTTACTCAACTTCACAGATTTATCATTACCTTCACGAGTTTTGTTGAACGCGACCTTTCAGATGACACTCTTCTTCTTCCTTTTTGAATTTTTGAAGCCTTTTGAAAATGGGTGCGATCTCTGAATATTTTATGGCGGTTAATCTATGTGGCCATGGCGTTTCAACTTCCAACATCTTTCCTTATACATACCCTAGTCTTTTTGAATCCAAACTTTATGGCTCTTCTTACTTATCTCTAGAAACTCTCATTCCTTCGGATTTTGATTAATTTTTCCGTTACCTTTGTCATTCCCATACCTTCCTTTCTCCGGAGACTCCTGTTGCGGTAATTCGTCTTACCTTTTCTTCATTATTTCATTGTTCTAATCACTTGTACTTTATTAAACCTTCTTCTTCTCGACACTGTTGCCAATCTACATCATTCTTTTCTTAATCTCTTTCTCTTTTTTGGGTTCTTCAACCGATTCAACTTCTCCGAAAACATTGTATACTTGATTCTTATATTGGGAACTTCTTATCGATGGACAAGTTTCCCTCTAATCACCAATTTCTGGTGTCGTAGGTTTAGGTATACATTCGGCGATTTCATCTTATCTCCTACTCTTTTCTCCTCATTTGCTTGATTTAGGTTGCTTCCTACTTAGTGGATTTTTAGGATGGCATTCTTCTTCTTGTCTTTCTATTAGCGGTTTGAAAGCATTACTTATGGACTATTATGCATTTGTATCTCTGTTAATCCATGCTATTTCATTATGCATTTGTAGATCTCTTTAAAAAGAGGCCATTCCCGACCCTTTGTTGTGCTCCCACTGGGTGTTATCACACTCGCTACTATTGAACTTCTATTAATCGACAATCATGAGTGGATCGTGTACCGGGGAAAATAGTTCTTCATCGACACCAATAATCGATGAACTTCGTTCCAAGCGTCGCCATGAATGGGTGCCTCCTATTGGTTCTTGTACGACGGGAGCGGGGACATCCGGATCTCCCTCCACACCTCCGCGGAGATGGGAATCATTTGAAAACGTCACGGTCGTGAAGAAGTTTCTTCGCAAAAATCTTCTTCTTCCTACCCAACCTCGAATACTGAGAAGGCGGGTTCCCAGGGCCGCATTTGGGGAAGATTATCCATTAGGTAAGAAAATGGGGACACTTAACAGTCTTCCCGATCTGTTCACAAAATAGGGAGTCTACTAGGTGTTGAAAGGTGGCTCTCGCATTCTTCAGCCTAAAAGGCATAACCGTGTAGCAGTATGTTTATCGCTCTGTGATGAAGAATGTGTGCTCTTCGTCTCTCGGATTCATCTTCACCTAGTTATACCCTGAATACGCGTCAAAAAGGCTAAGTGCCTCGTGGCCTGCAATGGAGTCCACTAGTTGGTCAATTGACGGCACTGGATAGCTATCCTTTGCACATGCTTTGTTCAAATATGTATAGTCAACACACATCCTCCATCTCCCATTGCCTTTACGAACCATGACCACAGTGGCCAGCCACTTAGGATATTTCACTTCTCTGATAAAACCGTCTTTTAGGAGCTTAATTACTTCTTCCCTCGCTCCTTGTGCTCTCTCCCCAACTTGTTTTCACTTTTTATGCCTTACTGACTTGGCGTCTTGCTTGATGTTCAATGAGTGGGTCATGAGCTCCACTAGGATCCCTCTGAGATCATTTCGTGTCCACGTAAATACATCCCTTGACTATGACATGAGATTTTTTATTTCTTCCTGACTATGGGTGCTTAGTGCCTTCCCATAAACAACTTCTCCTCTTTGTGAACAAACTGACTTATGAATCTTCTTTCTTCTTCTGTTGTGGCCACATCTATGTAGTTTCTCACTTCAAGGTATGCCTCTTCTTCTTGTGTCGCATTCAACTTGCTTGACGTGGCTGGCTCGTTTACGTCTTCCACTAGCCAAAGGGACCCTTTTTTCCTTTAGAGTGGTCAAATAGAAGACGTGGCTCTCAACAAAATGCCCTCGCGACACCCCAGTCCCTTCTGGTGTCGGGAATTTCATCGGAGAATGGTATATAGACACCGCGGCTTGAAATCTGTTAAGGAGGGTTCTTCTTAAACTTGTGTTGTACGCGAAGGTTGCCTTGAGTACAAAGAACTCTATCCTTTCCAACCTTCTTCAATCCTCATTATTGCCCAAGATCACATAAATGCTTACCGTTCCCACGAATCTAATGCGTTCTCATGCTAAACTGACCAGCGTGCAGTTAGATGGCATCAGTTTACTTGGGTCCATCCCTAATTGTTGGAATGCGTCCTAATAGAGGATATGGACTAAGCTCCAACAACACACGTTTCACTTCTTTGGTTCCCATCCATACGTGAATAACCAGAGGGTCATAGCAAAGAGTTGTAATTCTTGTCTCGTCTTGCTCCGTATAGATCAACTAAATGCGGTTCTCGAAAACCTTTTGCTATGCTTAAAATGGGACTTCCAGTTAAAGCTGGGAGAGCATTTTCCCTCTGTGTGTTGGCAGATGTTGTGAGTTCCCACAGCTGGGAGTTCCTATGGAGTTCAGCGATCTTTGAGCATGAGTGGATTTATTCCTTGGAGACTCATATCCTAGACAATCTCGAGCATCATGACATGACGAGTAGTGGTAGGAGCAGAACTTGCCTCCGCTTTACTTGGGACCAGGGGACGGAGGATTAAGTCGCGGAGCTGGGGGCCTATAATGTGGTGGATGGACCTATGTTCCCGATTTCTTGGATGTTCATATCTATGAACCTGGGCGTACTCTCTAGATCTCTCCCCTTTTCATTGTTCTGGTGTCTGCGAGGCTTCGATGTGTTTGCTTCCTGTTTCTGATGATCTTGCCTACTTCTCCCTACGAGGTTCGTGAAGTGAGACGGAGGTGGTCCTCTCCTTGCTAATTCCTCTACTAGACTGTGAGTATTGGCCTTCTCTAGCAGCTTCATTTACGACTCTGGAGCTTTCTTACTAACAAAAAACATGAAGTCTGAACTGGCCAACCCTTGGTTGAAAGCCATTCTTGTGATCTTTTCGTCAAAATCATGAGCCTAAGCCACTTCAGTCGTAATTCTACGCACATACGATGCCAAGTATTTTCCTTCACACTGCTTGACAGTCAGGATTTCTTGCATTCCCTTCTTTCTTCTTCTTTCTTCTTCTCTTCAGCGCGCCAGTCCCACTAAGGTGCCATACCACTTGAGCCACTTTCCCTCAGATAAGTCAGTTCCCATGGACCTCCCTGGTCATTTTCCACACATCCAAGCCAAGAGCACTGACGAAAGTGCCCAATGCTCGAGCCATGCCGGCCATGTTCACCCGTGCGCGGCCATGCTAGGGTTTCCTCTCCAAACATCAGCGATGACCTACCTCCTGGCGTGATCACCCGTGCAAGAGCAAATGAACTTCAAACTAGGCTCAATCAAGGCCTAATGACTCATGAAGCACTGAGGGAAGTGAAACATTGTCTGGTCGTTTTGGTTGTGGATCCATCGACGCAATAAAGGTTGCATACTCCACCATTTGCCTTGTGCGTTTTGCCTTTAATTCATGTGGTCTTAATAATATCTTAATATAAGTTATTTCATAAATTGATGTTTCATTTTCCAAAACTTAATTAGGAGTTAAGGTGAGACTCTTTGTATTGCCACCGACCATGTAAAGAGTTTTCTTCCTGGCTTGGTTTTGTGGCTATTTAAAGAGGCCTTTCCTCCTCTTTGTAATCACTCAACTTGAATAAAAAACAATAAGAAAATGTGAGCTTTTCCTCTAGAAAACTCAATTAGCTTGTGTAACACCCCCAAATCTTAACCCATTTGGAAAGGTAATACCGTCAGTGACCAAATTATAAAGAAAGGACTGGATTAACCCATTTGGAAAGGTAGCACCCCCTCTATACTCGTGTATCAGAGGCTAGGTCATGACCGTCCATATGGTATTAGGTGGGGTCTTGCCACCTCTATACCAAATTATAAAGAAACGACTGGATTCCAACGAGTCCAACGTTCCTGACTACTAGTGCTAACTAAACAGTTCACGCACAACAATAATTCACAATAAATCCACATAAATGCTCTCAAGGCTATCAACATAAATATATATTCATAATAGCGTTGTTCTAACAGATATATAACCTATTATAATATCATATTTAAATCACATAATTATAATAGCGTTGTTCTAGCAGATATACAACCTATTACAATATCATATTTTAGTTCTCTAAAATAGTTAACAAAACCGTTCCCAGACGAACACAATAATCATTCCAAATTAATTACTCAATTAAGCAACTGATAATTAATAGAAACATAGAATGATGAGCAAGAGCGAACCGCCACTTGCCTTAAATCCGCTGAAGCTTAAACGAAGCTAGGTACGACGATAACTGGTTTCCAGGCTCGAAGAAGGGACAGATCTGGCAACACAGATTCCTTCGGATCGACCCATAAAGAAACCCTAAGTTAGATTCTACAACAACGAGTACAAATCTAAAGAATAACGAAAGGAATCGAAAGGAACGAAGCCCAATCGAAAGCCACAAAAGCCAAGGACGAAACAAGCCAAGAGCTTCTGGGCGGCGGTCGCCGCCTGCCTTATGGCGGGCGCCGCCTATTCGTGGTGGCGGTCGCCGCCTGCCTTACGGCGGGCGCCGCTACGAACACCGGGAAAATTTACGAGAAGCACCAAACTCACCGACGACGATCGTTTTGCCTCTCCTTTGCCTTGCTTTGGATTCTAAGCTTCCAAGGGCCTCCAAAGCTTCACTTTGCAACTGGAATAACACCAAATGGAGCTCCGGCGATCGATTGTGAATTATCTGGCGAAAGCTTGAATTTCCGGCGAGTGATTTATGGGGAGATTGAGCTTCAGATTTGTGCTCAATTCAGCTCCTAAATCCTCCTTTAAATAGCCAAAACTCCAGGCGACAACCAAGGGCACGTGGAGGGCTAAGATCGGAGGTCATCCGATTCGCCGACCACCACGGAGTCAAGCCGGCGAGGCAGAGCTAGGCCTGCACCTAGGCGGCGGTCGCTGCCCATTTTGGCCGACGGCAGTCGCTGCTTTTTGGCGCCACTTGCCAACTTGCCGGGAAGAGGATGACAATGTCAGAGCTTGTACGGCGGTCGTCGCCAAGCCCATTTTTCGTCCGTTAAGCTTGGAACAACAAGGTCTTAATCCGGGATAAATAATAATCGTACACGAACGAGTATTAAGTCCCAAAATACGTCGACTGTATATTATTTCACTTAGAAAAATATTACAGAGATTAAGAATATTACAGAATGTCTTTCCGTCTCTGAAATTAATTCGACGTACGACACGGGTGTTTGGGACAAATCCCAAAATATCCTTACAAAAGTACGGGGTATCACATCACCCCCCCTTAAAAGAAGTTTCGACCCCGTAACATAGGTCGCAAATAACTCGGGAAAACGTCTGAACATATCTGCCTCAGTTTCCCATGTTTCCCAAGTAACTTCTTCAGTCCCTGACTTGGACCACAAAATTCGTACCAACGGTACGATCTTGTTGCGCAATTGCTTCTCACGACGCTCGAGAATGCGCACAGGCATCTCTTCGTAGGTACCATTTGCCTGAATCTCGATGTCCTCGTAACTCAGCACATGAGACTCATCTGGTACGTATTTCCTTAGCAAGGATACGTGGAACACATTATGCACTGGGTGTGCCGATGGAGGCAATGCCAAGCGGTATGCTAGAGATCCCACTCTATCAAGAATCTCGAATGGTCCCACATAGCGAGGGTTAAGCTTCCCACGCTTACCAAATCTGAACACACCCTTGGATGGGGATACTTTGACAAATACCTTGTCACCAACCTCGAACTCGACAATCCTACGCTTCTGATCCGCGTAAGACTTCTGTCGACTTTGGGCGGTCAACATCCTCTGTCTAATCAAAACAATGTTCGAAGTTGTTCTCTCGACCAACTCTGGTCCGAGCAGAATCTTGTCGGCATTCTCATCCCAACAAATCGGAGATCTGCACTTTCGACCATACAAAGCCTTGAATGGAGCCATCTTGATAGTAGCATGCCAGCTATTATTGTATGTGAACTCAATCAGACTCAGGCTGTCCCTCCAGCTAGTCGGACGATCGAGTACACAAGTTCTCAGCATATGGCGATAGATTCGCTATACTAATTATGAGAATACATATTCTCTCACTCTTACTTCTAAACTTCTCTCGAAGTAAATACCCTAACCTCCTTAGGTTGGTATCCTTAACCAATTTGGTCTACAATCCTTACTCTCGATAGAATAGATGTAATCATCTCGATAGAATAGATGTAACCTTGCTGTCATGCATTCTTCCTCCGGAAGACCTTAATGTCCTTACATAGAAGAATACAACATCTTTCTACTAACCTTCTTTCGACAGTTCGGTCCTTGAATATATACTTAGAAATCAACAGTACTACAACTTAGTACTTCCACCTGTCATACAGACCTTACATAAATGATTCACTTGTTACCCTTATCATATCCGGCCCATATGCCATATATTTATCTCACAATCTATACTCATGTGATCCCATAATTAGGAATACCACAATCTATGCCTGATTACCACAACATGATTCACTAATCCATTCCATAGGATTATACTCTTGTCTCACCCGAACGTTTTATAAGATTACCTTAACCAACGTGGGTTGCCCCTTTTTCTCAAGTCCACTTGATCTCATCCGCAACCTCATCTCTATATATTATACCTTTAATAGGAGAACATGCATCTCCCTCACAATTTCCTTATATGCAAAATCCCAAAGTTCACATCTTAATTCCTTACAATCCAATTGTCAACTCTTAGTAACCTCAAAACATTACATCCTCAATTTCCTTAAAGGTACCTCTTACTATTCCATCAATTATCTGGAAGTAAGTTTGACCTTATGTCATTTCTAACTTAAATCCTTTAAGATTCCCATACTTTCTCCAAGAATAATCACAACATTTATTTGTATGCTCCTCAACCCAATCACATGAGAGCTTACTCCTATTTTCTCAAAGTATCGAATTGCTAAATGATTCATTACCAACAGAATCAATCACTTGCGTCTTAATCATTCAATAGATGTACACGAGTAACATTGTTACTTTACTCCTTAAGCATACATAAACTTAATCTATGTACTAAATCCTTCAGAATATCGAAATCATCAACATGATCGATCCCTAAACTGAAATCCTTCCATTTAAGTGGCCTCTTCCTTAATACAGTAACTTCATAACCTGATCTTTCTAATAAGGGTTGTACCATACGCCTTATGGATGGCCCAATCACATAAAGTCCAAATATCGAATCTTATAAATTCCCAAGTGTCATAACTCTGTATTCCTCGAAAGGACAACATTCTAACTCCAATCCTTTGGCCTACTTAAATTTGGCCCTAAAATTCACTGCCAACTCAGGCCTCTAGTTTCTTCGAAACATGATCGCAATCAATCAATTAGCACAGTTGTGCCTAATCACTTATTTCCTTAATCGTGATATCAAATCGCCATAATAGACATCAATCATTGTCTGTCTAATCCTTATATTGCTTCTCTAAAGGAAGTCTCATAACAGACCCCAAAACGAAACTTCGAATAGATCTTCCAAGATAATACTTATGACTTTGCACACTTGGCTTTTCAAAAGCAACCCTTAACCATTGGTCCTACACCGGTTGTATCCACAACTCTGAACTTTAAAGTCCTAATCAAGGTCGTAATAGAGGAAACGAGTTCCCTATGAACTATCTCTCTTATACATTTCCCTTCAGTAGCGCTAATACTGGTGCAGAGGTCAAACACCATTTCAATTCCTGAAACTGGCCTCGCACTTGTCATTCCAGACAAATTTCTTATGGACCTTGCGGAGCAGACCGGTCATAGGTAGAGTGATCTTCGAAAATCCCTCTACGAATCGTCTATAATATCCGGCAAGTCCAAGAAAACTGCACACCTCCTTCACGTTCTGAGGCTGCTTCTAATTAGCCACCGCTTCAATTTTCTAGGGATCAACCATAACCCCATTCTCATTGATCACATGGCCTAAGAAAGCCACTTCTCTCATCCAAAAGTCACACTTAGACAATTTAGCATACATCTCATTTTGTCTAAGGACTGGTAAGGTAATCCGCAGATGTTCCTCGTGAACCTCTTCATTCGGAGAATAGATCAGAATGTCGTCGATGAAGACCACCACAAACTTATCCAAGTACTGGTGAAAACATCGATTCATCAGATCCATGAAGACTGCTAGAGCATTCGTAAGTCCAAAAGGCATTACTACGAACTCGAAATGACCATATCTGGTCCGGAATGCAGTTCTAGGAATGTCTTCCTTACGAATTCTCAACTGATGATAACCCGATCTCAGGTCGATCTTGGAGAAAACTTTTGCTCCTTGTAACTGATCCAACAGATCATCAATCCTTGGCAAAGGATATTTATTCTTGATCGTGACTTTATTCAACTCACGATAGTCGATACAAAGTCGAAACGATCCATCTTTCTTCTTGACAAATAAAACCGGAGCACCCTAAGGCGATGCGCTCGGCCTTACATAACCCTTGTCGAGAAGATCATCGAGTTGCTTCTTCAACTCTTTCATCTCTGCAGGAGCCATTCGGTACGGTGATTTAGAAATCAGCGCTGTACCGGGCTCAAGATCAATAGAAAATTCCACATCACGATTTGGGGGTAATCCAATAATTTCTTTCGGAAAGACATCCGAAAATTATCTAACCACTGGAATATCAAGAACTGAAGGTTTACCTTTCGCGGGCGGATCCAGGTAGAAAAGATACCCGACACAACCTTGTCATAGTAGCTTAAACACAGCCATCGTATTGATAAGCCTGCCGTTATCAGCGTCATTCCGACCCATAAACTTGCACACGAACTGGCCCCCAGATGACACCGTCACCATCCTTGAACTAAAGTCGATCACCTTTCCATGACGCGTCAGCCAATCCATACCGAAAATAATGTCGTATGGAGCCATGGCTATACAGATCAAATCTGCCTCAAACTTCTTACCCTGAATGGTAACCGGAAATTCTGACAGAAGCTTGGTTCTAACCAAATATTTATTAATAGGAAGGTTTACAACGAAAGGTTTACAAACCTTGTTACATACTGATCTAAACTTACTAACACAACTATATGAAACGAAGGACTGGGTAACACCCGAATTCACAACATACAAAAAAAGTAGGATGAAGGTATAAGGCACTTTAAGCATTTGGAGCATTGGGTCCATACGCTTCACACATAACGTAAGAGTGTTGACCCTAACCTCCAGAAGCCATTGGGGCTTTCCCCTTTGTTCTGCGCAGTTGTCCGCAGCAAAGGACTAGGAGCTTCCACCGGACTGATCCTGGATCGGTTGTTCTGATTAACAGACCCCTGCCGTGACTTAGCTCCTTTCTGCCTCTTCCATTGATAGAACGCTTGTAAATGTCCTTCCCTTTTACAAGCAAAGCACGTCTTCTTCTCCTTTGGGAACACATTACTCTTGTGCCCGTGCGTACCACAGTTGTAGCATTGGATCAGACTCTTGTTCTGCCCCGATTGCTGTGTTGACCCCCCTTGAGTCATTTCTGTCTTTGCTCGGCCAGATTTGGCAAAATCAGACGATGGCACATGACGTTTAAACCCACTTGCCTGAGACTGGTTCTGCACTTGCCTCTGGCTATTACGCTTCTTTATTGGCTCTCCCTCCCCATCGTAGCTGTCAGGCCTTATAGAGCTTATGGCTTTCAATGCTTGGCCATAATTGTCTCTATTCCCGACAATATCCTCATGAGGTATTTGGACAGCTGGCTCCTCAAATCTGGGAACCGCTGGAGGATCTGGCACAATTTGTGCCTGAGGCGCGATTGTTCATATAATGTCGATGAGCACTTGTATCACCAAACCCCGGATTGCCTCTATTGTTGCGGCATCAAACATCACTGGTGTGTTGACCTGAGCTTGGTCATTGCCCACTGGATTGTTGTGAGCAACAAACTCGTGTTCCTTTCCAGGGTTCGCAACATTCCTCGCATTTTGTCTGGGGTTATTGCTTGGCCCAGCACCAACACGAATAGTGTTCCTCATGTTCACCAACTGTTTACCGATCAGGTTCCAAGTATTTTATACATTAATATTTCTCAAAAATACTTAATGTAATAAAAATCAACTCAGAGTAGATTAACTTGGTAATTTCTATTGATGAACTCAAACCGAGTTACTAGGTTCTACAACCTTAAATCTTAACGAGGGAACTGGGAATTCAAGCCTTACTGGAGATGGCGAAACCACCTCGGCTTCTTCCGAGTCCTCTGAAGAGAAACAAAAGCACCCAAAACTACGGGCGATGAGAAGAGAGTTAATCTTTCTAGACATAGAAGCAAGCTTAATACATCAGACTATATAGAAGACATGACTATGAACGGTTTGAAAATGAAAAACCGTTTTTATTTTTTTAAGACTCAGAGCCTTTTGAAAACACTTTTCAATCAAAACGAGTAAATGGTTTTCAAATACCCAACCCATTTTAAAACTTTAGGCTCTGATATCACATCTGTAACACCCCCAAATCTTAACCCATTTGGAAAGGTATTACCGCCAGTGACCTCGGTTTTCCTCACCGAAGCCACCCAAGGCTTTACCGTTTAAATACAATCCATGAAACACTTATGATACAAAATCATCATAATATTCGATTAAAGCATGAGACCCGGAATTACATCCTAATTCTGAATAGGACTAAATACAGAGTTAAACAAAATACAGAGTAAATAAGTTACAGCGGAAGTCTTTCTTAAAATATTACAAAAAAAGGTTGTGATCATCATGATCACCTGCCGAAGGTTCTCAACCTGATTAAAACATTAAAAACATCCAAAAATCATCGTCGTCTTCATAGTCATTCTAGTCTCCTCATATATGCGCTCTATCTGATGTGCCGAATCGAACGGATGACATCAGCCAACCATGCAGAGAACAATTGCGGTTGGTTAGCCTAATGAAAGACTATGCAAGGGCACAAAGCAGAAGGTTCTAAGTAGTCGTATTAGGTTAGACTCATCGTCTCTCGAATAATAGTCGAGTACGCTAGTCAACCACCATACTCTACTGAATATATGAAAAGGCATGATCAAGAGAAGATTCCAACTGAAATGAATCTTATCAGAATATCCAAGAGAAGACTCCAAAAGATTGAGTCTTTTAGGAGGCATGACAAAGTCTGGAACATTTAAAGAATCACAGAATTACAGTATCGCATTCGAGCGACTAAAAGTTAAGACGAGCTTTCCTAGCTGCACTACTCGCCCAGGGTATATTAATTATGTGCGACAACGGCACTTATCTTATGATATTCTCAAACGCACAACACGTTATAAGCTTTTAAATGTATATATCCCATGGATCCTATACATATAGTATTAGGAGGGGCTTAGCCACCTCTCTACTAGATTCCGAGATTTATGACACCAGCTAAGTGCACCCCCTCTATACTCGTGTATCAGAGGTTAGGTCATGACCGTACATATGGTATTAGGTGGGGTCTTGCCACCTCTCTAACAAATTATAAAGAAACGACTGGATTCCAACGAGTCCAACGTTCCTGACTACTAGTGCTAACTAAACAGTTCACGCACAACAATAATTCACAATAAATCCACATAAATGCTCTCAAGGCTATCAACATAAATATATATTCATAATAGCGTTGTTCTAACAGATATACAACCTATTATAATATCATATTTAAATCACATAACTATAATAGCGTTGTTCTAGTAGATATACAACCTATTACAATATCATATTTTAGTTCTCTAAAACAGTTAACAAAACCGTTCCCAGACGAACACAATAATCATTCCCAATTAAGCAACTGATAATTAATAGAAACATGGAATGATGAGCAAGAGCGAATCGCCACTTGCCTTAAATCCGCTGAAGCTTAAACGAAGCTAGGTACGACGACAACTGGTTTCCGGGCTCGAAGCAGGGACAGATCTAGCAACACAGATTCCTTCGGATCAACCCATAAAGAAACCCTAAGTTAGATTCTAGAACAACGAGTACGAATCTAAAGAATAACGAAAGGAATCGAAAGGAACGAAGCCCGATCGAAAGCATCAGAAGCCAAGGCTGAAACAAGCCAAGAGCTTATGGGCGGCGGTCGCCGCCTGCCTTATGGCGGGCGCCGCTTGTTAGTGGCGGCGGTCGCCGCCTGCCTTACGGCGGGCGCCGCTACGAACACTGGGAAAATTTACGTGAAGCACCAAACTCACCGACGACGATCGTTTTGCCTCTCCTTTGCCTTGCTTTGGATTCTAAGCTTCCAAGGGCCTCCAAAGCTTCACTTTGCAACTGGAATAACACCAAATGGAGCTCCGGCGATCGATTGTGAATTATCCGGCGAAAGCTTGAATTTCCGGCGAGTGATTTATGGGGAGATTGAGCTTCGGATTTGTGCTCAATTCAGCTCCCAAATCCTCCTTTAAATAGCCAAAACTCCTGGGGACAACCAAGGGCACGTGGAGGGCTAAGATCGGAGGTCATCCGATTCACCGACCACCACAGAGTCAAGCCGGCGAGGCAGAGCTAGGCTTGCACCTAGGCGGCGGTCGCTGCCCATTTTGGCCGGAGGCGGTCGCTGCATTTTGGCGCCACTTGTCGGGAAGAGGATGACGATGTCAGAGCCTGTCAGGCGGCGGTCGCTGCCTGCCTTACGGCGGTCGCCGCCATGCCCATTTTTCTTCCGTTAAGCTTGGAACAACAAGGTCTTAATCCGGGATAAATAATAATCGTACACGAACGAGTATTAAGTCCCAAAATACGTCGACTGTATATTATTTCACTTAGAAAAATATTACAGAGATTAAGAACATTACAGAATGTCTTTCCATCTCTGAAATTAATTCGACGTACGACACGGGTGTTTGGGACAAATCCCAAAATATCCTTACAAAAGTACGGGGTATCACAGCTTGTGAGTTATGTCAAGCGTGATCAAGGTGCCCCGAGTGAGTCATATCTCGAGCCATCTTCATCTTGTTCTAGCATTGCGTGGTGCGCCACATCCACACTTGCCTAGATCACCTATCCTTTATCAAAATACTCTAGAAAATCCACACAAAACTTGTTACACCTTGTCCTCTTCACCGATCCAAACAACAAACCACCAATCGGCCCCAAGAACATCATTCGAAGGAGGAACAAACATTGTCTTGCTTAGGGGATGCAAAGCTCGAGCCAACTTACCTTGCACTGAGTTAAAAGGGGAGAGATCATGTCAAGTGGTATCAGAGAAACCCAAGGTAAGCCTCCTAAAACCACGCTCTTGAAGTTAACAACAATCGGATTAAGTTTGCTTGTGCGTAGACTATCAAGCCATCAACCAGATCATCGTGAAGTATCGCCATCCCATTCCTTGCTTCGATCACATGTTAGACGAATTGCATGGTGCCACCCTATTTTCTAAGATCGATCTCAAGATTGGCTACCATCAGATTCGGATGAAAGAAGGTGATGAGTGTAAGACGGCATTTAAGACCAAGCATGGTCTCTACAAGTGGCTTGTAGTGCCATTCGACCTCACCAATGAACCCAACACTTTCATGCGCCTGATGAACCACGTTTTGAGCTCTTATTTAAGCAAATTTTTAGTGGTGTGTTTTGATGACATTCTTTTATATTTTCGCTCTCTAGAGGGTCATGTGAGTCACCTTAGCAGTCCTAGAGTGTATTAGGAAGGAGCAATTGTACGCCAATTTGGTTAAGTGTAGTTTTCGCTCCGACTTAACATTGTTTCAAGAATTTTTCATCTGTAAGGATGGCTTATGTGTGAACGAGGAGAAGGTGCATGTAATTAAGGAATGATCGTGCCGCACCACGCCCACCATGCTACACTCATTCTTGGGCTTGGCTGGCTTTTATATGTAGTCTCTTTATGCGTGACTTTAGTACAATTGCCGCTCTATTACATGAGCTAACCAAGCAGAGCGCCACCATTGACTAGACCACCGCCTATAAGCTTGCCTTCAACGCGCTCAAGGATCGCCACTACAAGGCACTTCTCCTCCAGCTCCCTGACATCACCAAGACATTCAAGGTGGAGTGCGACGCTTGCAACACGGGCATTGGTGGCGTCATGTTACAAGGCTGGTGATTTATCACTTACTTTAGTGAGCAGCTCACTTGTACCATGCTCAACTACCCCAACAAAGAGCTTTATGCTCTTACTAGGTAGTGAAGACATGGCAACACTATTTGTGGCCCAAGGAGTTCATCATACATTTGGATCATGAGGCCCTGGCTTACCTCAAGAGCCAATCACATCTTGGTGGGCGCCATGCTAGGTGGGTGGAATTCATAAAGACCTTCCCCTATGTGGTGATGCCCAAAGAAGGTAAGGAGAATGTGGTAGCCGACGCCCTTTCTCGCAGGTATGTGCTCTTAACTTATCTCGCTGCTAATGTTTTAGGGTTTTATTTGATTATATACTTGTATGCACATGATGATTATTTAAAGTCTATTTTTGAATCTTGCACCTTAAAGATCTTGGTCAAGTCGGGAAGTTGGAGAAGGGGTGTGTTGTATAGTCTCTCTATAAGGGTTCTGATTGCATCTTCACGGATTTATTCCAAGCAAATGGGTTTTTTTCTTGGTGATCTCATGTATGGGGGAAGCTATGGAGCTAAAATCCCTCACAAACCTCTTATAGAAGTCGGCAAGGCCAAGGAAAGAGCACACCATGGAAGGATTTCTAAACACGGGCCACTCCTTGATTGCCTTCACTTTATTATCGTCTACCTTCAATCCATCCTTAGAGCATTAAAAACAAGAAAAATAGTGCACTTTGTGCAAACGATGCACTTACTAAGGTTAGCATATTGACTCTAAAACCTAAGACACTCTAAAATCTTCATAAGATAGGATACATGATCATCAAGGTTCTTACTATATATAATGATGTCATCAAATCGACAACAACAAAATTTTCTAAGTATATCCTAAGTACATGATTCATTAGGCTCATGAAAATTCTCGGTACATTAGTAACACCAAAAGGCATAGCCAACCATTCATACAAGCCATACTTATGTTTAAAAGTTGTTTTCCATTCATCACCCTCTTCCATCCTAATTTGTTTATGGCCACTCCAAATATCAATTTTAGTAAATAACGAGGCCACATGTAACTCTAGTCTAAGAATAGGATGATGATACTGAACCGTTATTTGGTTGATGGTGTGGCGATCTACACGCATCCTCCAAGTGCCATCCCTCTTTGGCACTAAAATGACGGGCACGACGCATGGACTCAAGCTTTCATGCACAAATCCCTGGTCCAAAAGCTCTTGGAGTTGTCACTACAAGTCCCTAGTCTTTTTAAGGCTCGCCCTATAGGCTGCACGATATAGTAAAGAAGCACCAAGCACAAAGAGCCTAGAAGAATTCTTCTGCCAACTCTTCAGCCATCACATGCTTAAATTCTTTTAGAAGACTTATAGAACAATAGGGTAAGGTAGCAATGCCGCTAGAAGAATGGGGACAATGTTCTTTATGGGGACAATACTCATCACGACTTTGAGCAAGGAGGACCCTATTTTTGCAAGTACCGTTAATAGTAGGCTCCATAAGCTATTAAATGACCTTTTCCCAATAGATTTGGAGTCAGATTTTCCAAATTGGTCGAGCCACAGTTCAGGTGTGCGATGCGACCAAAGCTGCAAGTGGTCTCCTCGGCGCTCAGTTTTGGTACAACGGTAAAGCCATGGCTTTTGGACTCTTTTTCAACCACTTTCTGCCTTTTTGAAGCCTCTAATTCATTGGCTTCGTCCATAGATACTAGGTCCTGTAAAACTTCTTGAGGAGATAATAGAAGAAGGGTAACGTCCTCCAATTATGCATAAAAAAGTAGCGATTAGGGAAATAATATTGAATGACCTTTCTATCGAGTTCCCATTGTCTTCCTAAGAGAAAGTGAGTACAATCCATGTCAATTACATCACATAGTATCCTATCATGATAGAATCCAATGGAGAAAGAAACTAGGTATTGTTTGCTTACCTTGTTCTTTCCTTTGCCATCAGATATTTGTTGATTGTCCTATGAAATGGGATGGGGTGTAGTTTTCAAGTTGATATAGTCAACCACCTTAAGGTTGATAGTATTTCAGCAACAACCTCCATCAACGATAACATTACGAGTGGCATCTTTATCATCACAACGGTTTCGGAAAAGAGATTCGCGTTGGTCCCTTTGGGAACCTTTTAAACCATGAGAGCCCTCCTTGTGACATGGCTGAGTGGTGGCTGCATGTGTCTAGGTAGTTCAGAGTCTATATCCTCCTCCTCATCAGTGGTATGGTGGGAGAGTATATTGGCATCACCCTCCTCCTCATCGCCATCCTCTTAATCAGTATCATATCCTCTAGCGGGCAAAATGACCTTCTTTTGGTTAGGGTAGTCTCTAGAAACATGAGCATGCCCTTGTCACTTACAGAACATAATGTCTCGGTTTCGCTCTTGCCTAGTGCCTTCATTTCACTTGGTATCCTTAGAGGCCTCATTAGGTGAGCTGGAAGCTCCCTCCATCAATGATGACATTATAGGTGGCATCCTTAACATCACAATGGGTTTGGAAAAGTGATTCGTTTTGGTCCTTTGGGGTGCGTCTTGAACCGTGAGAGCCCTCCTTGTGGCAAGGCCGAGTGGTGGCTGCATGTGGCTAGGTAGTTCAGCGCTTATGTCATCATCCTCATCGGTGGTGTGGTAGGAGAGTTATTAACATCATTCTCCTCCTCATCGCGTCCTCTTCCGTCGTCTCATAACCTCTAGCGGTCAAAAGGACCTTCTTCTGCTTGGGGTAGTCTCTGAAACCATGACCATGCCTTTGGCATAAGACATTACACGTAAACTCACCAATATAAGTGTATATGACATGACAAAAGCTACTGTTTTTTACTAAGATCGGACTTTGTCAAAGATTAATGTGTGCATGCACTTAAAAAGTGAACAAGCAAATCCTTTGGCTAAATTTTTAGTTTTTTATTGTACAACATTGGTGTGTCTATGAGGACACAAAGTCAATAGTTTTTTTGTTACTCTAAATGAACACACTAAAAACAAGAAGTAAAAGACTTACTATGCAAGAAAGGAAGGGTACATGGCAAGCAAAAGAAGAAAAACGCATGGATCAAGTGAAAGACAAATTATTAGCTTGCAAAATCTCACAATTGGATATGCTCAATCAACTGAAATAAATTTTCAATTGAACTAATCAAATAAGGAATGAAAGATATACACAATATCTTGCTAGATTTGATGGAAGACCTTCTTTTCCTTGGTGATTAAGCAAAGTGCTATGGTAGTCTTAAAATCACGAATATTTAACCAACTGATAAATGATCATAATAAGAAATAATTGATGAAAAATATTGCGGATAGGTGGGTGGGAAGGCCGAAATCCAAGACAACACACAAAATGACGATCTTTTGCGAAATCTAGGTTTTTAGGGTGTGGGATTTGGGTGAGCAAACATGGTCTAAAAGATATCATTTTTGGATATGTTTTGATAACACATATTTTATATATATTTTAGGATTCTAGTTGCATCTTAGATTTGATCATTTACATGTATATTTTATGTGTTTTATAATTAATTTCGTTATATTAATTTTACATTCGGAGTCTACACTCGTACTTTTATATGTTATATGTATTTCAAGACTATTTTGGAACTTGTTAAAGACTATTATCGAATATGCCAAGCAAGCGGTACACCAACCCAGAGGATATTGGACTGTATGCAATGAAGGTATTTATAAGCTTTTCGAAGGTGTTGGATTTGGAATTATATGGTTATGGCCCTATAACGATTGGGTCATTCCATGTGTAGCCGAAGAAAAGAACGGCCCGTGGAGTTTTAATGGGACGAGATGTGTAGGCTAAAGAAGAGAAGGGACTTTAGTTTTTTGGGGGAAGCGGCAGTTTGGAGGGGAATTTTTGATTAATTAGAAGGAGATTAGCTTTAGGTTAATTTTTAGACTTCACTGTCGTAGACCGGAGGATTTTAAAGAAGGAATTTTTGCTTTTAGCACTTGGAAGATTTAGTTTTTATTATTCTAGCCTTTGTCAACTTGGATTATTTGGACATTGATAATCTAGTACCACTAGATATGTGAAAAGCTCCTTCATGACTTGTTCATGTCCCTCTTTGGCAAGTCTCAAAATTGGTTTCTTCTTCTTCAAGAAGTCTTCTGATTACCTCTAGACTTCGTCCTCCAACATTGGTTTTAGTTCACCAAATTTTTCTCCCAAAGTGGCGGGGCACACTAAAGTCATCAATGGCTTGCGCAAGAGGGCTACAATACTTGAACTAGGGCAAGGAAGTTGCCTTGTGGCGAGGCTAAAGTCGTTATGCCTATCAAAGTAATCCTCAAAAACCTAACTAAGTATACTAGGCATGTAAGGGTCGAATCCCACAGGAAGGTAAGCAATATTTCTAAGTGCAACACTTGTATGTCAATAGTAACAAATGGCGGTTTTGGTTTGTAATCAAAGTAACAAAGTAACTAAAAGCAAAGGATGTAATCAATGGATGAGAAATAACTTAGCCAGACAAATATCCACCATTCAGTTTGATTGGTTGATCCTAGATTATCTAAATTCAATCCTATGAATATTCATGTCCCTATTCTGAAATAGTTATCAGTCCAACCAGTCCTGGTAACCCTAACCGATAAACAATCAAGAAACTATCAAGATTTAATCTAACAGCAGCAATAAGCATAGGAATTAACCAGGATACATGCAACACTAAACAACCCGTCAGCATTTAACACGTAATCAACTCTCTTCATAATAAACTAGTTCAACCAGTCCTAGAATATCATGTTTGCTACACAAGATAAGAGATTTCAACCAGAAATATCCAAACCCTAGAAATAGATAATTACTAATAACAACTAGTTGATCATGCCAGTCAAATCAGCAAGAATCAATAGGATTAAGCACAAAGAGAAGATATATAATCAAAGGAAAGGAAATAGAGTTATAATCTCACAACCAAATACAAACGAAGACTTCAATCATCGGACTAAGAAAAAGTTGCTTAGTTCTTCATAGTCTTCAAAGCTCAAAAACGCTAAGGAAAAAACTGAACGATAATGTGTAAAACTAGAATAATGAATTCTCCCAAGGCTGCTAATGAAAACTAGGTTATAACCCTAGCAAAACCTAATACTCCAAAGATAGGAAACAAAATCCTAAAAGGAAAATAAAATAAACTAACGGAAATAAAAGAAATAAAAGAAAAGAAATATAGAAAATAAACTCGGACGAAAAGGAAATCTGGATCTGCGTGTGTGAACAGTATCCGCGACCGCGGAAAACTTTCTAGAGCTTCGCTGCTGTGTCTTGTATATTTCCGCGACCGTGGCTAGATGATCCGCGACCGTGGAATTCTTTCTGTAGCTCTTCTTCAGCTTCTTCTTCGGTCTTCTCTTGTGGCTTTCTCCTCCATCTTCTTAAGTCTTCATTTAAGCTCTTGAAACCACCAATTCAACACATCTTCTCCACAACTCCATTCTCCTAACTATTGCTCTAAACACACATAAATGCTACCTAAAACTCCGGTAACAACTCCTAGTTAAACCCTACAAAGTAGCGCTGATCAAATTCCCCCATGCTTAAACCTTGCTCGTCCTCGAGTAAGCTAATAGAAAACATACTCCTCCAATGAAATGTCCAAGGTCTTAAGAAGAAAAGCAAAATCATCTCCACTAAGAACTGCACCTAATCATGAATCTCCAAAGCACCAACACATCAACACAACACACAAGCTTAAAGGAAAGCAGAGTACTTCCCCCAAGCTTATCCCGAACACCATAGAGTGAAAGTAACCATCTAATCCTAGCCTCCATCTATCTTCTTATAACTCCCAAAGTGACCTACCCAAATCCTCCTTATATCACCTCTTCTTATGTCACCACGCTAGAAAAAAAATGAGGAATCCTAATAATCATTCTTCTTCTTTTCACTCATTTTGCCAAGGCGTCCTTTCGGGTTTTCACCAAGCCACTCATTTCATTTTTCAATAGATGGGCTCACAAAAACTCACATCACTCTTGACCTATTATTACCCTAGCATAATGCTGGTCCAAGCCACCTACTTATTGCCTAAGCCGCCCTTTCGGGTTTTCGACTTATCCCAGGATTTTTTTTTTGTCTTTTTTCCTTATTTTTGACTTTTTCTATTATATATATATATATTTTTAATTTTCTTTCTCAAACGACCAGCAAGTATAGATCACTCCCCCATGCTTAAACATTCATTGTCCTCAATGTAATGAAAGACAAAAAGATGAAGCACAGGGAAAAGCAGAAAAGTACTCACAACCGTCGCCGAAGTGGCCTGGATGTGGTGGTAAGTCAATGAAAACACATGTTGCTGGTGTTGCGGCGGTCCTCCTCAAGTAAACTCCATGTGCAACCAAATAGATCCATTGTAAGGAAAGTGGTACATCAAAGAAACGAGGCTGCACGGGCCTTCAACGAACACATAATGGAGCCCGAATGTAATCGTGTTGTAGGCTCTGGTGTTCCTTCTCAGCAGCTGTCGAATGTCGGGCCATCATCGCTGCCAAATAAAAATGTGGGGCAAATGTCTCCTCCTTGGCAGCATGATGCGCACCGTTCTCAAAATAAAACGCAGACAGCTGGGCCGCAATCGCGGAAATAAGGCCGCGGTCACGGAAAATCGCCAATTTTTTTTTCAAAGGCTAAGGAGACTTACAGTGGGGACACCGCGGTCGCGGAAAATTATCCGCGGTCGCGGAAACATGTCTGGTGCAAGTTGATTACCGTCTTTGAATTATGGCTTCGGGTCTCCTACCTGCGTTTTAGTCTAAAACACGAAAACAACACAAATAAAAACTTGAAACGAAAAGACACGAAAAAAATTACATACCTCGGGTTGCCTCCCGAGCAGCGCCTTGGTTATTATCGTGGCTCGACATAGTGCCTTTCAATTCAGCTTGGGTTGCTCACATCAACCGAACACTTGGGGTTACAATCAGGAGGGTGTCTCTTTGCATCATCTATGTTGAATCCGACCCTCACCCCATCAAACTCCATTGTGAGCGAACCACTACTCAGATCAATTTTTGTATTTGTCGTGTTCATAAACGGCCTACCCAGCATCACAGGGGCTGCATGTTTGTCTTGCCCCGTATCCATCACAAAGAAATCCGCAGGGAAAATCAACTTATCAACCTCTACCAGAACATCCTGCACGACTCCTTTGGGATACACATAGGACATATCCGCTAGTTGAATCACTGTCCCTATCTTCTGTAATTGCCCAATCTTTAAAGATTTGTACAGTGAGAGAGGCAACACATTTATAGATGCACCCAAATCCAGCATGGCTTTATCGAACGTGGTGTCACCTATCTTGTAGGGAATACTGAACATGCCTGGGTCACTGCACTTCTTTTGCAACCGCTTTTACAGCATAGCGGAGACATTCTCACTCACTTGGACCTTCTTCTTTTCCTTCACTACTTTCTTTCTCTTTATCTTGCACAATTCCTTCAAAAATTTCACATAGCGAGGAATGCTCTTAACTAGCTTGATCAAAGGAATGTTTACCTTGCAATTACTGAAGGTCTCTAATAGTTCCTTGTCGTTCTCCAGTCTTGTGGTATCCTTCAGTGCCTCAGGGAATGGAGCAGGTGGCTTTAGTGTACTGAGCGGAGGGAAATTCGGACGCACGTAATCGTCATCGGCGTCTGAGGAACAACCGCGGTCACGGTTTGGGACTCGCGGCCGTGGATCAACATCCGAGAACTCTGGCATGCCAACGACTTTTCTGCGGTCGCGGAATTGCTTCAAAATTTTCGTCTTCTCCAGAAACTTTTCCGCGGTCGCGGAAAATTCTCGGAAAAATCACCGCCTTCAGGTGCGTTTCCGCGGTCACGGATTTGGTGTCGCGGTCGCGGAAAATTCTCTGCAGCTTCCGTCGATTCCTTCGTTTGGATTCCGCTCCTCAGCGTCATTGCACATACATTCTCCCTCGGGTTTGCTACTGTGTGAGATGGTAGCTTCCCCGAATCCCGGGCTTCCAGTTTGCTTACTGCGAGAGAAATTTGCCCCACTTGCTTCTCCAAGTTCTAAATACTAGACTTCATCTCTTGATTCTGTTGGACCATAGTGTTTGCCAACGTCGATACGCTCTGAGAAAGATCACTATGTTGTTGGACCATATTGTTTGCCAACGTCGATACGCTCTGAGCGAGAGACTTGATCATGTCATCGCTAGACATAGACGAACTTGTGCCTTGGCCTTGAGGTCTAGGGTCATATGGAGCTCTAAATTGTTGTTGTTGTTGACCTCCAGGCCGTTGAAACTGTTGTTGTTGTTGTAAAAATTGTGGCGGCCTCTGGTGAAACTCTTGATCATCACGGCGCTAAGGAGGATTCTGTTGGTTCCCGTACCTCAAATTAGGGTGATCTCTCCACCCGGGATTGTTTGTGTTAGAGTACGGGTCATATCGCGGTCTAGGAGGACCGAAACCTCCAATAGCATTCACTTTAGCAGTGGGTTCCTGCAGCGTTAGACATGCATCAGTAGGGTGCATCTTGTCATAGCATATTCCACAAGACTTGACTTGCTGTTGGTTGCCCTTTATCATAAATCTCCTCATCATCTCTTTCATTTCAGCCATCTCAGAAAGTATTGCAGACGATGGCTGAGAGTCTGCAGCTTTGACTGTGTGAGTGCTCCCTCTCTTGCTAAACTGTCTTGAGCCCTCAGATAGCTCAAAGAAAATCTCAAAAGCTGCAGCTGGCGTCTTGTTTAGAATATTTCCACCACAGGCTTCGTTCACCATCCGACACTCATCATCAAGAAGTCCACCATACAAATATAGCACGAGGTCTTGGTCAGAATAACCATGGTATGGACAACTTGAAATCAACGTCTTAGTAGCATGATGTTCAATATTACTGATATTCCTCTTCAGGCTATTGATCTTCGTTGCAGGGAAGTACTTCTCAAGGAAAGCTTTCTTCATCTTCGCCCATGTATCTATGCTTCCTGGGGCCAAATAGTAGAACCAATCATTAGCCGCATCCTTCAGAGAGAAAGGAAAGGCCCTCAGCTTGATCTAGTCCTCAGTAATGTTCCTTGGCTTCATACTGCTGCAGACCACGTGGAATTCGGACAAATGCTTATTGGGGTCTTCTCCACTCATCCCATGGAAGTAGGGTAGTAAATGGATCAACCTAGATTTGAGCTCAAAATTCAAGCCATCCGCCAGCTTTGGAAACTGCACAACAAGTGGTTGATGTTCTAGATTCGGGGCAGTCAACTGCCTCAACGTCGGTGCTTCCTCAGCCATATCGATTTGTGTATGGGCTGCTATACGGTTTCTGGAAAGTGTTCTTTCAATCTCTGTATCAAAATCTAATAGTGGAGAGTCAGTAGCACGGGTGTAGACCATAAGATAGGTCCATACAAAAGTTGGCACACAAACAAACACACAGAAAAATAAAACTTGCCTCCCCGGCAACGGCGTCAAATTTGACGAGGATAAAGTCGTTATGCCTATCAAAGTAATCCTCAAAAACCTAACTAAGTATAGTAGGCAAGCAAGGGTCGAATCCCACAGGGAGGTAAGCAATCTTTCTAAGTGCAACACTTGTATGTCAATAGTAACAAACGGGGTTTTTGGTTTGTAATCAATGTAACAAAGTAACTAAAAGCAAATGATGTAATCAATGGGTGAGAAATAACTTAGTCAGACAAATATCCACCATTCAGTTTGATTGGTTGATCCTAGTTATATCAATTCCTTCCTATGAATATTTCTGTCCCTATTCTGAAATAGTTATCAGTCCAACCAAACCTGGTAACCCTAACCGATAAACAATCAAGAAAATATCAAGATTTAATCTAACAGCAGCAGTAAGCATAGGAATTAACCAGGATACATGCAACACTAAACAACCCGTCAGCATTTAACACGTAATCAACTCTCTTCACAATAAACTAGTCCAACCAGTCCTAGAATATCATGTTTGCTACTCAAGATAAGGGATTTCAACCAAAAATATCCAAACCCTAGCAATAGATAATTACTAATAACAACTAGTTGATCATGCTAGTCAAATCAGCAAGAATCAATAGGATTATGCACAAAGAGATGAGATATAATCAAAGGAAATGAAATAGAGTTATAATCTCACAACCAAATACAAACGAAGGCTTCAATTGTCGGACTAAGCAAAAGTTGCTTAGTTCTTCATAGTCTTCAAAGCACAAAAACTCTAAGGGAAAAACTGAACGATAATTTGTAAAAGTAGAATAATGAATTCTCCCAAGGCTGCTAATGAAAACTAGGTTATAACCTTACCAAAACCTAATACTCCAAAGATAGGAAACAAAATCCTAAAAGGAAAATAAAATAAATAAAATAAAATAAATGAAATAAAGAAAATAAACTCGGACGAAAAGGAAATCCGGATCTACGTGTGTGAACAGTATCCGCGACCGCGGCCGAAAATGAAAACTTTCTGGAGCTTCGCTGCTGTGTCTTGTATTTTTTCGCGACCGCGGCAGGATGATCCGCGCCCGCGGAATTCTTTCTGTAGCTCTTCTTCAGCTTCTTCTTCGGTCTTCTCTTGTGGCTTTCTCCTCCATCTTCTTAAGTCTTCATTTAAGCTCTTGAAACCACCAATTCAACACTTCTTCTACACAACTCCATTCTCCTAACTATTGCTCTAATCACACATAAATGGTACCTAAAACTCCGGTAACAACTCCTAGTTAAACCCTATAAAGTAGCGCTGATCACCTTGGCAAAACGGCTCCAAATGGAATCATAATTTGCAAGCTACAACCTTATTGGATGAGGAAGGGAAAGCGTAGATGAATGCTTGCAATATCACCTTTTGACCATATTAACCACCTTTTTGTGTATAAAGCATACACTCACATGATCATTGTAGGATGTTTATGCTTGTTTGGTAAGATAAAACTCTCTTGTTGCTTTTGGTATTTTCTAGGTACAATTTTTGAGCTCTTTCAATGACAAATGGATTCAAAATGAATATTGTTCTTGCTAAGAAGAGCCCAAGGGATGCCAAATTTAAGATGCAATGGAGAATACTATGTTTCACAAGCCATAGAAGCAAATTATATACCCATGCTCATCCAAAAATGCAAAGACTGCCTTCCTAGGACATGACATGGGGTGCTAGTGTTGTTCGGCATGGCCACGCCAAAAGCCTAGACAAAAACATTGTTCTCTAATTTTGGCATGGCCACCCCATACTGAATGGCATGTCCATGCAAATTTCAGTATCACTTGTTTTGTCTTTGAAAACCCTACACCTTTTTGGGGGCACATATAAATATCAAAGCAAGAGACATTTGAAGGGACCTCTCTCACTTTATCCTCCTTCTCTAAGGTTTTAGCATTTACACTCTCATCTCAAATGTAACTTTATATTTTCATTGACTCCACTAAGACTAGTAATTGTGTTTATCTTTGAGATAAGATTTTAGGTTCCTTTTGGATTATTGAACTCTCTCTTTTATTTCAAGACTTGAAAAAAGAACTCAATCTCAACTTTTCTCATGATTCAATGGAATGACAATGATCTGATTGAATGATAAGTACATCTTACTTAATCTTTTTGTTTCTTTCTTTGTTTATCATTGTTCCTATGTTTGTGATGGTTACATTGATGTTTTATGCCAATTTCTTACAAATCATGAGTGAGTATCCAATTGTGATTATTTAATAATTTAGTTAGATTTTCTCTTTGGTTGGATGAGTTTTTGTCTACTACTCAAATCTTTCTCACCAAGTATTTGTGAAACTGTCTCGCTAGTAATTTAACATATATTAGATGTTAGATATGTATTAAATGTGATATTTGACATTGAAACCTCATGATTTGAGCTAGGGATTTTACGAACACAAAGATAGGCCTATTTTCCTAGGATTTGATTGAATTGTCATAAATCTTAATGATTCTAATCTTGAGTTAATTACCACAAAAGTAGGAGTTAATTAAGTCTAGGCTAACTTTCTTATACCTTGAAAGAGGATAAGAGATCTAATAGGATATTTAACCATTGAAGATCATTATTTGCAACCATAGAGATTGATTTTCTTATCAATACATGATCTCGTTTGTGGTGAACATCAATCCTAGATTTAAACTTTGTGTTTAAATCTATTTGCAACATTAGAGATCATTATTTGCAACCTCAATCCTAGAGATTGATTTTTTCATCCTTCAATTAACCCAAATCTTTTTTTTTTTGTCATTTTAGCTCTAAACTTTGTATTTATTTTAATTTCATTAAATCAATGCCAAAATATTCACATCTCTTGTTTGATTTAGATTATTGGTTTATGTAAAATTGGTGATCAACGAGTGCTCCCTTGGATTCGATATCTATACAACTCAATAGTATCGTGCACTTGCGGGCCTATCAAGTTTTTGGCGCCATAGTCGGAGAGCACGGTTGACACTGAATAAGCACTGAGTAGTGGGATTAGATCTTTTATTTATATTGTTTTATTTATAAAAAACTTCTAGCCACTCTCATGTTCTTGTTCTTCTTGTATTGATTTTTTCGTTGCATGCCTGTTACTTGAAGTCTTAAGGAACATCTTGAGGACGAAGACCTCAAGATTGAGAAATTATTTCATGCAAAGAAAAAGCTACAAAAAATTAAAAGAAAACAAAAAATAATCTAACTCTTCTTTAAACATGGAAGAAGATTGAAGAACTGATATATATTACGCCAAACAACTATGCAATCATTCTCTCCATGGTGCAACAACACCTATTCTAGGGATTGTCATCAGAAGAACAAAATCTCCACCTCTCGGTTTTCTTGGAGAATTGTGATATGGTCAAATACAATATAATCACTCAAGATGTCGTTAGACTAAGGATTTTCCCATCTTCCCTAAGATTCCCAACATGATCATTTAAACTACGGCTATAAACCAAAATGTCATCAAAATACACAACAACAAATTTACCCAAAAATTGCCTCAAAACGTGGTTCATGAGGCGCATGAATGTGTTGGGGCATTGGTCAGCCCGAATGGCATGACAAGCCACTCATAAAGACCATACTTGGTCTTAAATGCTGTCTTCCAGTCATCATCTTCCTTCATGCGAATCTGGTGGTAGCTACTCTTCATATCAATTTTGGAGAAAAGTATGGCTCCATGCAACTCGTCCAACATATCATCGAGGCACGAAATGGGGTGGCGATATTTGATGATGATTTGGTTGATGGGGCGGCAGTCTACGCACATCCTCCAAGCGCCATCCTTCTTGGGTACCAAAATGATCGGCATAACGCAAGGGCTAAGGCTTTCCCACATATAACCGCGGTCAAGAAGCTCCTAGACATGGCGCTACAATTCCTTCGCTTCTTCTAGACTGGAACGGTAGGCCGCGCGGTTGGGTATCGAGGCACCAAGCATGAGGTCGATTTGATGTTAAATGCCACGTAGAGGGGGTAATCCTTGAGGCAAGTCATTTGGCATGACATCCTCAAACTATTGTAAAAGAGACAAAACACTACTAATACGATCAACAAGCTCTTTTTCAATAGAATTGCATAATTTCGGAACTAAAAAGAAGCAAGTAGAACGTCCCTTAAGTGTCGGGGTCAAATCACTGTGGCGCACCAAGAGTAGCCGACTCTCGCATCTGCCTTGGATGTCGGGCGCTATAGCGGGCACGTAAGGAGCAGTGTCGGGCGCGCACTTGGCCGCGGGCGTGTTGCTTTGAGCCTTGGGGGCGGCTGTGAGAGCGCTCTTGGCCAAGGGGGGCGTGGGGGCAGTGGGGGCCATAAAGACTTGTGGAATGTCGCTATGAAGGGGTGGGCGCACTGTGTTGGATCAATGGGTGTTGCGGCGGTAGTGCTTGCGCTAGGCGTCGCCGCATTGTCGTGAGCGGTGGCCGAGGCCTCCAAGGCCTTTTGCCTATTCCTTTCCACATGGTCCTGCATAATTTCTTGGGGTGTCATTGGAAATAGAGTGACACGCTTTCCATTTTAAGTAAACACATAAGTCATTAAATACCCATCATGTAGTACGCTCCTATTAAATTGCCAATGACGTCCAAAGAGAAAATAAGTAGCATCCATTGCAATAACATCACACAAAAAAGTGTCCTTATATGGCCAATAGAAAAATAAATCAAACATTGGCGAGTAACATCATCGCCATAGCTCTCTGAAATCCATTGGAGGCCATAAGGTTGTGGATGTGGTCTGGTGGCGAGGTTGAAGTGCTTCACGACCTTCTCATTACCGATGTGGCAGCAGATGTTACCATCAATAATGACATTGGATGAGGTGGTCTGGACCACGCACCGAGTGTAGAAGAGGTTCTCTCGCTGGTCCAGGAGGTCGCCTTCTTTGACCATGAGCACTCGCCTCGTCACAAGGCTTAGGGGAGTTTCGGCGTGCAGGTCAGCCGGGGCACAAGGATAGGCCTAGTCATCTTCATCCTTCACTTCCTCTTCGAAGGCGTTATTCGCTAGGGGCTCATCGTCATACAACTCGTAACCGCTAGCTTGAGAGAACAAGACCTTCTTGGATTTGGGGCAGTCACGCTGCATGTGGCCACGCCCACCACACTTGAGGCACACCTGGTCGCGGGTGTGATCCGTGCCCTGTGCTTGCTCTGTAGGCGCTGGGGTGTGTGCCGCTGCGGTTGCCGCATGAGGCGATTTATCCGCGGGGCTCAAATTCTTAAGAGCATGCGAAGATGAACGCACATCAATAGGCAAAGCTGAATTGAAGGGTCTAGAATCATACCTCTTTGGCCTGATGTTGGACTAGGGCTAGCTCTTCCGGCGCAAAATTTTGTTGTGAAGCTGCATAGCCGTGTGAGTGAGGGAGTTGAGGTCCTTGATTGGCAAGATCTGTAGTTGATCCCGGATTGGGATGTTGAGTCCACTCAAAAATTTTGTGCATAGAGTGGAAGCAGAGACACTCACGCCCGCCTTGTAGTACATGTCCTCAAGTTTGGAGAAAAACTCGAGAGGCATCATAGTTTCTTGGCGAGCGAGGGCAATGTCCATGCGCAACTGGGTCTTGTAGAATTCATGCATATATTTCCGAGTCATGACGAACACTAGTTGGTGCCATTGCTCAATTGAAGGGAGATTGTGCCTAATACGATCGGTAACAAATCGATGCCAATAAGTGCGCGCCGCGCCTCGGAAGTGAAACATTGCGATCTCCACCTTCTCGTGCTCCTCATAGTGACAATGCTAGAGGGCATACTCGATAGCCTGGACCAAATCAAGAAAAGTAGAGGGATCTTATTCACCAAAAATATGTTCAGTTGTTACCTTAATGTCGAGGCGGTCAGCATAGGTAGGGGCCACATGGCGGCGGGCTTCAAAACGCTTGGCATCGGGGGGGCACTCAGTATGGTGTCGGTCATCATCATAGTATCAATGCCGATGGTCATAGGCGTCATGGTCGTCCTGCTACCTACGAGGGCGCCATTGGCGATGGCGTCCTTCGGGCTCGTCGTAAGCATAAGTTGAGGCCGCATGAGTGGGTTGTCGGCCGTGAACATCATGGGCCACAAAAGGGTCGTGACATTAGAGTCCGGTGGCAACCCTTAGTGGCATGAAATCTATGGGAAACTGCTGGCTCTCAATCGGATTGCCCAACGGAGGATGGAAAATGTCGGGGTTGAGGTTGTCGGCGTCGTCGTAGTCCTCGTCATCAAATTATTGAACGTAACCGCAGTCAATCTACTCATGCACCTGCCTTTGGAGCTCATTTGTCTCTTCAAGGCTCGTGCGGTAAGCTATACGGTTTGGCAATGACGCGCCTAACACGAAGTCAATTTGATTTTCAATGCCACGTATAGGCGGCAATCCATCCGGCAACTCATCGTGCATCACATCCTTGAAGTCCTGCAGTAAAGAAATAACACATGAAGGGAGTATAGCTTGTTCCTTTTGAGTGGATGCATAAAGAGTGGGAATAAGTAAGAAACAAGGTGATCTTCCCTTAATAGGATCGGTGAGCTCACTGTGTCGGGCCAGAAGTAGGCGTTGCTCACATTTGCCTTGGATTGGGGCCAACGGAGGATCTTGTCGGCCACCTTGAGGCTCAAAGTTGGAGTTGGGGCCATTCGACATGGCACTACCAGTTTAAAACTAGAGCCTGCAGTAGGAAGAGAATTTTCGTGAGAAGTGCCATTTTGCATGCCTTTGGCCTTGGGCAGCGCGGCGACATCGATGGTAGATGGTGCGACTGTTGTTGTGGGAGTAGAACCAGTGGCCTCTAATGCTTTTTGGCGATTTCGCTCTATCTGGTCATGCAATATCTCATTTGGAGTCATAGGTAAGAGGGTGACGCACTTCCCATGGTAAGTAAACACATAAGTGTTTAAATAGCCATCGTTGAGGGCATGCCTATGAAATTTCCATGAACGACCAAGCATCAAGTGTGTCGCATCCATTGCAATGACATCACATAAAACAGAATCAGAATAACGACCAATGGAAAAAGAGATCAAACACTGTTTTATGGCGACATCTCGTTTTCTTTCGGAGATCCATTGGAGGTCATAGGGTTATAGATGAGGTGTTGTTAGAAAATTGAAGTGCTTCACCAACTTGTCATTGATTATGTTGCAGCAACTGCCTCCGTCAATGCTCACGCTCAAGGAGGTTGTCTTGACCAAGCATCTAGTGTGGAAAATATTCTCGCATTGGTCCATCATATCGGCCTCCTTCACTGTGAGGACAAGCATTGTGACAAGGCTTAATGGTGTCCCGACATATAGGTCAGCTAGCATGCATGCATATGCGTCAACCTCCTCATCGACATCGAGATCATCGACCACCTACTCCTCGGCCTCATCCTCACAAGATTCAAAGTCGGCAGCCTGGGAAAACAACACCTTCTTGGTGTTGGGTCAGTCACACTTCATGTGACCACGGCCCCCACATTTGTAGCACTCTAGGTCACGAGAGCGCTCTTGGCACTGCGACGGTGTTGCGAGCGCGTTGCCGCGCGCTGGCGCGGGAGCGGTCGCGGCTTGGCAATTGTCGGTACCTAGGCTTGCCTTTGCTTGGGAAGTAGAAGAGGAAACATTAGCCGGCAAAACTGAATTGAATGGCTTAGAGCCATACCTGTATGGTATAGAAGAGCGCCAACTTTGTTGCTTGTGCCTCAAAAGCTGGTTGTGCAACTGTATGGCCATGTGAGTCAAGGCATTGATGTCCTTGATCGGAAAAATCTCTAGCTAGTCATGGATTGGAGAATTGAGGCCGCTCAAAACCGTGTCCTCAACATGGTTGGCGCGACGCTGACTCTAGCCTTGTAGTACATGTCCTCCAATTTGGAGAAAAACTCTATGGGAGTCAAGAATCCTTGGCACGCCATGGCGATCTCAAAGCGCATCTTTTCCTTGTAATTTTGTGGCACGTACTTTTGTGTCATGACATACACAAGTTGATGCCACTGCTCAACGGGAGCCATATTGCGCCGGATGCGGTCGGTGACAAACCTGTACCACCATGTGCTGGTGGCACCGCGGAAGTGAAGTGTGGCAATCTCCACTTTCTTGTGCTCCTCATATTGGCAATGTTGTAATGTCGATTCTGTAGCATGTAACCAATCCAAGAAAATAGAAGGATCATATTCACTCAAAAAATGCTCAATGGTTACTTTAATGTCGCGGCACGAGTGGTGCAGGGGCACGGTGGGGCGACGTTGGGCGTGGCCTCCACGGCGTCTATCGCGACCATCATGGCCACGGTGGTCATCGTAGGCCTCATAGCCGTCGTCGTCCTTTGGGCGTCGGCGCTGGTGGCGGCGATCCTCAGGCTCGTGACGGCGGTGGTCACATTCATGCCTATGATGGCCGTGTTCTTCACGTCGGCCGGCACCATGGCGCCCACGGTGGCGGTCGCCGGTACCAACCAACGGCGGAATGTAATCGGGTGCTTGGTCTCCTGTCAGGCAACGCGGTGCATTTGGGTATCAATACACTTGCACCGATCTCCACGATCTGCATACCCGAGGTCTGGGGTGTGGTGCTCTAGAAAATCTGGATAAAAGTCCTCATCCTCCTTAAAGTCAGCGGCATAGTCGCTAGGTGTTGTGCGCGGGTCATAGCGATCACGCGCCGAGACGGGGCCGTGTGGGCTCTCTAGCACCGAATTGAGGCGGTGAAAGGACTTCTGGTGTTGAGAGGTGAGAGCCACACTTTTGCCTTTCTCCTGGCGGCGCGCTGCCGCAATGGGATCATCGGCCTGCAGCGGTGGATCCATCTTCATGACTGGCGTCGGGCCTGTGGGCTGCGGTGGGTTATGGAACTGCAGTTGCTGGCGCAACCGCTCTATCTCAACAAGGGCGGCATCCATATCTTTCGGTAGAGGGGTGGGCAAAAGGTTGTCTCCATGTTGTTGGTTTTCTTCCTCGTGATCATTGTGGTTGCCAGTGGACATGGTACCTATTTGAATAGGAGACATGCACAAAGATCAAGGTGCACAAGCTATAACAAACACACCAACAATCAAATAAGACACAGGTGACTCAAGTTAGCAAGAAACACTTGGTTCTAAATCTATCTTGAGTCGTGAGGGCAGGTGAGGGTGGGTGTAGCTTATAATCACGCAAGAAATGCAATGAAAGTTGCTAACTTAAGCATGCAAGTTAGCAAGCAACACTTGGTTCTAAATCTATTTTCGAAGGAAGCTACCCTAGACGGTGGGAGGTAGGCTTAGTGGACCTTGACCAAGGGCGAGAGAAAACCTACAGGCCTTACCTTATTTTGGTAATGGCTGAACTATGAAAGAATTTTTATTTTATTTTTAATTCGGATTTGCCTTTTTTTTGGACAATTAAACCCGGTTTTTTTTTTTTTGTATTAAGCTAAGTCAAAAGTTGACTTAACTTGAATTGAAATTTGAAATAACAAATCATGAAAATATTTGTTGTTAAGGAAAGAAAAGGAAAGGAAAAGATTGCTTCAAGATAGGAGAGAGAAACAAATTCATATAACAACAAGGAAAGATCTCGACCAAGATATTGCTAACAACTAATTATGCAAACAATTTGAATTAACTTAAACAAGTAGAAAATCAGCAGCAAATCAATAACAAATCCTGCGCAAATATAGGGATTCGGCTAACAAAAATTTTGGCAAGAAAATCGGATCGTTCAAGGGCTTGCCTTGAAGGGCCGAACCTATCCTAATTTTTAGGGATTTGGTTGTCAGGACGTTTGTGGAGCAAAAATGAAGGAATTCCCTAGGTGGCGGAAGCAGAGAAATGGTGGATGCTATGGCGATGAAATGGAAAAGTGGGACTTGCAAACAATAGCCAAGGGTGGCTTGGGCGATGGCCTTGGCACGAGCCCGAGTCACGGGGCCATTAGACTTGATGCTCACAGCTTCCTCCTCTTTTTTGACAGTCATGGCAAGCAAGGGTGCATCATATTCCAAGGATCTAGATGATATCGCCAGAAATGGATGTGGGAAAACTAGAACGTTGTTGGGACGATTCTCTCACTCTCAAAACAAACACGATTAAATGCAAGAAACCTTATCACGTGTGTATTTTGGTCGAAACAACTCAAGAAAACTTAGCAAAGTTTGCAAGAAATTTTAAGCGTGACTTTTACTATATGAAATGCAAAGTATATGTATGGAAAAAACTAGGCTTTTTGCGTTAAAGAAGATAAAGGAATGACTTGGCCCATCACAAGTTGATGGCTAGGTCATTCTTGCTAAACTAAGTAACCAAATGCATAATATAATGCTAAATATAAAATATCAACATTAAAATAACAAATGGATAGAATTTGGCCAAACGTGGACGTCACAAACAACAATTGTGCTCGTCAGGTGCACCTACGCACTATCTTGATCCTCCAAGGACTTGTTGCTCGCACACTTAACTAGAGCTTGGCCTTGGGACTTCTCCAACGTGGCTTCAAGCCTTGATAGAGGGCTCTCGTGGATTTTGGACCTACTTGGCTCGTGATATAGTGATTGGTCCATCAATAAGAACCTTAAACATCCTCTCCATATTACTATTAGTCATAGGCACTTGTGAGTCATCAACTAATTAGACTTGATGATTGATCTATATTTCGTAATAACATCAATAGAGCACCAACCTTTAGCTTTAAGACATGATTTGGAAAACACAACTGATTATGTGCAAATAGTCAGACGTATATAAATAATGATTCATAGCAGAACCTGCATCAGTCTTGAAAATGTTGTCTGTTAGGGCCCTTGAATCGTGTCCAGGTGTAAAGACCAGAAGCATCAAGACGTAAAGACACGGATCGTGGATGGCGTTGCTAAATGAGGGAGATATGGATATGACAATCATGGGAGTTGCGAAGATTAAGCGCCAAGCAACACAACTGGAAAGATCTTGTTTCCATATTTGAAGCATCCCTATCTTCGAAGATGGTAAAATATGGCAAGGCCCATGCGTTAGGAAATATAACGCGCTATGGATATAATATTCCGTATCCGATATAAGGAAATATCTTTACCATGTTTATTTCTTTTATCTTAGGCTCCAAGTTACGATCTTATGTTATTTTTATGGTATATCCTATTCTTTGCAGGATTATTACTAGATCTTTATATAAAGAAGGTGTCAACCTCTTGTAAACAAGACAAGCATACGCTAGAGCCATATTCTCATACATCAATACAATCATGACTTATTGTCTCGAAAGCTTGTTCTATTTCGAGAACATGTAATCCTTGACCCTATAATCCACACTCAAAATGGATTGTATCACGATACAAAATCTTCCCTAAACAATTGGCATCCACCGTGGGGCTCGGAGTCAAAAATATTATACATTTTTTTCCAAACCACAAACACTACAAGCAAATCACCATGTCCAACGACGGACAAACCACCAACGACGTCACTGCATCTATAGACGTCATTGTCATAACACGATTATTCCTCAAAATCCATCTAATCAGTATGATCCCGGCGGTTTGGGGGATCAACACACCACCGATATGCCGGAACGCTGCAAAAAGATGAAAGCTTTGGAAGAATCACTAGCCGCCTAGAAGACCCAATCACAAGCACGGCTCCAAGAAGTGTTAAAGAAGAATGAAGCATTGCGTTCCCTACGCGTGTTGATGCCACCACCGGCACCTCGATCTCGACTCCAGTACGTCTTTGGAGAAAACACCTTTTGTCTTTCTCGACTCTAATCATAATGCCATCATCTAGCGTTGGTGGATCTCGCCACCCATCGATAGCAACGACAAAGCACGTTGTCCATGATCCGGAAGAAACCGATCCAATGGAGGCAATACCAATGGAGTTGTTCGATGATGTCATCGAGCAAAAGTGACGCGAAAAGCTCAGGACTTTAGACGAAAGGTTCGCTCAAATACAAGGGATACCTAGGCTCATAGAAGAGGAAGGTGATGATTGTTACGCCGACTCACCCGTTTTTGACGCCATTGCTCACGTCGAGATTCTGAAACAGTACGTGGTCCTCGATATGCCACCGTATGATGGGAACGTTGATCCCAATGAGCATGTCTTTTTGAACAACCAAGGGATGATGACGAACATGGTGCCTAAACACTTGAAAGAAGATGTGATGTGCAAATGAACCACGTGAATGTAAGGATTTAGATGCTTGAAGCGGAATTTCAGAAAACAATTTACTCTATTGATGATTATAAATTTTTAGGACATTTTATTTAATTCTAGACCACACTTATATTATTATGAAACATTATTTCAAAAACTAACATGATGTAATGTTTCAACAATCATGAAATCATCATCCATAATCTCAAAACAATACAATCTCAAATCCATTCTCCAATGTGCTTGAGTCCTTTAGCCCTAGTGTGACTGTCATGCTTGGGCTTTGGTAGAGATTTAGTCAACGGATCTACAATGTTGTCATTCGTATGTATTTTGTAAAACTTCACATCTCCTTAACGACTAACTCATCATCTCCTCCATACACCAAGAGATCATCTTTAGTGCTTCTTAAGTACTTTATGATGTTCTTAGCTGTATTCCAGTGTGCTTCAGCTGAATTTGATTGGTATCTGATGCACATACTTAAAGCAAATGTAACATTTGGGCGAGTACACATCATGGCATACATGATGGATCATATTCCTCATGCATAAGGAATCCTACTAATCCTCCATAGCTCAACAGGTGTCACTGGGCATTGCTTCTTGCTGAGATGTAGGCCATGATGCATAGGCAAGAATCCCTTCATGGAAATCTTCATATTGAACCTATCAAGAACCTTATCCACATAAGTTCCTTGACTTAGTCCAATAAGTCTCTTAGATCTATCTCTATGGACCTTGATGACTAATATGTACTCAGCCTCTCCTAAGTCTTTAATTGAGAAATATTTCTTAAGCCAGTCCTTAACGGACTCCAGCATAGGAATGTCATTTCCAATGAGTAGTATGTCATCCACATACAAGACTAAGAAGACCACTTTGCTCCCACTAAACTTTTTGTAAACACAAGGTTATTCTTCACATCTAATGAAGTCAAACTATTTGACCACTTCATCAAATCGAAGGTTCCAACTCCTTGATGCCTGCTTAAATCTATAAAGGGACTTCTTAAGTTTGCATTCTTTCCTGGGATTTTGTGGATCTTCAAAACCCTCAGGTTGTGTCATGTAACATCCTCTTCTAAATACCCATTTAGAGAAGAGGTCTTAACATTCATTTCCAATATCTCATAATCATAATGAGCTGAAATTGCTAGGATTATCCGAATGGATTTGTGAGTTTGTAAACCATTTGCAACCAATGCGTACTACCCCATCTGGCAAATTTATCAAGTCCACATGATTTTCAGACGTGGAATCCATTTCAGACTTCATGGCTATACGCCATTTCTCAGAGTTTGGACTCACCACCACTTGCTTGTATGTAGTAGGCTCCTCGCTTTCTAAAAGCAGGATGTCCAAACTCACAGTCAATATGAAATCAACATATTTCTATGGTTGCATTTTTGGCCTATCTAATCTACGTGTAGGCTGAACAACAAGAGGATTTTCCACAACATTTTGTGAAATCTCATAAAGAATCAGATACTAGAGGAACGATATGAATGGGGTCTTGCGACTCCACTACCTCTGGTGTATGGGTTGCCTCCCCTTGCGGGATTAGGTCCCCAAATATCGTCATCTATGGCATGGTGTAATCCATGTCAGTTTGTCGCTCTTCTCGAACTTCTTTAAGTTCAACATTTCTCCTACTTGACTTTTTGGAAATAAATTCGTTTTGCATAAAGACACTATCCTTATCAACAAACACTTTGTGCTCACTGGGATTGTAGAAGTAGTATACTTTTGTTTCCTTAGGATACCCTATAAAGAAGCACTTACTTGTTTTGGATGCAAGCTTATTTGCTAGTAAATGTTTTACAAAAGCTTCTCATCCTCAGATCCTTAGAAAAGACAAGCTTGGAACTCTTCCAGTCCATAACTCATATGGTGTCTTATCTACAGCTTTGTACGGAGTCTTGTTTAGTGTCAACACTTCAGTTGTGAGAGCATATCCCCAGAAAGATATTGGAAGATCAGCAAATCTCATCATACACCAAACTATGTCCAACCAGGTCATATTCCTCCTCTCAGACACACCATTTAATAGTGGTGTTCCTGGTGGAGTTAGTTGTGAAAGGATCCCACAACTTCTTATATGATGATCAAATTCTTGACTCAAATATTCACCACCACGATCAGATCGTAGTGATGTGATTTTTGCCAAGTTGATTTTCAACTTCACTCTGAAATTCTTTGAACTTTTCAAAAGATTCAGACTTATGCTTCATTAAGTATATCTTTCCATATCTATATAAATCATCAGTAAATGTTATAAAGTATCTTTAAACACCTCTAGCTTCTGTGCTCATTGGTCCACATATATCTGTATGTATTAGAGCCAAAACCCAGTTGCCCTTTCACTTACCCCAGTAAAAGGTGACCTTGTCATCTTTCCCATTTGGCAAGATTAACATGTTTCAAATGATTCACAATCAAATGAGGTTAGAAGTCCATCCTTTTAGGTGGTGTAAAAATTATTTGATTTTTTGCTTTTTGGTGTTTATGTTATAGATTTTGGATCCTTGTTCCACCACATAGAGTCCATTACTCAGTAGTGCATCTGCATAAAAGATGTTATCCTTGTAAATAGAAAAACATCCATTCTTGAGTCTAAAATCATAGACTTCAATATCCAAAACACAAGTCACAATGAGGTTTCTAGTAATAGAAGGGACAAAATAACAATTATTTAGTTCTAATGCTAAACTAGAAGGTAAAGGTACACTATAATCTCAAATGGAAAGTGCAGCAACCCTTGTTCCATTTCCAATGCGTAGGTCCACCTCTCCCTTAGCTAAGCTTCTACTTCTTCTTAGTCCATGCACATTTGAAATAATGTGAGAGCCACAACCAGTATTTAATACCCAAGTCGAAGCTTTAGCTATTAGTACTTCTATAATATCAGTACCTGAGTTGGAACTCACAATTCAAATCTTCTTATTTCCAGGAATTTTGGGTAGTTCCTCTTCCAATTCCCCTTGGCATGGCAATAGAAACAATCATGGTCAGCAACTACTTTTGCTTTTCTAGAAGTCTGCTTGGGTTGTGCAACGTGCTTGCCCTTCCCTTGCACGTTCTTCTTCTGTTGTCCAGGTGCCCCTTTCTTGAACCATTTTCCCTTGTTGACCATCAAAATCTCTTTCTTGGTGTGAACAATGAGATTTTTCTCAGCTGTTTTAAGCATTCCATGTATCTCTTCAAGTGTTTTTCCAACAGCATTCATATTGAAGTCCAACTTAAATTGCGAAAATCCATCATATAGAGAATGGAGTATAATGTTTGTACCCAACTGTTGACAATAGGGGAAGCCAAGTCTTTCCATGTTCTCAAAATGTCCAATCATATTGAACAAATGAGCACTAACTGGTTTGCCTCTCTCATGCTTGCAATCAAGAATTGGCTTATGAATCTCATATCTCTCGATCCTTGCTTGCTCCTAATACATACCTTTCAGGTTGTGAATGATGGTATAGGCATCCATCCTCTCAAACCTCTTTTGAAGGTTCGATTCCAATGAAGCTAGCATAAGACAAGTGATAATCACTAACTTATCTTTGATATGTTTTTCCTCTTCTATCTCCTCTGGAGTAGACATAGCAGTCAGTTTTGGGATAGAGGTGTCAATGACATTCTCTGTTCTTTCAGACATGGGAACAATTCTCAGATTTCTTTCCCAATCGAGGAAGTTATTTCCGTTCAGCTTATTTTTCTTAAGAATCAAACGTTGGTTGATGATTGTTGGGTTATCGTTTCTAGACATGATATCTACAATAGAAATAACATGTAAAATATCAATCATGCTTGTCATGAAAGAGCTTAAAATTTATAAACATGCTTTAAATATAAAGTTAATGCACATTTTATTCATTTATATTTTCCCTTTGAATAAAATGATTCCAAGATCCTATTTTAGATAAGACTTTAGGCGTACTTTTGCACTTCCCTAAATCCTATGTAATCAAGGTAAGTAACTTTTACTAGTTATAACATTTATAACTCTTGGTTGATAGATTACATCTTATGTCAAATCTATCACATGCCTCAAACCCTAAACCCTAAACCCTTGGTTGATAGATTACATCTTTGTTGATTATAACCAAATCAAGGTTGTCAACCCCTTATACAGATATACACATACTATCCCAAGGTCAATGAGGGATACATTGCTTTAGTAAAACCTATCCATAAAATTCCATGGGCCTTATAGGTTATGATTTGGAAAGGCAAAATCTCAATTTTCTTTTAAGGGAACTAGGTTTATCATGCAAGTCTATATACTAGTGAACTAAATAGCATGAATAAACAAGCAAGCATAACTTAGAGATATTTAAAACAAAATAAATGCAATATATAAATGTGATCCTAGTATGGTCCCTAAATACCCATAAGATCTAATCTTCATAGATTCTTCTTGTCTCTTGGATCTTCATCCTTGATTCTCCTTTGGATCTCCATCTTGGAATCTTCATAGGACTTCTTCTCTTGTATTACATAATGTAGATGTAATCTAATTACATGAAAATTAAATTACAAAAATACATAACGATATGCAGATCGTCTATAAGAAAACAATAACGATACGCAAATCGTATTTTCTATCCTATTTCGGGCCATACCGATCACTGCATGCAAAAATAATATCATAATATTAAATCATACATGCATAATATAATATCAACTATTAAAATACAAGAATACACTATTAATAATATTAATAGACTTTTAAGATTAAATTAATTAAATTATCTTATAAATCTAATCTTCCTATTATTTTAATTCAATAAAATCATATATGGAATTAATACCAAATATTAATCATTGCCATGTATAATGGATAAAATATACTCTTGAGATAAAATATCTTCTTACCATATCTATTTTAGGCAATTAGGATCTTGGGCTAACAAACTCTAACCCTAGACACCTAGCCCTCATCAGCTGCGCCACGAAGCCAGCCACCAACCATCGAACCGCCTACCCCGCCCCGCCGTGAACCCATTGGGTCACCCTGCTGCGATTTTTATCCTCTCTCACTCAAAATTTTGTAACAATTACAAATTTTGATGGTATTAAGGAAAATATGGTGTAATTTTCAGAAAATTAATATTTTGAAAAAATAATGTATAAACCAATTTCACACAAAAATAATCAACTTTGGGCATTCAAGGCATGAAATCCTAGGATTTGAATCAATTTTCACCAACATGAAAAATCTAATATTTTTATGTGTGATTATAATTTAATCAAGAAATCCTATCTCTTGCATAAATTAAACATTCACATCGATTTTGGGGTCAAAATTAAGCAATTAGAATTTTTAACATGCATAATTTCGGTCCTATGGCATTTTTTTTTCCGAGTATATCACATACATGAAAGTCACAACTTATGCATCCTATCAATTAAAATCACAATTTTAATCATACAAGATAATCCATATATCAATTTTACCACTAGATTGAATCAAAATAATCAAGAACATGCATCAAAATTAACAACTTTTATCATGATCATATCAATTTATGCAAGAGGCTATGATACCACTATAGGGATTTAGATGCATCAAGCAAAATTTCAGAAATCAATTTTTTAACATCTAACTTCGGATCTCATGCATAAACTTGATATGAATCATATATGAAAGAGTTACATTTTGATGCAAAACTTGTTTCCGGGATCACCCTGAAGAATAGAGCCTTAAGTGTGACTCCTCTACTTGGCCCACACGAGCACAATACTATATCGCATTGCCTTAGAATGAACGAACAAGAAACAAACAAAACTCTATCAAATTGGAGGTACGACCGTGAGAAAACAATAAGATGGCTTCAGTTGCACTTTTGCAATGCCACACAAATTGCCTTTTGTATGTTTCTCACGTGGAGATAGAGTTCTTCCTCTTTTAATATATGGAAGACAAATAAGATAACTTTCCTTACGTCATATTCTAAAAAATAGATAACTCTTTATTATTACTTGATGACTAATCCACTCTTCCAATTAGCACACATGGCCGAAATTCCCTAGTCCCACTATGGGCCTCAGTTTGCTTTGATCTAGCCCAATTACTCTATTGGGTGTGACCTCCTCTCCACCACCACATATTCGCCATCGACAACGCCAGAATACTCAACGCCATGACCAAACTCGACAAAGTTGTGAGTTGGCCCAGAATACCAAACAATTCCATGAACAAAAGAGTCACTGATAAGTGGTGCAATTTCCATTGTGGCGGAGGACATAGCATCAATGAATGCATCGACTAAGAAAAGTAGTCACTCACCTTCTTCAAAAGGCTATCGCAGAGACTTACTAACAGCTAGGGCGAAAGTGACTTTAGATCGAGCCAAGAAAGGAGAAGTGCCGCCGCCGCCTCCTCCTCACGTCAAGATCATAAATAACATCTCAAGGGGGTCAGAAATATGTGGGAGATCCCTGTCCACTGCTAGGTGCGACGCCAAAGATTCTGACTTCAACAGACCAGTGATCGTCACCAAGGAGAAGTTTGAGAAGGTGCCCATCATGTTCAACGAGCCTCATGACGTTGTCAGAAAACATCACGACGGCCTCGTCATATCCTTTACTATATGAAATTGTCTGGTGCGACGTATCCTAGTCAACAACGGCAACTCAGCAAATCTAATGATGATTGAAGCCTTCCATAGCCTTGGCCTTACCCAAGAAGATATCATCAAGAAATCGATCCCATTAGTGAGGTTCAGCGGTAATGTCAACAACTCGCTGGGAGAAATAATGCTAACTACTTACGCAGTCGGAATGAATCTTCAGGTTGAGTTCTTGATCATGGATTGCATGTCAGCATTCAATGTCATCCTCAGCCGCCCCTGGACACATGGCATGTAATACCCCTCAATTTCAGTAAGGGTATTTGGGTAATTTCCCAACCCTCGTTTTGTAATCGTGACGCGTATGGCGTATTCGGAAATTCTGTAACTCCTATAACCTATGTAATAATCCTTTTCGAATGTTATAATATACGATTGATATGTTTTGGACCTTAGAATATTTTTAGAAGGATTAAAAATAAGGTTTCAACAAGGACCATAGGAGGAAACCGTGACCTGAGGCCAACGGGCGCGACCGCGGCATTTCCGCGACCACGGATGGATTTCCGCGATCGCGGAAAACTGACTCAGCATCGTCGTCAATCCGCCTTCGCGTTAGGCCGGTTGGGATTTCGCCGTTTTGATCGAGGGGGATGCCGATCGATTCACTTGCTCGGCGTTGGCTTTGTCGGGGCCTATAAAAGGGGGGCCTCAGCTGTGTGGAATTGTCATCCACATTCCCGATCTCAAATCTCTCTCGTTGCTCTCGTTTCCCTCCTCGACGGAATTCTCGTCTCGTCGGGTATTCGCCGGAGTCCTTGGTGGTTGCCCTAGTGCCTTGGAAGCTTGGGAAGGTGGTGAGCCTCGGTTGAAGCCAAGGAAGCCATCGTTCACGTCGTCGGTAAGCTTCGAAATCGTTTTAGGGCCACTTCAGGAGGGGATCCGCGATCGCGGCTATGAACATCCACGATCGCGGAAAATGCCCAGAAATCCGCGACCACGGATTTCCAAACCGCGACCGCGGCTTGCCTGAGCAAGCGCGATCGTGGCTTGGACGAGGTCGGTCACGGATGGGACCCTCGTTCCTTTCGTTTTCCTTCGATTCGTATCATTGTTCGTATCGAATCTAACCTAGGGTTTCGTCGTGGGGTCATTGTCATCATAGGAATCCGTAACCAGATTCCAGTCCCCAGATACTCGGAACCCGACTTCTACATTCGTTTCGATTAAGGCAAGTGGCAGTTCGCTCTTGCTTATCATTCCATGTTTCCGTTACTTATCAATTATTTTAATTGTTAATTAAATTGGGATGAAATGTTGTTTTTGTTTGGGAACAAATTTTATAAATGTGTGATTAAAATGTGATATTATAATAGGTTGTATATATTGGTAGGAACAACGCTATTATATCTGTTATTACCATGATGGTATTGGTGTGGATTATTATGTGGTTTTAACTGTGTAGTTAGAACGAGTATTCGTAGGAACGTTATGTACCTCACGAGGTCTAGTCGTTTCTTTATAACTGGTATTAGGAGGATTTTGCCCTAGTACTTTCCATGGTCATGACTGTACCCTTACTCAGGGTAGGTGTACATAGCTGGTGCCGACAATCGGGATTTATTCCCCAAGATATCTCTCGTGATGAGATGATATTCCTTAAAAGCTTCAACGTAAATATGCGTTTTGGAATTAAATAAGATAAGTGCGATTATGCACATAATTAATGAACCTTCGGGCGAGAAGTACAACTTGGAACCCGCTCGGACTTCGGTTAGAGTAAGTCCTCCTTCCAAATCTGAATTCGCATTACGCGGTGAGGTTGGTCGTGGACCCAAATGATCAAGTCGTTTTAAACGCTTGTGTGAAACTATAACGTTCCCAAACACTTGTCATACTTTCCGTTAAGACTCAATCTATTGGAGTCTTCTCTTCATACGTTTCCGATAAGACTCACTATTTTGGAGTCTTCTCTTGTTCATACCTTTTCGTATGTTTCCGTAGAAGTGTTGAGGTTCACTGTCGTCATCGGTTATTATTCGAGAAGCGACAAGTGTAACCTAATACGACTACTTAGAACCTTTTCTATTTTTTCCCTTGCATAGTCTTTCATTAGACTAACCAACTGGTTTATTTCTTTGCATGGTTGACTGGTGTCATCCGTCTCATACGGCACATCAGGAAAACTCCCTTTCCGTGAAGGCTAGTACGCGATGATGAAGGCAAATGACGTTTAAAGAGTTTTCCAAGGTTAAGGATCCTAGGTGTGAGATCACACAAATCAAGACCCTTCGTAATGTTATTTATTTTAAAGACTTTCGCTGTATTGAAACAATTCCGTATTTGGTCGTATTTGACATTTACAGATGTAATTCGTGACTTTGGTTTAAATAATATATGAGTATTTAATAAAGTTTTGTGTTGTTATATGATTGTTATAAAATGGTTAAGCCTTGGGTGACCCCAGATGTGTAATCTGAGGTCACTGGCGGTAATACTTTCAAGGAACAATTTGGGGGTGTTACAGATTTGGTATCAGAACCGAAAGTTTTAAAATGGGTTGGGTTTTCAAAACGTGTTACCTAAAACAAAAAAATTTATAAACCGTTTACCCGTTCGTGTTGTGAAAACTTGTTGGTTAAATCCAAAAGTTGAAAATTTTGAATAAAAGCGTACTTGAGTAAAAAGTGCATTTTCAAATCTCTGCCATTCAAGTCGTGCCTTCTTTCCAATCTGATATAGTAATTTCGCTTCTATATTTTGAAAGAATAATCGTTTCTTGTCGCCTCGCAGAATATGGGCGCATTCATATCACAACTCAGGAATAAGAAGAAAGTCGAGGTGGTTCCACCATCTCCAGTCAGGCTTGAGTTCCCGGTTCCCCCTCAGTGCTTCGAGGTTGGGGAGCCAAGTTGCCCACCCGAGGAGGTGAAGACTGTACTCGAGGAGTCGGTAGTATTGGTGTCCGATCGGGCAAGGGTTCGTGAGGTAGAGCCCACAACAGACCCGAGGGAGGACACAAAAGAGGAGGAAGAGCCGGTGGAGTACCATGGAGGGTACTACGACGATGACTTCGAGGTGGAGGAGGATCCTGAGGAAGATCCCGAGGAGGATCCAGAGGAAGACTCCGAAGAAGAAGAAGATCCGGAGGAAGATGACCTCGAGGTGTACGTCTATGAGTCAGATGGCCTAGAACACTGGTGGACAGTGAGGACCCGGGGATGCAGTTCATTTTCCCGAGTCCAGAGTTACCACCTGATGAGGAGTACACGCCATTGTCCCCTGCCGCTTGGGAGGCTCTTGGGATTTCAGGTATTGGCAGGAGGAGATACGGGCCGCTGGATGCACTAGAGGACCCGTAGTTTATCCCTACTCTCAGGAGGCCAATGGTGAGCTCTACTTCTCGGCAAGCGCTTCACCAGAGTGAGAGGGTTTCCTCCGAGGCTCGTCGCCAGGTGGAAGAGATGATTGAGCGTGCTCGCATGAGGGCAAGGCCTTGGGAGTCGATGGGTGCCTCGAGAGTGGTTCCGACTCAACAGGCCAGGCCGAGGCCCCGAGTGCTTGAGGAGCGCATGGAGGAGTGGATGACTGCCTTGTATGATATGGAGGAGAGGACTTACGATACTGAACTCGGTCTCTCCCGTATGCTTGAGGACGTCCACGAGCTCCAAGGGTATATCCGGCAGGCGAAGTTGCTACTCAACCCTCAGTACGAGGTGAACAGGGCAGACTTCCAGCCAGGGTTTCTTGAGGAGTTTTGCTACCCACCAGGACCAGATGAGGGGCCGAGTGTTCCCGTGTCTAGAGAAGGACCGAGAGTACCAAGACCTAGGGATGAGCCGTGTGCTCCGGGCCCTAGTAGGTCGAGGAGTCCGACACCGGAACCCGAGGAGGGTCCACTTCCGAAGAGAAGATGTCAGAGGTCCACTGGGTATCGGAAACTCTTCATGGCACCGTGAAAGAGGCAGTGTTGTTACTTAGTGATTTCTTTTTCTAGTTGTTTTGTTCGTTTGTTTTGAACTTTAGCCTCCTAGCAATTTTGTCTTTTCGCTTAGGAGGGCTTTCTGTAAAAACTCGTTAAACTCAGTTTCAGTTCACTACATCAATAAAAGTTTATCAGTGATCTACTCCAAGTCTACTCTATGTGTTGTGCATTTTAATAATATGATATTAATGTGTGAGTTACTTGGGAAATTGATCGGTAAACAGATGATGAACACAAGGAACACTATCCGTGCTGGTGCTGGGCTGAGCAACGACCCCAGGCTGAATCGGAGGAATTCCGTGAATCAAGGGGATGAGAATGAGTCGGTTTCTCACAACAACCCCGAGGGAAGTGGCCAGGTTCCGGCCAATCCTCAAGTGTTGTTTGACGTCGCGGCTATTGAAACTATTCGAGGGATCGTTATGCAAGCAGTCACCGATATTATACGGCCAGTCGCACCACAGGCACAAGGTGTGCCAGTTCCTCAGGTTGCTCCTGGATTCGAGGAGCCAGTGGCTCATGTGGCTCAGGAAGATGCCGTCAGGAAAAGAGGAAACTATGGTCAAGCATTCAAGGCCATTAGCTCTATGAGGCCTGACTGCTATGTTGGCAAGGGAGAACCAGTCAAAGTGGCGTATTGGTTCTCGCACATGGAGAGGTTGTTTAGAAACGTCGAGTGCACTGAAGCTGAAAAGGTGCATATTGCTTCCCTTCAACTGAAGGAGGTGGCTAACGAATGGTGGGAAAGCACTGGGCTAGCTGATCATCTTGGTTTGAACTGGGGAATGTTTAAGACGAAGATGACCGACCGTTTCTTTTCCCGTGCTATTAGGAAGGAGAAACACAAGGAGTTCCTGTATCCGAAGACGGATGGATTGAAAGTGACTGAGCTTGCGGCCAAGTTCAATCACCTATTGCAATATGCTGGTTCAGAGGTATCCAGGGAGGAGCAAAAGATCTGGCATTTCCACCAGTGGATGAACCCAGATATCAAGCCACTGATGGTGCGCCATGGATGCTCTACTCTGGAGCAATACGTGGATGCCGCCTATAAGTTGGAGGTAATTCTGGAGGAGTCGGCGGAGAAGCGCAATCGCCAGAGACCGGCGAAGAGCCAACCTCAGGCAAGTGGGTTCAAGCGACCCGCGCCACCGTCAAATTTTGCCAAGTCTGGTCGGGCGAGAACAGAGGCAACTCATGCAGGTTCTACTCAGTGCTCGGGTCAGGGCAAGAATCCGATCCAGTGTTACAATTGTGGAACGCCGGGGCACAAGAGCAATGAGTGCCCAAAGGATACGAAGACGTGTTTTGCATGCGGGAAGGAGGGGCACTTGTAGACGTTTTGTCCGCAAAGGAGACAGAAGGGAGCTGAGTCACATCAAGGGTCTGTTAGTCATAATAACCGACCCCGATTCAAACCAGTGGAGGCTCCTAGCCCTTCAACGCAGACAACGACTGCTTCTGGAGGTCAAGGTCAGCGACTCTACGAGATGCATGAGGCTGACGGACCTAATGCTCCGATTGCTCAATGTACTTTATACCTTCATTCTACTTCTGTGTGTATACTGTTTGATTCGGGTGCTACTTATTCTTTCATTTCGGAGAACTGTGTGAGTAGCTAGGCTTAGCATGCAATGAGGCTTGTGAGCCATTTGTGGTAAATCTTTCCAATGGTGAATGTTGGGCCCATCATTCTCCAAGAGGATCAAACGAGCAAGTTGGGCCAAGATCCAAACGGAGTCGGAAGCCAAGAGAAACCAGGAGGAGGCGTCGAACATTCCTCAGACGTGTAGGATCCGACCAATTCCGAAGATCTCGCCCAACACATTAAATGCTCGAATCGATGGCAACAGCTATGGCATTAAACACAGAGATAATGTTGGCAATCAAGAGCAAATCCCGAAGATCTCGCCCAGAATTAATAAGAAATATTGCAAACGATGAAGTAACGGACACAAGATGACAATTACCATATATAGATCACGATAAGGCAAGTAATGGACACACACGTCTACATCCTGCATTCGAGAACTTGCTCTAAAAATAACTTGAGAGTGCACCCAGTCTAGCTCAGTCTCCTCGGAATATCGCTCAGTCACCACCGGTCGAGTCACAGAATCACAGATCAAACAGGATCCGATCTTATGTCCTCCAAGGATAAGTTGTACTTCGATTTGATTCAATCATCAATAGATCAATAAAATTACCTTGCTATTTCGTATTTATTCTTTATTTGTTGATTGTCTGTTTGGTTTGGATTGATTTCTATTACCCGATCGACTCGTTACCCCGTCTAAGGAGATTTAGGTCGTCCGATCTTGCCGATCACCATCTCAAAACCTTCCAACCATGACTATCAACCCACCTACCGGTACCGAGGAGCCACGCCTCGAAGACGAAACCCAAGCTCAAGGAAACACGACCGAAAATCCTACCCCAACCCAACTATAAGAGCTTGCCCAAAAAATGACTGCCCTACAAGAGGAACTTGCCTAGCAACGCCCAAAGACCGAAGCCTTGGCTACCTTATCCACCCAATCCGAGGCCGAAATTACACAACTAACCCGTGAAAATGAGTCTCTTAAGTCGCAGGTACAATCAATCGCTTCTGGATCCAGGCGGATGCCCGTCCATAGATGCGTCCAGATGCGCCTTAACATGGATGGCATCGAACTGACCCCTCCGAGCGTACGGCGTCCCGGATATACTGAGGGTACATCTCGAACTCCTTTGGTTAATCCACTTTCGACTAACAATGTTACTTTCTCCATATCGATCGGATCAGCAGGGACCCGAATCGACGAACCATAGGGTACCAATCCTCCCGACATCCTAGCTCTCGTCCAGAAGACGCTCAATCAACATATAAAGATGCTTGACGATCGCATCGCTGGGTTTCACGGAGTTCCGCAGCCGATCGAGAAGGAGGCGTTAGGCGGATTCGAAGAATCTCCGTTCGTCGAGGATATCGGTAGGGTCGAGATCCCAAAAAAATTCCATCTCCCCACCATGGCGAAGTTCGACGGCACCAACGACCCAGATGATCACATTTCTCTCTATAAACAAAAATTAATGACTGCGTCCGTTCCAAAGGAGAGCCGCAAGGCTGTCATGTGCAAAAGCTTTGGCACGACTCTCGCGGGTCCCGCACTGACCTGGTTTATGCGTTTGCCTTAGGGAGTGATCGCATCATTCGCAGACTTGGTCAATTCCTTCAAGATCCAATTTGCTAGCAGTCGGAAGCTCGAAAGACAATCGAGTGACCTCTATCGAATCACCCAAAGGTATAATGAACCTCTCCGAAGCTATCTTAACAGGTACAATAAGGAAAAAGTCGCGATCCCCCATTGCGATGTCACCACCTCCATCGAAGCCTTCCGCCAAGGTTTGATCAAAGACAACAACCTCTATAACGAGATCACAAAGTACCCATGCAGAAGCTTCAAAGATGTCCAGGCCAAAACCATGTCCGAGGTACGTTTGGAAGAAGATCGTGAGTCACGAAAAGCCTCCCATGGACCTGACCAATCCGATCGCAAATCCTCCTCCGACAACCGTCGTGACAGACGCCATCACCCCTATCCTCGTAATCGAAACGAGCAAAATCAGATAAACTCTTTCCAAGACAGGTCTCAAGACTAGAGAGATGGTCTGACGTTGCCTCTCATGGTTCAATCTTACAACTTCAATGTTTCCGTGTCAGAGCTCGTCAAGAGTTTCGACAAATATGGAAAAGAGGTAAGATGGCCCCGAAAGAGCGACCGACCAGACATCAAAAAGGACATGAGCCGATGGTGCGAATTCCACGGTGACCACGGTCACTCGACGGATGAGTGCATCGCCTTGCGTAAAGAGGTCGCTAGGTTGCTCGCGCAGAGGCTCCTGCGTGACGTAATCTCGGAACGAGCCAAAGCCACCATGGAGCGACGAGATCAGGTAAAACAAGACAAACCTCCGTCTCCTGTCCACACAAAAATTGTCAATACTATTTCAGGTGGTTCGGACGTATGTGGAAACACGTACTCCGCGGCCAAACGACATGCAAAGGAAAGCAAATGCAGTAAGCCCGAAATGCCGGAGTTCAGACCAAACAAGGTCTCCGATCTCCCGACAGTCACGTTCGACAAATCCGATGCCGACTGATCGGAAAGCCATCACGATGGTCTGGTAATCTTTTTATCTATCGGAAACTGTTTGATACGTAGAGTACTAATCGATACAGGAAGTTCGACCAATCTCTTGACCTTCGACGCCCTCAAAGGGATGGGTCTGGGTGAGGACGACCTGATCAAGAAATCGACTCCACTAGTCGGATTCAGTGGCAAAGTTAAACACACTATCAGCGAAATCGTTCTCACAACGTACGTCGGAGGAGTCAACCAACAGGTGAAATTTCTAGTCCTAGATTGCCCGTCTCCCTATAATTGCATTCTTGGCAGGCCATGGATACACGCTATGAAGGCGGTACCTTCGACGTACCACCAAATCATCAAGTTCCCTACCAAGTGGGGAGTCTAAGAAATCAAGGGAGACCAGAGGGCGGCAAAGGAATGCTACGTCGCCTCCATGAAAAGCGTCGTCGAGCATAGGGTCGCATAGCAATCACAGAGCGGCGAAGGACCTAATCGATACGTCGAACCAGAAATGGAAAAACTTGACGAGATCGTACTAGATCCTTCAAAGCCAAACCAAACGGTAAGGGTTGGGTCGGACCTGGACGACTCGACCAGACAACAAATTCTTGATTTTCTCAGATTCAATACTGATTGTTTTGCGTGGTCACATGAAGACATGGTTGATATATCTCCAAACATTATTACTCATAAGTTGAACGTAGATCCATCTCACCCCCCTGTAACGCAAAAGCGCATGAAATTCGCCCCAGAGCGAAACAAGATCGTCGACGACGAAGTCAAGAGCTTGTTGGAAACAGGAAAAATAAGGGAAGTCAACTACCCCGAGTGGCTGGCCAATGTGGTCGTAGTCCAAAAGAAGAATGGCAAATGGAGAGTCTGCATCGACTTCACTGACCTCAACAAAGCCTGCCCTAAAGACTCATTCCCACTTCCTCACATCGACGCCATGGTTGACGCGACGACAGGACACGAAATGTTAACCTTCATGGACGCGTTCAGCGGCTATAATCAAATCCTCATGGAATCCGAGGACCAAGAGAAAACGGCATTCATCACAAGCCAAGGTATCTATTGTTACAAAGTAATGCCCTTCGGACAAAAAAATGCAGGGGCTACTTATCAACGATTGGTCAACAAGATGTTTAAAGACCAGATCGGGGACACGATGGAAGTCTACATTGATGACATACTGGTCAAATCAAAAAAGAAGGAAGATCATATCGACCACCTTTGCGACAACTTCGAGGTACTAAAAAGATATAACATGAAATTAAATCCTATGAAATGCTCTTTCGGGGTGTCATCAGGAAAGTTCTTGGGGTACATGGTGACGCAAAGAGGAATAGAAGCCAGCCCAGAATAGGTCAAGGCCCTCATCAACCTCCGATCCCCCCGATGCGTCAAGGACGTGCAAAAATTGACAGGTCGGATAGCAGCTCTGAATAGATTCATCTCGAAGTCATCCGACAAGTAAAAACCCTTTCACGACGCTCTAAAGAAGAACAAATCCTTTCAGTGGACGGCAGAGCACGAAGGTGCATTTCAAGACCTGAAGAAATACCTTGCCAGTCCCATGTTGCTAACCAAACCCAAAGACGACGAGCCACTATTGCTATATCTAGCAGTATCGGAGTCCGTCGTGAGCGCAGTATTGGTCAGAGAAGAGGATGGCAAGCAATCGCCGATATACTATGTCAGTCGAATGTTACTGCCAGCAGAAACAAGGTACTCGTCGCTAGAAAAACTTGTACTATCACTGGTAATGGCATCGAATAAACTCAAACCATATTTTCAATCCCATACTATAATTTTTTGCACTAATCATCCCATGAGAGCAATCATGAGGAAACCTGAGTTCACAGGACGAATGGCCAAGTGGGCCATACACCTCAACGGCTATGACATCGAGTACGAGCCCAGAACAACGATCAAGTCGCAAGCCCTGGCTGACTTTGTGGAAGACTTCAGCCCGACCCTAGAGCAAGAAGCCACCAAGGAAGCAACACAGTTCTCGCGATGGGGGAAACAGGTAAATGGGAGCTCCACACAGATGGTGCGTCGAACGCTAGAGGATCGAGGCTAGGGGTCGTGCTGAAATCGCCACAAGGGGCAAGATAGCCCAGGCCGTGAGATGTGAATGGGACGCGACCAACAATGAATTTGAATACAAAGCACTTATATTTGGGCTCATCCTGGCCCGTGACCTAGGAGTCCAGGAAATTGAAGCCATTTGCGACTCCCTCTTAGTCGTAAACCAAATACAAGGGTCGTACAATGCAAAGGACGTCAGGATGATAGCTTACCTGGGAGTGGCCAAGAAGTTGATTGACCAATTCCAAACGTTCGACATCAGACACGTACCCAGAGATCTTAACTCTCAAGATGACGCACTAGCCAATCTGGGGTCCGTCCTGGATCCAAAGGAATTTCCGAACATCCCATTGGCACACGTCACTAGTGGAAAAAATCCTTATAGAGGCGGGCCTTTGGACACTTATTGAGGCGAACACCGTTCGCTTCAACTAAGGGGGCTGCAACAAGTAGGGACACTTTTTGAGGCGGGCATTTTACGCCTCTAAAAGAACATTATTGAGGCGGGCCTCCTAAGCCCGCCTCAACAAGTCCCTCACTTTGGCGCCAAAATGAGGGACTTGTTGAGGCGGGCTTAGGAGGCCCTCCTCAACAAGTCGCGCGTATATACTTATAGAGGCGGGCGTATACAAGCCCGCCTCAACAACTAGACGATGACTCGGCCCAGAACTCGCCCGAGTCAGTCAGGTTCCTGATTTTATTCACAGAATAATATACAACAAACAACAGATTTCATTTGACCAAAAAAAAACAATAACAGATTTCATCAGAGTACAGTCAGGTTCTCAACAATAGTTTACATGACAAGTAAAAACAAGTTCAATCCGATAATAAATACTTCGATGTAAAATACTGTGCCCATTGCTCACGAACAACATCCATTTCTTCATAAGTATACGATGTCTTCCTCTTAGGATATAGCTGCATAAAAAACACAAAAATTATTGACAAAAAACACAAATACTATCAATATATAGTTAGTTAAGTTACATATCTTATCTAGTCGGTCATGAAACTGATATCTAGTCGGTCTTGAAACACAAATACTTCCCACCTTGATACTTGTACACTTGAAATGCCCTAGAAAATCAACATAATACACTCATCAAACTGATATTGTTAATATTCTAAAAAAAACTAATTCATAAGCAAAATAACTTACCTCATCTTATTCATTTATGATTTGTAACCCATATTCCTTCCCTATGATCTGTACGGATATGATTAGTATTATTTGTATCTTCCTCCTCCGGTAATGGTTGAACAACAGTTGATAACAAGGGTGTGTCATCATACTCGTCATACTCATCTTCATCCACAACATCATCAATACCCAGAATATGTCTTTTGCCTTGGGCAACTGCACGCCATCTAGGATCAACATTGTCTACCACATAAAAAATCTGCTTAGCTTGTGATGCTAGGATGAATGGCTCGTCACTATCACTTAATCGGTCAAAGTTTACCAATGTCAAACCCGGATAAATTTCATCTTGCTTCACCCCGTTAGGGTTGTTGACCCACTTGCACCGGAAAACAGGGATTGTAAAATTGTTATAATCAAGCTCCCATATTTCTTCGATAACACCATAATACGATTGTGTCGCATCAACCGGTCTTTTGTCCTTAGCGCTCGCATAGACCCTAGATGATGCAACTACCTTCACTCCACTATTCTGCACCACACTCTTTTCATCTTGTCTTCTAGTATAGAATGTGAACCCATTGATATCACACCCTTCGTAAGACCGAACACATAGTCGAGGACCTCGAGATAACCACTTGACCATATCAGAAACGTCATGTTCTTTCCTTAGTTCCTCAGCTACTTCCTTCTTAAACCAATCAACAAATGTGCGATTATGTTCCCGCATCAAAGCTCTTTCATTCAATTTAGCATTATTGTGTTGCAATTCAAGGCAATGCTTTTCTATGTAAGGATTGACCTCTGTAAGATGCTGCAACACACAAAGATGTGCCTTAATCTTCCTTTCAGATGGAGGAGATATCACATTTTTACCAATTACTCCCTCTCCTTCAAGCCTCCCTACATGACGAGATTTTGGAAGACCTATTGGATGAAGCCTTGACAAAAACTCAGCTGTGTATTGAGATATCTCTTCATGAAGTACTCCACGAATGATACTACCCTCTGGATTCGCCCGATTCTTTGCTTTGTCCTTTAAACTGCCAAAAAATCTCTCAAAAGGATACATCCATCTTAAGAACACCGGATCACATAACTTGATTTCTCGAACCAAATGAACAATTAAGTGCACCATTATGTCAAAGAAAGACGGCGAAAAGTACATTTCAAATCGACACAAAGTTTCAACAATATCATATTGGAGAGCATCCAATATTTCTGGATCAATAACCTTAGCACATATGGAACTGAAAAACACGCAAAGTTTTGTTATAACATGTCTCACGTGTTTCGGCAATATCCCACGAAGTGTGATCGGCAAGAAAACATTAATCAATACATGACAATCATGAGACTTCATACCAATCAACCGAAGGTCCGAAAGAGAAACTAGACGTTTTACAGTTGACGAATATCCCGGTGGAACCTTAATGCCATGTAAGCACTCACAAAACACCTTTTTCTCCTTTCTTGACATTGTGTAACACGCCGGAGGCAAAAAAGTCTTTTTACCATCCGGTTTTACCACGGGCCACAAATCTGGTCGAATATTCCTCTCTTTCATATCAAAACGAACTTTCTGATTGTCTTTCGTCTTTCCGGGTATATTTAGCAAAGTCCCAATTATAGCATCACAAACATTTTTTTCAATGTGCATCACATCGAGACAATGCCTAACCAACAAATCTTTCCAATAAGGAAGATCCCATAGTATAGACACTTTCTTCCATAAAACACCCTTTTTAGAGACGGACTTGAAGCCCTTGCCGTATTTGGTGTCAACATTTTTAATCCGTTCATAAACCTATGATCCTGTCAAAGGTGTACGAGCTACTCCTTCCTCGGTGTACCCATTGAACTCCTTCTTCTGTTTACGGTAAGGGTGATATCGACTAAGGAACTTCCGGTACCCTAGATACACATTTTTCCTGTAATTTTTCAAGTAGGCAGGTTTCATGTCTTCTTCACATATAGGGCATGCTTGTTCTCCTTTGGTTTTGTACCCAGACAAGTTTCCATATGCCGGGAAATCATTTATGGTACAAAAAACCATAGCTCGCAAGATAAAGTTTGAGTTGGTGTATGCATCGAACATTGGAACACCTTCATTCCACAGTAATTTCAAATCATCAACAAGTGGAGCCAGATACACATCTATGTCATTCCCAGGTTGCTTAGGCCCGGAGATGAGGAGTGATAACATGATATACTTGCGCTTCATACACAACCATGGAGAAATATTATAAATCGCTAGAAGAACCGGCCATGTGCTATGTTGACTGCTTAGAGTGTCATACGGATTCACACCATCTGTACATAAAGCAAGTCTCAGATTCCTAACCTCCTCACCAAATTCAGAATATTTCTTATCAATATTTCTCCATTGAGGAGAATCAGCAGGATGTCTAAGGAGTCCATCTTTCTTCCTCCCTTCCGCATGCCACCTCAGACTTTTTGCTTCTTTCTTTATCGAAAACAAACGCTGAAACCTAGGTATTATCGAAAGATACCACATAACCTTAGCTGATGGGCCCCTCTTAGCCGAATTTACCCCTTTACGCTTGTAACGAGATGCACCGCACTTTGGACACTCATCCAAATTTTCATGTTCGTTTATGTAAAGCATACAATCATTTAGGCAAGCATCTATCTTGACAGCCTCTAAGCCTAAGGGACACATCAATTTCCTGGCATAATAAGTAGAGATAGGCATCTCATTGCCTTCTGGTAAAAATTCACCTAACCATTCCAATAAGGTGTTGAAACTTCCATCAGTCCAACCAGAAGCACATTTCAAGTTGTAAAGTATTGACACACCCTCTAACTTGCTAAATTTTGTACACCCGGGATACAAGGGAGTATCTGCAGCCTTTGATACCTGTTCGAACATCTGAGGTCGTTCGTTCAAGTGATCTCTCACCCCATCCATCATCCCATTCATTTCATCATCTTCTTGGTCATCATCATCATCCATCTCATTATTCTCAGCAATATCATCATCACTATCATCAGTGTCTACCCGAACATCAAACTCATTGACACTAGAACTTGGACGATCAGGTATTTTCTCACCATGCCAAAACCAAACATGGTAATCTTCTTTGAAACCACGACGAAATAAATGATCCTCAATCTCATCAATATCATCAAACCGCCTTATATTCTTACAATCACGGCATGGCCAATAGATTTTTTCGGCTTTCATACTCCGTTGGTGTGCTAAAGCATATCTAATGAACTCCTCAACCCCACTCAAGTATTGTGTCGTAGTATGGTCACCGTACATCCAAGGACGACTCATTTCTAGTAATAAATGAAAAATAACATGCAAGGAATTAAGATTAAATACTCATTTGTAGTAACTATCCCACCAAGGGCCTAAATAGATAATAATACGCAACCAAGCAAGAAAAAATACAAACTCAACTATCCCGCCAAGGGCCTAAATTATGAATTCTATCCCGCCAAGGGCCTAAATTATGAATTCTATCCCGCCAAGGGCCTAAGGAATTAGGGTAGAAGTGATTCTTTTCACTTTTGCTTTCACCAATTATGAATTCTATCCCGCCAAGGGCCTAAGGAATTATGATTCTTTTCAGCCTGCAGAATGTCATTTCACCAATTAAATAAAGAATGTGATTCTTTTCACTTTTGCTTTATTTATATAGCTTTTCTAAGACTAGTAAGAAGCTTCACTCATCAAAACTGCTATGTATTTGTAGGAGCTAAAAAATATTAATCCATGTCACCCTAACTGGATATTATTGTAGCCTTATTCATTTACTTTTATTGCCTACCCGACTATCATAAATATCCAAAACCACAAGAGCATGTCCAAATACAATCAGTCTTCCCAAAACTCTACCATCATTGAAACTACTTCACATGCAAAATTAGCAAGATCGCCAGAACAGTCATACTCGTTTGCATCAGTTCAAAGCAAAAGAAGCATGCATCCATCATTTCAAATACTGAAGTAAGAACCTAAAACTGAAAAACTAAAGCATTGAGAAGCGAACGGACAAGGAAAGGGGATGTGAACGTCGAGGGCGCAAAGGATGTTGAAGTCGGAGCTCGGGAAGGGAGCTCGGCGAAGGGAGATGAAGTCGGAGCTCGGCGAAGATGGAGGAGATCGATGAAGTCGGGAAGAAGGAGATCGATGAAGTAGGGAAGACGGAGGAGATCGATGAAGTCAGAGATCGTCGTCGGAGCTCGGGACGAGAAGAGGAGGATACGAAGAGGAAAATGAAGGAAAGCAACATCTATTTTTTTTTAATTAGGGTTGAGCTTATAGAGGCGGGCCTAACATGCCCGCCTCTATAAGTGCTACGATAATGGTCTAATAGAGGCGGGCCTTACATGCCCGCCTCTACTGGACATACTTGTTGAGGCGGGCTTTAAGAGGCCCGCCTCAACAAGCTTCAGTTGAGGCGGGCTACTTGGCCCGCCTCAATTAGAAAGTATTAGAGGCGGGCCTTACCCTGGCCCGCCTCTAATACTTTAGCGAGAAATGTTTTTTCGGATACTTGTTGAGGCGTATATTAATTTGTCTGCCTCAAAAAATGTTTTTGAGGCGTATAAATTAATTATCCGCCTCAAAAACCAAAAAAAGTGATTGCCTAAGTCGTTATTGAGGCGTTTTGTACTATGTACGCCTCTAAAAGGGAGCATCAAAAAGTGTTTTTTCCACTAGTGCGTCATGACAACAGCTGTCCCGGAAACACCTAAGGAGTCGATCACACCATTAGAGGAACTTGTCACTATGAAGATAGGCGACCGACCAAAAGAAGACATCGTCAGCGCTTATGACGACTGGACACTACCGTACATCAAATGGCTAAGAGACGACATCCTACCCAACGACAAAACAGAATAAAAAAGGCTAAAGGTACAAGCACTTTCTTTCGATATCATAAATAACATCTTGTACAAAAGATCTTTCACATGGATACTCCTATGATGCCTCAAGACTCCAGAAGTCGGACGTATCTTACAATCATTTCATGAAGGAGAATGTGGAAACCACACCGGTGGACGAAGCCTCTCGGGAAAAGCCTTGCGAAACGGATACTACTGGCCCACAATGAATAGAGACGTGATGGAGTACACCAAGAAGTGCGACGTCTGTCAACGACACGCACCCGTTCCTCATCAACCCTCGGAACTCCTCCATCCGACTCTGGCGCTGTGGCCCTTCATGAGATGGGGAATGGACATCGTCGGGAAACTCTCACCTGCGTCGGGTCAACGAGTCTTCTTCCTTGCCATGATAGATTACTTCTCTAAATGGATCGAAGTTGAAGCCAACCAAGAGGTAAAAGATCAACACGTCATTTCATTTATAAAACGCAATATCTTGTGCAGATTTGGCGTCCCATCAGAAATCGTATGCGACAATGGCTCCCAGTTCATCAGTCATAAGACTCGAGCCTTTTGTGACCAATGGAACATTAAATTGGTCACCTCCACCCCTCGGTATCCACAATCCAACGGACAAGCCGAGTCCAGCAACAAAATCATCATCAGCAACCTCAAGAAACGCCTCACAGGGGCTAAAGGCAAATGGGCAGACGAACTTCCATTCATTCTCTGGTCCGACAAGACCACTCCAAAGAACGCAACCGGACAGTCGCCATTTTCACTCGTCTACGGAAGCGAAGCAGTCATCCCCGCCGAGCTATTGGTTCCAACTGCTCGTTACAGCCTTCAGACGAATGAACAGAACGACGTCGAACTAGCACACATCAGATGAGACTAGAGAAAAAGCCAGGATTAGAATGGTCAGGTTCCAACAACAGGTCGCAAGAAGTTACAATAAGAACGTCTGAGCCAAAGTCTTCAAAGTTGGAGATTGGGTCACAAACAAAAGCGCTTACACTACATTTACACGATCGATCGGAACACACGGAGATGAACAAACAGGCATGTCGGCACACCGCCTGCCTTACACAATACATAAGGTTAGGACACCTTATTACATTTACGCAATAGAAACATATTGCTTTTTCCTCCTCGGCTTAAAGTCATGACTAAACGTACGGACACACATACATTTGCAGGCCTCCTTTTCCCCATACATACGGCAAGCCCTACTCGACAGAGCACACGGGCAAACCCGACATACAAAACAAAGGCGTCATCAACAAACTTCTCTAGAAAAGTCTGACGAAACGTACGGACACACAAATGTATAATCCTTTGTAAAAAACAGATTGCATCAAATAAAAGTCTAAGCATTTTTTACAAATATGCGACCCGCGATGGTGGACGGGTCACCAAAACACATTATTCGCCTACACGCATGTAGGACTTCGAGTCAATCCACTAAACACATTTTGCGACCCGCGATGATGGACGGATCGCCAACACAAACAATATCCTACCCACACACAGGTGGGATCACAAGTCAGATTAAAATAATAATAATAATAATCAAGGATCGAGGTCTGCGGCGTTACCTTTAGCAGGGACCAAGTCAGGAGAAGGCTGGGGCTCAATCGGTTCGGTGTCGCTAGAGTGGGCCTCGTCCTCGCCGACACTTTCATCCAAAGATTCCTCTCCAACACCGGCCAAGTGGAAGAGCTCCGAGCCCGGATTCCCCTTCGGAAACAGGGTCTCCATGGTCTCTTTCTCCGCCTTCAAGTCCCAGGTCCTCTGCTTGCCTTCTTCGAACTCCTCCATCATTTCGACACGCGACTTCAATGGGTAAAAAGCGCCTACGTCGCCTGCGATCCGACCAGCCTCGATCCGAGATTGCTTCACCTTCTCTTCGACACCCGATTGGCTCTCGCTAAGCTCTCTCCGACACGCGTCCAAGTCATCTTGGCAATTCTTCAACTCCCTGACAAAGCAGTGCTCAGCCTCCCTAAAACAGATCTCAGCTCCTTCCAACTTGGTCTTCAAAGACGCAAGGTCAGACTCTGACCTAGCAGCCCTATCCTCGGCCTTAGCGACCATTACTTCGACACCAGAATATGCCCCCAAGAGGTATTGAAAAGTCTAGAAGAAAACAAAGCCAGTTAAAGTTTCATCCGGCTGCGAGAAAGAAAAACAAAAAAGACACGTCAAGACGACTTACCCTCCACGCAGAACATCCTGCTTCACCAATATAGTCCAGGGGAGAGACGTCACCGACTTCAGACTTCAAAGTCGGGTCTTGGGCATGGAAAAGGTCGGCAATCGATCGACCGACCGCGTCGATCTTCTCGACTCCACGAGCAGCCGTCCCCTTCTTCTTTGGAGTGTCCACCGCCTTCACGTCGCCGGAAGAAGCGCCTGCCTTTCTTTTCGAGCCGACTTTGGCCAGGAGCGATGACCCCGCCGGCGTCGATTTGCTCGACGAGGCCCTGGCCGCCGCCATCCTTTGCTCAATCAGGCCCTTCCCAGACACTCCCTTCAAACGGAAACTCGACCGACCAGCCGGAGACGCTGACACGACAGACAATACATGAATCACAAGCAGACGATAAAATAAAGAAGATATACAAGCGTAATAATCAAAGATGAAACAGTCGACATGACGTCCTGAGTAGTGGGAGAAGTCGACAACAAGTGGACGTTTACAAATTTCCGCTCCGACGCAGGGATGCTAAGGATAATCTTTGTCAGGCCTTCTGACTGATTATTCGCCTCCAATTCTTCAGCCTCAGGAACTACAAAAAAGATAAGTTAAGCAAGGGGTTAAAACACGTAAAGTAGGCAGAGAGAAGTCGAACACATACTCTCGACTCGCCACTCCGACAACAAGAACGAACAGTCACCCCCCTTCTCCAGAGACGAACGCTCGACAAAGAAAAACTTTGACCCCCAACCGCGGTCGTTTACGTCCAAATTGAGCACCAGAGGCTTCCGACCCGGGCTAATACGCAACTAGACGCGAGAAGAACTCTTCGACCCCAGCGAGTAGTTGTACCACAGGGCGTCGAAGTTAAAATCGGCCCCAGACTGAACATTCAACAAGTCCAGAACCCTAAGAATTTGCCACGCTTGTGGCATGATTTGACACGGCGCAAGCGCCAGAGTCGCTAAGAAGTCCCTAACAAGGGGGGGAGAAAGGAAACTTATGGCCAACCCTAAACGGGTAAGCATAAAAACAAACCCATCCCTCGTAGCGAGCGTCGGCCCTCTCGTCCAGATGCGGCAGCCTCGCGACCGTCTCAGGAGGAAAGCCTCTGATTTGGAGGATCTGCTCCAACTCCGCCTCCGACAAAGTCCCCGTCAGAGCGTCTGCCTCCTTCAAAATGAAAAGGGGGGGAACCTGGTTCTTGCTCAAGTTCGAAAGAGTAGTAGACGACTTAGAAGACTCACTGGAGACTATTCCGGACGAGGTATGGGCACTACGAATTCGTAGTCATGCCATTTGGGCTTACTAATGCTCCAGCAGTTTTCATGGACCTGATGTATCGATGTTTCCACCAGTACCTGGATAAGTTCATGGTGGTCTTCATCGACGATATTCTGATCTATTCCCCGAGTGAGGAGGCTCACGAGGAACATCTTCGTATCACCTTGTCTGTCCTTAGACAAAATCAGCTTTATGCGAAGTTGTCTAAGTGTGACTTCTAGATCAAGGAAGTGGATTTCTTAGGCCATGTGATCAATGAGGATGGGGTTATGGTCGACCCTCAGAAGATTGAAGCGGTAGCCAACTGGAAGCGACCCTTGAATGTGAAGGAGGTGCGTAGTTTCTTGGGACTAGCAGGATATTACAGACGGTTCGTGGAGAGATTTTCTAAGATCGCTCTACCCATGACCGGTTTTCTCCGCGAGGTCCATAAGAAATTTGTTTGGGACGATAAGTGCGAGGCCAGTTTTGGCGCTACCGGAAGGAACTGATGGTTATGTGGTCTATAGTGATGCTTCAAAGCATGGGTTAGGATGTGTACTGATGCAAAAGGGAAAGGTTATTGCGTACGCATCTCGGTAGTTGAAAACCTATGAGGCAAACTATCCGACACATGATCTGAATTAGCGGCTGTGGTTTTCGCGTTGAAGATTTGGAGGAACTATCTCTATGATGTTAGGTGTCAAGTCTTCACCGATCATAAGAGTCTCAAGTACGTGTTCACTCAAAAGGAGTTGAATATGAGACAACGTCGCAGGTTAGAGCTACTCAAGGACTACGACATCGAGTTGCTGTATCACCCGGGCAAGGCTAACGTGGTGGCCGATGCATTGAGCCGGAAGACACCGCATGAGACCGTAGTAGCTCTACTCACTGCTCAGTCCAAGCTAAGCCAAGGATTGTGCGAGATTGACGTCTTGTACGATCAGCGTCGAGGATGCCTGAGTATGTTGGAGATTCAGGCTACGCTACTTGATCAGATCAAGGAGAGGCAGGTGGATGATGTGATCTTGGTGAAGTTAAGTAGTGAAGTGATGGACGGGAAAGCTCCCGGATTTGTGATTCAGGAGGATCGATCACTCTGGTTTCAGGACCGGATTTGTGTGCCTAACGTGGATGGCCTTTGCCAGTTGGTGATGAAGGAGGCCCACTCGTCATCTTATTTTGTACATCCAGGCTCCAGCAAGATGTACAAGGACCTTAGGAAGAAATTCTGGTGGCTCAATATGAAGTGGGACGTAGCAAAATTTGTGGCGAAATGCTTGACTTGCCAGAAGGTCAAGATAGAACACCGTAGACCAGGTGGTGAATTGCTACCTCTCCCAGTGCCAGAGTGGAAGTGGGAGGATATTGCTATGGACTTCGTCACGGGGTTGTTGAAGACTCAGAGTCAGAAGGATGCTATATGGGTGATCATTGACAGGCTCATGAAGAGTGCTCACTTCGTGACTATCAAGTCAACATGGGGAACCCATAAGCTATCAGAAGTTTTCCTACATGGGAACTGAGTTGAGGTTTAGTACTACATTTCATTCTCAGACGGATGGACAGTCTGAGAGGACCATCCAGACACTAGAAGATATGCTAAGAGCTTGCGTACTAGATCGTCCGACCAGCTGGGAGAACAGCTTAAGTCTGATTGAGTTCACGTACAACAATAGCTGACATTCTACCATTAAGATGGCCCCATTCGAGGCATTTTACGGTCGGAAGTACAGATCTCCAATTTGTTGGGATGAGAATGCCGACAAGGTTCTGCTCGGATCGGAGTTAGTCGGAAGGACTGCCTCGGACATTGCTTTTATCAGACAAAGGATGTTGACAGCTCAGAGTCGACAGAAGTCTTACGTAGATCTGAAGTGCAGAAATGTCGAGTTTGAGGTTGGTGACAAGGTGTTTGTCAGGGTGTCGCCATCCAAGGGTGTGTTCAGATTCGGCAAGCATGGGAAGCTTAACCCTCGCTACGTGGGACCGTTTGAGATCCTTAACAGGGTGGGGTCTCTAGCGTATCGTTTAGCATTGCCGTCGTCGGCGCATCCAGTGCATAACGTGTTCCACGTGTCCTTGCTAAGAAAGTATGTGCCAGATGTATCTCATGTGCTTAGTTAAGAGGACATCGAGATTCAGGCAAATGGTACCTACGAGGAGATACATGTGCGTATTCTCGAACGTCGCGAGAAGCACTTGCGGAACAAGGTGGTACCATTAGTACGGATTCTTTGGTCCAAGTCTGGATCTGAAGAGGTTACTTGGGAAACCTGGGAGACTGAGGCTGATATACTTAGTCGTTTTCCCGATCTGTTTTCGGCCTAGTTTCGAGGTCGAAACCTTTTTAAGAAGGCGGTGATGTAATATCCCTCTTTTCGAGCGGTTTTTCGGCCAAGTTTCGGGGTCGAAACTTTTTTTTAAGGGGAGAGTGATGTAATACCCCTCAATTTCAGTAAGGGTATTTGGGTAATTTCCCAACCCTCGTTCTATATAAGTGACGCGTATGGCGTATTCGGAAATTCTGTAACTCCTATAACCTCTGTAATAATCCTTTTCGAACATTATAATATACGGTTGATATGGTTTGGACCTTAGAATATTTTTAGAAGGATTAAAAATAAGGTTTCAACAAGGACCACAGGAGGAAACCGCGACCTGAGGCCAACGGGCGCGACCGCGGCAATTCCGCGTCCGCGGATGGATTTCCGCGATCGCGGAAAATTGACTCAGCATCGTCTTCAATCCGCCTTCGCGTTAGGCCCGTTTCAATCGAGGGGGATGCCGATCGATTCACTTGCTCGGCGTTGGCTTCATCGGGGCCTATAAAAGGGGGGCCTCAGTTGTGTGGAATCGTCATCCACATTCCCGATCTCAAATCTCTCTCGTTGCTCTCGTTTCCCTCCTCGCCTGAATTCTCGTCTCGTCGGGTTTTCGCCGGAGTCCTTGGTGGTTGCCCTAGTGCCAAGGAAGCCATCGTTCACGTCGTCGGTAAGCTTCGAAATCGTTTTAGGGCCGCATCAGGAGGGGATCCGCGATCGCGGCTGAGAACATCCGCGACCGCGGAAAATGCCCAGAAATCCGCGACCGTGGATTTCCAAACTGCGACCGCGGCTTGCCTGAGCAAGCGCGATCGTGGATTGGAGGATGCAGGTCACGGATGGGACCCTCGTTCCTTTCGTTTTCTTTCGATTCTTTCGATTCGTATCGAATCTAACCTAGGGTTTCGTCGTGGGGTCGTTGTCATCATAGGATTCTGTAACCAGATTCCAGTCCCCAGATACTCAGAACCCGACTTCTACGTTCATCTCGATTAAGGCAAGTGGCGATTCGCTCTTGTTTATCATTCCATGTTTCCGTTAATTAACAATTAATTTAATTGTTAATTAAATTGGGATGAAATGTTGTTTTTGTTTGGGAACAGATTTTATAAATGTGTGATTAAAATGTGATATTATAATAGGTTGTATATATTGTTAGAAACAACGCTATTATATGTGTTATTACCATGATGGTATTGGTGTGGATTATTATGTGGTTTTAACTATGTTGTTAGAATGAGTATTCGTAGGATTGCTATGTACCTCGTGAGGTCTAGTCGTTTCTTTATAACTGGTATTAGGAGGATTTTGCCCTAGTACTTTCCTTGGTCATGACTGTACCCTTACTCAGGGTAGGTGCACACAGCTGGTGCCGACAATCGGGATTTATTCCCCAAGATATCTCTCGTGATGAGATGATATTCCTTGAAAGCTTCAACGTAAATATGCGTTTTGGAATTAAATAAGATAAGTGCAATTATGCACATAATTAATGAACCTTCGGGCGAGAAGTACAATTTGGAACCCGCTCGGACTTCGGTTAGAGTAAGTCCTCCTTCCAAATCTATATTCGCATTACGCGGTGAGGTTGGTCGTGGACCCAAATGATCAAGTCGTTTTAAACGCTTGTGTGAAACTATAATGTTCCCAAACACTTGTCATACTTTCCGTTAAGACTCAATCTTATGGAGTCTTCTCTTCATACGTTTCCGATAAGACTTACTCTTTTGGAGTCTTCTCTTGTTCATACCTTTTCGTATGTTTTCGTATAAGTGTTGAGGTTCACTGTCGTCATCGGTTATTATTCGAGAAGCGACATGTGTAACCTAATACGACTACTTAGAACCTTTTCTATTTTTTCTCTTGCATAGTCTTTCATTAGACTAACCAACCGGTTTATTTCTTTGCATGGTTGGCTGGTGTCATCCGTCTCATACGGCACATCAGGAAAACTCCCTTTCTGTGAAGGCTAGTACGCAATGATGAAGGCAGATGACGTTTAAAGAGTTTTCCAATGTTAAGGATCCTAGGCGTGAGATCGCACAGATCAAGACCCTTTGTATTGTTATTTATTTTAAAGACTTCCCCTGTATTGAAACAATTCCGTATTTGGTCGTACTTGACATTTACAGATGTAATTCGTGACTTTGGTTTAAATAATATATCAGTATTTAATAAAGTTTTGTGTTGTTATATGATTGTTATAAAATGGTTAAGCCTTGGGTGACCCCAGATGTGTAATTTGAGGTCACTGGCGGTAATACTTTCAAGGAAATATTTGGGGGTGTTACATGGCATGAGAGCTGTCCTGTCGACGTATCATCAGACCGTCAAGTTTCCCACCAAGTAGCGAATCCTAGAAATTAAAGGCGAGCAAAGACTACAGAGGGAGTGTTACAGTATCTTCCTAAAGCCGACCTTCACCTAGACGTACATAAAAGGGAAGACAACATAATAATTAACGGACTACAGGACGTCAACACGCTACACAATACTAGAGCCCCCCAAACACGATGAGGTGATCATAGAACCTAGCAGAGCTAGTGATGTGACCCTGCCTCCCATGATGGCCCAAGATGAGGAAGAATCCATGAGCCTACGCTCACAGGGCCTAGTAATAAGGTCTAGGTCCAAAGTCATCGCCTCCGCCGTCGCATCACTAGTTGCACGCATCGTCGCTGGCCAAGGAAGCCCAGAAACCAATCCATAACTCGTTGTCCTCGCCACCATCGGATCAACGTGTTCTTTTGAAGACAGCTACACTTCGTCGTCATCTTCTCCGCATTAGGAGTTTCACGCGTTCTCTTAAGACACTATCTATATTTGGTATTTCCAGCGTGTTTTAGATAGTTACCTTTGATAGCTTTACATAGTTTCCTTTTTGATGAGGTTTGAACCTCGAATGATAGTCCCGTCGCCGAAGAAAGTTCCAACTCCGCTTTGTCTTGAAGAGTACTTGAACAACCAGCCTTGTTTTTGTGTTTTGTGTTTATTTTTGGAGAAATGAAGAATAAAGTAATAGAATTCAAAGTAAGCATAATTGAATCTATTCTAAATATATAAGGGATAAGCAATCGAAATACCAAGGATACAACACACCAAGGTAATTCGAAAAAGGGTTCGAGTCATTTAGGATATAACGCACCTAAAGAGAAACGAAAGTGTTCTCATTCAGATATCACTCACCGAACGCGTTCGGATACAACTCACCGAACATGTTTGGATATAACACACCAAACAAGGGAATCTCTCCCAAAACACTCCCTAGAGTTTTCTCTACTCAAGCCTATCTAAAACACTTAACAAAGCTCAATATTTATAGCGCTAATGAATCTTCAAAAGAGTCACTTCACATGCCCAAGCATTAAGGAGGACAACCACCTCAAGAGTCTTGGTCATAATTAGGCGCAAAGTCTTCAATGGTGATGACTCTTCGCGTTCAAGAATAGCCGTTGGGAATATTGACAGTTTAGGTTCAGGTTCGTGCTGATTTGGCTTAAGACTTTGTCATGAAAGTCGTAGCCCTTGAATTAAGCTTTCCAACGAGTACTCATGGACCTCCATTGGACACTTATAGCTCCTGAACAGGCCAGAATACTGAAAGGTTCTTTGAAGATCCGAGAAGAATGACATCGAATTGATACCTCATGGTTGTTTGGCGTTGCGTGTTCCCGGATCACATCATCCTCTCCTCTTTTGAAAAAGATTCATCCTCGAATCTTTCTCGCCATAGATCCTTGAGGAACTTGCTTCGATTTGTGGCTCTGATACCAAATGATGAGGTTTGAACCTCGAATGATAGTCCTGTCGCCGAAGAAAGTTCCAACTCCGCTTTGTCTTGAACAGTACTCGAACAACCAGCCTTGTTTTTTGTGTTTTGTGTTTGTTTTTGGAGAAATGAAGAAGAAAGTAATAGAATTCAAAGTAAGCATAAATAGAATCTATTCTAAATATATAAGGGATAAGCAATCGAAATACCAAGGATACAACACACCAAGGTAATTCGAAAGAGGGTTCGAGTCTCTTAGGATATAACGCACCTAAAGAGAAACGAAAGTGTTCTCATTCAGATATCACTCACCGAACGCGTTCGGATACAACTCACCGAACATGTTTGGATATAACACACCAAACAAGGGAATCTCTCCCAAAACACTCCCAAGAGTTTTCTCTACTCAAGCCTATCTAAAACACTTAACAAAGCTCAATATTTATAGCGCTAATGAATCTTCAAAAGAGTCACTTCACATGGCCAAGCATTAAGGAGGACAACCACCTCAAGAGTATTGGTCATAATTAGGCGCAATGTCTTCAATGGTGATGACTCTTCGCGTTCAAGAATAGCCGTTGGGAATATTGACAGTTCAGGTTTGTGCTGATTTGGCTTAAGACTTTGTCATGAAAGTCGTAGCCCTTGAAGTAAGCTTTCCAACGAGTACTCATGGACCTCCATTGGACACTTATAGCTCCTGAACAGGCCAGAATACTGAAAGGTTCTTTGAAGATCCGAGAAGAATGACATCGAATTGATACCTCGTGGTTGTTTGGCGTTGCACGTTCTCGGATCACATCACTTTCATAGTGTTTTAGATAGTTCCCTTATAATAATTCTATCTTTTAGGGTTTGTGTCTTTTGCATGCTTGCATGGGCTAGCCCACGAGGTTCGACTCGGCCCATCCGACGTCTCACCTCCCCTATTTATACCCGACTTTGTTAATGTTATTTCTCACGTTCAAGTTAAAGTTCAAGGTTTCAAGTAGAGTGTTAATTCCTCCTTCCCTTGATCGGACATCACCCATATCCCTCTCATCCCCATTCCCTCCGCCGCCGACGCTACGGCAAACGCTTGATCTTCTCAAGCAAAGTCTATGTTCGCATCTCCTTCATCCACAGTCGATGCTACGACACCCCAAAGACTTGTCTTTTCAAGCCTTATATCCTTCACCAAATCGCTTCCGCCACCGCTAACAATTCTTCCATCAAATCGCTTCCATCACCACCGAGTTCCTTGTTGTCGCCACCGTCTTCCCAGTCGCCGACGTCAACAACCCCATTCATCGTGATCTTCCGCTCGCGATCATCCCCATCATCGTGTTCCACAGCAGAATCACAACATTGAGTGACTTCCCATCCAAGACTAGATCCAAAGGCGTCACCTTTGACAATTTGGCCTGTCATCGGAGGCAAGGACACATCAACTGGCTTCAGAGCCCAGCAGTCTTGTAAGTCACGAACTCAAGTTTACATCTTGTTCACAAATTATTATTTTTTCTCTTGACCCCCCATCGTTTGCTTTCGCAAGTTTGTTGAGAAAAACCACAAATTTCCGTATTTACCGCGCCTTTCGGTTTCTACAAGGTCCCACCTTGGCCGATTTTTTTTTCTTGTTCCCCAAGTTTTGGTGTGTTAGGTAATTTTGTTATCTTGCATGCTAGAATATTTTGTTTCCTTATTTCATGCGTGGATAGAGTTTTCTTGTTTGCTAGATCTTGCTTTTTAGGTTGTTAACCGAATTTCCTCATATAAGATATCATATCAAATCTTATCTTCTCTCACCTCTATCTCTAAAGATCACACTTGTGATATTCTTGTTACTTAGACCTTTTTATTTTATTTCCTTTTGCAAATCCGAAAAGATCAAAAGATAAGATCTCGGATATTAAAAAAAAAAAATTATCGAAAAAATATTGAAAAAAAAAAAGTTTCCAAAGTTAGGTAAAACCAAAATAAGGCAACCCTAACCCACATCGGTCTAAGCTCATCTTCTATCTCTCTCCGCCGTCTAGATCAAGCTTCCTAGAAGATACTTTCTTGCTAATTAGGTTGCTTTGTTTACGTTTGTTTTTAGGGTTTCAATTTATTCTTGTTTGTTTGATTGCAACTTGCTTGATACACCATCTCTTGTTCAAGCCAAGCCGCCCTCACGGCAAGCCAAACAAGCCCTACCTACGTGAACTTTGTGATTTGCTTGGTTGTTGTTCTTTGTTGTCTTTTGGTTCGTTTTTACTTCCATGTTTGGCCGTCTTATTATAGGTACCATGGAGATTGAACACAGTGCAGACGACCGCGAAGATAACACCACCAACCCACAACCTCAGCCGTTGGGTCTACCTCAAGACCAACCACCACAAGCCCAACAACGCGATCCCATCATGGAGTTGTCCGAAGATCAAATCTTGATCCAAGCTCTTAGACAAGAGGTCGCGACTCTGAGAGCCAACCAACAAGTGGCACCCATTGTGCCAACTCCAACACCCCCTAGTGATATGAACGCGCCGCCTCCAATTGGAGCAACCGACGCGGTCCCATCGAAGACACGAGTGGACAAAGGCAAGGGAGTTATGCCGTCCACGTCTCAACATCAACCACAACTCAATAGAATGCAGAGTGTCATTGAGAGCCGCCAAGGCTTCATTCCCAAGACGGATCGCTACGTGCCCAAAGCCACACCCGTTGGCTACGACACCGGCTCCGACCTCGACGCCGACGACTCTCGAGGTGAGTACTCTGAACCTTAGAACTTTGATGATAGGTATGCCTCTCGGGGAACCCAGCGCCATGTGCCAGACTCCACACCACGCGATGTCCGATGTCGTCAAGCCGCCCAAGCCGACGCGACGCCGAGAAGACCAAGCCGCCGCGACAATGGACCTACACGACAAGATGATCACTATAGGTCCACACCTACACAGCCAAGGAGCCATGATGTATGCGATTACCTTCGACACTAGAGTATTCGAACACCGCGTTACGGATCTGATGGCTATGCATCGATCACACCCAATGTCCAAGACGACTTCGACGAGTATGATGACGAAGAGATCAAGGACTCAGGTATGGTCAACCCTAATTTTTTTCACCCCCCTCTTAGAGATCCACTTGAATTGCAGGATCACCCATCGGATTGGATACCTCCACTGCGTCTTCAGCCCCAAGGAGAACGCGTTCGAGACATTGGCGGCGAGCTCCGCGATGTTTTGCAGAAAGACATTCGACGCGACAACTACGATGCCCGGTCGTGCAGACGTCAACGCGATGATGCATATGCACCAAGAGATGAGTTCGTCCGCGACAATCACCCATAACGCGATAGACACCAGGTTGGACATGATAGACCACATGGATTACGCGCCTGTGAGAACCCTCTCTACGACGCTGCACCAAACAACGCGTTCAACCAAGCACATGGCTAGCCTCGATACCAGCGACACCAAGTCAAGGTAAAAATCGAGCATTTTCATGGTGAATACAACCCCTCTGTTTTTCTTGAATGGGTGCAGGCTACGGAGTACACCCTTAGATATTGTCGAGTGCCACCTAAGGAGCATGTCGACGCCGCGACACTTAACTTCCGAGGAGCCGCCCGCGTGTGGTGGCATACATTCGAAGATGACTGCGTTCGTCGCCACAGGACACGAGTCACAGAATGACATCAACTAGTCTACGTGATGACCAATAAATACGTGCCTCCAGACTACAGGAATCAAATGAGATTGGAGATTGCCATGGCTCGCCAAGGGTCGATGACTCTACTCGAGTTCTTTTCCAAGCTTTAAGACATGTATTACAAGGCCAACATCTCCATTGCACCATCGACTTTGAGGATGAAATTCATGAGTGGCTTGAACACCAACATACGTGATCAACTCGAGATTTTGCCCAGCAAAGACTTGAACACACTCACCCACACGGCGATGCAAATCCATGCCCAACTCTCTCGCCGAAAGTCTTACACATATCCCAGTGGCCAGTAAAAGTATTCTTCTAACCCTGGTGGATTACCTTATACTAATGTTCGCCCAAGTGCCTCTACCACAGCCGCGTCTAGCCAAGCCTCCAAGGCGAAGCTCGCGACGACGACCATCGCACTGTGCCAGAATGCGCCAAGATAGGCTCCAGTGAGCACAGATCGCGCGGGTGATCTTGAGTGTTACAAATGTGGTGGAAGAGGCCACTATAAGAAAGATTGCCTCAATGCTCGCAAGGTGTTGTTCTCCACAGCCGCCTCCGGCTACAAGTCTTGTGAAGACGAGGAGGCCACACTTGACGCGATCGATGAATGCACCGAAGAAGAGGACGAAGACGCTTATGACTGCGAACCCGCTTTTCTGTACGCGGGCACACCATTGAGCTTGGTGACGTGTCGTCTCCTCACAATCAAGGAAGCCAGCTTACGCGATCAACGAGAGAACTTGTTCCACACAAGGGCTCTAGTCCAAACAGCTTCCTTGAGTGTCATTGTTGATGGAGGATTATGTGCGAATATTGTTAATGAGAAGGTCGTGACACACTTCAAGTTACCCACGATGCCTCACCCCCAGCCTTATGCCCTCCAATGGATATCATCTAGTCCAGGTAACACAGTATCTCGCCAATGCTTAATTTCTTTCTCCATAGGCCAATACTGTGATTCAGTTTTATGTGATGTCATTATAATGGACGCCACCCATATTTTGCTTGGGCGCCCATGGAAATTTGACAAACGCATGCTCCATGATGGCTATTTGAACACTTATGTGTTCAATTACCACGGGAAGCACATCACTTTGCATCCAATGTCTCCCCATGAGATCTTGCAGGACCAGGTTAAACGCGACCGCCAGAAAGCCATAGAGGTCGCGTCTCCTAGGTCAAACGAGTTTCCAGAAGCACTACCAAGGCAGAACTCCTCCAAATCTGGAAACACTTCGTCTAATCCAGGCACTGGCAAGAAAAAACACAATGTCATAGCTGGGACACCAAGTGCCCCACAGAATTCGGGCAGTGCCTTTCCATCAACAAAGTTCGCCGATCTGTTGCCACCACCGCGTCCTTTGTACGGCACCTATGAGCATCGTGTTCTTTTAGCCTGAACTAGTGACCTCACGGCATGTTTGACTGGGAAGACTCCATGATTTCTGCTTATGCCAACCCCATGCATCCCTGAATCGTCGACAAACGCGCCCTTGCCACCAACAATAGTGAAGTTGCTTGTCGCGTTCACCGATGTATTCCCAAACGAGTTGCCACAAGGATTACCTCCCCTGAGAGGCATTGAGCGCCAGATTGACCTTGTGCCTGATGCTTCTTTGCCCAACCGTGCTGCGTATAGAGCTGGTCCAGAAGAGACAAAAGAGTTACAGCACCAAGTCCAAGAGTTGTTGGATCGCGGGTACGTAAGGTAATCTCTTTCCCCTTGCACTGTGCCTGTGATCCTTGTGCCCAAGAAGGATGGAACATGGAGAATGTGTGTTGACTGTCGCGCGATAAACCAGATCATCGTCAAGTATAGGCATCTTATTCTGCGCCTCGACGATATGCTTGATGAACTTCATGGCGCGACACTCTTCTCCAAGATTGATTTGAAGAGTGGTTATCATCAGATTAGAATGAAAGAAGGTGATGAGTGGAAGACCGTGTTCAAGACAAAGTATGGGCTCTATGAGTGGTTTGTCATGCCCTTTGGGCTCACGAATGCGCCTAACACCTTTATGCGCGTGATAAACCACGTGTTGAGATATTTCCTTGGCAAGTTTGTTATCGTTTATTTCGATGACATCCTTGTGTATTCACGGAGCCTAGAAGACCATGTTTTTTTTTGAATAAGGATAGAAGTCGAACCTGGGAATGGCAACGATCGCCGTAATTAAACGGCGGTCGCTGACATTTGCCGTAGCCAGATGAACAAAGGAGGGGATTGGCGGCGGGCGCCGTAAGGATGGCGGCGGGCGCCGTAAGGATGGCGGCGGTCGGCGTTTCTCCTTCTTCACTTGGATACACTTCCTGCAGGTTAGTTTGACACAGAATGCAAAGTAGAAATAAAATCAAATTGAAATTAACTAACGGAAGGGAAATAAACTACCTAATCATCGGGTTGCCTCCCGAGAAGCGCCTTGTTTACTGTCGTGGCTCGACATCCTACTTAATCCTCTTCAACTCGGGTTTGTCCTAGCACTTGAACTCCTGAGGTCTATATCAGGGGGATGCCGCTTTGTGTGCTCCATGTTGAGCCTTTCCCCATGCTTGTGCCCTTGCTGATGGTTGGACCACTTTTTACATCTATGATTGCACTTGTCATTTTCAGAAATGGCCTACCCAACATCTCAGGGGCTGCATGTTTATCATGCCCCGTATCCAACATGTAAAAATCCACCAATCTCTCTTCCTGATCCTTGGTGAGCTTGCTTGAGATGATCACCGGTAATGTCTCCTTGTCTCCAAGAAATACATACTTGAGGTGATCGGGAAGTTGCTTTAACTCAACCGCTGGTGCATGTACAATAGAGGGCAAAAGCTTTTCGCTAGGCAAGGTTAGTGGTATAGGTGATTTACCTGGTATCTCAAGAGGAAGCTTATAGTAAGCATCCAACTCATTGACAACTTCCTGCATGTCAGTAGATAAAGTAAAATCCAAACTAGAATCAACAATAATAGATTGCGTGTCATCTAGGCAGTCCACATCAAAAACATCTTGCACCACAAGCTCAAGTACATCAATTGCACATAGAGAATGATCATCAGAAGGATATTTCATGGCTCCATAGATATTGTAATTAATAGTTTGGCCATTAAATTCCATAGTCAAGGAACCAATACTCACATTAATCTTTGTATTGGCGGTTTTCAGGAATGGTCTCCCTAACAGAATAGGGGATGCATGCTTATCATGTTCCATATTAAGCACAAAGAAGTCAGCAGGAAAACTAAGATCACCAACCATAACTAATACATCCTCCACTATCCCTATAGGACGCACACTAGATCGATCAGCTAACTGAATGGAAATATTAGTCGCATGTATGGGTCCTAATCGTAAGGATTCACAAAGGGATGAAGGTAGAACATTAATGGAGGCACCCAAATCTAACATAGCTTTGTTGAACTTGGTACCTCCAATAGTAATTGGAATGGTGAACATACCTGGGTCTCCACACTTCTTGGGTAAGCGCTTCTGAAACACAGCAGAAACATGTTCGCTTACCTTCATCTTCTTCTTGTTGTTCCTGTCCTGATTTCTCTTTGTTGTGCACATCTGCTTCAAGAACTTAGCATAACGAGGAACAGATTTGATCAAATTAAGGATAGGAATGTTTACCTCAACGTTTCTGAACATCTCAAACATGTCTTTGTCCTGCGCAAGTGGCTTGGTACGCTTCAATGCAGATGGGAATGGTGGAACGGGCTTCCACTCAAGAAAAATCGGAGTTTCGGACTCCTTCTCAGCCTCAGCATCGGCTACAGGGAGGCGGCGGTCGCCATAAGGTTGGCGGCGGTCGCCGTTGACATCGTTAGAAAGTTTGGGAATTGGATCAACGTCACGGCGGTCGCTGCTGTCTGGGCGGCGGTCGCCGTAAGGAGGGCAGCGGTCGTCGTGAGCCTGGCGGCGGTCACCGTCGATGCTCTACTCCAAGTCCGGATCTTCTTCCTTGTTAACCTCAGAATTGTCCTCTTCGAGCCTCTTCCCACTTCTCAGAGTTACAGCACTAACATTATGAATGTTCGGGTTCGCTTCCGTTTGAGATGGAAGTTTACCAGAATCCTTTGCGTCAAGTTTACTCACCACTTGAGAAATCTGACCAACCTGCCTTTCCAAGTTCTGAATGCTAGCTTGTGTAGTTTCTTGGAATTGCACGTGGCTCTTAGTCAACTTAGCAACATTCTTATTGAGATTTACGTTACTCTGCATCAGCATCTTCACCAAATCATCCATAGAGGAGGATGAATTAGAGCTTTGCCCTTGAGGTCGTGGCACAAATGGCTGCCTATGTTGTTGAGGATTACCCTGTTGTTGGTTTGGTTCTGGGTCTCTCCATATGAAGTTGGGATGATCCTTCCAACCAGGATTGTATGTACTGGAGTAAGGATCATGCATGGGCCTCTACTGATATCCTCCTACTGCATTCACTTCCTCTTATAGAGTAGGACATGAGTCAGTAGGATGCAAGTCGTCATGACAAATCTCACAGGCCTTAGCCTGCTGAGGCGTACCTTTCAGTTTCAGACGCCTCACCTCCTCTCTCAGCACATCAAAATCAGCTTGATCAATTTTAGAGTGAGAACTAGCGACTACCAAGCTTTGGGAGCCTCTCCCACTGTATTGTCTAGAGTCATCAGCCAGGGTGGCAAATATCTCTAGAGCCTCTTCATAAGTCCTCTTCAGAATATTCCCACCACATGCAGAATTTACCATCCGACGATCATCTTCACGGAGTCCTCCATGCAAATAAAGAATCAGATCATGATTAGCATAACCATGGTAGGGGCAACTCTTCACCAGTTTCTTGAAGCGTTCATAATAGTCATAGAGAGACTCATTAGACAGTTGCTCCACGTTGCAGATCTTCTTCTTGAGCTGATTGGATTTGATTGCCGGAAAGTATTTATCAAGAAACATCTTCTTCAAATTCACCCAAGTAGTGACGCTTCCTGGGGGTAAAGAATGATACCAGTCTTTAGCTGATTCCTTCAGAGAAAAGGAAAAGACTCTCAACCTCATCTGATCTTCAGTAATATCAGATGGCCGCATGCTGGTGCAGACCTCAAGGAATTCATCCAGGTGCTGAATAGGATCCTCAAGTGGGGTTCCACTGAATTTTGGGAGTAAATGGACTACTCCTGTCTTAAGCTCAAATTTGACCCCATCACCCAGGGCAGGGAATTTCACAGCACGAGTTGGTTGCTCCAAGTTAGGAGTTGTTAGATGTTGGATCGTTAGAGTTACGTCAGAGTGAACAAAATATTTGCTCCCACAGAAGGCACATCGGATTTAAATAGCAAGAAAGATAACAGAACGAACTCACGATATATAGTGGAAACCCTGATTAGCAAAACTAGCTTCTCAAGGAAAAACCACTACCTTCAAGCTTCCGCTTGAGAGGATTTTGAACTGCGTACTTGTCTTATTAGTTTCTTGCTTGAATACACTTGTATCCTGGACTTCAACCTCTAAACAACCAGCTAGACTCGAAACCTCTTCTACAACGATGAATCAAACTCAACTCTCAAAGACTCACACACACCTCACTCTCTTTCTCTTCTTTTCTTTTTTTCGTTCAAAGTTGTTCTTAGCCGTGAAGTCGTACTTAAGAAATGAATCCTCACTTCACTTAAATACAACTCGGCAGAAACCCTAATTGACACAAATTAGAAAATACTAGAATCGGATTACAAAGATATGATTTTGTTTGGAAGATAAGATATCACAACCGATTATATTAATTAAGGAAGGAGTTCCCTAATTAATCCAACCGACTGGATATTATTCTTCTCTCTCCAATCGCCTTATCTTAGGAAAGATTCCTAGGATAACACGATCGATTCTTTTCTCTCTTTCCATATCTTCGCGCAATCCGGCTTGATCCTTGGAGCCGAAGTCTTCATCCTCTACCGCGTGGCTTCTTGATTTGTTTCCTTAATTCTGCACACTGTATGACTTCTTTCCTTTTGCAGCCTCGATCTTGGTCTGTCATTTCAGTTCCTGGAGAGGTAACAAAGCACTTGCTAAGTCTTTGTTCCCTCTGAGATCCTCTGCTGCAACGCTCCCTGGGAAAACTCTTCTTGTCCCTAAAACACTTAGTACACATATTAGTTGAGTGTTTATAACCATCAAAACCTAAGGAATTCAACAAATTCTCCCTTTTTGATGGTGACAAACACCCTTAACAATAAAGCATATACCAACTAGAACAAGACAAAACTGACAAGAAAGTTGCCCACTAAAAACACCGTTAGTTCCCCCTTAGTTCAGCAATACGTTTTACCTGTTCTGTTCCCCCTCAGACAATGCTACCTGTCATTTCCCCCCTTTTGGCATCATCAAAAACACAGTAAAGAGTTAGAGAACAAAGATCAATGCCAGATAAACAAAAATACCCCTTGTCATTAATTTAAAAAAAAAACTGGAAAACATGCAAACACAACCAAAACAGACAAAACATCAAACATTGTCAACTGCCACAACGGGCACATAAACCAGATAACAAGAAAACAGAACAAGGAGGGGTAGACAGCAAGGGAACAAAAAGGGATAGGATGGCAGGTAAGCGATCAGGCACCACTGTGACCAGCCGATTGAGCCGATGGGTGGTGAGAAATAAGCGCGCGCACATCTGCCATGAGGAGAGTCTGTTGAGCCACCAGGTCCTTCACTGCTCTGCACAGACTCCTCACATCCTTTCCCAGCGAGGGATTTGTATTTTGTTCCCCCTCGGAGCTATCAGCTTCAGATCCCTCCATTTTCTCAACATCCTCTACAACCACAGAAGCTGCAGGAGCGCCCTCGACCTTCACCCAACCTTCTCCCTCTAGAAGAGCAAACTGCATCTTGTGCAGATTGCTTGCATTGAAGGGATGGGAGAAGACACTCACATCCTCCGACGCGTCGTAGACTTTGTGGTACTCCATAATCTTTTTGACGACACGAGGGAAGGGAAGAGCATGCTGAGTGGTGTTCCGGGCATGGGCCATATGCTGCATCAAAATAATTGGGAGGCAGACGGGCTCCTTTTTCAGCAGAAGGGACAGAAAGACAATGTCCAAGATCAGAAGGCGGTTCCTCTTATGTCCCCTTGGCGTGATGTTGCTGATGAGGAAGTGGTATAGCACTTTGTTGACGGCCGACATCTCTGAGATGTCAAGATCAGCACTCCCTAGAGCATCCGCAATCCCAACTACAGCCAGCACAACCTCTGAGTAGGAAAAATCTTTCGGCCACCTGCCCTTTGGGTATTCTCCATACCCTTCATGAGGAACACCCAGAACCTTGCCCAACTCAATACTTGAGAAGACATGAATCTCCCCATTCATCTTATAGCTCCCCTAGACAGCATGCGATCGCACTTCCATGACAAATGTGGAGTAGAACTCCCTCAGCAACTCCTCATCCATGTCCATTTTTTCCACAAATAGCCTGCTCCACTTCTGTTCCTCCAAGACGTCAAGCACCCCCTCCAGAAAGTTCCCCCTTAGGAACTCAGGGTCCATCAGTAGCTCCCTCACCACAGACTTGTGGCTCATGTCTTTGACATCATCAACCGCCACAGCCTTTCCTTTGGCTTTGGCTGGCAGACGACGCTGGCTTTGTCGGACGGGAGCGGTGGACACCTTGGCTTTCTTCGCTTGGTTCCCGGAGAGGGGTACCGACTCCTAATCGGAGCTCACATAGATTCCCTTCTCCGACTTCTTCTGAGAGCGGGTCTTCCTCTTTGACGAGTAAGCAGTTTTCACCCTATCGGACGTCTTAGGAGCCTTTGGGGGCTCCTCCACGTCCACTCCTTCATCAAGCTCCTTGGAGAGGTCTCGCACCACATATTGAATTTTCTCCGTGACGGCCAGGTGCTCCTCCACCGTGACCGGGTTCCCTTGACTGGGCAGCACCTCTGTCTCCTCCTCTATGGGGTCGGGATGGGTAGGCGAGAAATGTACCTCCTTTGTGTTAGTAGAGGAGATGGATGTGGGGACGACAGAGGCGGTGTTAGGGTTAGGGTTAAGGTTTTGTGGTGCTGGGTCTGTGTTTAGGATTGTGGGGGCTATGTAGGGGACCATGGCGAGTTGGTCCTGGGATGATGATGGAGGAGGGGTTATGGTGGTGGTCGCCGGAGTGGTGGATGTGGAGGGTAGGGATTGATTGATGACGGCGATGAGAGCTGGATCAGCTCCCATGGCTGTGAGGTTGGAGAGGAGGGTTTGAAGGTTTTCGGCGAAGTTGCTGGGAAGGTTAGAGTTGGAGGCCATTTTTATGAGAGAGAGGGAGCTCAGGGAAGACGAGAGACAGAGAGGAGAGAAGATACTTGAGGAAGATTAGGAAACAGTGAGGAGGAGACTTACCCGGAATACCTCAATATGTAGCCTTCAAAAGATCTTCAAGGGTTGCCAAAGATAAGACCAAATCAATCTGTTTCCAAGAGATAATAAACGCGATCTTCCAACTTCCCAAATATAATTCAAAATCTCGTCCGAATCCAACTGAGCCGACTGAATTTCTCTTCCCAACTCTCTTCCATCAAATCAACCCTTAAATGTGCAACGCGGCTCAACACAAAATATCATCATTATACCCTGCAAACACATCACCTCAACCTGCACGCACAGAAGCCGAATCGTTTCCCGCCAATCCAAAAGAGTAGTAGGGTGTGATGCTGGGGGTTAGATACCAGAGAGGGTACAAAAGAGCATCACACCAAAACACATGATTTTTGCGATTGAATTTTACATCATGCATAAGAGGTCTCCAGTTGTGGATGATAAGAGGGGTTCATAGGAGACTTTAAGCACGGCGGTCTGGGTAAGCTGTAGAATCAACTATCATTTGGGCTTATGATGAGGGAACAAAACATCAAGTTGATTCTTTTGGGCCGAAATAGAGCTGATTCATGTGACATATGATAACATAGATGACCATGCAAGACATTCAGTACATAAAGGAGGTAAAAGCACATAATCAAGCTTTTCGTAAATTAATACCCAAGGAAGCTAATGCATAATAAGGCAAGAAGATTCGACTTTCACAGTTTACCACGTAATCTAGCCAATCATCGACGGAACACAACACATAGACATGTAGTTAGGGGAACAAACCAGACTTCGTATGGAACTGAATGCAGAGTTCCCCAACAGGTGTTCCAATGAGAAAATTGGTGTTTGATCCCCCGTTTGCCAATCTTTCTCGACACAGTGATGTCCTTCCTAGATGTACATGGTACCTAAAATTTTCACACAAGGTACAGATTAGTCATTAAGTCCTTGTCCACATCACCTTTACCTCTGACACCAGGCCTTTGAGTCTCAAGTATTCCATGCAGAAGTGAGGTGAGACTCGCTTTGTTCCATGTCACATAGCTGACCCTTGTATGAATGACACACTGGGAACATTCCTCACTTTATCCTGCACAGAAAGAGTTAGTTTTTGCGAACCCAGACAAGCTTATGCTTTCTGGGTTTAGGGGCAACATATCTAATCTTGGGAGTTTCAGCTTCTATATGCTCTCTTGTAGTGTGGGCAATCTCCTCATTGTGTTCTTCAGAAGGCACTCTTGCTTATAATGACCAGAATTCCCGCAATACCAACAGACCCTATGACACTTCAGATCTATATATTTTCTCTGTCCAGGCCAAATTGTTTTGTTAGCAATCCTTGAATGAAAATCAATGTTATTGGACTTACTGCTTTGGGATTGCTTTAGCCAAATTGTATGAGCCTTCTGTCCATGATACCAAGCTTTGCCCTCCTCAGTCGAGTTTGAACAGTTTTTTTCTTTATTCCCTCCAGAGGAACATTCCCCCTTTTCTTTTTCAGACTGTTTTCCTTCGACTTTGGAGCCCTTTTTCTTAGTACCATCAACAGGAAGTTTGGGTTGATAGCCGATCCCAAAGCGAGGCACTTCCTTTGACTCAGTCTTCTTTTCATTCTTGGCTGCAACAAAGACAATACCTTTTGGCTTGTCCTTCTGTTCCTCACTGAGTTTGGTTAGATCACTAGACAGTTTTGCATTTCCTAGTTTCAACATTAAAGACTCAGCCTCGAGTGAGGAAACAGTGGACCCTAGAGACTCAATCTTTTCAATGAGTTTTGGACACTCAGAGCACGTGTTTGAAGAGAAAGATGAACATTTCTCAAGCTTGAGCACTTTTTCAGCCCAACCTTGATTTTCTTCGATCAGACCTGAGATCGATTCATCTTTCTCTTCGATTTGCTCACTGAAAAGACTGCTCTCGCGAACAAGATTCTTAATGAGAGCAATCAAGCTTTCTTTAGATTTGCATTTTAAACTAGACACGAGTTCAGATTCAGTTACCTCGTCGTCGATTACCTCACCATTCGTCTCGTTTGGAGCTTCTACGGCCATCAAGCAGACATCCCTGGAGTGTGACGAGTCTTCGTCATCTAATTCTGATTCTCCCCAGGTGGCAACCATAGCTTGCTTTCCTTCATTTGCTGGAGGCATTCCTGCCCTCTTTTTGAAGCAGTTCCTGGCCATGTGTCCCTTGTTCTGACAGTGGTAACAAACCACATCCTTCATGTCTCTGTTCCCTTCAGAGGAACTGGGCAAGTCCATGTTCCGAGACCATATCTTCCTCATTGCCCTTGTGATAAGAGCAACGTCTTCATCGCCATCCTCATCTTCATCACCCATTTGGGACAAATCGAACGCCCTTTCCACCTTTAAGGCAATGCTCTTCGCCTTCTCCTCTCCCTTCTTGTTTACCTTATGATTGTAGACAGAGGCATTACTCTCTAGTTTAGCAACCACCTCTTCCATTGAAAGAGTCTTAACATCTGTCTGAGAGTAGAGAGCAAGAGCGATGGCGTCCCAATGAGTGTTGAGGCCTTGCATGAAGTGGTGAGTCAACTTCTAGTCTGGCAATATTTCACCAAGGTGCTGAAGCTGACCAACTAGCCCATGAAACCTGGAGTAGTACTCTTGAATGTGTTCATCTTTCCCTTGAGAAATTTGGTCGTACTCCTTGAACAGGGAAAGGATCTTGTTCTTCTTTGAGTCTTCATTTCCTTGATGAAGACGTTTCAGGGCATCCCAGATTTCCTTGGCAGTCTTATAGCTCATGACTTTCTTGAGATCGGAGGGAAGAAGGGCCATGTGAAGGATCTTCTTAGCCCTGTTGTTTTTCTCTAGTTTCTTCCAATCCTCATCGGTGTACTCGACCTTTGGTTTTGTCTTTGTCTCATCTGTCTCGTTCTTGATCACAAAAGGTCCGACTTCAATAACTTTCCAGAGATGTCCATCAAGGGAACATATATGGGACTCAATTTGCTCCACCCACCAGCTATACTCACCAGACTTCAGAGTTGGTGGTTTCCAAAACGAATCACCGATTGCATTGTTGTTTGATGACATCTTTCCTGCAAATTCTGTAACGAAAACAATCTAGAGCACCAGGCTCTGATACCAATTGTTGGATCGTTAGAGTTACGTCTGAGGGAACAAAAGCTTTGTTCCCACAGAAGGCACATCAGATTTAAATAGCAAGAAAGATAATAGAACAAACTCACGATATATAGTGGAAACCCTGATTAGCAAAACTAGCTTCTCAAGGAAAAACCACTACCTTCAAGCTTCCGCTTGAGAGGATTTTGAACTGCGTACTTGTCTTATTAGTTTCTTGCTTGAATACACTTGTATCCTGGACTTCGACCTCTAAACAACCAGCTAGACTCGAAACCTCTTCTACAACGATGAATCAAACTCAACTCTCAAAGACTCACACGCACCTCACTCTCTTTCTCTTCTTTTCTTTTTTTTTCGTTCAAAGTCGTTCTTAGCCGTGAAGTCGTACTTAAGAAATGAATCCTCACTTCACTTAAATACAACTCGGTAGAAAACCTAATTGACACAAATTAGGAAATACTAGAATCGGATTACAAAGATATGATTTTGTTTGGAAGATAAGATATCACAACCGATTATATTAATTAAGGAAGGAGTTCCCTAATTAATCCAACCGATTGGATATTATTCTTCTCTCTCCAATCGCCTTATCTTAGGAAAGATTCCTAGGATAACACGATCGGGTCTTTTCTCTCTTTCCATATCTTCGCGCAATCCGGCTTGATCCTTGGAGCCGAAGTCTTCATCCTCTACCGCGTGGCTTCTTGATTTGTTTCCTTAATTCTGCACGCTGTATGACTTCTTTCCTTTTGCAGCCTCGATCTTGGTCTGTCACTTCAGTTCCTGGAGAGGTAACAAAGCACTTGCTAAGTCTTTGTTCCCTCTGAGATCCTTTGCTACAACGCTCCCTGGGAAAACTCTTCTTCTCCCTGAAACACTTGGTACACATATTAGTTGAGTGTTTATAACCATCAAAACCTAAGGAATTCAACATTAGAGATTCAAGAGTAACGCGTTGATCAGCCATCGTATCAGCTTCCTAAAGTAGTGTACGCGCAGCTCTGCGAGCTTGAAGAAAAGTTCTCTCGATTTCTAGATCAAAAACAAGAGGTAGATTATTAGTAATATGGGTGTGAACCATAAGATAGGTTCACACCAAGATTGGCACACAAATCACACACACAAAATAGATTATTGTCTCCCCGGCAACGGCGCCAATTTGATAACAGGAATTTGTCGTGCTAATTCCAGCTATACAAAATATCCAAATAAACCTTAAACCGTAGTCCTAAGTAAGTAAGGGTCGAATCCACAGGGAGACAGATTCTATCTTTATATGCAATTTATATGTCAATCCAAAGTAACCAAAAGGGGGGTTTTGTATGTTTCAGTAAATCTAAGCATGCAAAAGGTAAACAAACTAAAAGTTGTGAAATCAGTGATGGGAAAAACACTTAGTCAACCAAACATCCACTATTCGTATGATAAGTTGATCCTAGATAATCATTCAATATCTCATGCAATGAAAATTCCAATTCCTTTTCAGATATAACTAATAGCACAACCAGATACTATTAGCACTAACTAATTAAACAACCCTGAAACTATCAAGATTCAGTTTAACAGCATCGTTATGAATAGGAATATAGTTGGATACAATTCTAGCATAAAATAACCAGCTTTTATCCTAGAATGTAAATCAGTTATCTTCTGCATAAGACTAGCACAACCAGATACTAGTACGATGCAGTTGCTACTCTGAAATAGATATGGTCAACCAGTAACAATCTAGATCTAGCAATCAATCAATAGAAACAAACCCTAGTTGCACAGGCTAGAGATTATCAATATTAATTATAAGCAATCAAGCAAGAGAATAGATAAAATCCATGCAATAGATAAGGAACGAGAATCTCACAACTGAATCAAAACGAAAGCTTCAGCGCTAAGCAAGAGTGGCTTAGTTCTTCATAGCAAAGTACGTAGAAAGGGAAAAGATGAAATTAGGGTTCGAGAGAGGAAAACAAGCCTTTCCTCTACCCTTAAATACTAAAAGGAAAATCTCCAAAATTCACATTAAACGAAATACTAAAACGTAATAAAAGTAGTCCAAATAAAACAAATAAGGAAAACGGGCTCGGTGGGCTTCTGACAGCGGCGGTGGTCGCTGCCTCCTCTGCGGCGGTCGCCGTAATTGCGGCAGTCGCCGTCTTTATACGGCGGTCGCCGTTCTCAAGTCATAGCCAAGGTTGCTGGGAGGGCTTTGGCGGCGGTCGCCTCAATGTGGGCAGCGGTCGCCGTGAAGCCATTCCTTCAGTGTCTTCGTCTCTTCAGCTCCGAATGCTCCCAAAGCCTCCAAAAGTGTCTTCAGCACCTCCTTGCCAATACTCCACAACTCCTCTAAAGTATCCTAAAACACCACTAAATCAATGATAAAACCCCATCTATACACACAACATAATCATGTGTATCACATGGGCAATGGAGAAGATTTGCTTGTCAAGAGAGGCGATCCATCTGCCGAGGACAATAGCGGGAGAAAGAGAAGCTGGACAAAGGACAACAGCGGGACACCCATCTGCAGAAATTGAGCATTAGGCAGCGAGCGGAGAAGAAGGATAGGAACAGAGGAAGACTTGTCGGAAGCGATGGTCGAATTCCGACGCAAGTTCGCCGGAGAGAGGAAGAGTTGTCGCCGGAGAGAGGAAGCAACTTGGCTATGAGGACGAAGGAGAGAGAAAGATAGTATTTATTTAAACGAGGTTATTAATTGATAAGTGTAATTATGATTTTTTTAAAGTAGAGTTTTTATCAAAAGAAAAACGTTAAAGGAAATATGAATTTATCTTTTTCTAAAAATAAATTTTTGCAGCTTTATGGTAGAATTGCAATACTTTTTAAAATCTGATATTTTTGCAAACACCCCTTTAAAAGTTGGTATATTTTGCAATTTCGCCAAAAAAATATATGTTAACCTTTTTTCAATTATGGTAAGAAGTGATGTAGTGGGCTTTGGAGCCCATAAGACAAGATTAGGAATGGCCCGTTTTTGGCTTTTGCTCTATCTTGTTCAACAAGCCGAAAACAATTAAGTTATAAAAATAAAATTATGAATACTTGCACAAAAAGCACAATTGACCGCGACTGTGAAAGATTGTCTATGACAGATTTTAATGACATATTTTTTTATGACAGGTTGTCCGTGACAGATTTTTTATGACAGATGTTTGTGACATATTTGTTGTGATGGATTCTGTCACACACTTAGTGATGGATTATGTCACACACTAGGTGATGGATACTGTCACACACTTTTTGACGAATTCTGTCATACACTTAGTGACAGATTCTGTCACACACTTGGTGACGGATTCCGTCATACACACTTAGTGACAGATTCTGTCACACACTTGGTGATGGATTTTATCACACACTTGGTGACGGATTCTGAAGTGTTGTCGCATCCACATTTGAAGTGTGCAGCTTCTCGGAAGTGAAGTGTTGCCACGTCCACATGCTCGTCCGTGGGGATGTGATAACATCTCAAAGTGTACTCTGTAGCCTGCACCCACTCAAGAAAAACAGCCGGATCATATTCACCAAAGAAAAAAATTTACCTTTACCTCGTGGTGGCTAAGCCGTGGTGCGGGTTGAGCAGGCTGGGGCGCATAAGTGCGTTGTGCAGGGGCTTGGGCGCGACGAAGTTGACGGCGAGCGCGGTCATCCTGGACATCGTCAGTGTCAAAGACAGCGGTTGACGCATTATACTCGGCGCGTTGTTGTCGTCGCATAGGGGCATGGGCAACGTTGCGGCGAATAAAGTCACGCGGAATGTCCTCGTGGTGTTGGCCACGAGTGTCACGCGTATTGTTGCCTTGGACGTGATGCTGTGGGCCTACTTGCTGGTGTGGAGGCAGAATCCAATCCGTTGGCCTGTCTTGGAGCTCAATGGGACCACCAAGGGGAGGGTGGTAGGATCCTGGGTTGATCATGCCTGATTCTTCCATCTCCTCGTCGTCGAACTCGTCGAAGTCATCATGTATAGTTGGCATAGTCGAACCATAGCCATCGGAGCCGTAGCGCGGTGTGCTCGTGCTTTGGTGGCCAAGATGATCATTTACGTCGAAGGGCGGTAGGATCCTGGGTTGGGTCATGGCGACGCTGACGCGGCTCAACAACTATGGCGCGGAAGGATCTATGCGGTAGGCCAGATTTGCGTTCATCGCGGCGTGCACGACCAACAAGAGGTGTTGAGGCAATCTCGCGGCGGCGTCAAGTTCCTCTGGCTGCATACCTGTCATGAAAGTCAAATGGTTCAGAATACTCACCCTGGGAATCATGATCGCGGTCGGAGCCGCTGTCATAATCGGTAGGGGTTGCTCCCGGCGCATATCGTTCGTGTTGTGAGACGTGTCCTTGGCGGCTTTCTATCACCGATTGTATTCGATGGAGGCGTGGTTGCGGGTTGGAGGTTGAAGGCATCATCAACCCTTTGCCTTTGTCCATGCGCGGTTGGCTTGGCCCAACTTCAGTGGGACGCGGCCATCCCGCGGCATCCATCGGAATCATCGTTGTTGGCGTGGGCAGCACTGGTGCAGCGCGTTGCGTGGCTTGGAGTTGAGCAACTTGGCATCATAACTCTTGTATCTCGCGTTGCTCAACCGAGAATGGGATCTTCAAGGTTGGGGTCATGTTAGGGAACCAAGGAAGGGTTCGGCGCATTGCCGGTGTCGTTTCCGTCTCCATTATTATGAGTCGGGGCCGTCATGCTACCTATAACAATATGACCAAATATCGAAGTAAGACGAACAAGAGGCACAAGCAACCTACATTCAAGCATGCACTAAACAAGACACACAAGTCCTTGAAGGTGGGTAGTTTAGGAGTGCCGAGAGGGAGGCTAAGGCTAAACACAATAATGGTGTGAGAAGCAAGCACAAAAAGCAAACAATACATGATGACTTCGACGTAAAATCAGTTCTAAAAAATCAGATCTTGTTTTTTTTTTTAATCCTTTTTTTTAATTCACGAGATCGTTGACTTTGACTAGATCTCGGATAAGAAGGAATCAAAACAAATAACGGCCTTGGTAACTTAAGAAAGAAAAATCACACAATATTTCATGATTGGAGAGAGAAAGATTTCGTAGATTTGGTGGTTACAACTAAAATTCAAATTACGCAAGATATTAGTGATATTTTACGCAAGAAAATCAGAAATTAATCACTCAAATCTCGAAAGATCTCCGAACTAACAAATCACACCAAAAATCGCGGAGAATGGAGAAAAAAATTCGGCCAAGTGCTTGACTTGAGAAACCGATGGGAATGGCAAGAATTTTTTATTTTTTATTTTTAACAATGGGTAGCAAGAAAAAAATTCATGAAAATGATGGCGGAAGCAATGGAGTGGCCAAGAAAAACATTCCGTGAACAAATGCACTTGAAATAGCGACTTACAAGACCAAAGGCTCTGATGCGAGTTGATGCATTCCAGTCTTCGGATGTCGGCCAAGTTGTCGTGGCGGCATTGGATCTAGGCCTTGATGTGAGTCGCTCATCTCAGCTTGAGGTTCACGCGGTGATTGAGGGAATGCATGGGGAGTTCCACCACATGGCGAAGACTACGAGATGAGTGGAGGCACAATCGCGAGCGGTGACGAGTGTTGGCGTTGACGATGGCGAATCACTAAGCTAGCGATAGCGAAGTGAAGGTAGATCTGGATTGCAACCTCATGGCTAGGTGCGATGGAGGGATAGGCTCGAGGGTTCGAGCATGGCCATAGGGTCGGCGGCAGAGGTGAAGGAGATGAGAAGATAGAGTGTTTGGTGACGCCAAATCAAAGGAAGGAGGCAATTAGGGCACTCAACATAAAGCTTTGATTAATATTATGACGTACCCTAATACACAAGGCTGAGATGGCTTATATAGAGGTAGCGGGACTTGTATGGGCCGAGTCTTGCCTAATGTGCTAGCTCATGCGACACGCGTGGAGCGCACACCGAAAAATAGAAATACTAAAAATAGTAACTACTAAAAATGAGGAAATGCCAAAACTAGAATGTCTCAAAATAACAAAAGAGTCTAAGTGACTAGGATATGGGCCGTTGACGCGGTACCGATGGTCACGAGGAGCTTAAGAGAGACCGCAGTCTCTGGCTTGCCTTGGCTAGCGACGATGTGCACGATCAACGATTGTGTGGCATTGGCGATGGCATTGCCACGCGATCTTGTCATGGGCCCTTGTGAGCGGATGCTCATGGATTCATCCTCCTCACCTGCAGTCATGGTGGGCAGGGGCACATCATCCGGGCAGAGGTTGAGAGACTCCGACACGACGGGGACTTTGAGCTCTACAGAATCCTCTTTCTCCCTCTTTTGTGACATGATTTCTTGATTTGCTCCAGATTTGAGAGGGAGGGAGGAGGACTTTGGGGTGGAGATTAGAGATTCAAGATTCAAGATTGGAGATGGAGAATTCTATAGGGTGAGAGAGAGTAGTTTATGGAATTGAGTATTTTGAAGTAATTGTCGACGGCCGACTTTAGTGGAAATGGGAATATGGCCTTTCTAAATTGAAATTTGCAACATAGTTTTTAGGATGAAATTACCCCTTCTGAGTCTTCTGACTCCTAGAATCATTGATTGGTGGCCGGTGGGGTGAGGGGTAAAAATGGAATTTTCAGTGCAATAGATAAGAAAAAGGTAATATATATGGACTCACAAACACCTAATGCGTACTAGATTGGCTCCTCTAATTTATATATGGACTTTTCTAACACAATAAGAGTTTTATATTTAGCAATAATAACTTTTAGTCACTAATTTGACTTCTTTGGATTCACGCCTTCTACTTTAGGAGATAGTTTAAAAATAATTTCCTAATGTAATATCTTAACATGTGCTTATGGACACACCTTAAAAACACCAATTATATATTTGTGGGTTTTTTTATTGAATAGTTTGCTGTAATGAAAGGGATTGATAAGAGGAGAGTAGGGGGTTACAGAAGAAGAAAAGGAGTACTACATAAATATGGCAGACTAGTTTGCATGTGTGATATGTGTAGCCTTTTAGGCATGCTTCTTTAATAAAAGGGATTGATGTACACGATTACTTTTCAACGCATAGGCAAAATTGCCTTTCAGCGCATAGGGTCCTCACATAACGTGTGGCATGGCTCACCATGTTACGTGAGGTAAAAATAGTTCCACACGTAACGTGTGGATCCGATCCACACGTAACGTGTGGTTTTTTGATTAAGTAACATTATAATGTTGTATATAAATGTTGTGTATGAACCATACTATTGTTTATTTGTAGTATTTATTTGTGTTTTAATGTTGTGTATGAACCATACTATTGTTTCTAAATAGGCATTAGGGGAGGGTTACCCCCATTGTGTAGCCCAACTTTTCTCTAATCTTTATAAGAACAATACAAAATTATCATCAACCTAGAAGACAAAACAAATTGTTCATTATGTTGATTGACTACAACCATATTTAGCACACAATACAGAAAAGAATACAAATTAATCATAAACTTAGAAAAAATTAGAGAAAAGATATGACACTGCTTTAGCGTTTGAAGAAATTAGGATAGTCTCTGGTAAACGTTCGCTTCATATGATATCTCTGCTTTGCTAAATTTGCTTGCTCCCTACAAAGGTTGATAGTACATAAACAACATTACACAAAAGATACGACATTAATCACCTACGATGTATATGATTTAGTAGATTGAAGTTATACCTACGAATGTTATCAAGATCTTTAACAAGATCATGATTTTCCTTAACAAGATCTTGTTTTTCCTACCATTGTTGTTGAATAACCGCGTGTTCCCTATCCTCGTACATTGGATCAATCCACTCCCTGAAACGACACCCCACTTCTGGGCATCCCCAATACCTCCTTCCGTAGTTCCACTGCAAATCCCAAGTTCGGACAACGGCTTTCAAATTACAATAGCATAGCCTATATGCGTTTGTTGATGATTTGGATGAAGATGTCATTATTTGTTGTAGTGTTTGGTTTCGTACAAATATCATGAATCCATTAAAATAAAAAATTAGGGTTACTAAATCGATAGAAACTGGAAGAAGAAGCTTACCAAAAAATGTATCTTCAGGCACCGCTTCTGTTGTAATTATTGTAGTGAACAAACAACCCTAATGCTTCTTATATAGTGAAAAGGCAATGTGTTTGACAACTAATAACCAGCCTCAAAAAGGAGAAATCTGATTGACAAATTTTTGATAGCTAATAACCAACTGTAATATATAACTGTATACAGCTGTAGTCACGAGTCTTTTATCCTAAACCTCAAAACCCTAAATCCTAAACCCTAAACCCTAAACTCGAAACCCTAAACACTAAACCCTAAACCCTTAATGGAAAAATAAGTACCACGTTACATGTGAATTAACTCCACACGTTACGTGTGGTAGATGCCCACACGTAACGTGTGGTTTCGTCTGTTGTAGAACGCATTGAATTAACCGTCTTGTCCCCACCTAACTGAATTAATGGCCCCCTCTTCATCTTCCCTGGCTAAGCCCCAATTTCGAGCCTAAACACTTCATTTCAAACACCAAAAAATTTGTTTTGGACATGTTCAAAGTTTTGAGCTACAATGTCGAAGAGGATCCACTTCCGAATAAGGTAATTTCCGTTATTTAAAGTTAAAGTTCTCATTTTTTGTTTTGGACATGTTCAAAGTTTTGAGCTTTAGTTGTTTAGGGTTTAGAAAACTAGACATGATATTTGTTGTTAAGGGTTTAACCAAGTTTCACATGCTAGATTTTTAAAGTTTTGAACTTGATATTTGTTGTTTAGGTATTAGAAACCAAGTTTTACATGCTAGATTTTGAGGGATACATGGGTAAGAAAGCGAGATTCACGTTACATTGAAGAACAGTTCCACACGTTAAGCGTGAAAGATGTCCCCACGTAACGTGTGGAACATGTGCCAGATGGTGGTTCACACGTTACGTGTGGCCATGTTTCACACTTAACGTGTACAGCGTGTCTACACGTTACGTGTGAAACCACAACCAGATTCTGGCAGTTTTTGTGCCTTCTGTGAAAGGGCCCGGTTTGTCACAAACTGTGTCTTTAAATTCTTGTCTAAGAATGCTTCCTTAATGAGACGATTCCATGTGTATGCAGGCGAACTATTATTTGTACGAGGGGTTAAACAATATTTCCCTCGATGACTGGAGCACCCCACAAAAATCATTTTCTGGTTGGGAAACACCTCATCAACCGTTGTCGGAATGAAACACACCATCTGAGTGTAAAACACCAGATGATATACCATCTTTCTCACTTGGATCGTTTGACTATAGTTGTCCACCTCCAGAAGCATCTTTATCTCATGGAGAGACTAAGAATTCGGCTTATGCTAACCCACAATTTTGCTTTCCATCCCTACACACACAGCCTCAGTTTAGTGTACCACCAGAAGAGGATGTTTTCGTCTCTGTTGATTATTCAGAGTTCTTCACAACTGACCAAATCTGGGAGTCCAGAGAAGAAGCATTTATGTGGGCGTGGGAGACTGCTATGTGTCATAAGTTCTGCATCATAAAGGGGAGGAATAAACCTTCCGCGTATAGAGCCCTTGGGGGGACTTGGTTACCGTGCGATAGGCATGGACAAAACATCTGTAAACAAGCTGACCAAGTAAGGGACATCACATTGTCGAAGAAGTGTGGGTGTCCATTCATGTTGAGGCTGAAAGAAGGGCCGAAGGGATCATGGAAGATCAGTGTACAACATGGAACTCATAATCATGTGATCAAAGAGAATTTGTATGGTCATGCATTAGTTGGGCGACCAAACGTTGAAGAGAAGGAGATTATTAGGGTGATGACAGTTAATCATTGCAAGTCTCAAAAGATTTCTACTACAATCAAGTCGTCCCCAGGAAACTTGATCAAGATGAAGCAAGTGTACAAAATCATGCATGACATACGAAAAAACGGCATAGAAGGAAGAACAGTGGTGCAACAGTTCTTCCATGAGTGCAATGAGAAGGGATACTTCATGGAGCATAGATTCAATAAGGAGACCAATAAGATCACAGATATCTTTTTCGCAAGCCCGGACCAGTTCTCGCTGCTGAAGGCATTCCCGTACATTGTGTTGCTAGACTCTACATACGCAACTAACAGGTTAGTAACACACATATCTATTATATTCTTCACTTGTTCATGTAATCATTAGCAATCCATAACATATCATTATGTGTGCAGATACGATTTTCCCTTCCTTGAAATTGTCGGCATCACATCTGTTTGGAAAAACTACAATATTGCCGGGGCATTTCTGGACCATGAGAACGAAGAGAGTTACAGGTGGGCCATAGAACAACTTTCAAAAATGTTTGTCAAGGTCCAACGAGCACCCACATGCTTGGTCACAGATTGGGAGAAGGCGTTGATGAACGCCTTAGAGAAGTAGTTTCCAGAAGCAAAATTCTTCCCGTGTAGGCTCCATGTGAGGAAGAATATTGAAGACTTCGGGAAGAAGGCCATGGACAAGTTTAGGGGCACAACGTTTTCCAATGATTATATGAAACTATTCAAGGAAACAACCATAGAAGGGTATGAAGCAACACTGAAGAAGATTCGGCTCGATTGGAGGAAATATCCAAAATGTCTCCATTACGTACAAAAAATCTTGCTTGACCCGTACAGGAAAAGAATTGTCTCAATATGGACAGATACAGTGTTCACTCTTGGAACTACCACAACTAACAGGTTTGCGCATTATGTTTTTAAATATCCAAAATGTTAATTTTGAACTTACAACAACATACTGACTTCGGATTCTTGATTGTAATACAGGGTTGAAGGGGCTCATTCAAGTCTTAAAAGCTTCTTCACTAGCAATGATGGTAACCTTTGCACTGTATTCGATCAATATGATGCACGGTTGCGCACTCATATTAGTGAGATAGGGGGGGCCTTGAATGAGAGCATAGAAAAGCGATTTACGCTGATAACAAACGCACATCTTTTCTGCAAGCTGCACTACAAGGTCTCTGTGATTGCACTAGCTCAGTTGATTGAGGAATACAAGAAAGGCGAAGCTCCATTGTGGAACACTATATGCAGATGCCAGATGAGGGTCAGAGATGGCTTGCCTTGCGTGCATGACATGGCGCGGAATGTGATGAACCAGAAACCAATTGAACCTAGCTCATTGCATCCCTTCTAGAGGCAATTGACCTTGTCAGAAGTGCGGACAGAAGAAGAAGAAGAAGCCAAACAACATAGAGTGAATAGGTCGTTGCTTGAAGAATTTGTTGCAAGCGTCTTCCCCACATTGCCAGTGCATGATCAACAAAGAGTTGTCTCTGCACTAACAAGTAAAGCACATCCAGAGCGGACTACTCTGCAAGAGCCAGCTAAAGTTAGGCATAAGGGTCGGCCTCAAGGAGCTCTAAACATTCCCACCAAAAGACAATCGTTAGCATGGGAGTACACTGACCAACAAATGGAGGGAACACCTCAGAAGAAGCAAAAAGGAAGACCACCTAAGGAAGCTTCAACCATGCCATGCCAACCACGGGAGCCTATGCCTTCGGGTCACACGACGTTGATCAAGAACCCTAGGCGATATATTACTCAATTTCCCAAGTGTATGAGACCACACGTGGGAGGATGGTGGGAATAAATTGGTGATGGAAACTGCGGATACAGAACAATTGCGCATGGTCTGGGTTTAGGACAGGAGAAGTGGGCTTTTGTTCGACGTACCATGATCGCTACGTTGAAACAAGAGTATGAGCTATTCGCGCCAATTTGGATGTTTACGATGACATTTGAGGCAAAGGAGGCGAAGCTTGCATGGTTTCCTTCGCCCAACATGCCTGCCCCATGGGAGACGTGGTTGCACCTCCCAGATATGGGATGTTTGGTGGCATATGCATTCAACTATGTGTTCGTCTCCATCGGTGCTGGTGTTGGCACGACATACATGCCTATGAGGGTGAAACCAAACCAAGTGGTTGGAGAGAAGTTGAAGACGATATGCATTTGCCATGTCCAGAAAGAGCAACATTTCATTGCAGTACATTAATACAATCAAATAAGTTGAAACTATCTTATGTTAAAACATATGTTTGATGCAATGACTTTGATGTAGATTGGCCTTGCCGAAACATCGCCCTTGCCGTACCTTTACGGGTCGTGGTTGAGATTTCATGATCCGGATGTGGGTGATTTGGTAGATCCATTCCTTGATCGATTGACGAAGTACCAACCAGACAAACCAAAGAAGCAAAGAGGAAAGGAGAGAGTTGAAACTATTTTATGAAACTATTTTATGCAATGACTTTGAAGTAATACCAAGACACATGTTCGTTGTATTTATGAGCTGTTGGTGAAATACCAAGAAACATGTTTTTACAGAAGGCACATAAGTTGAATTCCACACGTTACGTGTGGTGCATTTCCACACGTAACGTGTGGTGCAGTTCCACACATAACGTGTGGAATTCAACTAATTTCTGGCATATGGTTCGTTATAGAAGGTTTTTCGCGACCGCGGAAGAATTGCCGCGACTGCGGAAATGTTTCTGGCGGATTCTGTGCCTTCTGTAAAAACATGTTTCTTGGTATTTCACCAACCGCTCATAAATAAGAAAAATTGAACCTATTTGTATGTTCTACTGAGGAATGAGGGAAACATGTGTCTTGGTATTTCATTCATTGTTGCCATAATCCAAAGTTATAACATTTATTGCTGCCATAATCCAAAGAAGTCATAACAAACAATCAAATAGAAGTCATAACATTCATTGTTGCCATAATGAAATCCATAAAATGAAACAAGTTTAATCATGAAACAGTCTTCACAGCTTCCTCAGTAATTGGGAAGGAAGGGATACATTCACTCCAATGACCGGTGTAGCGCCTCTGCTACATCTTCACATTCATGGTTGCGATGTGGCTCAAGATCATTGTAGCAATTTTCAAAGACCTGCACACAACACAAAAACGTTGATATGTATAATAAATATAGATAGAGTTAACAGAACATTAAACAACCTATAAATTAGTCAATTTCATACTTGTGTCGCGTCTTCAATGGTAGGGGGGTTGACGAATGGATGTGTACGTGGGCGGTACCAGTCCATGTAATCAGCGCTACAGTCATGGCCTTGCTGGATAGGAGGGCCCATCGCATCTAGGGTCATGGAATGTACATTCTGCGCATCCCATGCAAATCGAGCACTATCGTACTCCACCGTGTAGCTATTCATCTTTGCTCTTCTACAAGCCCTTTTAGGCACTATAGGCGCTCTTGGAATCTGTTGTACATGGGTAAACTGTCTTGCCACACGGTCTGGCATGCACGGCTCGGTTATCCAAAGACACGAGATAACTCCATGGAAGCGCGGTGGAGCGAAGCTCGCATCGTTAAAGTCAATAGTACCGTACGGCTCCCAATCAACCTAAACATAATAAGATGCAAAATAATTAAAAATCAAAGTCAACCTAAATCAACCTAAACATAATAGGATGCAAAATATCAATCGTACCGAACGGTATCCAATCAACCTAAACATAAATATATGCACTTACCATGTCCACAGTCATCATATTGAGCTCCAATCTGTAGTTTCTCATTGGGTTGGGTTTCACTGATAGGTCCCATCTATGAGCGTATGGGACCGCACGATCAGAGTCCAAGTCTCTACTCTCTGCAGGTCTGAACATGGTGAAATATTGGTATATCCACGCCTGAAAGACAATTTTCGTAAGCAATCCATGTTATTGAATAATTACATTTACAACAATAAAATTTGGTATAAACAATAGTTTTTAATATTAAAAAAATTACCTAAATTAGAGTGTAGCACGTGGACATCAATCTCGCATCTTTTCTTGTGCACTCGCCCAAGTTGCGGTACACGTGGGCAAGAACACCAGCACCCCATGCATAATCCTTGGTGCACGAGTGATCATCCACAAATCCCGTATAGTAGAGTGGCAATTTGTGTTGGGACTTGTCCGGAAAGAGACAAGAGCCCAACAAGTACAACAAGTACCCAGACACACACTTCTCGTCATTCAGCTCTTTGCAATGCTTCCTGAATGTATCAGCAGTTACGGTACCAGATGTCACCTCCTTAGCAGGCAACTCAAGGAATCCCTATGCCTCAGCCACCATGGCCTTCTTCAAATCAGTCACACCCAACTACTCTTGCCAACCCCGAGGAGGTGCTCAGTCTTTTCCGTTGATGCTTAGCCCAAGGATCAACAATACGTCATGGAGAGTTATGGTCATCTCTCCCCATGGCATATGGAACGAGTTGGTCTCAGGTTGTCAACGCTCAACAAACGCACCAATCAGCGTCTCGTGCACATGCTCATATATCACATCCGGAATATGACACAAGCCTGATCTAGATGCCAGTTCACCTCATTGCGTTTGCAACAGCAAACACCATGCGCGTGTCTGTTTGCCTCATTGCTGAAACCTCAACGGTGGCACAGGCTATAAATAGTTGTCCACCTCCAGAAGCATCTTTATCTCATGGAGAGACTAAGAATTCGGCTTATGCTAACCCACAATTTTGCTTTCCATCCCTACACACACAGCCTCAGTTTAGTGTACCACCAGAAGAGGATGTTTTCGTCTCTGCTGATTATTCAGAGTTCTTCACAACTGACCAAATCTGGGAGTCTAGAGAAGAAGCATTTATGTGGGCGCGGGAGACTGCTATGTGTCACAAGTTCTGCATCATAAAGGGGAGGAATAAACCTTCCGCGTATAGAGCCCTTGGGGGGACTTGGTTACCGTGCGATAGGCATGGACAAAACATCTGTAAACAAGCTGACCAAGTAAGGGACATCACATTGTCGAAGAAGTGTGGGTGTCCATTCATGTTGAGGCTGAAAGAAGGGCCGAAGGGATAATGGAAGATCAGTGTACAACATGAAACTCATAATCATGTGATCAAAGAGAATTTGTATGGTCATGCATTAGTTGGGCGACCAAACGCTGAAGAGAAGGAGATTATTAGGGTGATGACAGTTAATCATTGCAAGTCTCAAAAGATTTCTACTACAATCAAGTCGTCCCCAGGAAACTTGATCAAGATGAAGCAAGTGTACAAAATCATGCATGACATACGAAAAAACGGCATAGAAGGAAGAACAGTGGTGCAACAGTTCTTCCATGAGTGCAATGAGAAGGGATACTTCATGGAGCATAGATTCAATAAGGAGACCAATAAGATCACAGATATCTTTTTCGCAAGCCCGGACCAGTTCTCGCTGCTGAAGGCATTCCCGTACATTGTGTTGCTAGACTCTACATACGCAACTAACAGGTTAGTAACACACATATCTATTATATTCTTCACTTGTTCATGTAATCATTAGCAATCCATAACATATCATTATGTGTGCAGATACGATTTTCCCTTCCTTGAAATTGTCGGCATCACATCTGTTTGGAAAAACTACAATATTGCCGGGGCATTTCTGGACCATGAGAACGAAGAGAGTTACAGGTGGGCCATAGAACAACTTTCAAAAATGTTTGTCAAGGTCCAACGAGCACCCACATGCTTGGTCACAGATTGGGAGAAGGCGTTGATGAACGCCTTAGAGAAGTAGTTTCCAGAAGCAAAATTCCTCCCGTGTAGGCTCCATGTGAGGAAGAATATTGAAGACTTCGGGAAGAAGGCCATGGACAAGTTTAGGGGCACAACGTTTTCCAATGATTATATGAAACTATTCAAGGAAACAACCATAGAAGGGTATGAAGCAACACTGAAGAAGATTCGGCTCGATTGGAGGAAATATCCAAAATGTCTCCATTACGTACAAAAAATCTTGCTTGACCCGTACATGAAAAGAATTGTCTCAGTATGGACAGATACAGTGTTCACTCTTGGAACTACCACAACTAACAGGTTTGCGCATTATGTTTTTAAATATCCAAAATGTTAATTTTGAACTTACAACAACATACTGACTTCGGATTCTTGATTGTAATACAGGGTTGAAGGGGCTCATTCAAGTCTTAAAAGCTTCTTCACTAGCAATGATGGCAACCTTTGCACTGTATTCGATCAATATGATGCACGGTTGCGCACTCATATTAGTGAGATAGGGGGGGCCTTGAATGAGAGCATAGAAAAGCGATTTACGCTGATAACAAACGCACATCTTTTCTACAAGCTGCACTACAAGGTCTCTGTGATTGCACTAGCTCAGTTGATTGAGGAATACAAGAAAGGCGAAGCTCCATTGTGGAACACTATATGCAGATGCCAGATGAGGGTCAGAGATGGCTTGCCTTGCGTGCATGACATAGCGCGGAATGTGATGAACCAGAAACCAATTGAACCTAGCTCATTGCATCCCTTCTAGAGGCAATTGACCTTGTCAGAAGTGCGGACAGAAGAAGAAGAAGAAGCCAAACAACGTAGAGTGAATAGGTCGTTGCTTGAAGAATTTGTTGCAAGCGTCTTCCCCACATTGCCAGTGCATGATCAACAAAGAGTTGTCTCTGCACTAACAAGTATAGCACATCCAGAGCGGACTACTCTGCAAGAGCCAGCTAAAGTTAGGCATAAGGGTCGGCCTCAAGGAGCTCTAAACATTCCCACCAAAAGACAATCGTCAACATGGGAGTACACTGACCAACAAATGGAGGGAACACCTCAGAAGAAGCAAAAAGGAAGACCACCTAAGGAAGCTTCAACCATGCCATGCCAACCACGGGAGCCTATGCCTTCGGGTCACACGACGTTGATCAAGAACCCTAGGCGATATATTACTCAATTTCCCAAGTGTATGAGACCACACGTGGGAGGATGGTGGGAATAAATTGGTGATGGAAACTGCGGATACAGAACAATTGCGCATGGTCTGGGTTTAGGACAGGAGAAGTGGGCTTTTGTTCGACGTACCATGATCGCTACGTTGAAACAAGAGTATGAGCTATTCGTGCCAATTTGGATGTTTACGATGACACTTGAGGCAATGGAGGCGAAGCTTGCATGGTTTCCTTCGCCCAACATGCCTGCCACATGGGAGACGTGGTTGCACCTCCCAGATATGGGATGTTTGGTGGCATATGCATTCAACTATGTGTTCGTCTCCATCGGTGCTGGTGTTGGCACGACATACATGCCTATGAGGGTGAAACCAAACCAAGCGGTTGGAGAGAAGTTGAAGACGATATGCATTTGCCATGTCCAGAAAGAGCAACATTTCATTGCAGTACATTAATACAATCAAATAAGTTGAAACTATCTTATGTTAAAACATATGTTTGATGCAATGACTTTGATGTAGATTGGCCTTGCCGAAACATCGCCCTTGCCGTACCTTTACGGGTCGTGGTTGAGATTTCATGATCCGGATGTGGGTGATTTGGTAGATCCATTCCTTGATCGATTGACGAAGTACCAACCAGACAAACCAAAGAAGCAAAGAGGAAAGGAGAGAGTTGAAACTATTTTATGAAACTATTTTATGCAATGACTTTGAAGTAATACCAAGACACATGTTCGTTGTATTTATGAGCTGTTGGTGAAATACCAAGAAACATGTTTTTACAGAAGGCACATAAGTTGAATTCCACACGTTACGTGTGGTGCATTTCCACACGTAACGTGTGGTGCAGTTCCACACATAACGTGTGGAATTCAACTAATTTCTGGCATATGGTTCTTTATAGAAGGTTTTTCGCGACCGCGGAAGAATTGCCGCGACTGCGGAAATGTTTCTGGCGGATTCTGTGGCTTCTGTAAAAACATGTTTCTTGGTATTTCACCAACCGCTCATAAATAAGAAAAATTGAACCTATTTGTATGTTCTATTGAGGAATAAGGGAAACATGTGTCTTGGTATTTCATTCATTGTTGCCATAATCCAAAGTTATAACATTTATTACTGCCATAATCCAAAGAAGTCATAACAAACAATCAAATAGAAGTCATAACATTCATTGTTGCCATAATGAAATCCATAAAATGAAACAAGTTTAATCATGAAACAGTCTTCACAGCTTCCTCAGTAATTGGGAAGGAAGGGATACATTCACTCCAATGACCGGTGTAGTGCCTCTGCTACATCTTCACATTCATGGTTGCGATGTGGCTCAAGATCATTGTAGCAATTTTCAAAGACCTGCACACAACACAAAAACGTTGATATGTATAATAAATATAGATAGAGTTAACAGAACATTAAACAACCTATAAATTAGTCAATTTCATACTTGTGTCGCGTCTTCAATGGTAGGGGGGTTGACGAATGGATGTGTACATGGGCGGTACCAGTCCATGTAATCAGCGCTACAGTCATGGCCTTGCTGGATAGGAGGGCCCATCGCATCTAGGGTCATGGAATGTACATTCTGCGCATCCCATGCAAATCGAGCACTATCGTACTCCACCGTGTAGCTATTCATCTTTGCTCTTCTACAAGCCCTTTTAGGCACTATAGGCGCTCTTGGAATCTGTTGTACATGGGTAAACTGTCTTGCCACACGGTCTGGCATGCACGGCTCGGTTATCCAAAGACACGAGATAACTCCATGGAAGCGCGGTGGAGCGAAGCTCGCATCGTTAAAGTCAATAGTACTGTACGGCTCCCAATCAACCTAAACATAATAAGATGCAAAATAATTAAAAATCAAAGTCAACCTAAATCAACCTAAACATAATAGGATGCAAAATATCAATCGTACCGAACGGCATCCAATCAACCTAAACATAAATATATGCACTTACCATGTCCACAGTCATCATATTGAGCTCCAATCTGTAGTTTCTCATTGGGTTGGGTTTCACTGATAGGTCCCATCTACGAGCGTATGGGACCGCACGATCAGAGTCCAAGTCTCTACTCTCTACAGGTCTGAACATGGTGAAATATTGGTATATCCACGCCTGAAAGACAATTTTCGTAAGCAATCCATGTTATTGAATAATTACATTTACAACAATAAAATTTGGTATAAACAATAGTTTTTAATATTAAAAAAAATACCTAAATCAGAGTGTAGCACGTGGACATCAATCTCGCATCTTTTCTTGTGCACTCGCCCAAGCTGCGGTACACGTGGGCAAGAACACCAGCACCCCATGCATAATCCTTGGTGCACGAGTGATCATCCACAAATCCCGTATAGTAGAGTGGCAATTTGTGTTGGGACTTGTCCGGAAAGAGACAAGAGCCCAACAAGTACAACAAGTACCCAGACACACACTTCTCGTCATTCAGCTCTTTGCAATGCTTCCTGAACGTATCAGCAGTTACGGTACCAGATGTCACCTCCTTAGCAGGCAACTCAAGGAATCCCTGTGCCTCAGCCACCATGGCCTTCTTCAAATCAGTCACACCCAACTACTCTTGCCAACCCCGTGGAGGTGCTCAGTCTTTTCCGTTGATGCTTAGCCCAAGGATCAACAATACGTCATGGAGAGTTATGGTCATCTCTCCCCATGGCATATGGAACGAGTTGGTCTCAGGTTGCCAACGCTCAACAAACGCACCAATCAGCGTCTCGTGCACATGCTCATATATCACATCCGGAATATGACACAGGCCTGATCTAGATGCCAGTTCACCTCATTGCGTTTGCAACAGCAAACACCATGCGCGTGTCTGTTTGCCTCATTGCTGAAACCTCAACGGTGGCACAGGCTATAAATATTTGCATTTTTAAACCAGTGTAAGTAATCGATTTGACATATTTATATTAAAATGTGAAATTACAAGAATAAGGTTTTTCATGCAACTTACAATGCGCTGGTAAAGGGTGTACGCCACGTGATTGGCAAAACCTTTCAGAAGTTCGGGAATCTCCGGACCTCCATATACTCTAACCTGCAATTCAGGGTCATATCTCCCCTTTTTCTTCGTTCGGGGAGGTTTTGGCCGCGAAGAGGTGGCTTCCTCTGGCTCCTCGTCCACATAATCAGGTTGACCTCTTGGAGCCCAAGCCTGACTATCCTCGTCCTACATTTTTTTATTAAAAATGATAAGTAATGACATTTTTATCATACGCTCATATTTTCATATATTATAGCTACTTACCAGAGGATCAGGTGCATTCGGGTTGAGCCCCAAGCTCTCCCATGGGTTGTACCCCATATGATCATCTACGCCGCCTTGATAATATACGGGGCTGTGATGATGGATGTGAGGGCTCTGATGGAGGTGAGGGTTGTGATAGGACATCGGACTCTGATGGAGGTGAGGGCTCTGATGGGACGCCGGGCTCTGATGACGGTAATGGCTCTGCTTGGGAGGCAGACTAAATTGAAGGCCATAATAGTTATTCTGATCGATCGTATCAGAATAACCGTAGAGCGGGCTCACGTTGTACTCTGGGTACCACTGTGGGTCTGAGTTCGCAGGACCACTCGCCACAAGAAACGATGATGATGGCACAAACAGGAACACAGGGGGGTCAATATTGCCCGTCTGCCCGTATCCTCCAGCATCCTGAGTACCACCCGCAACCCTACGAGTTACCTCATCCTCAGTCTGAAACGAAGCGTCCCGGATGAGGTTTCGTCTGGTTCTACGCCTCGTTCTCTTACCAGGCTCCATCTACAATAATAAATCATTTTATCTCAAACATATACAATTCCGAGTATACCTAAAATACAAAATTAAAACTATACAATTGAATTCGGGTATCGCAAATAAATTTATATTCAAACGTTACGTGTGGACAGTATCCACACGTAACGTTTGAAGCCCGTCCACACGTAACGTGTGGGCAGTATCCACACGTTACGTGTGGATACTTCTCTTTTCGGGACGATTTCCGGCGACATTCCGGTGACATTCCAGTTTCCGGCGACGCATTTGTTTATCAAAAATTTACCACAATTCAACAAAACTAACACTTCTTAAACAATCCAACAAAACTACCACTTGCATTTGGCTATTTCATACAAATCCAACAAAAACCCTAAACACCCTTTCATACAAATCTATCAAATTTCTACAATTTCATACAAAATAACTACTTCAAAATTAACCATAAAATGAAAATGACTACTTCAAAATTGCACAAAAACAACAAATACAAGAACAAAAACACTAAAACAATATGAATCTACAATAATCATAAAAAAAACTTAAAATTTTTATTTCAAATTAACAAGATTTGGGATGTTACTAACCTTTGAAGGATATGGATCTACGTAACGTGCGAATCTTGTTGATGCGTAATGAGAAGACTAGCTAGATGCATAACGTGGGAAGGGAGAAATTTTTTGAGGCAAGCGGCGGTTTAGGGTAGATTTGGGGAAGAAGAAGAACAAACTTGGATTTTAAAGTAGGAGCGTGTGGAGCCTTTCCACACGTAACGTGGGGAGTCGTTTCCCACGTTACGTGTGAAGCCTCTCCTCACATAACGTGTGGAGCATCTCCTCACGTTACGTGAGGTGCCTATGCTCTGAAAGGCAATTTCGCCTATGCGTTAAAAAGTAAGGGCCTTGATATATACAAGCATACAACAAAAGTTGTAAAAGTTATTTTGACAGTCTGACCGGAAGAGACAAAGAAAAGGGTCAAAACAAAAGACAAAAGTAAAATACAACAAAACAAAAGCCTACATTTTTCGGCAGATGCAAATTGTTGGAGCTTATCTTATCGCACGCAGTTTCAACTTCTGTACCTTGGATCGAGTGAGATCATTTTAAAACGAAGGCCCAAATCCTTAACTTCTTTGTATTCAAAACATGCGGCCCAAATATAGCTGTGTTATCTTCTGAAGTGGGTCGAGGTCCCGATTATTTAGAGAGATCGGCCCAATAACATAGGAATATTACAACAGATTTTTACTACCCAGCTAGTGTTCTTTCTTGCAATTTCTCTCATTTACCCTATAGATATGCATAGCTCTCTCAATTTCCGCATGGAATCCTTATCTTCGCAGAGATTGATCTTGTTTGATTTATAAAGCGGATGTATAAGCGTTAACAAAGAAAAAACTGAGAATTGAGAGTGGTACGATGGTTACGCTACGTCACGAATTTATGACAGTCAATTGAAACACACAACTTTATGTTCGGTTGATTAGGATCCATTTGGATAACGCATTATAATATTTTTCAATTCATTTTATTTTGATTGTAACAAACATCCAACTAATATGTTTGTTAAGTACTTTCAGGAAGTATACGCTTGTCACGAGAACATAGCTAATGGCACTTTGTGAATTGCGAGGGAACGTAAAGTCCGCCTAATGGAACGTAGTTGCAACTTCTGTACCTTGGATCGAGTGAGATCATTTTAAAACGAAGGCCCAAATCCTTAACTTCTTTGTATTCAAAACATGCGGCCCAAATATAGTTGTGTTATCTTCTGAAGTGGGTCAAGGTCCCGATTATTTAGAGAGATCGGCCCAATAACATAGGAATATTACAACAGATTTTTACTACCCAGCTAGTGTTCTTTCTTGCAATTTCTCTCATTTACCCTATAGATATGCATAGCTCTCTCAATTTCCGCATGGAATCCTTAGCTTCGCAGAGATTGATCTTGTTTGATTTATAAAGCGGTTGTATAAGCGTTAACAAAGAAAAAACTGAGAATTGAGAGTGCTACGATGGTTACGCTATGTCACGAATTTATGATAGTCAATTGAAACACACAACTTTATGTTCGGTTGATTAGGATCCATTTGGATAACGCATTATAATATTTTTCAATTCGTTTTATTTTGATTGTAACAAACATCCAACTAATATGTTTGTTAAGTACTTTCAGGAAGTATACGCTTGTCATGAGAACATAGCTAATGGCACTTTGTGAATTGCGAGGGAACGTAAAGTCTGCCTAACGGAACGTTACCACAAAAGGAACAATGGTGTTGATTCATTGACGGAGGCGCGAATCAAAAGGACTATTGTCAAATTGATAAGATCTCGTCAAGATTGAATGAGATTATGAACTGAAGACTTGGAAAGGATGAAGATCGTGATCTTTGTGGATTTGGTTAAGTGTGGAGAGATAAAATACTTTGCATTATATTTTGATTATATTTTAAGATAGAATTGTCATTATATGATCGATTGTATAGGATAGCTCTTTTAGGATATGAGAGATCTTTTTCTTGCTAGGAAACGATGAAAAAGATTTCATTTCGTGCTAGGTTTTTTAGGAGATGACTTTTTAATGGATGGGATTTCCATTTCAGAAGCGACGATGTTGAACCCAAGCACTGATGCGAGTTGCGAGAAGAAGTCTTCGAGTCTTTGCAGTGGAGCTCATGTGTTCGAAGTGGTAGAAGAGATTCAAGACTAGGTAGGAAATCTAGGGGTTGAGTCACACTTGTACATGAACAAGAAATTATTAAGATAATGAGACCTCTTCTAAATCCTTTGTAGTGAAAACTAGAAGTTAGTGGTTTTTCTCTAATTAGCTAGTTGGCTATTTGAAGTTTTTCACTCTAAGTCGTGCGTTCAAAGTTTCATCTCTCTTGTGTTTATTCCGCTACTTATTTTGTAGGGGAACAAAGCATTTGTTTCTCCAACGGTAATAACAATCCAACAATTAGTATTAAAGCTTGGTCTCTATATTATGTTTGTTAAGTTTGCAGGAAAGATGTCTTCAAGCATGATAATCAACGATTCATTCTAGAATCCACTTGTATTAAAGCTTGGAGAATATGACTGATGGGTTGAACAAATGGAATATCATGTTTTTCCCTTGATGGTCAATCTAGAAGATCATTGAGTAAGGTCCTGAGCCAATCCATGACAAGGTGGATGCAAGTAAGCCTAAGAAAAGAGCTGACTATGATGATGCTGATTATAGAAAGTTGGAGAAGAATAGCGGAGCTAAGAAGATCTTGCACATGCTAATTCAACCTTCTGACCTAAAGAAAGCACTCTACTATGAGAGTGCAAAAGAAATTTGGGATGCTCTAAAACGTCTCAATGAGGGAAATCAAGATGTCAAAAGGAATAGAACCCTTGCTCATCTAAAACACTATGAGACCACATCTCAAGGAAAGAACGAACCTCTTGAAGATTCTCACTCTCGGTTTCAAGGATTAGTTGTCAACTTGAGTTCCTTAGAGAAAAGCTTGCTGACTAGTGTAACACCCCCCGACTTATGGCGGTAGTGTCACACGCCAGTGACCTCAGACGTTAATGTCCAAAGACACCCCAGGCTTTAATCGGAACAATTAAGCTTAAATCATTACATAAATGTTAAGTAACGAAAGAGTAATCAGCGAAAGATAGATTAAAAGAATAAACTCAACCTTTTATTAAGTTCCCTCTCGTGAGATGAGAAGGACGGTTTTACAACAAAGTATAATGACAACGGAAGACTTTTAACTTACAGTGGAAGACTTCTGTTTACAGTAGTCCTAATCACATGACTACGTACTAAACTTATTTCAAATTAAACATATACGCTTTGGAAATGTTACTTCTTAAAATGCAAACTTCATCTGCAAGCCTTCTCTTCGACTGGTTACTTCAACCGTCGGGGATCAACCTCTGATGTGCCGTATAGGACAGATGACACCAGCCAACCATGCAAGGAATAAAACCCGGTTGGTTAGTCTAATGAAAGACTATGCAAGGGTGAAAACAGAATGGTTCAAGTGATCGTAACCGTTTACTATCATTGTCCCTCGAATAATAACCGAAGGAACGATACATAACCCGGAACTTTCACGGAATGATAGAAAAGGATATGCATTTGAAAAGAAGACTCCAAAGGAATTTAGTCTTATTGGAAACGTATCACAATTTGTTTGGGAACGTTAAGTTTACACACAAGTTTGAAAACGACCTTGATTATTTGGGTCCACGACCAACCTCACCGCACAATGCGAATCCAGATTGGAAAGAGGACTTACTCTAATAAGAGTTCGGGCGGTTTCCACGTTGTACTCCTCGCCCGAGGGTATATTAATTTTGTGCAAAACGACACTTATCTTATTTAATTTCAAAAAGCGCATTTATGTTGAAGCTTTTAATTTCCACACCAGATCTCGCAAAGAGATATGGGAATAAATCCCAAAGATTGGCACCAGTTGAGTGCACCTACCCTGAGTAAGGGTACATCCATGACCAGAAAGTGTTAGGGCATTTATCTTCCTCAGCACCAAGTTATAAAGAAACGACTAGACCTCATAAGGTACATAGCGTTCCTACGAATACTCGTGCTAAACTAGCATGTAAGTTCACATATAAATCCATACCAAAATCCATTACAGTAATATCGTATATAACTATATAATAGCGTTGTTTCTAGCAATATATACAACCTATTATAAAGTCATATTTTAACACATCGTTTTATCAAATCTGTTCCCAAACTTAAAACAACAATTTTAGTCAATCTTAATTAACAATCAATTAATTGATAATCAAGGGGAAACATGGAATAATGAGCAAGAGCGAACCGCCACTTGCCTTAGTCTAGACGAATCGAAGATGTCGGGTTTCGAGATCTGGAGACTGGAATCTGAGTACGGATTCCTATGACGACGACGAGATATAAGACGGAACCCTAAGTTAGATACGATACGACACGAAGATACGAACGAAACGAAGGGAAAAAGAGCCTAAGTCGCGGCCATGATTGCCAAAGCCACGATCGCGCTTGTGGGCAAGGCCGCGGTCGTGGTTGGCATATTTGCGGTCGCGGATTCCTGGGCCAAGCCGTGGTCCTGGTTGGTATAACCGCGATCGCGGATTCCCATCCCGACGACGGCTTGGAGGAAAACTCAAGCTTACCGACGACGACGAGCTCGGCCTTCTCTACTTGGACGAATGCTTCCTACTACTACCACTTGCAGGGCTTCACAAGGCACTTACGGCGACCACCAAAAACTCCAACGACGACTGAGAGCTCCGGCGACAACAAAAACACGAGGGAGAGAGAGATGAAGATTTGAGGATGAAGAATAAGGGCTGCCACGACCTCCTTATTTAGCCAAGGATCCGAAGGCGTTTACCCCCACACCGGCAGACCAATCGGTTCGCATTCCCTCCATCGGTAACGCTGAAGAACATGGGAAATTCCATGCATCGGTGCTCGGAAACAAGGGAAGAAGAAGACGAACCAGAGATCTGCGATCGCGGTTTGGCTCTGGGCGAATCCGCGCCCGCGGATTCAAACCGCGGTCGCGGAACTGCCACGATCGCGTTACCTGGCCTTTGGTCGCGGGTCTCGCTCGAGGACATGCTAAATCTTATTATTTTAGCACTCCCAAATACTTTATGACCCAAAATTTCATTAAACGTATAATATTACGTTCAAGAGATTATTACAGAGATTACATAAATTGCCCAATACGTCTTTCTTACAAAATGACAATTTGGGACTTTTAGGGGTTATTACAACTAGAAGGTGCTCTTGCGCTTCAAGATCAAAGCGATATCAAGTCCATGACTCTGGAAGAACTAGTTGCACGTCTTTAAAGTAATGCTAGTGTTCAACAATGCAAGTTGGCTCGAAGAGATATTGAAAAAGAGATCAACATTGTTTTGGAGGTTGAAAGGCCTTCGATCTTCCTCAAGATGATAATGAATTAGAAGATGATGAGAAGGATGTTGTCCTCCTCACAAATGAAATGGAGAATATCTGGTCTCGTAACAAAGGGAACAATCGTTTCTCGAATAGGAATAAAGACATGAAAGACTTTGTGTGCTATCATTGTCAGAGCAAAGGTCATTTCTCAAAGAAATGCTTCAAGAAAAAGGTTATTCAACCCCCAACTCGAGAAGAAAAGAAGGTAATGGTTGCTACATGGGGCGATAATAAATCAGATGGGGAGTGTGAACATAAACCAAACATGGCAGATGGTGGTTCTTCAAAGAATGAGGTAAATGATTTTGATATACTTGCTAAGTTGAAAAACAAGTCAAAAGATCAACGAATTGATCTAATAAATAAAACTCGGCGAAGAAAATAGCGATCTTAATGAACAACTTGAGGAAAAGGATTATACAATCTCTAACTTAGTTGATGACAATAAGGTTTGGGCGGAAAAATTCACCAAGGTGGATAACGTACCATCTTCTTTCTAAAATGAATGTGAAAGTTGCCGAGAATTAAAAAAGAAAAATGGTTCACTAGAGTGTTATGTCACTACTTTAGAATTTGAAAATCTCATGTTGAAATTAAATAATGCTAAGTTGGCAAATGATCTAGTGGAACTTAAAGCTAATGAAGAGCTAAAGAAGAAGGAATGGATTGATAGGTTTGTTGCAACTAAGATTGAAAGGGAACTTTGTGTCTTGTACTGGTCTTGGCTATGTGTAAAAGTTCTGACAAGTGTACTAAAGAGTGTTCCTCTAAAGCAGAAGGAGAACTTCATGTCAAAGAATGTTATGAAAGTTCCTCTAGAGGGAACATATGTAACTCTCCCAAAATTGGAAGGAACAATTCTGGCAATGGGAACAAACACTGGTACACTAGGCAGAAAGCTTACACAATATGGCTAAAACAAGTACAAAATTCCAAACCGAAAGAAATCAACTTTTAATCAAGGATTGTCAACAAACCCATATAGCCATGTCAGAGTAAGTACGTGAACCTGAAATGCCATAGAGTGTGCTAGCACTGTGGTAAAGCGGGCCATTACAAACAAGATTGTTACCTAGAAGGCAAGTTGAGGAAAAGGCACGTACCGCTCGAATGAATAATGCTAAGACTATTGTCAAAGTCAAATATGTTGCTCCTAAACCCATTAATCCTAAGCTTATCTAGGTTCATAAAAATACTCTCTTATATTCAGGATGAAGTAATGAACAATTCTTGGTACATAGATAGTGCATGCTTAGGGCACATGACAAGGCATAAAAGATGGTTCATCTCACTTCTTCAGCATTCCGAAGGTTCCATAACCTTTGGAAACAAGAATAAGGGGGAAGTTTTGGGGATAGGTAAAGCAAGTACCTCTAAACATATAGAAGGTGACAATGTAAAAATTGCCGACAACCTTAAGATGGATCTCTTAAGTGTGGCACAATTATAAAGAATAGGGTTGTCTTTAATACTTATGATTATCACGTTGAGAGTGTCAAGCGCTGCAATTAATAGACCGATTGGTGGCGACACCATATGAGTCTATGAATTTCTTATTCTGCTCACCATGGTTTGAAATTGCAACAAATGAGTGTCAAGACCGTATTCTTAAATTGAGTTCTCAAGGAGGAAGTCTACGTGGAGCAAACTATTGGCTTTTGAGCAAACTATTGGCTTTTAAGATTCTTCTCAACTGAATCATGTATATGTCCTTGACAAGGTACTGTATGGTCTTAACCAGGTTCCCAGGGCCTGGTATGATAGACTATCACGGTTTCTCTTGTCTAACGGATGTGTACATGGTAAGGTTGATAATTGACGAGGTATTTGTATTATTAAAAAGGTGATTTAATTTTATATTAGCTAAAAAGCTTATTAAAAGATAATAAGGCCTATTTTTGTGTTTTCATAATAAAGGGGGTATTTAAGGTTAAAATAACTGACTTGAACATGTGATGGGACTTAGGGGAGATCTGACCCTCCCTCTAACGATGTTTCTTGCGCAGATTGAAGAGATTTCACTCGTGGTTCAGGTTCTTGAGGGATTCATTGTCGTCATCAACAAACCTGGCAGCCACTGGAGTCGAGCATGTGAATGCCTTGATCATCAGATTGATCTCCTTCGGCGAATCGTCTCCTCTGGTATTGCCTTCAACGGGCGAGCGCTTTTGCGATCTTGTCAGCGGTTATTTGATAGTCAATGATCTAGTCGAAGACACGGCGGGGCCGGTGGAGTTTGGGCTTGGGATCCAAAGGCTGAAGGAGAAAGATTCCGAGTTCGCTGCAATCCCAATTTAAGTTTCACAAAGCCAAAGACGATACAAACATGGTGCTTCATCATCTCCGTCTGAGCCTGAGAGATCTTTATTGAATTTCGGTTCAACATTCATGAAGAGACCAAAGGCCAACACTCCTTTGGGCCAGATTTCTTGTGATTTATATTTCTTAGGGACATCCTCATCTGCTTGGACTCGCTCCTTCTTCATGGGGGATGGCGACTCTTGCTTCTCCTCGACTCTGGTGAAGAGGGTTCTCTTCTCCGCCTCTCATGTCGCCGATGGTTGTCCTTGAGCTCTGATCGCCTCTTCGGATCGCCGGAATCACCTGACACAACCCCGGAGATGGCTTCCTCAGGGGCGTGCTCTCCAACGCTCAAGTTAGTAGAAACATGCGATCAAAATAAGAGGGAAAAATAGGAAGTAAATCAATGGAAACGAGTGTGAATTTGCTCTCAATCTCATAGACCCTCTCTGGGCTTTTGCCGATTGCTTGGAGAAGAGAAGAAGCGGCCAAATTGAGCGTGCTTTTCCCTTTCTCTCTTCTCTAACCCAATTGCTCTCAAAAGTGCCCAAAAAAGATCCATTCTCTCTCCTAATTTTGGGGTATTTATAGAGGAATTTCCCCCCTTGAAATCGCTTACCTACACTCCTCTATGATGGGCTTTTCTTCATTCGCTATTGGGCTTTCTTTCTAGACACGGCCCATGAACCCAAACGAGCCCAAATACTCGTGAGCAACTTTCACGATCTCCATCATTCTGGCTGAGTCTGAGCCTTCTTTTGGTCTTTTCTAAATCTGACCCCCATAGGCAGCCCCCCAAGCTCTTCGCGAAGTGAAGCGTGAGTGAAGGCTTGACTCATATTGCTCATCATGGATTTCTAAATTCTCTCGCGTAGAGTTTTTTGCAGACTTTCTTTATATTGTTCAGTACACTTGCTTGCGAAGGCCCCTTGAGAAGCCTGCTTGGTGATGTTTCATTTTCTGCGCCACTCTAATGGCCTATCTAAACCTCCTTTTGCAGTTTCATCTCTTCGTTCTCCTTCCAAAAGTTGCGAAAAAACTCTGTCAGATTTTCTGGTGGCCTCTTCCAGCAAGTCTCGCATCTCCGACAACTCGCGTCCTACGAAAGGTAGAGTTTCTCTTTCCTTTTCTTTTTTTTATCTTTCTTTCCCTTTATTTCTTCAAAAGAACGTGTTGCGCGGTGTGGTGTCAGAAAGCCTTCCGCTTGGAATTGAAAATTTCGGTGTGTCCTAGGGTATCGCCGGCAATAAAGTTGCATCGAAGGTACTTCCTACTGCTTTCCTTCTATTTTTGTTCACTGTTATCACTAGACTTCGCTTTCATTCGGTCGATACTGTTGTTGCTTTCTGTGCCCTAGGATTTGCGGTGGGGCGAAAACTCCTTTGTTTTCGCTTTTCCTTTCATGTTTACTTTCTTATTTACCTTTGAATAGCATTTTGAATTTTCTCGTCATTATTTTTGGCTCACCGTTTGTATTTCTCTTGCTTCGTGTTGGACAGTGACTGGCAAACACCTTGTTTGAATGAATTTAAAGCACCGAGTGATGAGCGACTCAGAACACTCCACCGGATCGGCTCATCCTTCTCAACCGAAAACGCGCACACCTCGCCCAGAAGCGCGTACCAAAGCCTTGCACGATCATCCTCCGCGAAGGGCTGACAGTGATCCTCCTTCTGAGGCCACCCCGTCCAGTTCCCCCTCGCGGACCTCTTCAGGTGTTTTGAGGCACCAGATTCTAAAGAAACCAGTTAGGCGACTACGCTTCTTGAATAACACGATATATCGAGAGGAGCATGGGGATGAATGTTGTTTTTCGCTTGAGGAGTTGGAGGATATAGAAGGGATCTATCCCTTCCCGGAGCGCTCTATACTGGCCTTTCCCGAAGAAGGTTCACGTTTCATACATCATTTCCCAAACTTCATGGTTGTGAGTCTGCCAGCTCTGGAGGCGGGGTTTTGCGTGCTGATACATCCGTTCTTTTGGGACATCCTGAATGCCCTTGGTATCATCCCTATCTAGTTGCATCCTAATTCCTGAAGGAGTTTATGTTGCTTATACTATCACTGTCGCAAGTTGAAAGTGGAGCCGACTCTAGATGTTGTGAAGGCTTTGCTCTTCCCGCGTTGCCTATCCAATGAGTACTGGTCTTGGAAGGCCGAGTACACGCAGAAGGTTACCAAGCCTACCAACTTGGGCACGTGGAAAAACAAATGGTTTTTGCTCAGAATTGTGGGTGACTTAAGAGTGAATATCTGCCCCGGTCGAGCTCTCCACTTCTCGTGTATTGCTTTTGGCCCAAGGAAATAGAAAGTGAAAAAGGCCCTGGCGATAAAGTTTGAGCAGAAGTGGGTTCGCGAATTCGACAAGCTCATGACCCACGAGAGGCTTGAAGAGTTGGGGTTGAGCGCTCCTTATCCACGCGAGGGTGAGAAATCCTTTTGCTTCGTAAAAGGGTTTCGCCAGAGGCGTTATGGAAAATTCTTAGCTCGCGTGGACACACGTTATGAGACCTCCAAGGTCACAATCTTTTACTTTACTATTTTTCTGTCTTGCTCACTGTTGCATTTTGTTAACTTTTCAGATTCCTCATTCACGAAGATGTTGGAGAATCTGGCCGACTTGGATAACCTTGTGATCATTGGGGATGAATTCCCTGAGGGCTTCGTGGAGCAGGTGGTGGACCAAATTGCACAAGGCTCACCTATTTACGTGGATGAACAATTGCAACTGACTAGCCCCAACAACCGCTTCCATCGCGTTCACCACTGCACCAACACCGTGTTCACCACCACGTTCATCATCGCGTTCATCAATGCATTCCCCATCTTCTTCACTGCTGTGACGTTCAACGTGACTTCTCACCCAAGACTAGATCCCAAGGCGCCACCTTTTGACAATTGCCTTGTCATCGGAGGCAAGAACACATCAACTGGCATCAGAGCCCAGCAGTCTTGTAAGTCACGAATCAAGTTTGCATTTCGTTCATAATTTTTCTTGACCCACATCGTTTGCTTTCATAAAGATCTCGCGAGAAAAGAAGAGAAAAACCAGAATTTCCATCTTTGCAACACCTTCGGTTTCTACAAGATCCTATCTTGGCCGAAATTTTTTTCCTTGTTCCCTAAGTTTTAGTGTGTTAGGTAATTCGTTATCTTGCATGCTAGAATATTTTGTTTCCTTATTTCACGCGTGGATAGAGTTTCCTTGTTTGCTAGATTTTGCTTTTTAGTTAAGTTAACCGAAATTCCTTATAAGATATCTATCAAATCTTATCTTCTCTCTCCTATATCTAAGATCACACTTGTGATATTCTTGTTACTTGGACCGTTTTTATTTTTGTTTCCTTTTGCAAAATCCGAAAAGATCAAAAGATAAGATCTGGGATGTAAAAAAAAACGAAAAGATATTATATAATTTTTTTTCCCAAAGTTAGGTAAAGCCAAATTAAGGCAACCCTAACCCACTCTCAGTCTAAGCTCATCTTCTATCTCTCTCCGCCGTCTAGGTCAAGCTTCCTCGAAGGTACTTTCTTGCTTATTAGGTTGCTTTGTTTACGTTTGTTTTAGGGTTTCAATTTGTTCTTGTTTGTTTGATTGCAACTTGCTTGATACACCATCTCTTGTGCAAGCCAAGCCGCCCTCACGGCAAGCCAAACTAACCCTACCTACGTGAACTTTGTGACTTGACTAGTGATTTGCTTGGTTGTTGTTCTTCGTTGTCTTTTGGTTAGTTTGTACTCCCATGTCTGGCCATATTGTTATAGGTACCATGACGATTGAACACAGTGAGAACCAACTTGGAGTCGACAACACCAACCCACATCAACCACCGTTGGATCTACCCCACGACCAACCCCCGGTTGACCCCCTACAATAGGACCCTCTCATCGCGTTGTCCGAGGAGCAAAGGGAGATCCAAGCCCTTCGACAAGAGAACACAGCTTTGAGAGCCCAACAACGCGATGCACAACTCGTGCCCAATCCTAATCCCCTGAGTACTATGGACGCGCCGGCTCAACCATGAGCCACCGACGCCGGTCCATCAAAGACAAGAGTCGACAAAGGAAAAGGAATCGTGCCTTCGACATCTCATCATCAACCACAACTCAATCATATGCAAAGTGTCATCGAGAGTCGCCAAGGCTTCGTTTTGAACGCGGACTGCTACGTGCCCAGATCCACACCCGCTAGCTTCGACACCGGCTCCGACAATGACCGCGACGCCGAGGATGCTCAAGGTGAGTATTCTGAACCATACAAATTTGATGATCGCTATGCCTCTAGGAGAACCCAGAGACGCATACCGGGTTCAGCGCCTCGCGAAGGCCACCCTTACCGAGCCGAGCAAGCCGACGCGATGCCAACGAGACCCAGTCGCCGACCAAGTGGGCATACGTGATGTGATGATCAATTGAGGACCCCAACTACCCAGCCACGGAGCCATGATGTACGCGATCACCTTCGACACCAAAGTGTTCGGACGCCGCGTTATGACTCCGACGGCTACGCATCGTTCGTACCAAATGTCCATAAAAGCGACTTTGACGAGTATGACGATGATGAGATCGAGGACTCAGGTATGGTCAACCCTAATTTTTTTCACCCCCCTCTTGGAGATCCACTTGAATTGCAGGATCACCATTCGGATTGGATACCTCCACCGCGTCTCCAGCCACAAGAAGAATGCGTTCGTGACATTGGCGGCGATCGCCGCGATGTTATGCCCAGAGAAGTTCGACGCGACAACTACGATGCCCAGCCGCGAAGACGTCAACGCGATGACGCCTACACGCCAAGGGATGAGTACGTCCGCGAAGATCGCCAAGACCGCGATAGACGCCAGGTTGGACGCGATAGACCACATGGAGTGCACGCCTTTGAGAACCCTCTCTATGACGCCGCGCCAAACAACGCGTTCAACCAAGCACCTGCCTAGACTCGATTCCAACGACACCAAGTCAAGGTAAAAATTGAGCATTTTTATGGTGAATACAACCCCTCTATTTTTCTTGAATGGGTGCAGGCTACGGAGTATACACTTCGATATTGTCGAGTGCCTCCCGAGGAGCATGTCGATGCCGCGGCACTTAACTTCCGAGGAGCCGCCCGCGTTTGGTGGCATAGATTCAAAGATGACTGCGTGCGTCGCCACAGGACCAAAGTCACAGAATGGCATCAACTAGTCTATGTGATGACCAAGAAATACGTGCCTCCAGACTATAGGAATCAAATGAGGATGGAGATTGCCATGGCTCGCCAAGGGTCGATGACTCCACTCGAGTTCTTTTCCAAGCTTGAAGACATGTATTACAAGGCCAACATCTCCGTTGCACCATCGACTTTGAAGACGAAATTCTTGAGTGGCTTGAACACCAACATCCGTGATCAACTCGAGATTTTGCCCATCAAAGACTTGAACACACTCACCCACACGGCGATGCAAATCCATGCACAAATCTCTCGCCGAAAGTCTTACACTTTTCCAAGGGGCCAACAAAGGTATTATTCTAACCCTAGTGGTTTAAATCCTACTAATGTTCGCCCTAGTGCCTCTACCACAGCCGCGTCGAGCCAAGCTCTCGAAGCGAAGCCGTCGACGCCACACACCGCACCGCGCCAGACTGCGCCCACACAACCCCCCAGTGGGCACCGATCGTGCACGCGACCTTGAGTGTTACAAATGTGGTGGACGAGGCCACTACAAAAAGCATTACCCCAATGCGCACAAGGTCTTGTTCTCTACCGCCACCGCCGGCTACGAGTCATGCGACGACGAGGAGAGCGCCCTTGAGCCCATCGAGGAGGGAAACAAAGAGGTGGACGATGCCTTTGACTGCGTACCCGCTTCTCTGCACATGGGCACACCAATGAGCTTGGTGACTAGGCATTTACTCACGGTCAAGGACGCGAGCCTCCGCGATCAAAAAGAGAACTTGTTCTACACAAGGGCTCTTGTCCACACGGCTTCCTTGAGTATCGTAGTTGATGGAGGATCATGTCCTAACATTGTCAATGAGAAGGTCATGACACACTTTCAATTGCCCACGCCGCCTCATCCCCAACCTTATGACCTACAATGGCTATCTGCAAGCTCAAGTAACACTGTCTCACGGCAGTGTCTTATTCTCTTTTCCATTGGTCCATATCATGACAAAATTTTATGTGATGTGATTGCAATGGACGCCACCCATCTCTTGCTTGGGCGTCCATGGCAATTCGATTGTCGCATACTTCACGATGGGTATCTAAACACATGTGTTTACCTACCACGGGAAGCACGTGACTCTCTTACCAATGACTTCTCATGAGATTTTACATGATCAGGTCGAGCGTGATAGAGACAAGACATTGGATGCGGCAAAGACCGCATCAACACCACCGCGACCCACCTCACATCCCGGAGATTCTTCCTTGCGGCAACAACTCGTCTCACACCACGACGCGCCCCAAGATAACACGCGCTGCAAAGACAAGGGGAGTGTCGCGCCTCCGCACACTGCGTTGCTGGGCCGTTGTGATTTGTGATACCCCGTATTTTTGTAAGGGTATTTTGGAAATTACCTGAACGTCTATTGTGTACGTTGAATTAATTTCGGAGACAGAAAGACATTTTGTAATGTTCTTAATCTCTCTAATATTTTTCGAAGTGAAATAATATACAATCGACGTATTTTGGGACTTAATACTCATTCGTGTACGATTATTATTTATCCCGGATTAAGACCTTATTGTTCCAAGCTTAAATAGACGAAAAATAGGCTTGGCGGCGACCGCCGTAAGGCAGGCGGCGACCGCCGCCTGACAGACTCTGACATCGTCATCCTCTTCCCGGCAAGTTGGCAAGTGGCTCCAAAAAGCAGCGACCGCCGCCGGCCAAAATGGGCAGCGACCGCCGCCTAGATGCAGGCCTAGCCCTGCCTCGCCGGCTTGACTCTATGATGGTCGGCGAATTGGGTGACCTCCGATCTTAGCCCTCCACGTGCCCTTGGTTGTCCCCTGGAGTTTTGGCTATTTAAAGGAGGATTTGGGAGTTGAATTGAGCACAAATCTGAAGCTCAATCTCCCCATAAATCACTCGCCGGAAATTCAAGCTTTCGCCGGATAATTCACAATCGATCGCCGGAGCTCCATTTGGTGTTATTCCAGTTGCAAAGTGAAGCTTTGGAGGCCTTAGAAGCTTAGAATCCAAAGCAAAGGAAAGGAGAAGCAAAACAATTGAAGTCGGTGAGTTTTTGCCTCTCGTGTATATTTTCTGGTATTCGTAGCGGCGCCCGCCGTAAGGCAGGCGGCGACCGCCGCCACGAACAGCGGCGCCCGCCGTAAGGCAGGCGGCGCTGTCCCTGCTTCGAGCAGGGAATTTGTGTTGTCAGATCTGTCCCTGCTTCGAGCCCGGAAACCAGTTATCGTCGTACCTAGCTTCGTTAAGCTTCTGCGGATTTAAGGCAAGTGGCGGTTCACTCTTGCTCATCTTTCCATGTTTCCATTAATTATCAGTGGTTTAATTGAGTAATTAATTTGGAATGAATACTGTGTTCGTCTGTGAACAGTTTTGTTAATTGTTTTGGAGAACTAAAATATGATATTATAATAAGTTGTATATCTATTAGAACAACGCTATTATGAACATATATTTATGTTGATAGCCTTGAGGGCGGTTATGTTGATGTTTGTGGACTATTGTTGTGCTTGAACTGTTTAGTTAGCACTTGTAGTTAGAAACGTCGGATTCATTGGGATCTAGTCGTTTCTTTATAATTTGGTAGAGAGGTGGCTAGACCCCACCTAATACCACATGGATGGTCATGACCCAACCTCTGATACACGAGTATAGAGGTGGTGCACTTAGCTAGTGTCACAAACCTTGGGAAGGATTCCCTTCGATATATGTCCCTCATGACGAAACATATATCTAAAAGCTTATAATGTGATGTGTGTTTGAGAATATCATAAGATAAGTGCCGTTGTCGCACATAATTAATATACCTTGGGCGAGTAGTACAGCTAGGCGCTAGTGCAGCTAGGAAAGCTCGTCTTAACTTTTAGTCGCTCGAATGCGATACTGTAATTCTGTGATTCTTTGATGTTCCAGACTTTGTCATATCTTCCTATAAGACTCATTTCGTTGGAGTCTTCTTTCGAGTTGATTTCTGGGAAGACTCGGTCTTCCAGAATCTTCTCTCGTGCATGCCTTTTGTTGTATTCCAGTAGCAGTATGGTGGTTGACTATCGTACTCGACTGTTATTCGAGGGACGACGAGTCTAACCTAATACGACTACTTCGAACCTTCTGCTTTGTGCCCTTGCATGGTCTTTCATTAGACTAACCAACCAAAATTGTTCTCTGCATGGTTGGCTGGTGTCATCCGTTCGATTCGGCACATCAGATAGAGCGCAGATATGAGGAGACTAGAATGACTATGAAGACGACGGTGGTTTTTGGATATTTTTAATGTTTTAATCAGGTTGAGAACCTTAGGCAGGTGATCATGGCGATCACAACCCCTTTTTGTATATTTTAAGAAAGACTTCCGTTGTATTTTGTTTAACTCTGTATTTAGTCCTATTCGGAATTGGGATGTAATTCCGGGACTCATGCTTTAATCGAATATTATGATGATTTTGTATCATAAGTTTTTCATGGATTGTATTTAAACGGTAAAGCCTTGGGTGGATTTGGTGAGGAAAACCGAGGTCACTGGAGGTAATACTTTTCCAAATGGGTTAAGATTTGGGGGTGTTACAGTTATGGTATCAGAGCCTAAGTTTTAGAATGGGTTGGGTATTTGAAAACCAATTACTCGTTTTCAATTGAAAAGTATTTTCAAAAGGGCTCTGAATTTTCAAAATGAAAAGAATTTGAAAATAAAACACCGTTCATAGTCATGTCTTCTATCTATAGTCTGATATAGTAAGCTTGATTCTATGTCTAGAAAGACTAATTCCTTCCTCGTTATCCTGTAGGATATGGGTGCGGGTCTTTCTCATAAGAGGGACTCGGTAGATGCCGAGATGGATTCACCATCTCCGGGAAGGCTCGACTTCCCAATACCCCAGGGGTGCTTCGAGGTTGGAGAACCAAGCAGCCCACCTGAGGAGATCAAGCATGTGCTTCCTGAGTCCGTAGTCCTGGTGTCAAGGAATGATGTAGTTCCTGTGGCAGCACCAGTTGAGCCACCAAGGGAGGAAGCAATGCATGAAGATGAATCGTCTAGGTACGCGAAAGGGTACTACAATGACGATTACCAGATAGAAATGATTCCTGAAGGGAGCGAGGAGAAAGATGAAGAAGAGGACCCCATAGAGGGAGACCCCGACGAGGAAGAGGACCCCATCGAGGATGATCCCGAGGAGGATACCGAGATGGACCTCAACGAGCAGAACCAGGAGTCCGATGACTTGAGGCACTTGCTGGTGGATAGTCAGGAACCGGGGATGCAATTTATTCACCCCAGTTCAGAGTTACCACTTGTGCAAGAGTTGCCACCAGTGCCAGAGTACGCACTCATGTCTGATGCTGACTGGGAAACACTTTATACCGAGTACGGTATTGGAAGAAGTGGCAGGGAATCTCAGCCTATCCCTACTCAAAGGAGAAGGATGACGGAATATGAACTACGAGAGATCCTTCGCCAAAGCGAGATGATCTCTTCTGAACAGCAATACCAGATGGATAAAATGATCGCCAATGCTCAGAGAAGGGCTGGGCTAAGAGAGCCAAACTTGGATGATCCATATTTTACCATGACTGAGATAAGGCCAGGGACACTAGGATCATGTGTTCCAGGGCCAAGCAGGGTGCGTAGTCCATCGTCAGAATCTGATGGAGAACCCCGTCCGAAGAAGCCTTGCATGGGAAGTCTACCGTATAGGAAACGTTTCGGAGCACCGTGATAAGGACCGACGTTGCATGTAGCAGTAGTTTCCTTTTCTTAGTATTTCAGCATGTACCGTGTAAATATTCTAGTATTGCGGCATGTACTTTGTGAAATACTACAATCTCCGAGCAATTTTGACCTGACGCTCGGGAGATCGGCTAATGTGCAGTTGTAAAATAGTTCAAGTTCATCTATAAAAATACCAAGTTGATCTACTCTGAGTGATTTTGCTACATTAAGTATATTGAATAATATTAATGTATAAAATACTTGGAACTGGATCGGTAAACAGATGGTGAACACGAGGAACATAATTCGAGCTGGTACTGGGACAAGCAATGACCCCAGACCAACTGTAGGAAATGTTGGACAAGACGAGCAGGAGTCAGGTTCCAACAATCATCCTGGGGGCAATGGTCAAGGTTAGACCAATGCTCCAATAGTATTAGATGTTGCTGCAATGGAAGCATTTCGAGGAATGATTATGCAGGCAGTAACTAATATACTGCGACCAGGTGTGCCACAGGCACAAGGTGTGCCAATACCTCCACCGGTTCCCATATTTGAGGAGCCAGTGAACCGTGTATTCCAAGAGAATGCAGTCAGGACTCGGGACAATTATGGTCGTGCGTTGAAGACCATTAATTCCATGAGGCCTGACAGCTACAACGGAAAAGGAGAACCGGTCAGGGTGACCCATTGGTTTTCCCACATGGAGCGGTTGTTCCGCAATGTGGATTGTACTGAAGCTGAGAAAGTACATATAGCTTCTCTTCAGTTGAAGGAAGAGGCTAGCGAGTGGTGGGAGAGTACCGGCTTAGCTAAACTGGGAGATGTTCAAGACAAAGATGACAGACCATTTCTTCTCTCGTGCTATGAGGGAGGAGAAACACAAAGAGTTTATGTACCCTAAAATGGATGGATTGAAGGTAACCGAGCTTGCGACCAAGTTCAATCACCTGTTATAGTACGCTGGACCTGAGATATCCAACGAGGCACAGAAAATCTGGTATTTCCACGAGTGGATGAGCCCAGATATCAAGCCAATGATGGTGCCCCACACATGCTCTACTCTGGAGCAGTATGTGAATGCAGCCTACAAATTGGAGGTGACTCTAGAGGAGTCAACCAAAAGACGCAATCGGCTAAGATCGATGCAGAATCAAGGGAGTGGATTCAAGCGACATGCGCCACCGTCTAACTTTGCTAAGTCTGGTCGAGCAAAGACAGACACGACTCAAGGAGGGTCAACGCAGCAGACGGGCCAGAGCAAGAATCCAGTCCAGTGCTATAATTATGGTGTTGCGGGGCACAAGAGCATTGTGTGCCCAAAGGAGAAGAAGTTATGCTTTGAATGTGGTCATAGAGGCCATATGCAGAAATTCTGTCAGCAGGGAAAGCAGAGGGGAATGGAGTCACAATATGGGTCAGTTAATCAGAATAACCGGCCCAGGTTCAAGCTAGCTGAGACTCCTAGTCCGTTAATGCAAACAACTGCTCAGAATAAGGGGAAAGCCCCAACTGCTTCTGGAGGTCACGGTCAACGCCTGTACGAGATTCGTGAGGCGGATGGACCTAACGCTCCAATTGCACAAGGTACTTTATACATTTATTCTACTTCAGTATGCATTCTGTTTGATTCGGGTGCTACCCATTCCTTTATTTCGGATAGTTGTGTTAGTAAGTTAGGATTAGTGTGCGACGAAGCTTGTGAGTCTTTCATTGTAAGTCTTCCTAATGGTGATCGTCTGGTTGGGACGAAGCGGTTGTCTGAATTTCCGATTACCATTCAGGGTAAGAAATTCGAGGCAGATTTGATTTGTATAGCCATGGCTCCATACGACATTATTCTCGGTATGGATTGGCTGACGCGTCATGGGGCGGTGATCGACTTTAGTTCAAGGACGGTGATGGTGTCATCTAGGGGCCAGTTCGTGTGCAAGTTTAAGGGTCGGAATGACGGTGATAACAGCAGGTTTATCAATGCGATTGATGCGTTTAAGCTACTACGACAAGGTTGTGTCAGGTACCTTTGCTACCTGGATCCGCCCGCGAAAGATGAACCTTCAGTTCTTGATATTCCTGTGGTTACGGATTTTTCGGATGTCTTTCTGGAAGAAATTCCTGGATTACCCCCAAATCGTGGTGTGGAATTTTCTATTGATCTTGAGCCTGGTACGGCGCCGATTTCTAAATCACCGTACCGGATGGCTCTTGCAGAGATGAAAGAGTTGAAGAAGCAACTCGAGGATCTTCTCGGCAAGGGTTATGTAAGGCCGAGCACATCGCCTTGGGGTGCTCTGGTTTTATTTGTCAAGCAGAAAGATGGATCGTTTCGACTTTGTATCGACTATCGCGAGTTGAATAAAGTCACGATCAAGAATAAATATCCTTTGCCAAGGATTGATGATCTGTTGGATCAATTACAAGGAGCAAAAGTTTTCTCCAAGATCGACCTGAGATCGGGTTATCATCAGCTGAGAATTCGTAAGGAAGACATTCCTAGAACTGCATTCCGGACCAGATATGGTCACTACGAGTTCGTAGTAATGCCTTTTGGACTTACGAATGCTCCAATAGTCTTCATGGATCTGATGAATCGATGTTTTCACCAGTACTTGGATAAGTTCGTGGTGGTCTTCATCGACGACATTCTGATCTATTCTCCGAATGAAGAGGTTCACGAGGAACATCTGCGGATTGCCTTATTAGTCCTTAGACAAAATGAGTTGTATGCTAAATTGTCTAAGTGTGACTTCTGGATGAGAGAAGTGGCTTTCCTAGGCCATGTGATTAATGAGAATGGGGTTATGGTTGATCCCCAAAAAATTGAAGTTGTGGCTAATTGGAAGCAGCCTCAGAACGTGAAGGAGGTGCACAGTTTTCTTGGACTTGCCGGATATTATAGACGGTTCGTAGAGGGATTTTCGAAGATCGCTCTACCTAGGACCGGTCTGCTCCGCAAAGTCCACAAGAAATTTGTCTGGAATGACAAGTGCGAGGCCAGTTTTCAGGAATTGAAACGATGTCTGACCTGGGCACCAGTGTTAGCACTTCCAGAAGGGAACGACGATTATGTGGTCTATAGTGATGCTTCAAAATGTGGTTTGGGTTGTGTATTGATGCAGAGAGGCAAGGTGATTGCTTACGCATCCACACAACTCAAGACTTATGAAGAAAACTATCCGACACATGATCTTTTGTTAGCAGCGGTAGTTTTTGCACTGAAGATTTGGAGGCATTATCTCTATTGGGTGAAATGCCAAGTCTTCACGAATCACAAGAGTCTCAAATATATATTTACTCAGAAGGATTTGAATATGAGACAACGCCGCTGGCTAGAGTTGCTTAAGGACTACGACATCGAGTTGTTGTATCATCCGGGCAAGGCTAACGTGGTAGCCGATGCACTAAACCGGAAGACAACGCACGAGACAATAGTTGCTCTACTTACTGCTCAGGCTAAACTAAATCAAATGTCATGCGAAGCTGAAGTCTTGTATGATCAATGTAGAGGGTACCTGACTATGTTGTAAATTCAGGCTACGCTACTAGATCAAATCAAAGAAAGGCAAGTCGATGACATAATCTTGGTGAAGCTAAGCAGTGAAGTAATGGACGGGAAGGCTCCCAGTTTTTTGATTCAGGATGATGGATCACTCTGGTTTCAAGACCGGATCTGTGTGCCTGACACAGAAGGTCGTTGCCAGTTAGTAATGAGAGAAGCTCATTCTTCATCTTATTTTGTACATCCTGGCTCTATCAAGATGTACAAGGATCTTCGGAAGAAGTTTTGGTGGCCAAACATGAAGTGGGATGTAGCAGACTTCGTGGCAAAATACTTAACTTGCCAGAAGGTCAAGATCGAATACCGCAGACCAGGTGGTGAGTTGCTACCTCTCCCCGTGCCAGAATGGAAATGGGAGGACATCGCCATGGACTTCATCACTGGGCTACCAAAGACTCGAAGTCAGAAAGATGCTATATGGGTAATTGTGGACCGGCTTACGAAAAGTGCTCATTTCATAGCCATCAAGACCACATGGGAAACCTAGAAGTTAGCAGAAGTTTACCACAAGGAGATTATCCATTTGCATGGTATCCCCAAGACCATTATATCGGATCGAGATGGCCGATTCATGTCAAGATTTTGGCAAGAACTTCACAAGGCCATGGGAACTGAATTGAGATTCAGTACAGCGTTTCATCCTCATACGGATGGACAGTCTGACAGGACCATCCAGACCTTGGAGGATATAGTAAGAGCATGTGTACTCGATCGTCCGACTAGCTGGGAAGACAGCCTGAGTCTGATTGAGTTCACATACAATAATAGCTGGCATGCTACTATCAAGATGGCTCCGTTTGAAGCTTTGTATGGTCACAGATGCAGATCTCCGATTTGTTGGGATGAGAATGCCGACAAGATTCTGCTCGGACCAGAGTTGGTCGAGAGAACAGCATCGGACATTGTTTTGATTAGACAAAGAATGTTGACCACCCAAAGTCGACAGAAGTCTTACGCAGATCGGAAGCGTAGAACTGTCGAGTTCGAGGTTGGTGACAAAGTATTTGTCAAAGTATCCCCATCCAAGGGTGTGTTCAGATTTGGTAAGCGTGAGAAGCTTAACCCTCGCTACGTGGGACCATTCGAGATTCTTGATAGAGTGGGATCTCTAGTGTACCGCTTGGCATTGCCGCCATCGGCACACCCAGTGCATAATGTGTTCCACGTATCCTTGCTAAGGAAATACGTACCAGATGAGTCTCATGTATTAAGCTACGAGGACATCGAGATTCAGGCAAATGGTACCTACGAAGAGATGCATGTGCGCATTCTCGAGCGTCGTGAGAAGCAATTGCGCAACAAGATCGTACCGTTGGTACGAATTATGTGGTCCAAGTCAGGGACTGAAGAAGTTACTTGGGAAACATGGGAAACTGAAGCAGATATGCTCAGACGTTTTCCCGAGTTATTTGCGACCTAAGTTTCGGGGTCGAAACTTCTTTTAAGGGGGAGGTGATGTGATACCCCGTATTTCTGTAAGGGTATTTTGGAAATTACCTGAACGTCTGTTGTGTACGTCGATTTAATTTCGGAGACAGAAAGACATTCTGTAATGTTCTTAATCTCTGTAATATTTTTCTAAGTGAAATAATATACAATCGACGTATTTTGGGACTTAATACTCGTTCGTGTACGATTATTATTTATCCCGGATTAAGACCTTATTGTTCCAAGCTTAAAGGAAAAATGGGCTTGGCGGCGACCGCCGCCTGACAGGCTCTGACATCGTCATCCTCTTCCCGGCAAGTTGGCAAGTGGTGCCAAAAAGCAGCGACCGCCGCCGGCCAAAATGGGCAGCGACCGCCGCCTAGATACAGGCATAGCCCTGCCTCGTCGGCTTGACTCTGTGATGGTCGGCGAATCGGGTGACCTCCGATCTTAGCCCTCCACGTGCCCTTGGTTGTCCCCTGGAGTTTTGGCTATTTAAAGGAGGATTTGGGAGATGAATTGAGCACAAATCCGAAGCTCAATCTCCCCATAAATCACTCGCCGGAAATTCAAGCTTTCGCCGGATAATTCACAATCGATCGCCGGAGCTCCATTTGATGTTATTCCAGTTGCAAAGTGAAGCTTTGGAGGCCCTTAGAAGCTTAGAATCCAAATCAAAGGAAAGGAGAAGCAAAACAATCAAAGTCGGTGAGTTTTTGCCTCTCGTGTATATTTTCTAGTGTTCGTAGCGACGCCCGCCGTAAGGCAGGCGGCGACCGCCGCCACGAACAGCGGCGCCCGCCGTAAGGCAGGCGGCGACCGCCGCCCAAAAGCTCTTGGCTTGTTTCGGCCTTGGCTTCTGTGGCTTTCGATCGGGCTTCGTTCCTTTCGATTCCTTTCGTTATTCTTTAGATTTGTACTCGTTGTTGTAGAATCTAACTTAGGGTTTCTTTATGGGTCGATCTGAAGGAATCTGTGTTGTCAGATCTGTCCCTGCTTCAATCCCGGAAACCAGTTGTCATCGTACCTAGCTTCGTTAAGCTTCTGCGGATTTAAGGCAAGTGGCGGTTCGCTCTTGCTCATCATTCCATGTTTCCATTAATTATCAGTTGTTTAATTGAGTAATTAATTTGGAATGAATACTGTGTTCGTCTGCGAACAGTTTTGTTAATTGTTTTGGAGAACTAAAATATGATATTATAATAGGTTGTATATCTGTTAGAACAACGCTATTATGAATATATATTTATGTTGATAGCCTTGAGGGCGGTTATGTTGATGTTTGTGGACTATTATTGTGCTTAAACTATTTAGTTAACACTAGTAGTTAGAAACGTTGGATTCGTTAGGATCCAGTCGTTTCTTTATAATTTGATAGAGAGGTGGCTAGACCCCACCTAATACCACATGGATGGTCATGACCCAACCTTTGATACACGAGTATAGAGGTGGTTCACTTAGCTAGTGTCACAAACCTTGGGAAGGATTCCCTTCGATATATGTCCCTCATGACGAAACATATATCTAAAAGCTTATAACGTGATGTGTGTTTGAGAATATCATAAGATAAGTTCCGTTGTCGCACATAATTAATATACCTTGGGCGAGTAGTGCAGCTAGGAAATCTCGTCTTAACTTTTAGTCGCTCGAATGCGATACTGTAATTCTGTGATTCTTTGATGTTCCAGACTTTGTCATATCTTCCTATAAGACTCATTTCGTTGGAGTCTTCTTTCGAGTTGATTTATGGGAAGACTCGGTCTTCCAGAATCTTCTCTCGTGCATGCCTTTTGTTGTATTCCAGTAGCAGTATGGTGGTTGACTATCGTACTCGACTGTTATTCGAGGGACGACGAGTCTAACCTAATACGACTACTTTGAACCTTCTGCTTTGTGCCCTTGCATGGTCTTTCATTAGACTAACCAACCAAAATTGTTCTCTGCATGGTTGGCTGGTGTCATCCGTTCGATTCGGCACATCAGATAGAGCGCAGATATGAGGAGACTAGAATGACTATGAAGACGACGATGGTTTTTGGATGTTTTTAATGTTTTAATCAGGTTGAGAACCTTGGGGTTGTGATCATGGCGATCACAACCCCTTTTTGTATATTTTAAGAAAGACTTCCGCTGTATTTTGTTTAACTCTGTATTTAGTCCTATTCCGAATTGGGATGTAATTCCGGGACTCATGCTTTAATCGAATATTATGATGATTTTGTATCATAAGTGTTTCATGGATTGTATTTAAACGGTAAAGCCTTGGGTGGCTTCGGTGAGGAAAACTGAGGTCACTAGCGGTAATACCTTTCCAAATGGGTTAAGATTTGGGGGTGTTACATGATCACCAGGTGCTTCTCGCACGACCCAAGAACTTCATTGCCCGTTTGAACAGCAAGGTGCCAACTCCAGGCATGCACTACTCCCACATCGTTGTGCCTATGCCACAACTTGTCGCCTCATTGCAAGCAGAGTTCACGGCGGATTTGCCGGCGAAGCCACCAAACATGCTACCACCCTTGTAAAGCATTCAACACACAATCAACTGGGTGTTTGGTGCCTATCCTCCACGCTTCGGCCCAAGATTCGTGTTCGACACCGGAGACATCGCGTGGGAGCACTTGCACGAGAATGTCGAGCAAAAGATCAACGATGGTGAAGCGGGGACGCTTCACAGCCATGTGGGGGAGGGTGATGTGACCCTGCCTCATGAAGGCCCAAGACGAGGAAGAATCCATGACCGTGAGCTCAGAAAAGCCAAGTACGAAGACCGCGATCTTCGTCATACTCCTCGCATCTGGAACAGAGTTTGCGATCTCATTCAAGCGTCTCTACCCAAGACCAAAGATCGCGTGCCTCGACGCGTCTTCATTCAAGCGACTCAATGTTGAACGCGATCTCCTTCAAGCGACTCAACCTCCTTCAATGTTGATAGCGTTCTATCTGAAGATTCTCGTATTCAATGCCTTTTAACGCGTAGTTTTGAGACATTTTCTATATTTGGTATTATTGCTTGTTTTAGATAGTTTCCTTTTATAGTCTTTTCTATTTTTGGGTTTGTGCCTTTTTGCATGCTTGCATGGGCTAGCCCATAGGTTTGTCTCGGTCCAAGCCCATTAGGTCTTGGCCGAGTTTCTTTGGCTATTTAAAGCCCCCGTTGTTATTCTTATTTCCCATGTTCAATTTAATTCAAGAGTTCAAGTCGAGTGTTTATCCTCCTTCCCTTGATCGAACGTCAAAACCCTCTCTCTTCGCATCCCCTTCACTCCACCGCCGACGCTACGGCAAACGCTTGAACCTTCAAGTCAGTCTTTCTTCGCATCTCCCTTCAACCGCAGTCGACGCTACGACACCCGCAGTCGACGCTATGACACCCGCAGTCGACGCTACGACACCAACGACTTGTCTCTTCAAGTCATCTATCCCTCATCAAATCGCTTCCGCCAACGCTATCCTTTCGCCCCAACAACCGCTTCCACCGTGTTTACCACCGCACCGATACCGTGTTCACCACCACGTTCATCATCGCGTTCATTAATGCGTTCGCCATCTTCTTCACTGCTATGACGTTCAACGTGACTTCTCACCCAAGACTAGATCCCAAGGCGCCACCTTTTGACAATTGGCTTGTCATCGGAGGCAAGAACACATCACAGAGTAACATGCTTTGGTGAAGGGTCTTCGCGAAGAAGTCGCATCCTTGAAGAACGAACGAGGTGACCTGATAAAAGAGAGGGACGCTGCTAAGGAGGAAAAATACGCAAAGACAAGAGAAATTGAGGCACTCAAGGAGCATGTGAGGGAGAATGAAGTACTTAAAGAACAAGTGAGGAGCTTAACCGAGGCATGCAAGAAGGATAAACATGAGGTTGTTGATGAGTACGCGTGCAACTATCGCTTTAAGGCTCGTCACGACTACTTTGATGGGGCTAGCTATTGCTATGGTGGAGTTGTGGGCATTAAGTAGATGGCCGTTAAGTATGGGGTAGCTCCTATTACTTTTACTCCAGCTGTCACGTACGGGCTAAAGCCCCGAGCTCGAAAGCCTTATCATGTTCCCCCACTTGGGAAAACTAAGGGAGATCATGAAGGGGTCTTAGAGGCTTGGAACGTTTCCACTATATATGAGGGCGACCCCTTCGTGAATAGGGCAACCCCTGCTTGCTCGACGCCCATGTTTGGTCTCAAGCAGCCTTACGAAGAGCCCCCGAGTGCTTCAACCCCTCATTCTTAGTTTTGGTTCTTTCTTTTGGTAATCTTCGCATGTCTTTTTCATAGGTTGGTACTTTGCTATCTGACACTTGTTGTTTTGTAATGTTTTGGGTTGTTGAACAATGTCTCTTTGCGGACACAAATTGTGCTTAACTTTTTGGATTACTTCATTTGCGCATGCGTTGTCTCTTGTTTTTCGCGTGGCTTTTTTGCATGTGTTGGCCTTGTTGTTTGTTTAATGTGATTGGACCTAGATGGCGCGTCTTAGGGATTGACTTTGGTGAGTCATTAATAATGCGTCATTTAAACTTCTTTTATTACGTTTTAAAATTTCTCCGACTCTTGGGTTGCCTTTATTTGGAAAACAGCTATTATGCTGGCAGTTAATGTACTCGTTTTCCACACCCTCTTGCCCATTTATAAATACTGATCCCTTCATCAGTTATGTTTCATTCCTCTCTTGCTTGTTTTCTTGCTTTTATTGCTTCCAAATCCTTGTTGAGATGGTTAAGCTTGTTCTTGAGGTTCACCACGGCAATCGCTTCGTTTGCCAGTGCGGTGACCGCCATGAAGTCTTAGTCCACCGATTCGTTGGTGGTCATTTTTCGATCATCGACGTGGGCGAAGTGGGAGAAGGAGTTGGAGAGTTCGACCTCGAGGAGATGCACGCCTTTCTCTTTCCGGACGCGGCCATTTTTGGTGTGGGTCGCATTTTCTACTTTCCTGAGCCAAAGGCTGTGGGGAGGAGGCTCTGTGAGGTGAAGGACAATTGAGACACATCCATCATCGTGAAGCTTGGGAAGGAGGGGCCCGTGCAGGTCTTTGTTCAAGAGCCTCCACCGTCGGGGTTTCGCGCGCCTAGCCTTCGCTCTGTTTGCCTTTTGGCCTTTTGGCCTTGTTTTCTTTTATATTTATCGCATACCCCTCCCCCCGTTCATTCTTTTAGTTCGCGAACTAAAAGAGTAATGAGAAGGGTCTAGCGGGTTTTCTGTTTAGATTTGCATATGATGTATTTTTGTTGCCGTAGCGGGGATTTTTTGTAATTGGTGTTATGTGTATGTCGTGCGCGAAGAAAAAATAGTAATGGAATTGCCTAATAAAAACCCATGTATTTGCATTGTCTTTTGTAATGAAGGAAATTCCATCGCTCTAACTTCTCATTCTACGCGTGTCTTGTTCTCGTCGAGCTCCTTGCTTTAGATGTTTCGCTTTTTTGCAACCTCTTGAAGGCCTACCTGATTTGTTTTGTCTAAATTAATTAGATGAAAATCTCTAATCAAGTTATTGCGAATATACAAATTGCATGGGCTGCATACCTTATCACTACTCGATTTTTGCTCGCGATTATTGCCCGCATATTGCTTGCTTGCTCTTAATGCTCTCGCTTTTCAGTATTGCTTCTTAGGCCTTGCCCATACAACTTGCTTTTCATGCCTTGCTTCTCATGACTCGCGCTCATGTCTTGCTTTCACAACTTTCATTCACGTATTGCTTCTCGTACTTGCTTCTCATTCTTGCTTTTCATACTTTCTTTCCTACACAATACCCACGGTATTGCTTTTAGGGCCTTGCTCATTCTCATATCGTGCATATCGTATTGCTTAAACATATTGCTTAAATGTATTGCTTAGCTCGCATACCTTGCCCTCGCGTATTACTTGCCTTACGCCCACATCTTAATGGCATTGCTTTAACTTATTGTTGGTGTAGCCTACACAACATTGCTCGCGAAATTATTGCTTGTCTTGCTTGCTTTGAATTTAGTTAACAAGATGATAGGGTTCGCGGAGACATACAACTAGTACAAAATGACAAGTTTACTACAGTTCCAAATGCTTATATTACTACGGTTGTGAACCGTAGTAAAAGTGGTCGTTATAAAATTGTTTACTACGGTTATATATTTACTACGGTCGTTTAACAACGGTCGTTGTTTTACTACGGTTGTATATTTACTACGGTTACATATTTACTACGGTTTTACAACCGTAGTAAATATATAACCGTAGTAAAAAAGCACATTTTCCATTTCCATTAAGACTCGTAGTAATAGTGACAATCGTGGTAATTGGACATGTCGTAAAGTTGTTTCAACCAAAGCAACCGTGGTAATTTTACATGTAGTTAAATTGTTTCAACCGTATTAAAAGCCAATGAACCGTTTTACATGTACATGTAGTAATTTTTTTTCAACCGTAGTAATAAGGAATGATTCACCCGTAGTAAAGTTTTTACAACCGTAGTAAAAAGTCATCGCCGTTAATTTGTTATACCGTAGTTATACTATATGTCCCATTTATTGGGTCACTATTATAAACAATATGATGGATAAAGTTGATCGAATTTATATCATTTATCTACGACAAACAATTCTAATGAACATCCGGCAACCATCCAAATATAATCAAACATAGGGGTGTTCATGGGTGGACCGGACCGGATTTTCGGACCGGACCGGACCGGACCGGTAAAATTCTGGTCCGGTCTCCGGTCCACCATTTCCCCAAAATCGGTTTCCGGTCAGGTCCGGTCCAAACCCGGAAAAAATCCGATCCGGACCGGAAGACCGGAATTTAAAAAAAAAAAAAAATTTTGTAATTTATATATTTTATATATTTTTTTAGAGATTTATATGTATTTTTTTGTAGATATTTTTTTAATTTTAATAAGTTAGGAGTATATATGTTTTATAAATATTTTTTTAGATATTTTTTTATAGATTTTAAATAAGAATTTAATTTTTTTATTTTTTAAAATTAAATCGGGTCCAAGACCGGACCGGACCGGATTAAGACCGGACCGGACCTATCCAGTCCGGTCCGGTCTTCGGTCCACATATGCCCAAAAATCCGGTCCGGTCCAGACCGAATGAACACCCCTAATCAAACATCATTCACAATATCAATCATCTAACAACTTACCTAGCTTGGTCATCAATTCAAAATCGGTAATGAACAAATCACTAATATCCTGTAAATTAATTAATGTTTCCTAACAATATCACTTGCACAATTTGACCAATTAAAACATCAATCTATGCACAAAAGTACGTAACACATTGAATGCAAGAGCAAACCGTGTAGTACCTCCATAGATGTAACTACAATTAGACCTCTCCAGGAATAATTAATTTACTGAAGTCAACTCTATATATGTTTTTAAAACTCAAATTGAATTATTCTGAGGGCTCTCGTATGATAGCAAGATCAAACCATGTAGTACCTCCATAGAACTGCCAAAACTTGCAAGAGACATTGGTTGTATGGAACGCGGCACACCCATTCCTATTCATTGATCTACAATTTCTTCTCAGTGATTCTGCAATCTGTCTGTAGAAGCTCCTTGTACTTCATGGCTGCAAAAAGGGAAGGCACATTAAAAAGGCATGAATAAAAGATGGAATGATCTATTATGCTTAAGATGAAATGATAAATAGGTATGGTATACACAAGTCAATCTTATCAAAATATCAACACATTACAAAAGCCCGGAGTAGAACAACAAAGGTAAAGGATCATAGTAGAGTTAAACCTTGTTGAGTTTCTGTTTTGGAAGACTAAAGATCATTTATCCTAAACCCAAACATACATACTAGAGTAATTCACATATGCCAAAAAGCTCGTTTGGCGCCTGCATGAGAAACATAACTACAGTTGACATATTAAGTGAAAAATCTTATCATTAAACAAAAAATTAGAACTTATTATGAGAGTGAAAAATAAGAAAGAATGACCTTAGTAATGCTAACAGTTAAGTGTATTTAGACCAAAAAAACAATTAAGAGTATTGTAAGTAGCAAAAGGTCTCAGAACACATACATGATACATGAACTAGACTTCAGTAGCACATTAGCTTCAAAGGAACTCTAATAACTTTTATAAAATATAAATCTTAAACTATTGTAAGAATAACTTTATAATATTGCATCAAGAATTACAAAAATTCAATATGCATTGTTTTCTTCACTTTGATATAGGATTAGCAATTTAATGACAACATTTCAATGCAAATCTGAAATATATGGCATTACATCAAATAATATATAAATGAGTGTTCGTAATTTAAAAGATATAGAACAATCAGATTGAGGAGATTAAAGGAAAGACAAAATATCAAATTCGGGGTGAATTGATTGGGAGAGGATCGAAGAGATTAGGGATTTGGGGAAAATACCTATTCTTCTGAGTCAACGCCCTAGTGATGATATCTTCATCTAAGCAACCGCAAACTTCATCTAGTGAACCTGCGAGTCCTTCCAATTTCGAGTTTCTCGAATCAATCCGACCCTGAAATCATTATGATTGCTATTCCATAAAAAAAATTGTTATTCACCCAATATTCATAACCTCAAATTAACCAAAAACATGATGCCGTCGAAGCCGAATTAGACGTTGGGGGCTTGAGATAGGACTAATGGCAGGGTGATGGAGGAGGGGATAGATGTGGTGCCGCTCAGTCAGATCGAGTCACACATTTATTTTCAAACCCTAGATAGAAACGATACCAAAGAGAGAAAGTGAGGGAGTAGTGGAGTGGTGAAAGAGGTGGGGGAGAGGTGTACGTATTTCTTAGGAAAATTTCCTAAGATGTATTTTGTGCTTAATTTTGAAAATTTTCATAATTTTTTTTAAGAACCGTGATATATGTATCACATTTTTAGACGGGTTTACTAAGTATCGTGATTAAAAGACACAAAAATACCACGGGTATATTGAAATTCGTGGTAATTTAAGCAACTGTGGTATATTTAGCAGCTTTCTTTTACCTCATTTCTCTGACAACCGTGGTAAAAACACATCTAAAAAACCACGGTTTAATCAAAAGCGTGTTAATTTAACCCATTTAACTCATTCACAACAAAAATTTGATGCATCGTGGTATTTTTAGCAGCTTGTAGCCAAAGTCGTGGTAAAATGATGCAGAAATACCACAGTTGTAGCCAGAACCGTGTTAATTTATCCAATCCAACACATATACTACGCGAAAATACGGAACCGTGGTATTTACGAAAATATTTTATCATGGTTTTTCTCAACCATGGTAAAAAAGCTGCATAAACACAACGAATCATGGTATTTCAGTAGTTTTTTACCACGCTTCTGATACAACTGTGGTAATGGAACTCATATAACTCATTTACAACATAAAATAAAACAACCGTGGTATTTTAGCAGTTTAATACCTTGGTTGTCCTATAACCGTAGTAAAAAAGATGCATAAAAATCACAGTTGTTAAGAGAACCGTAGTAATTTAACCATGACAACAAAATTACTACGAAAAACACGTAACCATGGTATTTGTCCCAAAAATTATACAACGGTTCTCCCATAACCGTAGTAAACAGATGCATAAAAATAACAGTTGTTCAGAGAATTAACCGTAGTAATTTAACATTGACAACAAAATTACTACAAAAAATACAAAACCGTGGTATTTGTAGCAGTTTGTTTAGGGAACCTTAGTAAAAAACGATGCATAAAAACCTCAGTTGTTAATAGAACCGAAGTAACTTAACCATGACAACAAATTTACTACGAAAAAACACGGAACCGTGGTCTTTTATCAGTTTATTTACTACGGTTGTCGCATAACCGTAGTAAAATTGATGCATAAAAACCACGGTTGTTAATTGAACTGTAGTAATTTAACCATGACAATAAAATTACTATGAAAAAAGACGGAACCGTGGTCTTTTATCAGTTTATTTACTATGGTTGTCGCATAACCGTAGTAAAATTGATGCATAAAAACCACGGTTGTTAATTGAACTGTAGTAATTTAACCATGACAATAAAATTACTATGACAAAACATGAAACCGTGGTAATTGTGTCCGTAGGGAAAGCCTTGTTTTGTACTAGTGTACCTAAGGCGGGACCCCTTCAAGGTTAGTACTTGCGAAGCCTCATCACGTTCCACGAATTTGGAACTATGTTGCATGGGTGATCCTTGAGGCGATAAGCCCCCGGCATGACTTCACGTATGACAATGAATGGCCCTTCCCATCCAGGGTCGAACTTCCCGCCTTCGGTTTTCCTTAGCATGAGGTCTCCCTTCGCAAAACTCATGGGCCTTACCCTCTTGTTATAGTATGCCGCGATACATCGCTTGTACTCACTTTTGCGTATTTCAGCCATTTCACGTGTCTCCTTTCTGAGCTGTAGTTCGAGTTGCAGCTTCTCAAAGTTTCATTCAGCATTAGAGTTTAGTAGTCTCTCGCTTGGAAGATGTGCTCAACTGGGACCACAGCTTCTATGACATATGTCAACGCGAAGGGAGTTTCCCGTGTGCCTCTCTTGGAGGTTGTTCGATTATCCCAGAGTACGAGAGGTAGGATTTTGGCCCATCGACCTTGCGCTCGCGTGAGCCTTCTCTTGAGATCATAAAGGATCCTTTGATTCGCGCTCTCCACCTGGCCGTTACAACGTGGGTGAGACACTGACGCGAAGCAAAGGCGAATGCCAAGGCCCTCGCAAAAGCTGATCAATTTCTCCATGTTGAACTAAGGCCCGCGATCTGTCACAGATTCTTATGGCAAACCGAATCGACAGATGATGTTCTGCCATATGAACTTCTTCACCTGCTCCACAGTTGTGGTGGCTAGAGGGACGACTTCAATCCACTTCGTGGAATAATAGATAGCAACCAGTATGAATTGAAGTTGACTTGGGGCCTTTGGGAATGGTCCGAGAAGATCCATTCCCCACCTCGCGAAGGGGCAGTGTACACTCAATACCTGCATCTCAACTCCTAGTTGATGGGAGGTGGGGGCGTGGAGTTGGCAAGTCATACACATTTGCGCTACACGAGTGGCATCCTCTTTCATTGTTGGCCAGAAATACCCTGCTCTTGGGGCCTTGTATACTAGGTATCTCCATCCGGCATGGCCGTCGCATAATCCTCCATGGATCTCGAGCATCAAGTTGTTTCCCTCCGCGAGGGTCATGTATCTGAGCCCCGCAATCATGTACCCTTTCTTATACAGTATGCCATCCTCCAAATAGAAATGGGTCGCGTGGACCTATAGCTTTATTCTTTGTTAGGGATCCTCGGGAATGGCCCCACTCATTAACTACCTCCATATAGGAGTTTGCCAATCGTCTTCGTCCTCCGCGTACTCGATAACCATGAGTTCTAGATTTATAGACCTGACCATCCGCATGTCAAGCCATACTCGACCCTTCTGTTATAGCTTCTCTCTCAAAGCAAGATTCGCGAGCTTATCGGCTCTTGTGTTTTCCCTGTGCGGGACTGCCTGTATCTCAAAGTGATCGAACGTAGCAGACAATGTTTTCACTATGAGTTGATATGCGGGCAGATTTCTTGTCTTGGCCTAATATACTCCCTGCACTTGCTTCACTACTACTTTAGAATCACTGAAGCATGTCACCCTTCGGGATCCATTCGTGAGAGCCAGCTCAAGCCCCGCGAGGAGAGCTTTGTACTCGGCCTTGTTGTTGGTAGTCTCAAAATTGAGCGTGAGGGCGTATACGAACTTCTCCCCCTCGGGCGATGTTAGCATGATCCCAGCTCCATTGCGCTCTTTGTTTGTAGCTCTATCTACAAAGAGGGTCCATAACGCCCTTTCCTCTACTAGTCCATATGCGTTTAGCTCTGGGAAACTTGTTTCGACAATGAAGTCCGCGAGGGATTACGCCTTGATCGCAAGCCTTGGCCTGTAGTCTATGTCAAACTCAGATAGCTCGATCACCCACTTTGTGAGCCTTCCCGACATTGTCGGTCTACAGAACAAACTTCACGAAGGGAGATCAGATATTACCCGAATTGGATGGGCTTGGATGTATGGTCGTAACTTCCTTGCAGACATAATGATGGCAAGCGCGATCTTCTCTACATGCGGGTACCTGGTTTCAGCCAGGATGAGAGCAATGCTCACAAAGTAGATAGAGACTTCCTGCTCGCGGACAAGAACTGCGCTGATGGCTCGTGAACTGGCAGCCAACTAGAGCTGCAAATCTTCGCCTGACATTGGGGATGACAAAGTAGGTAGTGTTGCCAAGTGTTTCATTAGCTCCGCGAAGACTGCGCCCCACTCTGGGGACCATTAGAAGTTCTGTGGGTCTCTGAGTATGGCAAAGAATGGGAGTCCCTACTCCGCTAACTTCGAACAGAACTTGCCCATGTAATTCACGGAGCCTATGAATCTATGTACCTCTTTTGTGTTCCGTAGAGGGGACATCTGCAGCACGGACTCTACCTTCTCTGGGTTCACATTAATGCCCCACAAACTGATCAAGAAGCCAAGGAACTTCCTTGCTTTCACGCCAAAGACACATTTCTCCGTGTTCAGACTCATACCGTGTTTGCGGAGGGTACTGAATACCTCGCGGATATCTCTCGCGTGATCTTCCTATCCCTTGCTTTTCACTCTTATGTCGTCCATATATGCTTCGACTGTGGTGCCGATTTGCTCGCGAAAGATCAGGTCGACGAGACGCTGGACGTTGGCCCCCGCATTCTTGAGCCCAAATGGCATGACTATATAGCAATACGTGCCTCTCTCGGTTATGAAAGTTGTGTACTCTTCAACTGCAGGGTTCATCCGAACCTGGTTGTAGTCCGAGTAGGCGTCCAGGAAGCTTAACGCCTCGTGTCCCACCGTAGAATCTACAAGTTGGTCAATCAAAGGGAGCGGGTAGTTGTCCTTGGGGCATGCTTTATTGAGATATGTGAAGTCCACGCACATGTGCCACTTGCCATTTGTCTTCCTTACCATGACTACATTCGTGCGCCAGCACAGGTACGACACTTTGCAAATGAATCCCGCCTTCAGTAACTTTGCGACCTCATCTTCTGTCTCATTGGTTTAGCCTCGGGGCTAATGTTCAGTGAATGCATCATGAGGCTCGTAGGGATCCCTTTCAAGTCTTTGGGAGTCCAGACGAACACGTCTCGCGAGGAAGCTAGCAGTTCTTTGATTTCTTCCTGCACCTCGGCCCTGAGGGCCTGCCCCAGGTACAACTTCTCCTCTTCCAGTGGGAACGGGGATATGCTTATCCTTTCCTGTTCTGAAACCACAACTTCTAGCCTATTCCTCACTTCAAGTTTAGCCTCTTCCTCTGCGGAGCTTGGTGCTGCATCGCTAGGGCCCTTGGCTTCCATTGTTAGGACTGGAACATTCTTCTCGCCTAGAGCGACGAGGTAACAAATGCGGCTCTCCGTGTGTTGCCCACTAGCAATTCCGACGCCAATCTGCGTAGGGAACTTTAGTGCGAAATGGTATATGGAAACAACGGCTTAATACTTACACATAGATATTCTCCCCAATATGGCGTTGTACGCAGATGGAAATTGTAGCACCAGGAACTCAATCTTTTCGCATCTTCATGGGCCATTCTCATCACCTAGAATCAGATCCAGGGTGATGACTCCGATTGGCTTGACCCTTTCTCATGCAAACCCCACAAGGGTGCAATCAGTAGGTAATAGGTCCGCGGAGTCCAAGCCCATCTTCTGGAAGGCCTCCCAGTGTAGAATATCCACGGAACTCCCGGTATCTACCATCACCCTCTTTACAATCTTTGTGCCCATCTGCACGTGAAGCACGAGTGGGTCTGTGCATGGAACGGATTGCTCCGCGAGGTCCTGTACTAAAAGTGAGTTTATGCTCCTGACGTGGAGGGTTGGAGACTCTCATGGCCGGCCTTCCAACTGGGAGGGGTGCGTTCGCTATCCTCCTTCCTTCGCGTCTGCTAGGGCCCATTGGCACATGCCTGCCGGAAATTGTGCCCACCTGTCCATCCGGCCTCGAAAAGTTTTGTCCTGTGTGCGGATATGGTACAACTATGTTTGGAGGGGGGGGCTTTGTTGAGTAGGACTTGGCCCTAGAGCTACCCTCTTCTGCGGAGCCTCATACCCGTGGCATTCATGGTTGTCATGCTTCATCGACTTGTGATAAGAGCAAAACTTCCACCCCGGCCTCGCGGGAGGTGATGGCGGCGTCGCATTCATTCGCGAAGGGGGTGGCATGTATTGTGACCTCGATGGGTATATTCATGCTGCCTCGCGATCATTCATTTCAATGGCTACCAACTGCCTTTCCGGGGTTTTTTCCCTGTCATTAGTTTGGTGGAGGCGAGGTTCCCAGGTGTCCGCCTCGCGTTTATGGTTATCGTGCTTGCGCCCACCATTCGTGGGGGGGAGGGGGTTCGCGGATGACCCTCCCCTTGCCAGCTCCTCCGCGATGATGTACTGGTTGGCCTTCTCCAACAGTGTGGTGTATGACGTGGGCGATTTCTTGCACACATGGAGCTTAAAAGCCCCGTTCCTAAGCCCTTGAATAAATGCCATTCGCACGACCTTCTCGTCAAAGTCATGCACCTGGACCACTTCAGTGGTGAATCTTTTCACAAAGGATGCGAGCGACTAGCCTTCGCGTTGTCTGACGTTCATGACCTCCAACATGCTTAACTTTCTTTTCTGCGAACACCCGAAGTGTGACAAGAATGAGTCCGCCAGCTGTTGGAACCCATGGATTCTCTTCGCGGGTAAGCTAATCATCCATGTGAGAGTTGGCCCCTCCAGAGTATTAAAGAATCATTTGCACATGGTGGGCTCGTCGGCCTTACTCACGAGCATGAGGTACCGGTAGCGAGACAGGTGGTCCTTGGGGTCATCATCGCCCATGTACTCTTTGAACATCGGGATCTTAAAATCGAGAGGGGGCGGCGCAAGCAGTATATGGTTCGCGAAGGCCGTAAACCCGAACATGGCCAACGGAAGCTCCATGGCCGATTGCTCCGGGTAGTATTGCGGTACTGTCTCCGCGTACGGTCTGTGGGGAGGCTCCTGCCTGGGCATATAGAGGGGAAGCTCGTGAGTGACAAACACTTGGTCCATCAGGGGCCCCTCCCCATACTCCTCGCGAGGCGCGTTCATGTCTTGTAGTTCCTGAGGAGCACGCTCGGGCTGGTGCGGCTGCGGCATATGCTCTGGCTGGGCATGCTCCTGGCACAACCTCTGCCACTCTTGGAATTGGAGAAATTGTTCCCACTCGGCCTCGCTGAGTATCACCTCTCGCGGGTGATAGCGGGGAACTTGGTGTTGCGGATTGCGCTTTGACCGACACTGCGACTTGCGGACACTCATGATCCATGGTGTTGGGATGGTTGTTGATCCTAGCTGTGAGAGATGGTCCCCACGGTCGGCGCCAGTGTTTAATTATGGTTCAACCTTCGTTAAGAGACCAAAGGCCAACACTCCTTTGGGCCGGATTTCTCTTGATTTATATTTCTTTAGGACGTCCTCAGCTACTTGGACGGGGATGGCAGCTCTTGCTTCTCCTCGACTATGGTGCAAAGGGTTCTCTTCTTCGCCTCTCCTGTCGCCGATGATCGTCCTTGATCTCCGATCGCCTTTTCGAATCGCCGGAATCACCTAAAATAACCTCGGAGATGGCTTCCCCGGGGGTGGGCTCTTCGACTCTCAAGTTAGTAGCGACATGCGATCAAAAGAAGAGGGAAAAATAGGATGAAAATCAATGAAAACGAGTGTGAAATTGCTCTCAATCTCACGGACCCTCTCTGAGTTTTTGCCGATTGCTTGGAGAAGAAGAAGAAGAAAAGAAGCCGCCAAATTGAGTGTGCTTTTCCCTTTCTCTCTCCTCTAACCGAATTTCTCTCAAAAGTGCCCACAAAAATCTATTTTCTCTCCCAATTTTGGGTATTTATAGAGGAATCCCCCCCCCCCCTCCCCTGAAACTGCTTACCTACACTCCTCTCCAATGGGCTTTTCTTCATTCGCTATTGGGCTTTCTTCCTAGAAATGGCCCATGAACGCAAACGAGCCGAGATACTCGTGAGCAACTTTCACGATCTCCCTCCTTCTAGCTGAGTCCAAGCCTTCTTTTGGGCTTTGCTAAATCTGACCCCCACAATCTCCACCCTATCAAGATCTGCTAGTGAGATGCCAATATGTGGGGCCTCCTAATCTTCCATTGTCAAGATCGTCGGAGATCTTAACCCTCTCGCTTTCTGGGAACGGAGAGAGATCGACGCATGAGAAATCTCATGTTTTCTCAACGCCCCGCCATATAAATTTGAGAGCACCAAGAACTGGAAGCTTCAAGGATGATACATTAGAGTTGTTGCCATCACCATTAGTCGAGCGCGACCATCCATGTTGAATTCCTTAGGTTTTGATGGTAACAAATATTCACCTAATATGGTGACTAAGTGTTTCAGGATATAAAGATATGTCACATGGAACAGAAGGTTTAAACGCTTTGTGCCCAAATGAGGTATCGTTACCTTGAAAGGAATAAATGTCTTGCAGACGAGCGAATGATCAATCCAATTACTATAATGATGAGTCACTTGAGAGAAGCGAGGAGACGTAAGGAGAAGCGTCGGAGTGATCGAAAACGTGGGAGGCGATTAAGGGAACAAAGACAGCTTCATGCATTCGTAAAAGGAAAGTGGAGATCTTGGTCAAAGTCTTGGAAAAGAAGAAGGAAAAGATCTTGTACGAAATATGGAAGAGATATATTGCAGAATCGTGAAAGATTAGAGAGAGAAGATGTTATCTTAACTTGGGTTTTTATTTATGGTAAGTGTACCTTAGGTAATTATCTTTTGTATAATATAGAATTTGGAGATTTTATCTATGGAAAGATATTATCTTTCTTGCTGGAAAAGCAAGGAAGTATTATCTTTATCATGCTAGGGTTTAGACTGACTATATTAATGGATGAGATTTCCATTATGTGGTTAACGACGTTGAACAAGAAAAGGAGAAAAAGTTGTGCAGAAAAGAGAAGAAGGAGAAGAAGCCTACGAGTCTTAGAGGGTTGAGTTCGTGAGTTACAGTGGTAGAAGAGTTTCAAGACTAGGTGAGAAGTCTAGGGTTTGGATCCATGCTACACTTGTACACGAACAAGAAATTAATAAGATAAGTATACTTCTTCTAAATCCTCTAAGCCGAGAAGCTTTAAGGTAGTGGTTTTTCCTTGATTAGCTAGTTGGCTAATTAGGGTTTTCACTCTAAGTCGTGTGTTTAATTTTCTGGATCTTTCTTGCGTATATTCCGCTGCACATTCTGAGGGAACAAAACCTTTGTTCTGTCATAGGTAACACTAACGATCCAACAATTGGTATCAGAGCCTGGTCTCTAGATTGTTTTCGTTAAGACTTTGCAGGAAAGATGTTGTCAAGCAATGCTATTGGAGATTCGTTTTGGAAGCCTCCGATTCTGAAGGCTGGAGAATATGACTGGTGGGTTGAGCAAATCGAGTCCCATATTTGTTCCCTTGATGGCCAAATATGGAGAATCATTGAAGTAGGCCCCATAGCTATTCCAATTGAGAAAGATGCTGATGTGCGTAAGCACAAGCCAGGATCTCTTTCTGTACAAGGTGAAGGGCACTAAGATCTTTGTTTTAGGAAACTCTTGGCTAGACTCTCTAAGTTGACATCTTAATGTGTTTTGGTTGTGTTTTTAGGTATTGGCTTGATGGAGATGAGACTGAAAAGGGAAATGGATATAACTCTTCACGAAAGAGATTCGAGAAGAGTTTGGGATAAGCATCTTATGAGCCTTGGATACAACTCACCAAGAAACACAAGATGAGATTGGTCACTCATGGATGTGACGCACCATGACCAGCCAATCGCCTTTGGATGTGACACACCAAAAGGGTGTTTCGGATATGATTCACCGAAACAAGACTAAGGATTTTGAGGATAGGCACCACCTCGGAAATCATCGTCCATGAAGCTTAAGATGAGCAAACACTCTCGTTTATAATCTCCAAATCAAGCTTAAACATATACAATGCACGGCCACCTATAAATAGATGCCAAATGAATTAAAGGAAATTACATAAATACTCCACTAACCTAAGCATGACTTAGCCCACTAGATAGACCTATTACTTAGAGCACTATTCTTAATTATAGAAATGCTGAAAATAACAAATAAAACAACATCAAACAACATGGAATAACGTCTTCAACATAAGAGCACGTGGACTTCTACTTCACTTGATGGGCGTCGGCTTAGAGGTGTCAAGATGGGGCCTAGGGTCACATCAGATGCTACAAAGCCAAAGCCAAGGGCCGACTATACGGATGAAGACTGGAAAAAGCTGGAGAAAAATATCAGAGCCAAGAAGATCATTCACATGGCTCTACTCTCTACTGATCTCAAGAAAATCATTGGTTACAAAACTGCCAAGGAGATCTGGAATGCTTTAAGACGCCTCCATCACGGAAATGAAGATGTCAAGAAGAATCGAACTCTTTCCCTAATGAAGGAGTATGATCAAATCTCCCAAGGAAAAGGTGAACACATCCAAGAGTTCTACTCCAGGTTCCAGGGGATTGTAGGTCAACTAGAGTTCCTTGTTGAAGAGCTGCCAGACTGGAAGGTCACTCACCACTTCATGCAAGGCCTCAACTCCCAGTGGGATGCGATTGCTCTCGCCCTTTACTCCCAGACTGACGTCAAGACCCTCACTATGGAAGAGGTTGTTTCCAAACTTGAAAGTAACGCCTCTGTCTATAACCCCAAAATGAACAAGAAAGGAGTAAAGAAGGCTCAAAGAATTGCTTTAAAGGTTGAACGTGCCTTTGACTTGTCTCAAGTTGAAGATGAAGATGAGGACGGTGGTGAAGATGTGGCTCTCATCACCAGAGCACTGAAAAAGATATGGTCTCAAAACAAGAGCACCCCTCGTTCCTCCGAAGGGAACAAAGACACAAAGGATGTCGTTTGTTAAAAAGCAAGTCTAAGGAACAACTAATCTTCTTCATTAAGAAACTTGTTCATGAGAATAGTCTTTTCAGTGAGCAGATTGAAGAAAAGGATGAATCGATCTCAAGTTTGATCGATGAAAACAAAGGTTGGGCAGAAAAAATGACCAATCTTGAGAAAGTTTCATCCTCTTCTCCAAGTCCGTGAAATGAGTTTCCTAAACTCACTGAAAAGATTACGTCTCTAGAATCCAATCTTTCCTCACTAGAATCTGAGTCATTAATGTTAAAACTAAGCAATGCCAAGTTGTCTAGTGATTTATCTAAACTCAGTGAGGAACAGAAGGAAAAGCCAAAAGGTATTGTGTTTGTAGCAGCCAATAATGAAAAGAAAATAGAGAAGAAGGAAGTGCCTCGCTTTGGAATTGGTTACCAACCTATGCTTCCTGTTGATGGCACCAAGTCTAAAAGCCCTAAAGTCGAAGGAAAACAGTCTGTGTGGGAAATAGGGGAAAGTTCCTCTAGCAGGAACAATCGTAAAACCTGTGCAAATTTGACTGATGGGAACAATGCTTGGTACCATGGACAGAAGGCTCATTCCATTTGGTTAAAGCAATCTCAAAGCGGTAAGTCCAATCATATTGATTTTCATTCTAGGGTTGCTATCAAACCAATTTGGCCTAGATAGAGCAAGTATGTTGATCTAAAGTGCCATAGGATTTGTTGGTACTGTGGTCACTCTGGTCACTACAAACAAGAGTGTTTCCTGAAGAAACACAATGAGGAAATTGCTCACACTGCTAGGGAGAAAACGAATGATAAACCCTCAAAAATCAAATATGTTGCTCCCACACCCAGAAAGCCTAAGCTTGTCTGGGTTCGTAAAAACTAATCTTTTCTATACAGGCTGAAGTGAAGAAAGGTTCCTAGTATTTCGATAGTGCATGCTCAAGTCATATGACAGGGAACAAAGGCTGGTTTACCTCACTTCAATAGGCCTCCGGAGGTTCAATAACCTTTGGAAATAAGAGTAAGGGAGAAGTTTGTGGTTTCGGTAAGGTAAGGCTTTCTAACCATATTACTGTGGATAATGTGACACTCGTGAATAATCTCAGATTTGATTTTTTTAGTGTCGCTCAATTATGTCAAAACAAGAAAAATAGTGTAGTCTTTACTACTGATGATTGTTATGTTGAGTGTATAAGTACAGGGAAATTATACTCAAAGGGATATGTGACAACAATGTCTACAAAGTGGATCCTGCTTTTATCCATAAGAAGGAATTGTGTCTGTCGTCCATCGCTGCGACGACAGACTTGTGGCATAAGCGGTTTGGCATGCAAGCCCTCAACTTCTTTCAAAACTTCATAAACAAGAACTGGTGAATGGTCTTCCTAAGATCGAAGCAACGCGCAATGAAGTTTGTGATGCTTGTATCAAAGATAAGCAGGTAAGGTCCTCATTCAAATCAAAGAAGGAGGAAAGCACTACTCGTCCTCTGGAACTAATTCACATGGATCTTTGTGGGCCTATGCGCACAAGGAGTCGTGGTGGAAATATCTATGTGTTTGTTATTATTGATGACTATTCCAGGTACACATGGACTCTCTTTTTGTCATCAAAGGACGAAGTGTTCGCTGAGTTTGAATCTTGGCTCAAGTCGGTTGAGAGGAGTGTAGGACAATCTCTGGGATTAATCCGCACTGATCATGAGACATAATTTGAGAACTCTCAAGTTCTATCCCTCTCCAGGAACAATGGCATTAATCACAATTTCTCAGCGCCCAGGACTCCGCAGCAAAATGGTGTTGTGGAAAAGAAGAACAGAACTCTGGAAGACATGATGCGTACTCTACTTATCGCAAGTGGTCTTCCTATGAGCTTCTGGGCCGAAGCTTTGAACGTTGCCTGCTATGTTCTGAATAGGGCAACCATTCGCCCTCTATTGAACAAGACTTCCTATGAACTTTTAAGGGGAAGAAAGCCTAATGTGTCTTATCTGCGTACTTTTGGATACAAGTGATTTGTCCACAACAATGGGAAGGATTCTCTTGGGAAGTTTGATCCAAGAAGTGATGAAGGAACCTTTGTAGGATATTCTCTCCACAGCAAAGCCTACAATGTTTTCAACAAAAGAACTAGAAAGGTAGAGGAAAGCATTCATGTGGTTTTCGATGAATCTGATATGGCTGGTAACAACGTGCAGGTACAATCAGCTAGTGTTCCCTCGAACACTGGTCCTTCTGAAGATGACTGCTTTCAGCTTGTGGAAAACGGTGTTGAAGATGGAGCCCCTCCAAATCAAGACAATCATGATGTCCCATCAACACCAAGAACCCCTGACTCCGCCAACTCTGTTGGGACAGATGAAGGTGCTCAGTCGTCTGAATCACCTCTGGTTCCTCAAGAAGAATAGAGCCCAAGTCCTGACTCAGTGGAGTCTTCTGAGGAAAGTCATGTTATTGAAGAAAATGTTGGTGCATGTCCTATTGATGTAGGGACTGATGGTGAAAGTTCAACTGCATGTAACATTGACTCCGATGAGTTTGACATCAACAATCTGCAAATAAGGAACTACCAGCAGAAGGGGTCTCATCCAGTACATCTAATCCTTACAGACTTTCGAAAGGGAATTCCTCATAGCACTCGCTCTTCTTTACAAAATTTATGTGCTTTCAATGCTTTTCTTTCCTTGCAAGAACCTAAAATTGTAGGATAAGCATTGAAGGATCCTGACTGGATAAACGCCATGCAAGAAGAACTCCATTAGTTTGAAAGGAACAAGGTTTGGCGGTTGGTTCATTGACCAAGGAACAGAACGGTGATAGGAACAAACTGGGTGTTTAGAAACAAGTTGGATGATCAAGGTCAGGTCACAAGGAACAAAGCAAGGCTGGTGGTAAAAGGATACAACCAGCAGGAAGGAATCGACTATGATGAGACATTTGCTCCTGTTGCTAGGTTGGAAGCCATAAGAATTCTAATAGCTTACTCTTCTTTCCATGGCTTCAAACTGCAACAAATGGACGTAAAGACCGCCTTCTTGAATGGAGTTCTCAAGGAGGAGGTCTATGTGGAGCAGACACCCGGCTTTGAAGACACATCTAAATTTGATCATGTCTACGTTCTTGACAAAGCGGTGTATGGTCTTAAATAGGCTCCGAGGGCCTGGTACGATAGGCTCTCTCAGTTCCTTTTGTCTCATGGATATGTTCGTGGGAAGGTCGACAAGACTTTGTTCCTTCTGAAGGAGGGAAAGCACACTCTGGTTATGCAAGTCTACGTGGATGATATCATCTTTGGCTCTACAGATGATAAACTGGTTCAACAATTCTCAAGTCTGATGGCCAGTGAATTCGAGATGAGCATGGTTGGGGAACTCAAGTTCTTCTTAGGGCTTCAAGTCTCTCAACAGAAGTATCTCAGGGAATGCATTAAGAAATTTGGAATGTCTGACGCAAAGCCCTTTACAACTCCCATTTCTCCCAACATCCAATGGGAAAGGACGAACATGAGCAAGGAGTTGATCCATCACTCTATCGAGGAATCATAGGTTCGCTTCTTTATCTCACTATAAGTAGACCTGATATTATGTATAGTGTGTGTCTATGTGCTCGTTTTCAGGTTGATCCCAAAGAGACACACCTCAAAGCAGTGAAGAGGAGTCTGAGATACTTGAAGGGAACAGACGATTTGTGTCTGTGGTATCCAGGGGGTGGAAACTTCGATCTAGTTGGATACACAGATGCTGACTTCGCAGGGAATAAAGTGGATAAAAAATCTACATCTGGAATGGCTCAGTTCCTTGGGTTGTTCTTGGTTTTCATGGGGGTCAAAGAAGCAGAATTCAGTTGCTCTGTCAACTGCAAAAGCCGAATACATAGCCGCCACTGCCTATTGTACTCAACTCCTATGGCTTAAACAACAACTAAGTGACTATGGTATTCTTCTTGACTCTATTCCCATTCTTTGTGAAAATACTAGTACAATAAATATCTCCAAGAATCTTGTGCAACACTCACGTACCATATTGAGATAAGACATCATTTCTTACATGATTGTGTGGAGAAAGGGTTGGTGTCCATGGCCTTTTGTGGAACCAAGGATCAAATCGCTGACATTTTCACCAAGGCACTCAATAGGGAACCCTTCGAACAGTTTCGCATGAAACTTGGTATGATGTCTCTCAACTAAATGTCTACTTGTTGTGTTTCCTCAATGATTGGCTAAATTACTTGGCATTTTGTGGTTGTGTAAGTGTCGTATCTTGATTTGCAATCTTTCCTTTGATCATTGTATGAACAACATGCTTAGCCTCTTGCTTGTGCTTCACTAATTTGCAAAATTTCTTGCATGATCATCTATGCTATCATTATAATACATGAAACAGTTTTCTTTCGGCCCAAAAGAGTCAACTTGCTGCATTGATCCCTCATTACAAACCCAAATGATTGTTGACTCTATAGCTTACCCTAGCCATCATGCTTGATGCTTCCTATGAGCCCCTCTAATCATCCATATCTGAGAGCCTCTCATTCATGAATAAACATTTTAAAATTCTCGTATATTTTTGTGTGATGTTCTTTGTACCCTCTCTGGTAACGTTACCCCCGCATCACACTCTTTTATTTTTTTGGGAAGTCGAGAAAACGAATTGTCACCTCTGTGGTCTGTGGCTGGGAGTTGACAGGTATGATGTGTAATGATGGCATGCAACTGGTTGGGAAGTATTATGTGCATTAAGGATTGATGTGATGGTTGTGTGATGTTTGTTGTGCTTGAGAATTTGTAGGCATTGATGGATTTTGACATAATCTTTTACAAGATTTATTTTTGGAAGATATCTTCTTGGCTGTGATCTTTGGTAAAAGCAGGAAATAAGAGGATTGGGAACATTATCCTTAATACTTGAAAAGATGTGAAAAAGGATTATCGTGGTTTCTCCCCTCCTATCTATATGGCGACTTCAGCAAGGTTGTTCCAAAAAAAAAAGGTGTTTGTGTTACAAGAAGGTGTTTGTGTTACAAGAAGGTGTTTGTTGGGTCCAGGTTCAACCTGCGATGGAAGCTGATGTGGGTGAGGAAGGGTCTGAAGGTGCAGACTCTGAGGGGGAACAAAAAGATGAACCAGATCTGCGAAGGGCCGTGAGGAGTTTGTCCCGCACAATATCTATGTTGGCAAAACAACAAAGGCGTGTAATGGAGGAAGTGCGTACTTTAATTGCTATTCATACTTCGGCTCCCTTCGCAGGCACCAGTGGTGCTTGATTCGTCTCTATCTGGCTAACCAATCCCTCTTTTGTTCCCAGCTCATCTCATCCGTAGTTGCTTTGTTTTTCCTTGTTTATGTTTCATGTGTTTGCCTTGATTGTCATGTTGATCATGTGTGTTATATTTGCGTATTCTGATCTTGTCCATGCAGTTGTCTTTGTTTGTTTTTGTTAATGAAAAGGGGGTTGCTTGCTTATTCGGATATGTTCATTTTCCTCTGCACTTTTCTTCAAGTTTTTGATGATGCCAAAAGGGGGGAAATGACGGGTAGCTTAGCTGAGGGGGAACTAATCATGTTTTATTTGTATTGTCTCTGAGGGGGAACTATTTTGTCTTAAAAGGGAAAACTTTCTTCATGCTACTGTCGTTATCTCATACATGTGTTACTTTATCAAGGATGTTTGTCACCATCAAAAAGGGGGAATTTGTTGAATTCCTTAGATTTTGATGGTAACAAATATTCAACTAATATGGTGACTAAGTGTTTCAAGATATAAAGATATGTCACATGGAACAGAAGGTTTAAACGCTTTGTGCACAAATGAGGTATCGTTACCTTGAAAGGAACAAATGTCTTGCAGATGAGCGAATGATCAATCCAATTACTATAATGATGAGTCACTTGAGAGAAGCGAGGAGATGTAAGGAGAAGCGTCGGAGTGATCGAAATCGTGGGAAGCGATTAAGGGAACAAAGACAGCTTCATGCATTCGTAGAAGGAAAGTGGAGATCTTGGTCAAAGTCTTGGAAAAGAAGAAGGAAAAGATCTTGCACGAAATATGGAAGAGATATATTGCAGAATCGTGAAAGATATGAGAGAGAAGATGTTATCTTATCTTGAGTTTTTATTTATGGTAAGTGTACCTTAGGTAATTATCTTTTGTATAAGATAGAATTTAGAGATTTTATGTATGGAAAGATATTATCTTTCTTGCTGGAAAAGCAAGGAAGTATTATCTTTTTCGTGCTAGGGTTTAGACTGACTATATTAATGGAAGAGATTTCCATTATGTGGTTAACGACGTTGAACAAGAAAAGGAGAAAAAGTTGCGCAGAAAAGAGAAGAAGGAGAAGAAGCCTACGAGTCTTAGAGGGTTGAGTTCGTGAGTTATAGTGGTAGAAGAGTTTCAAGACTAGGTGGAAAGTCTAGGGTTTGGATCCATGCTACACTTGTACACGAACAAGAAATTAATAAGATAAGTATACTTCTTATAAATCCTCTCAATCGAGAAGCTTGAAGGTAGTGGTTTTTCTTTGATTAGCTAGTTTGCTAATTAGGGTTTTCACTCTAAGTCGTGTGTTTAATTTTCCATATCTTTCTTGCGTATATTCCGCTGCACATTCTAAGGGAATAAAACCTTTGTTCCATCAGAGGTAACACTAACGATCCAACAATACATAAAATCTTTCCATACCTAAAATCTCCAAATTCTATCTTATACAAAAGATAATTACCTAAGATACACTTACCATAAATAAAAACCCAAGATAAGATAACATCTTCTCTCTCATATCTTTCACGATTCTGTAATATATCTCTTCCATATTTCATGCAAGATCTTTTTCTTCTTCTTTTCCAAGACTTTGACCAAGATCTCCACTTTTCTTTTACGAATGCATGAAGCTGTCTTTGTTCCCTTAATCGCCTCCCACGTTTTCGATCACTCCAACGCTTCTCCTTACATCTCCTCGCTTCTCTCAAGTGACTCATCATTATAGTAATTGGATTGATCATTCGCTCATCTGCAAGACATTTGTTCCTTTCAAGGTAACAATACCTCATATATCCTGAAACACTTAGTCACCATATTAGTTGAATATTTGTTACCATCAAAACCTAAGGAATTCAACAAATTCTCCTTTTTTGATGGTGATAAATATCTTTGATAAAGTAACACATGTATAAGATAACGACAGTAGCATGAAGAAAGTTTTCCCTTTTAAGACAGAATAGCTCCCCCTCAGAAACAGTATAAATAAAACATAATTAGTTCCCCTCAGCTAAGCTACCAGTCAATACACCTTTGCCATCGCGAGCCGTCGAGTTGAGGCTTGTCTACGTGTGCTACGCTCCAGTCATCCAATTTTGCCGGCGCCTTGTTGCTTGTTTCGAGAAATTTTTGTGGCGAACGATGACGAGGGTGGATCACCGTGTTAAAGTTGGAGGGCAAAGGTGACACGGTGGGTGATGTGGATAGCTTTAATGAAGGCTATCAAGCAGCCCAATTTTAACGCCATCGGAAAAAATCGATGCCTATCCTTTTCAATTTTAAGTAATATTTATTATATACTTTTTTTCCGCTACAAAGAGATTATTTAAAATATATATATATATGCACCATCGTTTAATTGAATTTTATGATTAATTTATGATTATATGATCACGCTATATCTGAACAAATTCGGGAGTAAATGCCTATTAAAGCGAAGCAAGATATTCATCGACAAGATGGTCAATTTTTTGGAAGTGTGATCCAAGTGCTAGCTAACAAAATCATACGATCACGACATTAAAATTATGGTCTGAGGCATGGAACGAGTGAGCAACAACAATGATCAACATTTGGGGCAAAATCCTATGAATTTTTTTCAAGGAATTTGCATATTAGGGCAAATCAACAAGCTCAACCGAGAACAAGCAAGATCTAGAATCTACTCGACAGATAAGTTTTCTACCAATCCTTTTGAGTACATGACAAAGCATCACATGCTTGGGGAATTTTTTATATCGGCATAATTAATTGTTGTGAAGTGCTAAATTGTGATTGACCATGAGTAAAGTCATTAAACTACCAATTTGATTTCTCTATAAGTATATTGAAATCATGACGCAAGACGTTTGAAGAAACAAACCTGCATGTCATCGGGGCACAAGCTGCCACTAACTCTGTTTTTGGCATTTTGAATATTGTCAATTTTGCTGATATTTAATATCACCAATAAGGCACTATATGTTTCTTTGCTTTTGATGTTGATCTTGCAGACTTGGATCGCACGAGACCGAACCCAAAATAGGTGAGCACGAGCTGCTCAAAGACAAAAGTGGCACATGCTACTAATGAGAAGCACGGGCTGCTTAAAACAAAAATTGCACTAGCTTTCATGCTAGCTATAATATTATGAGAAGCACGAGTTGCTTTAAACAAAATTTGTACTAGCTGCAACGCTATGAGAAGCACGAGCTGCTTAAAACAAAAATTACACTAGCTTCCACGCTAGCTGCAACGCTATGAGAAGCACGAGCTGTCTAAAACAAAAATTGCACTAGCTTCCACGCTAGCTGTAACACTATGAGAAGCACGAGCTTCTTAAAACAAAAATTATACTAGCTTCCACGCTAGCTGCAACGCTATGAGAAGCACGAGCTGCTTAAAACAAAAATTGCACTAGCTTCCACGCTAGCTGCAACGCTATGAGAAGCACGAGATGCTTAAAACAAAAATTGCACTAGCTTCCACGCTAGCTGCAACGGTATGAGAAGCACGAGAGGCTTAAAACAAAAATTGCACTAGCTTCCACGCTAGCTGCAACGCTATGAAAAGCAAAAGCTGCTATGGAACAAAGGTTGCACTAGCTATCACGCTAGTTGTCACACTACAAAAAAGGCAAAGGTTAACGGAACTCAGAAAAAAGGCACAGGATGCCATCACAAAACTACAAACAAAAAGCACATGATGTTGGGTTTTAAATATGAGGTGCAACACTGATGTGTCCTTGCCTCCGATGACAAGCCAAATTGTCAAAGGTGACGCCTTTGGATCTAGTCTTGGTTGGAAAGTCACTCGATGTTGTGATTTTGCTATGGAACACGATGATGGGGATGATCGCGAGCGGAAGATCGCGATGAATGTGTTTGTTGACGTCGGCGACTGGGAAGACGGTGGCGACAACAAGGAACTCGGTGGTGATGGAAGCGATTTGATGGAAGAATTGTTAGCGGTGGCGGAAGCGATTTGGTGAAGGATATAAGGCTTGAAAAGACAAGTCTTTGGGGTGTCGTAGCGTCGACTGCGGAGGAAAGAGATGCGAAGATAGACTTTGCTTGAGAAGATCAAGCGATTGCCGTAGCGTCGGCGGCAGAGGGAATGTGGATGAGAGGGATATGTTTGTTGATTCCTTAGGTTTTGATAGTGACAAACATTCAACTAATCTGGGTACTAAGTGTTTCAGGAACAAAGACAGTTGTCTTAGGGAACCATTGCAGCAAAGGATCACAGAGGGAACAAAGCTCTGTTCATGTGCTTTGTTACCTCTCAAGGAACTGTAGTGACGAACAAGATCGACGCTGCGAATGGAAAGAAGAATCCAGCGTGCCATTTATGGAAACAAATCAAACGCAGAATCATGCACGCGGTCAAGGATGAATGACTTCGGCTCCAAGGATCAAGCCGATTTGAGAAGATATGGAGAGAGAAGCCCGATTGTGTTATCTTAGGAAAACCTTCCTAAGATAAGATAATTGGAGAGAGAGAACTCTATCTTATCCAAATATATTAATTTACGAAATCTTTCCTTCAAATTAATATAGACGGCTGGGATATTATTCCCTCTACAAAATCATATCTTCTTGTTGCCTTATTTGGATAAATTTTATCTTGTTACATTTAGGGTTTGCCGAGTTGTATTTATTAGAGGTGTGGATTCATTTCTACGTAACGACGACGACGGTAAATAGAGAGAACGAAAAGAAGAAAGAAAACAAGTGAGGTGTGTGTAAGTCTTTGAGGGTTGAGTTTGATTCATCGTTGTAGAAGAGGTTTCGAGTCTAGCTGGTTGTTTAGATGTCGAAGTCCAGGATACAAGTGTAATCAAGCAAGAAATCAATAAGACAAGTACACGCTTCAAAATCCTCTCAAGCGAAAACTTGAAGGTAGTGGTTTTTCCTTGAGAAGCTAGTTTTGCTAATCAGGGTTTCCAGTATATATCGTGAGTTCGTTCGTTATCTTTCCTGCTATATTTATCCGCTGCAACTTCTGTGGGAACAAAGCTTTTGTTCCCTCAGACGTAACTCTAACGATCCAACAATTGGTATCAGAGCCTGGTGCTCTAGATTGTTTGTTTTAGTTACAGATTCTGCAGGAAAGATGTCGTCAGGAAATGCCTTGGATAGAGACTCTCAAGAAGGTGATGTAGATGTGGCTCTCATCACTCAAGCCATGAAGAAGATATGGTCTCGAAGCAAAGGCACTAAAGGTTCGGTCATGGTTCACAATGACATGAAGAAGGTTGTCTGCTCTCACTGCTATGACAACGGACACTTTGCAAAAAGGTGCCTCAACAAAGCGGCAGGTTCTTCTCAGGTCTTCAACGAGGAACAAACGAGGATTGCGAAGTGGGGTGACTGCAGCTCAGATGATGAAGCATCTCCTCTCTCAAAGGATATCTGCTTGATGAGCTCAAAAGGTCACAACATATCAGAAGGTGGTTCTCATAAATCCGAGGAGGAAGCAAGGAAAGGCTCTTGGCACCTTGACAGTGCATGTTCAAGCCACATGACAGGGAACAGTGAATGGTTCACTTCTCTTCAGCCAGCCTCAGGGGCATCGATAACTTTTGGAAACAAGAGTAAGGGTGAGGTTTGTGGTATCGGTATGGTAAAACTCTCTAAACACATCACTGTGAATAATGTGAATCTAGTGAATAATCTCAAGTTTGATCTGTTTAGTGTGGCTCAACTATGTCAAAACAGAAAAAATAGGATAGTCTTTACCACTGATGATTGTCATATTGAGTGTCTAAGTACAGGGAAAATCTTACTCAAAGGGATCTGCGACAACAATGTCTATAAGCTCGACCCTGCTTTCATCCCTGACAAGGACCTATGTCTGTCGTCTATTGCTGAGACGACAGATTTGTGGCACAAACGCTTTGGACATGCTAGCCTTCAACTCCTATCCAAACTTCATAGACAAGAGTTGGTGAATGGCCTTCCCAAGGTTGAAGCAATGAGAAGTGACGTGTGTGACGCTTGCATTAAAGGAAAACAAGTGAGGTCTTCCTTCAAGTCAAAAAGGGATGATGAAGTGTTCGCGGAGTTTGAGTCATGGCTTAAGGCAGCCGAAAGGAGCACTGGACATTCCTTGGGGTCTATTCGCACTGATCATGGAACTGAATTCGAGAACTCTCAGTTCCTATCCCTCTGTAGAAACAGAGGTATCAACCACAACTTCTCTGCTCCCAGGACCCCACAGCAAAACGGTGATGTTGAAAGAAAGAACAGAACTCTGGAAGACATGACGCGTACTCTTCTCATCTCAAGTGGTCTTCCAAGGAGTTTCTGGGCCGAAGCCTTGAATGTTGCGTGCTACGTTCTGAACAGAGCAACCATCCGTCCTCTTCTGAACAAAACTGCCTATGAGCTTCTGAAGGGAAGGAAACCTAATGTGTCTCATTTGCGCACATTTGGTTGCAAGTGCTTTGCCCACAACAACGAGAAAGATTCTCTTGGGAAGTTTGATCCCAGAAGTGATGAAGGAACTTTTGTAGGATATTCACTGCAAAGCAAGGCCTACAAAGTTTTCAACAAGAGAACCAGAAAGGTAGAGGAAAGCGTTCATGTTGTATTTGATGAAACTGTTATGGCTGGTAACAATGTGCAGGAAATATCAGGCAACATCGAGCTTTCCGAAGATGATTTATTTCAGCTTGTAGATAGCAATGTCAGCGGTGGGACCTCTAAAGATCAAGAAACTCAAAATGATCCCTCTACACCAAGAATTCCCAATTCCGCCAACTCAGGGGGCAATGAAGAAAATGCTTACCTCCCTGATGTATCTCTGGCACCTCAGGGGGAACAAAGCCCAAGTCACGGCACAGCGGAGCCCTCTGAGGACTGCCCCTCTGCTGAAGGAACGAGGGATGTCAATCCTAATGCTAATGGCACAGGAGGTGAAGGCTCAAGTGCTGGGAACGCTGATTCAGAGGAATTCGACATCAACAATCTCCAAGTTCCCAACTACCAGCAAAAGTGGGCTCATCCAGTCAAGCTAATCGTCACTGACTATAGAAAGGGAGCACCTCAGAGCACTCGTTCCTCCCTACAAAATTTTTGTGCTTTCAATGCTTTTCTCTCTTTGCAAGAACCCAAAACTGTAGGAGAAGCATTGAAGGATCCTGACTGGATAAACGCCATGCAAGAGGAACTTCACCAGTTCGAAAGAAACAAGGTTTGGCGGTTAGTTCCTCGTCCAAGGAACAAAACAGTGATTGGAACCAAGTGGGTGTTCAGAAACAAGTTGGATGATCAAGGTCAGGTCACAAGGAACAAAGCTAGGCTGGTGGTGAAAGGTTACAACTAGCGCATCGACTATGATGAGACCTTTGCTCCCGTTGCCAGGTTAGAAGCAATAAGACTCCTAATTGCGTATTCTTCTTTCCATGGGTTCAAGCTGCAACAAATGCATGTCAAGACTGCCTTCTTGAATGGAGTTCTTAAGGAGGAAGTTTACGTGGAGCAAACACCCGGCTTTGAGGACACCACTCAACCTGACCATGTCTACATTTTAGACAAAGCTCTGTATGGTCTCAAGCAAGCCCCGAGGGCCTGGTATGAAAGGCTCTCACAGTTCCTTCTGACACACGGATACGTTCGAGGAAAGGTCGATAAGACTTTGTTCCTTCTGAAGGAAGGGAAGCATATTCTGGTGGTCCAAGTCTATGTGGATGATATCATCTTTGGATCCACTGATGATAAACTGGTTCAGAAATTCTCTAAGCTAATGGCCAGTGAATTCGAGATGAGCATGGTTGGAGAACTCAAGTTCTTCCTAGGTCTGCAAGTCTCTCAGGGAGATGAGGGGACCAAAGTGCACCAACAGAAGTATCTCAGGGAGTGCGTCAAAAAGTTTGGTATGAATGATGCGAAACCCTTCACCACTCCCATATCTCCAAACAATCCAATGGGAAAAGACGAACATGAGCAAGGAATTGATCCATCTCTCTACCGATGAATAATAGGTTCGCTTCTATATCTCACTGCCAGTAGGCCTGATATTATGTATAGTGTATGTCTTTGTGCTCGTTTTTAGGCCGATCCCAAAGAGACACATCTCAAAGCAGTGAAGAGGATCCTGAGATATTTGAAGGGAACAGATGATCTTTGTCTGTGGTATCCAAGGGGAGGAAGCCTTGATCTTGTCGGATACACAGATGCTGACTTCCCAGGGAACAAAGTGGACAGAAAATCTACCTCTGGAATGGCTCAGTTCCTTGGGCCGTGTCTGGTTTCCTGGGGGTCAAAGAAGCAGAACTCCGTGGCTCTCTCCACTGCGGAAGCTGAATACATAGCCGCTGCTGCTTGTTGCACTCAACTCCTATGGCTCAAACAACAACTCAGCGACTACGGTATTCTTCTAAACTCCATTCCCATTCTCTGTGACAATATAAGTGCCATAAATATCTCCAAGAATCCGGTGCAACACTCACGTACCAAGCACATCGAGATAAGACATCACTTCTTACGTGACTATGTGGAGAAAGGGTTGGTGACAATGGACTTCTGTGGAACTAAGGATCAAATCGCCGACATCTTCACCAAGGCACTAAACAGGGAACCATTCGAACAGTTTCGTATGGAACTAGGTATGATCTCTCTAAACTGACTGTCTATATATTGTGTTCCCTCGATGATTGGCTAAAATTACATGGTAAAGTGTGAAGGATGAAACATCATGTCCCGGTCTGCATTTATTCTCTTGATCACTAGTTGAATGACATGCCTAGACTCATGCTAAAATTTCACTTATGTGTAACATTTCATGCATGCTCTCTATGCTATCTTGCTAATACATGAATCAGATTTCCTTCGGCCTAAAAGAGTCAACTTGATGCATCGATCCCTCATTATAAGCCCAAATGATTGTGGACTCTACAGCTTACCTTAGCTATCATGTTTGATGCTTCCTATGAGCCCCTCTAATCATCCACATCTGGGAGCCTCTCATTCATGATTACACATTATTGCAAAATTTTCATATATGCTTTTGTGTGATGTTCTTTGTACCCTCTCTGGTAACATTACCCCCGCATCACACTCTTCTATTTTTCTAGAAAGTCGAGAATACGAATTGTTGTCACTGTGGTATGTGGATAAGGTTCGACAGGTATGTGTGTGATGCTGGCTTACAACTTCCTAAGGAAGGTTCGTGCTCGAAAGCTAATGTTGCGCGTGAGAGGTAGTGGGCTCTGAATAAATCCCTGGTGAAAGAAGGCAAGCTGGTGTTTGTGATGTTCAAAAAAAAAAAAAAAAGGTGAACATTACAAGACACACAAAGAAGGGAAAAGAAGACACTACAGATTCACTCCTCTACAAGTTGAGGCTATGGTGGATGCTGACGCCAATGAGGAAGCAAAAGCTCTGAGTGGGAACAAAAGATGAATTCCATTGCAAATCATACTTCTGCTCTAGCTGCTGGCCCCAGTGGTTCTTAATTCGTACTTCTCTGGCTAACCCACACCTCTTTTGTTCCCTAGCACATCTACTCCTCTCTTTTCGTACTTCCTTGTCTCTGATTCTTGTGTTTGCATTGCATGGCATGTTGATCATGAATGTTATCCTTGCATATCGTGTTGTCGTCTTAACATGTTGTCTGTGTTTGTGCATTTCAATCTAATGCGATTGGGAATGATGTTCGTCTGGATATGACTTTTCCACTCTAACTCTCTACTGTGTTTTTGATGATGACAAAAGGGGGAAAATGACAGGTAGCTTTGTTTGAGGGGGAACTGCACATGGTGTCATATGTTGTTGTGTTGAGGGGGAACTATTATGGTCTTGTGTGGAGAACCTTTCCCCATACAACTGTCTTTATCTCGTATGTATATGCTTTATTGTCAAGGATGTTTGTCACCATCAAAAAGGGGGAATTTGTTGATTCCTTAGGTTTTGATAGTGACAAACATTCAACTAATCTGGGTACTAAGTGTTTCAGGAACAAAGACAGTTGTCTCAGGGAACCATTGCAGCAAAGGATCACAGAGGGAACAAAGCTCTGTTCATGTGCTTTGTTACCTCTCAAGGAACTGTAGTGACGAACAAGATCGACGCTGCGAATGGAAAGAAGAATCCAGCGTGCCATTTATGGAAACAAATCAAACGCAGAATCATGCACGCGGTCAAGGATGAATGACTTCGGCTCTAAGGATCAAGCCGATTTGAGAAGATATGGAGAGAGAAGCCCGATTGTGTTATCTTAGGAAAACCTTCCTAAGATAAGATAATTGGAGAGAGAGAACTCTATCTTATCCAAATATATTAATTTACGGAATCTTTCCTTCAAATTAATATAGACGGCTGGGATATTATTCCCTCTACAAAATCATATCTTCTTGTTGCCTTATTTGGATAAATTTTATCTTGTTACATTTAGGGTTTGCCGAGTTGTATTTATTAGAGGTGTGGATTCATTTCTACGTAACGACGACGACGGTAAATAGAGAGAACGAAAAGAAGAAAGAAAACAAGTGAGGTGTGTGTAAGTCTTTGAGGGTTGAGTTTGATTCATCGTTGTAGAAGAGGTTTCGAGTCTAGCTGGTTGTTTAGATGTCGAAGTCCAGGATACAAGTGTAATCAAGCAAGAAATCAATAAGACAAGTACACGCTTCAAAATCCTCTCAAGCGAAAGCTTGAAGGTAGTGGTTTTTCCTTGAGAAGCTAGTTTTGCTAATCAGGGTTTCCACTATATATCGTGAGTTCGTTCGTTATCTTTCCTGCTATATTTATCCGCTGCAACTTCTGTGGGAACAAAGCTTTTGTTCCCTCAGACGTAACTCTAACGATCCAACAGATATGGGCGACGTCCGATCAAGGGAAGGAGGAATTAACACTCTACTTGAAACCTTGAACTTTAACTTGAACGTAAGAAATAACATTAACAAAGTCGGGTATAAATAAGGGAGGTGAGACGTCGGATGGGCCGAGTAGAACCTCGTGGGCTAGCCCATGCAAGCATGCAAAAGGCACAAACCCTAAAAGATAGAATGACTAAAAGGAAACTATCTAAAACGCTATAAAAGGAAACTATGTAAAGCTATCAAAAGAAACTATCTAAAACACGCTGGAAATACCAAATATAAATAGTGACTTAAAAGAACGTGTAAAACTCCTAACGCGGTGAAGATGACGACGACTATGCGTGCAACTAGTGATGCGACGGCGGAGGTGATGGCTTTGGACCTAGACCTTGTGACTGGGCCCTGTGAGCATAGGCTCATGGCTTCTTCCTCATCTTGGGCCGTCATGGGAGGCAGGGTCACATCACCCTCCCCTACTTGGTTGTGAAGCGTCCCCGCTTCACCATCATCAAACTCTGGCTCAACATATGGTGTTAAGTCCGCGACATTGAAGGACGCATGGACTCCAAAATATGGTGGGAGCTCGAGTTGATAGGCATTGTCCCCTATGGCCTTTATCACGCGGAAAGGGCCATCTCCACATGGTGCCAATTTGTGTTTACGCCGCGAGGGAAACCTCTCTTTTCGCAGATGCACCCAGACAAGGTTTTCGGGGGCAAAGACGACGCGGCGGCGGCCTGAATTGTGCTGCGAGGCATACTGCGCGGCCCTCCTCTCCAACTGCTTCTTGGTTCGTCGATGAAGCTCCTGCACCTGCTCGGCGCGGTTGGAGGCGGAGACATGCACTGGGTCACGTAGTGGATGCGGCGACAGATCCAGTGGTGTCAAGGGGTTCATTCCATACACCACTTCGAATGGGGTCAGCTTGGTCTTCGTATGCCTGCATCTATTGTAACAAAACTCGACAAGTGATAGTATGTCCTCCCAACGCCGAGGGTTGGCTTTGAGCATCGCGCGAAGGAGGGCTCCTAGGGTTCTATTTGTGACCTCCGTTTGGCCATCGGTCTGGGGGTGGTAGCTAGTGGAAAATAGGAGTTTGGTTCCTAGCTTACCCCAAAGAGTTCTCCAAAAATGACCAACGAACTTAGAATCCCTATCACTCACTATGGTACGTGAGACTCCATGAAGACGCACCACATGCTCAAAGAATAGATCGGCAATCTCACTAGCACTATGGGTTGTCTTACAAGTAATAAAATGTGCCATCTTTGAAAATCTATCTACAACCGCAAAAATGGAGTCTTTACCTCGTCTAGAGAGGGGCAAACCCGTGATGAAATCCATAGATAAATCTTCCCAGGGGGGCACTCGAAATGGGCAAAGGAGTGTAGAGGCTGTGAGGACTAGACTTAGCTTTGGCTCTCTGGCAAGTCACACAACTTCTACAAAACCTAGTCACTCGGTGGGTCATCTTAGGCCAAAAGAAATGTTCTTTAAGCGCGTCTAAGGTTTTCCTAATCCCAAAATGTCCACGACTCGCGTGTGCTTCCTCAATCAATAGGAGCCTAATAGAGGATCTAGGAATGCAAAGATGACTAGCCTTGTATAAATAACCCTCAGAAAGGAAATATGACTCAAACTCGCGAAATCTTAGGCATTGCTCGACTATAGGTGGAAAGAAACGATCACTAGCATATAATTCCTTAAGCAAAGAAAAACCCAAAACTTTAGTTTGCACATGAGTTAATAGAACATACCTTCTAGACAACGCGTCGGCGACGATGTTCTTCTTTCCCTTCTTATGGACCACGACATAAGGAAATGTCTCCAGAAATTCCACCCAACGCGCATGTCGGCAATTGAGGTGGGCTTGGCTCTTCAAGTAGCTCAACGCGGCGTGGTCACTGTGGATGACAAATTCACGCGGCTAAAGGTAGTGTTGCCATGTCTTCAGCACGCGGATCAATGCATAAAGCTCTTTGTTATAGGTGGGGTAATTGAGGGTGGCCCCTGTGAGCTTCTCACTGAAATATGTTATGGGCCTCTTCTCTTGGTGTAGCACACCACCAATGCCTATGTATGAGGCATCGCACTCCACCTCGAAGGTCTTCACGAAGTCGGGGAGTTGGAGCAATGGCGCGTTGCACAAGGCCCTCTTCAAGGCTGAGAAGGCCTTTTCGTGGCACTGAAGCCAGACAATTGTGATGCCCTTCTTCGTCAACTCATGTAATGGCGCGGCAATGGAGGAGAAGTCGCATACAAAACGCCAATAGAATCCCACGAGGCCTAGAAAGCTTCGCACCTGTGTCGGTGTCATTGGTGTTGGCCAATCTTTGATGGCCGCGATCTTCTCTTCGTCGATGCGTAACCCATCACGACTCACAATATAGCCCAAAAAGTTGGTTGATGCGGCACAAAATGAGCACTTGGCCAAATTGGCGAATAGGCTCTCGCATCGAAGGCACTCAAGCACTTGGCGAAGGTGATTGACATGGTCTTCTAGAATCCGTGAATACACAAGGATGTCATCGAAATAAACGACAACAAACTTGCCAAGGAAAGATCTCAACACGTGGTTCATCACGCGCATGAAGGTGCTGGGCGCGTTCGTGAGCCCAAAGAGCATGACAAGCCACTCGTAGAGCCCATACTTTGTCTTGAACGCGGTCTTCCACTCATCACCTTCTTTCATTCTGATCTGGTGATAACCATTGTTCAAATCAATCTTGGAGAAGAGTGTCGCACCATGAAGTTCATCAAGCATATCGTCGAGGCGTGGAATAGGATGCCTATACTTGATGGTGATATGGTTTATCGCGCGGCAGTCAACACACATTCTCCATGTGCCATCCTTCTTGGGCACAAGGATCACAGGCACAGCGCAAGGGGAAAGAGATTCCCTTACATACCTGCGATCCAACAACTCTTGGACTTGGCATTGTAACTCTTTTGTCTCTTCTGGACCAGCTCTATACGCAGCGCGGTTGGGCAAAGAAGCACCGGGCACAAGGTCAATCTGGTGCTCAATGCCTCTCAGGAGAGGTAAACCTTATGGCAACTCATTAGGAAATACATCGTCGAACGCGGCAAGCAAGGTCGCGATGACTGGCGGCACGGACGCGGTGTTTGACGATGATTCAGGGATGCATGGGGTGGGCACAAGCAGAAAACATGGAGCTTTGCCAGTCAAACACTTAGTGAGGTCACTGGGCCTGGCTAAAAGAACGCGTTGCTCACAGGTGCCTTGCAAAGGACACGGTGGTGGCAGCGGAGCGACGAACTTTGTTGATGGGAAGGAACTGCTCGAATTTTTTGGGGCACTTGGTGTCCCAGCTATGGCATTGTGTTTTTTCTTGCCAGTGCCTGGAGTAGACGAAGTGTTGCCAGATTTGGAGGAGTTTTGCCTTGGTAGTGCTTCTGGACACTCGTTTGACCGAGGAGATGCGGCCTCTATGGCTTTCTGGCGGTCACGTTCAACCTGGTCCTGCAAGATCTCATGGGGAGATATTGGATGCAAAGTGACGCGCTTCCCGTGGTAATTGAACACATAAGTGTTCAAATAGCCATCATGGAACACGCGCATGTCGAATTGCCATGGGCGCCCAAGCAAAATATGGGTGGCGTCCATTGCAATGACATCACATAAAACTGAATCACAGTATTGGACTATGGAGAAAGAAATTAAGCATTGGTGAGATATTGTGTTACCTGGACTAGATGATATCCATTGGAGGGCATAAGGCTGGGGATGAGGGGTCGTGGGTAACTTGAAGTGTGTCACGACCTTCTCATTGACAATATTCGCAGATGATCCTCCATCAACAATGACACTCAAGGAAGCTGTTTGGACTAGAGCCCTTGTGTGGAATAAGTTCTCTCGTTGATCGCGTAAGCTGGCTTCCTTGACTGTGAGGAGACGACGCGTCACCAAGCTCAATGGTGTGCCCGCGTGTAGAGAAGCGGGTTCGCAGTCATAAGCATCTTCGTCCTCTTCTTCGGTGCCTTCAGTGATCGCGTCAAGTGTGGCATCCTCGTCTTCACAAGACTCGTAGCCGGCGGCAGCTGTGGAGAACAACACCTTGCGAGCATTGGGGCAATCTTTCTTATAGTGGCCTCTTCCACCACATTTGTAACACTCAAGATCACGTGCGCGATCTGTGCTGACTGGAGCATGTCTTGGCGCGTTCTGGCGCGGCACGGTGGTCGGCGTCGCGGGCTTCGCCTTGGAGGCTTGGCTAGACGCGGCTGTGGTAGAGGCACTAGGGCGAACATTAGTATAAGGTAATCCACCAGGGTTAGAAGAATACCTTTGCTGGCCACTGGGATATGTGTAAGACTTTCGATGAGAGAGTTGGGCATGGATTTGCATCACCGTATGGGTGAGTGTGTTCAAGTCTTTGATGGGCAAAATATCGAGTTGATCACGTATGTTGGTGTTCAAGCCACTCAAGAATTTCGTCCTCAAAGTCGATGGTGCAACGGAGATGTTGGCCTTGTAATACATGTCTTCAAGCTTGGAAAAGAACTCGAGTGGAGTCATCGACACTTGGTAAGCCATGGCAATCTCCAATCTCATTTGATTCTTATAGTTTAGAGGCACGTATTTCTTGGTCATCACATAGACTAGTTGATGCCATTCTGTGACTCGTGTCCTGTGGCGACGAACGCAGTCATCTTCGAATCTATGCCACCACACGCGGGCGGCTCCTCGGAAGTTAAGCGTCGCGGCGTCGACATGCTCCTCAGGTGGCACTCGACAATATCTAAGGGTGTACTCCGTAGCCTGCACCCATTCAAGAAAAACAGAGGAGTTGTATTCACCATGAAAATGCTCGATTTTTACCTTGACTTGGTGTTGCGGGTATCGAGGCTGGCCAGGTGCTTGGTTGAACGCGTTGTTTGGTGCGGCGTCATAGAGAGGGTTCTCAAAGGCGCACAATCCATGTGGTCTATCGCGTCCAACCTGGTGTCTATCGCGTTGTGGGTGATCATCGCGGACGAACTCATCCCTTGGCGTGTATGCATCACCGCGTTGACGTATGTGCGGCCGGGCATCGTAGATGTCGCGTCAAATGGGTGACGTCATCGCAGCGCTCGCCATCAATGTCTCGAACGTGTTCTCCTTGGGGCTGGAGACGCGGTGGAGGTATCCAATCCGATAGGTGATCCTGCAATCAAGTGGATCTCCAAGAGGGGGTGAAAAAAAATTAGGGTTGACCATACCTGAGTCCTCGATCTCTTCGTCATCATACTCGTCGAAGTTGTCTTGGACATTGGGTGTGATCGACGCGTAGCCATCAGATCCGTAATGCGGTGTTCGAACACTCTGGTGTCGAAGGTGATCGCGTACATCATGGCTCCTTGGCTGTGTAGGTGTGGGTCTATAGTGATCATTGCGTCGTGTAGGTCCATTGTCGCGGCGGCTTGGTCTTCTCGGCGTCGCGTCGGCTTGGGCGACTTGACGACGTCGGCCATCGCGTGGTGTGGAGTCTGGCACACGGCGTTGGGTTCCCCGAGAGGCATACCTATCATCAAAGTTGTAAGGTTCAGAGTACTCACCTCGAGAGTCATCGGCGTTGCGGTCGGAGCCGGTGTCGTAGCCAGCGGGTGTGGCTTTGGACACGTAGCGATCCATCTTGGGAACGAAGCCTTGGCGGCTCTCAATGACACTCTGCATTCTGTTGGGTTGTGGTTGATGTTGAGAAGTGGACGGCATAACTCCCTTGCCTTTGTCCACTCGTGTCTTCGATGGGACCGCGTCGATTGCTCTAGTTGGAGGCGGCGCGTCCATATCACTAGGGGGTGTTGGAGTTGGCACAATGGGTGCCACTTGTTGGTTGGCTCTCCGAGTCACGACCTCTTGGCTAAGAGCCTGGATCAAGATTTGATCTTTGGATAACTCCATGATGGGATCGTGTTGTTGGGCTTGTGATGGTTGGTCTTGAGGTAGACCCAATGGCTGGGGTTGTGGGTTGGTGGTGTTATCTTCGCAATCGTCTGCACTATGTCCAATCGCCATGGAACCTATAATAAGACGGTCAGACATGGAAGTAAAAACGAACCAAAAGACAACAAAGAACAACAACCAAGCAAATCACTAGTCAAATCACAAAGTTCACGTAGGTATGGCTTGTTTGGCTTGCCGTGAGGGCGGCTTGGTTTGAACAAGAGATGGTGTATCAAGCAAGTTGCAATCAAACAAACAAGAACAAATTGAAACCCTAAAACAAACGTACACAAAGCAACCTAATTAGCAAGAAAGTACCTTCTAGGAAGCTTGACCTAGACGGCAGAGAGAGATAGAAGATGAGCTTAGACCGATGTGGGTTAGGGTTGCCTTATTTTGGCTTTACCTAACCCACATCGGTCTAAGCTCATATCACAAGTGTGATCTTTAGAGATAGAGGTGAGAGAAGATAAGATTTGATGATATCTTATATTAGGAAATTCGGTTAACAACCTAAAAAGCAAGATCTAGCAAACAAGGAAACTCTATCCACACATGAAATAAGGAAACAAAATATTCTAGCATGCAAGATAACAAAATTACCTAACATGCCAAAACTTGGGGAACAAGAAAAAAAAATTCGGCCAAGGTGGGACCTTGTAGAAACCGAAAGGCGCGGTAAATATGGAAATTTGTGGTTTTTCTCAACAAACTTGCGAAAGCAAACGATCGGGGGTCAAGAGAAAAAAAATTTATGAACAAGATGTAAACTTGAGTTTGCGACTTACAAGACTGATGGGCTTTGATGCCAGTTGATGTGTCCTTGCCTCCGATGACAAGCCAAATTGTCAAAGGTGACGCCTTTGGATCTAGTCTTGGTTGGAAAGTCACTCGATGTTGTGATTATGCTGTGGAACATGATGATGGGGATGATCGCGAGCGGAAGATCGCGATGAATGGGTTTGTTGACGTCGGTGACTGGGAAGACGGTGGCGACAACAAGGAACTCGGTGGTGATGGAAGCGATTTGATGGAAGAATTGTTAGCGGTGGCGGAAGCGATTTGGTGAAGGATATAAGGCTTGAAAAGACAAGTCTTTGGGGTGTCGTAGCGTCGACTACGGAGGAAGGAGATGCGAAGATAGCCTTTGCTTGAGAAGATCAAGCGATTGTCGTAGCATCGGCGGCGAAGGGAATGGGGATGAGAGGGATATGGGTGACGTCCGATCAAGGGAAGGAGGAATTAACACTCTACTTGAAACCTTGAACTTTAACTTGAACGTAAGAAATAACATTAACAAAGTCGGGTATAAATAGGGGAGGTGAGACGTCGGATGGGCCGAGTCGAACCTCGTGGGCTAGCCCATGCAAGCATGCAAAAGACACAAACCCTAAAAGATAGAATGACTAAAAGGAAACTATCTAAAATGCTATGAAAGGAAACTATGTAAAGCTATCAAAGGAAACTATCTAAAACATGCTGGAAATACCAAATCCAAGATAAAAATTTCTCGGAAAATCACCGCCCGCACGGCTATGCGGTTCTCTCTACAAAACATTGCCTAAGCATTTCTCGCTTGGGTTGTGCGCGCCCCAGTGCAAGTGGCGGGACCATTTATATGTTGGGCTTTCACCCTATTGGACTCCTCAGATAACAGATTTAGCTTATCCAGCTTGGAAAGAGGATGAAGCTTATTGGACTTTCGGCTCCTTAAGCCTCTATGATCCTGGAGAACTCGAGGGGAAAATTGATGAGGTATTTTTAATATTAAAATGGTGATTTAATTTTATATTAGCTAAAAGGCTTATTAAATGATAATAAGGCCCATTTATGTGTCTCCATAATGAAGGGGGTATTTAAGGCTAAAAACCCTTCATTCTATTCTCTATTCTAATTGTCTTTATGCTTGTGGTTGCCTCTATTGAAACCAAAAGGTACACAACTGACTTGAGCGTCGGAGGGGCCTTAGGTGATATCTGGCCCTCCTTCTGACGATGTTTCTTGTGTAGATTGAAGAGATTCCACTCGTGGTTCTGGTTCCTGAGGGATTCGTTGTCGTCATCAACAAATTTATTGTGGTGCAGATTTATGCTACCACGTACAATAAGATTTTATTCCTATTGAAGGAAGGCAAGCACAATTGATATGCGATATATTGCATAGCGCATCTAGTGGTTATTAGCATGATTTAGATGATGTTTAGAGATGTTTTGATTGTAATTCTGTAATCCGGAAGAGAAGACGAGAAGTGAAGAAATCATGAGATTTACAGAGATTTGAAGTACATTGAAGTGAAGAGTTGAAGAGTTGCACAGAAGAAGCAGCTGAAGAAGAAGAGTCTCTGGTGTCTTCACCGCACCCGCGCCCATACTCATCGCACCCGCGGTGGACTTGCTGAAGACACGTGAAGAGGAGCTGAAGCGAAGACAGCTGGAGCGGATTGAAGACCCACCGCACCCGTGGTGGGATGACCGCAACCGCGGCGGTGCTGAGCTGGAGTTTTTATCCGGATTTTATTCCGTGATCTTTTATTTCCATGTTTTATCTTATTTTTTCTTTTCTTTATTTCTGAACTATATTTTTCCTAGTATTTTAGGTTTAACCTAGACTTTGTTTAGGTTAACCTCGTTTCCATCTTTCATAGTTTTCTCTCACAAACCTTATGGAGAACTAAACTTCCATTGTTGCACTTGACGTTTGAAGCCTTCAATTGATTGGTTGTGAGTTTTCTACTCTTATTCGATTTCCTATCTAGTTGTATTAATTCTCTTGCGCTTGAATGTTTATTGAATCTTATTGATTTATCTAGACTGATCACCTAGGTTTACTGATATTATCCATATAGCTAGGACTTGTCAATTCCGGATTCGGGTTGCATATCTAGTAGCAAACACGATTTATATAAGCGGGTTGCGAGTGTTCATCGTGAGAGAGAGTTAATTTCATGCTTATAGTAACGGGTTGTTCCTATTGCATGTATCTTGTTGAATCCTTGTTTGAAAGCTATTGCTTTGTTGAGTCTTGAAGGTTTTCGGATTTGATTCAGTAATAAGTACTATTATGGCTGGTAGAACTAATAGCTATATATGATCGGGATAAGAACAACCAAAGGAAAGATAAGAACTTGAGAATAATAGAATTCAGTGATCAACCATATCTCTTGTTGTGTGGATCTTTGTCAGGTGTGGAACCTTCCTCATATCATATTCACATCCTTTGCTTTGCTTTTCTTACTTTATTTACTTGGTTCAAAATACTATAACCCCTCCCCCCCGGTTCCTAGTTAGTGACTTGCGAATTACAAGAACTGATAAACTGATTCCCTTGGGTTCGACCTTGACTTGCTTGCTATACTCTGTTTAGTAGGTACATTAGGATTTCTTTGATTAGGCACGACGACTTTAGGCATGTCAACAATCTAAGTGTGCAAGTCTATGTTGATGATATCATCTTCGGCTCCACCAAATAACAACCTGGTGAAGAAATTCACAAGTCTAATGGAGAGTGAATTCGAAATGAGCATGGTGAGGGAACTTGAGTTCTTCTTAGAACTTCAAGTTGTTCAAGGGAAGATGGTACTAGAGCTCTTCAACAAAAGTATGTTTGAGAATGCGTCAAGAAGTCCGTTATGTCAGATTCCAAGCCATTTACTACTCTAATATCTCCCAACAACCTTATGGGAAAAGTTGAACACGAGAGGGGAGTAGATCAGAGTTATATCGAGGGATCATAGGCTCGTTACTCTATCTCGCTTTTAATAGACCAGATATGTATAGTGTGTGCTTGTGTGCTAGATTTCAGGCAAATCCAAAGGAGACACACCTCAAGGCAGTGAAGAGGATCCTAAAATACTGGAAGGGAACAAATGATCTATGCTTATGGTACCCCATGGGATGCGACTTCAATTTGGTTGGGTACACAGATGTTGACTTCGCATGGAACAAAGTGAACAAAAATTTTACATCCGGTATGGCTTAATGTTTTGGGCCTTGTCTTGTTTCTTGGGAGTCAAAGAAGAAAAATTTGGTTGCCCTATCCACAGCTAATGCAGAATACATAGTTGTTGCTACTTGTTGCACTCAACAACTATGGCTTAAGCATCAACTCAGTGATCATGGTATTCTTTTTGGTTTTGTTCCAATTTATTATGACAATACAAATGGTATTAATATTTCTAAGAATCATGTGCAACATGCAAGAACTAAATATAGAGATAAGACATCACTTCTTACGTGATTGTGTGGAGAAAGGGTTGGTGTCCATGGAATTTTGCTAGGAAAATAATCAAATCTTCGACATCTTCACCAAGGCACTAAATAGAGAACCATTTGGACAATTCTGAATAGAACTAGGTATGATCTCCCTCACCTATTGACTATCCTATTTTGTTCCCTCAATGACTGGGTTGAAATAACTTGCTTAACTTAGGTGTTTAAGATTCATATCTAGTTCTATAACCGCTTTCTAGTCCATTGGAATTCTTGCATGTCTTATCTACTTGTACTTACTTCAGAAAAATGAAAATTCAACATCTCCTTGCTTGCATGCTTTAATGTGGAACAATATTTCTTTTAGCCCAAAATGGTAGCTTGATGTTTTGATATCTCATTACAAGCCCAAGTTATAGTTGACTCTATGACCAACCCAAACCGATCATGTATGAATATCTCTAAGAGCCACTTTTCTCATCCATAACTAGAACTTTTCATCACGATTGATAAGATTGTTTCCGTGAATATATTTTGTGGGTGGTGTTATTTTGTACCATCTCTAGTAACGTTACCCCATCTCCATACACCTATGTCTTTTGGAAAGCCGTAAGAAATTGCAACAACTCTTCATTGTGTTTTGAAAATCTTAAGTTATGTGAAAGGCTGAATGTGTCTTTAAGTGGTGGAAAGGGAAATGATGGATGGTTTGAAAATGAAGGGGGAAGAAATCTTGAGAAGGCAAAGTCATTTGATTGAAGTCGGTTTGAATTTAATTTGGGGAAACCAATTTTTGTGGGTTTGATTGGATTTGGATGAATTTGCGGCAATTGGAATATTTTGGAAAGAGAAAAAAGGTGAGATTTCATAATTAAGGAGAGATTTTGGGAGAGAAAGTTTTATTGTCATAAAGGCTACAAAAATAGGAATTGTTCAAGATAAATATTCACCCTGATTCTCTCTCTCTCTCTCTCTCTCTCTCTCTCTCTCTCTCCTACTCTCCTGCTCTCCTTTTCTATCTCTCCAAAAATCTCAAAACTCTTAACATGCCAAACACTCATTAATGACCTCCAACTCATCCTCCAACGTCCCCATCACCATTGACGGCAAACAAAGTCCTCAAACCCTCCTCAGAAGTTGGTCGCAATGGAAACTCACCCCTATGTGATCTCTACTCTCTCCACCATCTCCTCTAATCCATAAAGTAATGTTAACCCTTCAACTTTCGCCGCCAAGACTCCATCACCGCCAAAAGAAACCTCTCTCATACTCGTACTCCATGCCCCCTCCCAAAACCCTAACCCCTCTATATCTCATGAAGATGAGATCTCTTCAAATGAAAAGGAGGAGATTATCAAATTCAACCCTACAAACGACCCTATGGAGACAGAGCGCAAGAACACCAATGATGCCTTCGCCTTTGAAATTCTGGTGGCTAAATCGATTTTTGAGGGAGTCGGTCTTTGAGCTAGCAAGATGTCGCCACCAATTGGTGACTAAAAAATTAGGAGAAGAACAAGGCGAATCTGAGCGTAATTTGGAGAAGGTTTCTCAGGCAAGGGAAAAGGTTACTCATGCTTTGAGGAATCTCCTAAAGGAACTCAACATTTCTGTTTATGAAGTGGTAACAAATAAGGCCCTAGCAAAGGCCTCTCAAATTCTCACAAGATGAATAAATTTGTGGGTGTAAGCAAAGGAAGAACACGGTCTTAGATCGCGATAGCTATACCGATAAGCTCTGGAGACGAGTAAAAGGAACAAGTTCCCAAAGGAAAGAAGGCCAAGATTGTTCCTAGTGGCACTCAAAAGAGTCTAAGGAAGGTGGTTATGAAGGTGCAAGTCAAGAAAGATGAAGAGGAGTACAAGGACATGTCTAAAAAGATCTTTGCGAGGGAATTAATGTTGGATCACAAGTTCTTGAAGAATAATCCTTGGCCAAGTTGTGTCATGTTTAAAGGCATTAATGTAGGAGAAACTGTTTACTAAAGAGGAGTCAGTAAATGATGAGCAGCTTAGAGAGTTTTACTCCACCTTCATGACAAAAGTAAGGCCCCACGGGATTATGGGAGTTACAAGCTAAAGGTTTTACTCATCTCTTTTCAAGTGTGGAGTTGAGTCTCATTCTAGATGTTCCTTACGAAGGATATGAGGAGTACCCTAAGGGGCAATGGCCAAAGGAGTGTGACTATGATGAAGTGATCAAGTGTATATCAAAGGATCTCAACCCTCCAGAGTCAGGAGACGTGAACACAGCTTTAATGGGAGTTGTCAACAAGGTATTGTTCCACTACTTAATAAGTAATATTACTCCAAGAGTCCAAAGAAATAGAAGAAAAACACCCTCCTCATTCTTGGCTTCATTCTCCTTGACCGAGTTCTAAGAAATGTGGTTGTAAAGTTGCCAAAGATAATGATGCAACACATGGATCATGCTAGGAAAAATGCTAAGCATGCTCTTCCCTTCCCAAGTATTGTCAATAAAATTCTCAAGTACAATGCGGTGTACAAGGAAGTGGAGGACGAAGTCATTTACAATAGAAGTCGGGGTGAGAGCAATCTCAGTAAAATGAAGTTTGACTTTGTGAAGGGAGTTGGTTGGGTGAAGATCCCCGAGGCTAAGGAAAGCGATGAAGAGGAAACTGAGGATGGGAATACTGAGATCTCGAGGGGGGGGGGGGGGGGGAATCGGATTTAGGTTGTTGAGAAGTTGTGTGGGTTGATTGAGTTATTGACTGAACAATAGAGGTGAATGAAAGAAGAATTGAGCTTCTTAGGGACTAAAGTGTGCAAGTTACTGGCCAAATCACATTCCACTCCTTCTACATTCACTAAAGATGTTTGATTCGTTTTCAGCCGGTTAACCTATCCCCTATTTTGTTTCCTACCACATTATGCCTATTTAGACTTGTTTTTATTTCTTTGACTATTTGTGAATTCTTTGTATGGCATTGTTTGTGGTTTTTGTTGTTCTCTTTTGTTTGGATGTTATATGTTCTGGCTGGTTAGGCAAGTTATAAAAAAATTAATGACAAAGTTAGTCGGTTGCTTTATTAGATATGTTCTCCTTTATATCTATTTTAAGTATGTTAATGATGATGCCAAAATATGGAATATGATATGATGGTCAATCTGAGTGGGAACACACTTAGTATCATTTATGTTCTTAGGGGGAATGTAATAATTATAGTTTCTACATAAGGATATAAATGTAATGTTTAGTTTAGTTTAACGGTTTTTTCGACTAGTACCCCTGAGGTACGGCGAAATTCGCGAGGTGCCACAAAGTTTGATCAACTTCGCGTTGTACCCCCGAGTTTTGTTTTATTTTTGCCAAATACCCTTCCTTCAAATAACCTGACAGAAATCGTTAATTAAAAAAAATCGAAAAAAAGAGCCCAAAACCAGATTTGTCATCTTCTTCATCAATGTGTTGCAAAACCCCAAATACAGAGGCAATGTCAATGTGTTGCAAAACCTTGACAATGTCAATTCTTTGTCACTATATCAACAGAAAGCATTTGCCTTCACTGGAACCAAACTACAATAGTATTAATTTGGGTCTATATTTCACCTTGTAGCAAAGCAATCAATGAAGAACAAGTCACAACAGACATTGAACAAAAAATTGGGTCTATATTTCATTTTTGAAAGCTTTAGGTATCACGACAAAATGGAGGATGAAATCTGAAACTTGGTTTCCAAAATTGGGTATCTCAGGACAGCATTCAACAAGGGGTGGAAATCCATAGATGGAAACCCTAACATGGCTTACCTGGGTGGAGCGGTGGAGCCAGGCTCGAAGGCGGTGGATGCGAGGTGGCGGAGGGGAGCCGAGCAACAAAACGGTGGAGGAAGAGGCGACTCGAGCCGGGTCAAAGGCGGAGGGGAGGCGGGCTCGAAGGCGGGCTCGAAGGCGGGCTTGAAGGCGCGAGGGGAGGCGAGCAACACGGAGCGGTGGAGGCGGGCTCGAAGGCTGGTCGCCGGAGGAGACAGGAGACCAGGACGCTGGTCGAGCACGAAGAAGATGACAAATCTGGTTTTGGGCTTTTTTTTGATTTTTCGTTTTTTTTAAGTAACGATTTCTGTCAGGTTATTTGACGGAAGGGTATTTGGCGGAAAAAAAAACTCGGGGGTACCACGCGGAATTGATCAAACTTTGGGGCACCTCGCGAATTTCGCCGTACCTCAGAGATATCATGTGAAAAAAAAGTTATTTTAATAAAGCAAGGCTATGGCAATTGTTATATTATTTCAGAGTAGAAATAATTTAATCAAATTCTTACCCCAAAAAAATGTTATAACTTTAAGTCATGGTTTATTCAAAATTAATTTATCATTATGATAATATTAAAAATCTAAATAAACTTATCAATTTAAACATAAAGTATAGAGATTAACAATATGTTAATTATGATTTAAATATGGTTAAACTTATGAGAAAATGTGACTTAAGCTTAGAACAAGTCTAATTTAATTTTCTTTCATCTTTAATTTGGTTAAGATGTATAATTAAACTTAGGTTAATTTTATACAATAAGTTTGGGAAATTTTTGTAATTTAAAATAGGGGTAGTTTTGCCACAACTTCAAAAAGTTGGAAAGTTTTTTTAATTAAGCGTAAAGAAGGGTTCCTGATCGCGAGAGTCCCCAACCTTCTTCAACCTTGGCTCACGCGGGTTAGGTCGAGCATCCATGGTCGAAATTTGACCCAGAATTGTCACGAATGTTCAAATTGAAATGTGTTTAGAGAAATTCGACGTTATCCGAATCAATTAGGACACGAATTTTGCGCGATTGTGAAGCACCGGTTATGGGCTATTTCCCCACTGTAAAATCGACCCCAACCATTGTCCTCGTCCAATTTCGAGCAAAAACCCACGAATTCCCTGTTTTTATCCGCGGATGTTCTCGTTCAATTTCGGCCACCACGGTGCTCCTCCGCGGCCAATAGCCGCATGCACACACTAGGAGATCCACCTTGAAGCCACGGTCCGAAATACACCGGCCCCACACTCGGAGACGCGCCGTCGAGCCATCGCGGAGCCAAATTTCTTGCGCGTGAACAGTGTCGGGCAGGAGGTAGAAGACAATGGCATTTTCGTAATTTCAGCCATTTTTATTAAATTCGTTATTTTAATATAATTAGGTTCATTTATTAATTAATTAGGGTAATTTAATAATTAAGTGGGTAAAATATATAATTAGGAATATTAGTTCATGTAATTTAGTTGGGTTAATTTTAACTAAGGTTTTAAAATTACCTATGTTGGATCGTTAGAATTACGTCTGAGGGAACAAAAGCTTTGTTCCCACAGAAGACACAGCGGAAATAATATAGCAGGAAAGATAAAGAACGAACTCACGATATATAGTGGAAACTCCAATCAGCAAAACTAGCTAATCAAAGAAAAATCACTATTTAGAAGAAGTATATTTATCTTATTAATTTCTTGTTCGTTTACAAGTGTAGCATTGATCCAAACCCTAGACTTCCCACCTAGTCTTGAAACACTTCTACCACTGTAACTCACGAACTCAACCCTTTAAGACTCGTAGGCTTCTTCTCCTTCTTCTCTTTTCTGCGCAGCTTTTTCTCCTCTTCTTATTCAACGTCATTGACCACATAATAGAAATCTCATCCATTAATATAGTCAGCCCAAACCCTAGTACGAAAAGGATAATATTTCCTTGTTTTCCCAGCAAGAAAGATAATATCTTTCCATACATAAAATCTCTCAATTCTATCTTATACAAAAGATAATTACCTAAGATACACTTACCATAAACAAAAACCCAAGATAAGATAACATATTCTCTCTCATATCTTTCATGATTCTGCAATATATCTCTTTCATATTTCGTGCAAGATCTTTTCCTTCTTCTTTTCCAAGACTTTGACCAAGATCTCCACTTTCCTTTTATGAAGCAGTCTTTGTTCCCTCAATCACTTCCGACGATTTCGATCACTCTGACGCTTCCCCTTACATCTCCTTGCTTATCTCAAGTGACTCATCATTATAGTAGATGGATTGATCATTCGCTCATTTGCAAGACATTTGTTCCTTTCAAGGTAACGATACCTTATCTGGGCACAAAGCGTGATCCATCCAGCCGACTTCCTTTTCTGAGACCGCGCGATCTTCAAAGATGATTCTCATAATCTTCACGCTGATTATCCTTCACTCCATTCGCAGCTTGAGTTTTGTTCGTCATTGATATTTCTTGAGAGGTAACAAAGCGCATGGACAGAGCTTTGTTCCCTCTGCGATCCTTTGTTACAATGGTTCCCTGAGATAAATGTCTTTGTTTCTGAAACACTTAGTACCCAGATTAGTTGAATATTTGTTACCATCAAAACCTAAGGAATTCAACAAATTCCCCCTTTTTGATGGTGACAAACATCCTTGACAATAAAGCATATACACATGAGATAAAGACAGTTATGGAGAGAAGGGTTTCCCACTTAGGCAATATCAGTTCCCCCTTAGTTCAGCAACATATGAAACCATGTTCTGTTCCCCCTCAACCAAAGCTACCTGTCATTTTCCCCCTTTTGGCATCATCAAAAACATAAGTAAAGAGATAAAGAGAAAAAGACCACAGCTAGATAAGCAACATTCCCTTTTGCATTAGATTGAAACGCACAAACATAGACTGCACGGAAATACAACAGCAATGTAAGCAAGTAAAACATACATGATCAACATGCCAGTCAATGTAAGCACATGAAGCAGGATCAAAGAAGTTCGAAGAGTAAAGGATAGATGTGCTAGGGAACAAAAGAGTGATTGGTTAGCCAGAGAAAGACGAATTGAACACCACTGGTGCCTGCAGAGGGAGCTGAAATATGAATAGCAATTTAGGCATTCACTTACTCTGTAAGATGCTTTTGTTGTTCGGCCAACAGAGATATTGCTCGAGACAAACTTCTCACGGTCCTTCGCAGATCAAGTTCATGTTTTTGTTCCCCCTCAGAGTCTGCTCTTTCTCATCCGCATTAGCTTCCATCTCAGGCTCAACCTTGACCAGGCCAACACCTTCTTGTAACACAAACTACTTCTTGTATAGGTTACTAGCATCCAACCGCCGGTAGAAGAAAGAATCATTTGTCCCCTCTTTGTGTTCCCTGTGGTGTTCCATTTTTTTTTATTTTTTTTTTATAGGAACAACACACGGGAGCAACATGACAATTTTGCAGAGAACGCCATAGATAGGAGGGGAGAAAACACAAGAATCTTTTTTCATATCTTTTCAAGTATTAAGGATAATGATCCCAATCTTCTTCTTTCCTTCTTTTACCAAAGATCACAGCCAAGAGGATATTTTCCAGAAATAAATCTTGTAAAAGATTATGTCCAAACCCATCAAAGCCCACAAAATCTCAAGCACAACAATCATCACGCAACCACCACATCAACTTTTATGCACGAACACTTCTCAAGTAGTTGCAAGCCATCATTACACATCATACCTGTCAAATCCCAACCACAGACCACAGAGGCGACAATTAGTATTCTCGACTTTCCGAAAAAGTAGAAGAGTGTGATGCGGGGGTAATATTACCAGAGAGGGTACAAAGAGCATCACACAAAAAAATACGAGAATTTTTAATAATGTTTAATCATGAATGAGAGGCTGCCAGATGTGGATGATTAGATGGGCTCATAGGAAGCATCAAGCATGATGGCTAAGGTAAGTTGTAGAGTCAACAATCATATGGGCTTATAATGAGGGATCAATGCATCAAGTTGACTCTTTTGGGCTGAAAGAAAGCTGAATCATGTATTATCAAGATAACATAGATGATCATGCATGAAATTTTGCACATAAGTGAAGTATTAGCACGAGTTTAAGCAAGTTGTTCAACTAATGATCAAGAGAATGGATGCAGATCAATACATGATAATTAACCTTTTACACTTTACCATGTAATTTAGTCAATCATCGAGGGAACACAACAAATAGACATGTAGTTAGGAAAACAGGCCAGGCTTCGTATGAAACTGAATGAAGAGTTCCCCAACAGGTATCCTAATGAGAAAATTGGCGTTTGATTCTTTGTTCCACGAATTTCCTTGTATGCCACTCTTTCTCCACACAGTGAAGTCTTATCTCGATGTGCATGGTACCTGAGTGTAGAACTGGGAACAAATTAGACATTAAGTGCTTATACATATACCATTTTCCCTTACCTTTGGTCACCAGGCTGTTGAGTCTCAAGAAGGCATGCAGAACTGAGGTGAGACTCTCTTTGTTCCCTGTCAAGTAACTGAAGCTAGTACGAATGAGTTACCGGGAACTTTCCTCACTTTAGCCTGCACAGAAAGAGTTAGTTATTGCGAACCCAGACAAGCTTAGGCTTTCTGAGTATGGGAGCAACATATTTGATTTTTGGAGGTTCAACATTCATATTCTCCCTCGTAGTGCGAGCAAGTTCCTCATTATGTTTCTTCAGAAGGCACTCTTGTTTGTTGTGACCAGAGTGCCCACAATACCAACATACTCTTTGACACTTTAGATCAACATACTTGCTCTGTCCAGGCCAAATTGTTTTGTTAGCAATCCTAGAATAAAAATCAATATGATTGGACTTACCGCTTTGAGATTGTTTCAACCAAATGGAATGAGCTTTCTGTCCATGGTACCAAGCCTTGTTCCCATCAGTCGAATTTGAGCAATCTTTGTGATTGTTCCTCCTCGAGGAACTTTCGCCCTTTTATTGCGTTGACTGCTTTCCTTCGACTCTAGGACGTTTAGACTTAGTGCCATCAACAGGAAGCTTAGGTTGATACCCAATTCCAAAGCGATGTACTTCCTTCTTTTCTGTCTTCTTTTCATTCTTGGCTGCAACAAACACAATACATTTTGGCTTGTCCTTCTGTTCCTCACTGGGTTTGGTTAGATCACTAGACAATTTTGCATTTCCAAGTTTTAACATTAAAGACTCGGACTCAAGTGAGGAAATAGAAGATTCCAAAGATGTGATCTTCTCAGTGAGTTTGGGATACTCATTGCAAGGACTTGGAGAAGAGGATGAAGCTTTCTCAAGTTTGAGCACTTTTTCTGCCCACTCTTTGTTTTCCTCGATCAAACTTGAGATCGATTCATCCTTTTCTTCAATCTGCTCACTGAAAATACTATTCTCATGAACAAGCTTCTTAATGAAGGAAATTAAGCTTTCTTTTGACTTCCTTTTTAAGCTAGAGATGAGTTCAGATTCACTTACCTCAGTTCCCTTCACGCCGCCTTTTGATTTGTCATGGTCTTCTAAGGCCATCAAGCAGACATTCCTAGAGCGAGAGAATTCTTCATCATCTGAGTCGGAATCACCCCATGTAGCAATCATTGCTTGTTCCCCTTCACGAATCTGAGGAAGACCTGCCTTTTTCTTGAAGCAGTTTTTGGCAAAATGTCCTTTGTTTTGACAGTGGTAACAAACGACATCCTTCATGTCTTTGTTCCCTTCGGATGAACGAGGGGTGCCCTTATTTCGAGACCATATCTTCTTCATTGCTCTAGTGAAGAGAGCCACATCTTCATCACCGTCCTCCTCTTCGTCTTCGACTTGACACCAGTCAAAGGCACGAACAACCTTTAAAGCAATGCTTTGAGCCTTCTCTTCTCCTTTCTTGTCCATCTTGTGGTTATCGACGGAGGCATTGCTTGACGACGACATCTTTCCTGAGGGAACAAAAGCTTTGTTCCCACAGAAGGCACAGCGGAAATAATATAGCAGGAAAGATAAAGAACGAACTCACGATATATAGTGGAAACTCCAATCAGCAAAACTAGCTAATCAAAGAAAAACCACTACCTTCAAGCTTCTCGCTTGAGAGGATTTAGACGAAGTATACTTATCTTATTAATTTCTTGTTCATTTACAAGTGTAGCATGGATCCAAACCCTAGACTTCCCACCTAGTCTTGAAACACTTCTACCACTGTAACTCACGAACTCAACCCTCTAAGACTCGTAGGCTTCTTCTCCTTCTTCTCTTTTCTGCGCAGCTTTTTCTCCTTTTCTTATTCAACGTCGTTGACCACATAATGGAAATCTCATCCATTAATATAGTCAGCCCAAACCCTAGTACGAAAAGGATAATATTTCCTTGCTTTCCCAGCAAGAAAGATAATATCTTTCCATACATAAAATCTCTCAATTCTATCTTATACAAAAGATAATTACCTAAGGTACACTTACCATAAATAAAAACCCAAGATAAGATAACATCTTCTCTCTCATATCTTTCATGATTCTGCAATATATCTCTTCCATATTTCGTGCAAGATCTTTTCCTTCTTCTTTTCCAAGACTTTGACCAAGATCTCCACTTTCCTTTTATGAAGCAGTCTTTGTTCCCTCATCGCTTTCGACGATTTCGATCACTCCGACGCTTCCCCTTACATATCCTTGCTTCTCTCAAGTGACTTATCATTATAGTAGATGGATTGATCATTCGCTCATTTGCAAGACATTTGTTCCTTTCAAGGTAACGATACCTTATCTGGGCACATAGCGTGATCCATCCAGCCGACTTCCTTTTCTAAGACCGCGCGATCTTCAAAGATGATTCCCATAATCTTCACGCTGATTATCCTTCACTCCATTCGCAACTTGAGTTTTGTTCATCATTGATATTTCTTTAGAGGTAACAAAGCGCATGGACAGAGCTTTGTTCCCTCTGCGATCCTTTGCTGCAATGGTTTCCTGAGATAACTGTCTTTGTTTCTGAAACACTTAGTACCCAGATTAGTTGAATATTTGTTACCATCAAAACCTAAGGAATTCAACAACCTATTTAAGTTAATGAGGTAGTTGAATTATACAAATGCACATATGGTTTATAAATAATTACATTTCTTAATAAGGGTTCAAGTAAATTAATCTTGATTAATTTATTTTAATTAGGTTGTTGATTTACGATTAAAAGATATAACCATAATGTTACCTGACAATTGATTTAGTTGAGCTTAAATCAAATTAAAACATAAATGGATACGAGTAACATTCAAATTCCATTTATGAATACATTTTCTGATTATAATTTCTTTTGGTGTAAATTGGGTTTTTTCACTCCGAGATCGCTATTGGGAACACAAATAAACCAGAAATCGAGTTCGTTGGTTAAAAGCAACTTTCTCTAGTACGACATTACACCGTTGAACCGACAATTTAATTCGAGGCAAGTGGCGATTCACTCTTATATTCATTCCATATTTTTCTTAATTGACAATTAATTAATTGTTTTAATTAAGTTGGGATAAATATTGCCATATTGTGTTTGGAAACTTGTTTGTTATAATTGTGTGATAAATAATGAATGATATACTAGGTTGTATATATTGCTAGAGACGACACTTTAAATATATTATAATTGTCATAGGGTGATAGTTGAACTTTGGTGTGAATTTGGTGTGGACTTGTATGCTTAGTTAGCACGAGTATTCGTATAAATGTTATATACTTTGCGAGGTTTAGTTGTTTCTTTATAACAATATTATGATGATTTTTCCCTAATACTTTTGGTCATGACCGTACTCTTATTCGAATATAAGTGGAGGTGCACTTAACTAGTGCATTTATTCGGGATTCGTCCCATGATATATCTCGTATCAAGATGGTGTGGATTAAAAGCTTTAATATAAATGCATGTTTTGAAATAAAATAAGATAAGTGCTTTTATGCACATAATTAATAAAGTTCGGGCGAGAAATACAACGTGGAAACCGCTTGGGCTATTCTCTAAGTAAGTCGTCTTTCCAATCTAAATTTGCACAACACGCATGCGATGAGGTTGGTTGAGGACCCAATTAGTCAAATCAATCGTTTTAAAAATCTTGGTGTGTTATAGTTATAAATGCCCCCAAAAAAATACATAAAATTCCTATAGGACTCATTTTCATTGGAGTCTTCTCTTAAATCATACATTTTCTTACATTTCGGTGTGGTAGTTATATACCGTTTATCGAGTATTATTCGAGAAATAATGGTAGTAACTATATATGACTACATAGAACCTCACATAAGATACCCTTGCACTGTCTTTCATTAGACTAACCAATCTTTCATTTTCCTTGCATGGTTGGCTAGTGCCATCCGGCTCATACGACACATCAGTTCGTTTGTTCACGCTATTTCGAAGTAACGAATCAGAGAAGAAGGCTTGTAGTTGAAGTTTTGTATCGAAGTATATTTTGAAGTTGTTTTGGTATCAATTATATCTTTCTAAATAAATGTAATAGGCAATAACATTTAGATAACCTACTCATGTATTTAGGGTTTATATAAAGTCTTATCCTGCAATATCATATTGTTTTGTAAAACTAGTCTTCTCAATTTACTAGAGGAATTTTAATAAAGATTGAGTATTTGTTTCACAAGTCTTCTGCTATTATTTATCTTGTTATCATTGTATTTACGCATAAATTGTTCAAATTAAGCCTATGGTGACTTTGGACTTTAAGGTCTGAGGTCACTGACATGTGACACTACCGACATATGTCGGGGTTGTTACGGGGAACTATGCATGTCTTAAGGGAAAACCTTTCTCTATATCTTTGTATTTATCTATGTTATGCCTTTTATTGTCATGGATTTTTGTCACCACCAAAAATGGGTGTTTTGTTGAATTCCTTGTATTTTGATTATAACAAACATCCAACTAATGTGTTTGAGTACTTTCAAGAAGTATACACTTGCCAAAGGGAGACATTTGTGAATTGCGAGGGACGGTGAAGCTCGTTTGACAAAACGTTACCACGAAAGGAACAATGTCGTTGATTCATTGACGGAGGCACTGATCAAAAGGACTATTGTCAAATTCATAAGATCTCGTCAAGATTGGATGAGATTATGAATTGAAGACTTGGAAATGATGAAGATCATGATCTTGGTGGATTTGGTTAAAAGTGGAGAGATAAAATATTTTGTATTATCTTTTGATTATATTTTAAGATAGAATCGTCATTATATGATCGATTGTATAAGATAGATCTTTTAGGATATGTGAGATCTTTTTCTGGTTGGGAAAGGGGGGGAAATTCATTTTGTTCTAGGGTTTTTAGGATTATGACTTTATAAATGGATGGGATTTCCATTTTAGAAGTAATGACGTTGAACCCAAGCACCAATGTGAGTTGCGAGAAGAAGTGTTCGAGTCTTTGTAGTTGAGCTCGAGTATTCGAAGTGCTATGAGTGATTTAGGACTAGGTGGGTCATCTTGGGGTTGAGTCTATGCTACACCTGTACACGAACAAGAAATCAATAAGATAAGTGGACCCTTCTAAATCATTTCTAGTGAAAACTAAAAGGTTGTGTTTTCTTCATCTAATGAGCTAGTTGGCGCGCTAATTGGAGTTTTCCACTCTAAGCATGAGCGTGCATATTCTATGGAAACAAAGCATGGCCATGCTTGAGCATGTTAAATGGAACAAGGCCCAATTATACATATTTTAGGCCCATTAACATATATAATTTTTTATTTCTACATCTGCAAAACTAAAAATCCCTAGCAACCTAATCTATCCTCTTTTAATTGTCTACCTCTGGAAATTCAATCAACAACGATTGAACTCCCACTTTAATCATCTTTGTGTTCCCGATTAAGACTGTTGATCTCCACAAATCATTGAGAATTACAACTACAATGAATACTCATTTATTTGGTCGAATTTTGGGGGTTTTCAATTTGGGTTTCCCCTATCTTGTTCGTTCATCAAATGCAACTCTCAACTCAAACACACGTAATTTTGGGCTTCTGGATTCTTGAATCTTAATTTCTTTGGTTTAGATTATTTAATGCTTATTTTACAGTGGATCAACTCGAATCTAGCTTGCTTGGATCCGTCTAGTGACCCCTTTATTCGGTTTGTTTCAATTTCAGATCTGGTTCTTGTTGAATTCCTTAGGTTTTGATGGTAACAAAGATTCAACTAATCTAGTAAACTAAGTGTTTCAGGAACAATACAGTTGTCACAGTGAACCATTAGCAGCGCAGGATTACAGAGGGAACAAAGCTCTCTCCATATGCTTTGTTTCCTCTCAAGGAACATCAATGCCGAATAAACATCAATCTGCGAATGGAGTAAAGAATAATTAGCATGAAGATTATGAAGACTATCTTTGAACATCATGCTGTTGCAGAAAAGGAAATTGGGTGGATCACGTCGATTGGAAGATTTGGAGAGAGAAAGATTTTATCTTGACCCGATTATGTTATCTTAGGAAAACTTTCCTTAGATAATATATGTGGTTAAGATTATATCTTTCAAATCTAATAATATCTTCTTGTTGCTGATTTTAGAGAGAGAGAGAGATCTTATCTTGTTAAACGAGTATTTCGAGTTGTATAAATTGGTATGTGAGATTCATTTCTAAAGTACGAACTCAGAGCATTAATTTGAGAGAAAAGAAAGTGAAGTGTCTGTGAGTCTTAGAAGAGTGAGTTTGTGTTCATCGTTATAGAAGATATTCAAATCTAGGTGGGAAGTCTAGGGTTTGAAGTCCAGGCTACAAGTGTAACCGATCATGAAATCAATAAGACAAGTAGACTCTTCAAAATCCTCTCAAGCGAGAAACTTGAAGGTAGTGGTTTTCCTTGATTAGTTACTTGACTGATTGGGATTTCCACTATACATTGTGAGTTCTTTATATTATCTTTCTTGCTATAATATTCCGCTGCACCTTCTGTGGGAACAAAGCATTTGTTCCCTCAGACGTAACACTAACGATCCAACAATTGGTATCAGAGCCACTTGTAATATACATCTAGATTATAGTATCATAATCATTACACCTTTAGTTACTTTTTACCGAGGTCATACTCGTTACTGTTACTATTGTCTACGTGGACGTATCGCGTAAAGCCGTTGGTTTAGCCCGCTGGAAAGGGTGGTCCAGGTCGTTGGTCCCACGCCAATCGTAACAACAACATTTGTGATTAAGATAAATAGTTCCTAAAACGTAATCTATTATGGCACTACAATTTAGACGTATGTTATATAGAGGTTCTAGTTCAACTAGCACCCTTGTCGTCCATAATAATGAAACTCTTTATGAAGAAAAAAATATTGATTGGAACATACCACAACAGTCTATACAATCTATTTACATAATAGGATGGACAGACTTCAAAATAGCCTTTAGCATTAAAAGTCATGAAGAAATACTTAGTCTTGACAAAGATCAACAGACCCTTCAATTATTATCTACTATAGCTATTGAAAAGTACTTAGAAAAGAAGTATAGATATATTCATATAGGTTTAATACAAGTTGCTCTTAAACCTCTAGCCAGATTAGGAATAGACACCCGAGTCTTTATAGCCCTAAGAGATGATAGACTCCTTACTTACAAAGACTCCTTAATCGCTGTTATTCAGACCAACATCTACAATGGTCCTATCTTCTTCAACTGTTCTCCTAATTTCACAATTGATATGACAGACCCAAGAATCAGTAGTACTCTTATCCTTGATATTAAGCTACTCAAAAAGGGATTCAAAAACCTTTCAAAAAACTTTGTTGTAATCTACAGACTCCATTATAAGATTCTAAGTTCTTGCACAGACCCTAAATGTATTGTACCACCGGTCCCTAGGGGAGAAACTATTCTCCTACATCTTGAATCCGAGATATCCACTACCTTTACTCCCAAGCTGATAAAATGGGAATATATTACCATCCTAGAGACTCTTGAAATCAAACATGACTGTCCTCCCGATAATCTTGAAAGAACAGAAATTTCCCACATAGAAGAGACTAGTGATGGTAGAGTCTTAATGAGATTCAACTCCAACAGATCTTATAACCCCATACCTAGAAATCCGCATCCTTTCCCTGCAAGAAACTCTTTCTCTGATTCACTCTATACAGCTAGAGACCAATCTATAAGAGATCATTCTACAAAAGACCATCCTGTTAGGGTAGAATTTTGCAATCTTATTCCTAATCCAGTCAATGAACAAAATAGAGATGAATATCTTCCCTCTTCACCCACTCAGAGTGACATGGCAGGATATTCTTCTATAAATGTTATCACAAGAACAGACTTCACTATAGACAAAGATTATTTGAGAACAAACTTTGATTTCATAGAAAACAGAATCAAGAAAACTTGGTTCATGAAAATAAACATTCCTATTAGAGATAGAATAAGAGAATTATGGTATTCCGACATGGAAAAATATATAACCAATATTTTATTCTTCTACTGGTTTCCTAATTATCTCAAAAACCAGGGAATAGAAAACCCTTTAGAACAAAAGTCTATAGAAGTCCAAACCAGGTTAACAAAGACTTGGAATCTTTTGCCCTCAGGATCCACACAAAGTGTTCATCCTCCTTTACAAGGAATAAAAATCGTTACAAAAGATGGGGAGGTCCCTGGTGAACCTTTCAAAATACCTAGAACCAATACTGTTGATAACAGTCCCGTAACTTTTGAAGATGTTAAGAAAATACATCAACAACATAACTATTCCAACCAAATCCTTCACATAATAGCTGAACAAGTAGAATTAATACATGATAAAATCAGCACTAAAACTATTAAATTTCCTAAAGACATATCTAGACCACATTTCCAAATTCAGGGTATCAAAAAAGAAATAGCCAAAAACACTTCTTTAAACCCTTCTATTAGCCTCACGGAATTAATTGATCAAAAATTAAAAAGTGCTGTAATTAACTGTGTCGAAGAATGTAACAATAGTTCCAACACAGACTCTAGCAGTTCCTCAGACAATTCTGAAAGAGAAAATAGTCCATCTGGTAAAAAGGCAATAGAAACCTTGCAGACCTGCTTTGAGGAAAATCCTCTTGCCATTAATAGGTTAAGAAACAACCATGGTAGGCCTCAGGGACACAGAAAAATATTTAGGAACATAGACACTAGGAACTTCTATCCTAGACCTACTCCTCCTGACCTTCAATATGAAGAAAGATCTAAATTCAGATCCACAGATTATAATGGACAATCTATCTATGAATGGAATATAGATGGTAAGTCCGAACATGAAATACTTAACACCTTACAAGAAATGGGTATTGGCTAATATAGCCTATACAGTTGGTAGAAAAGACCCCAAAACTTGTTTTCACTTTTAACCACTGGATTCACATGCCAGCTTAGAAACTGGTGGGATAATGCTTTATCCTCCTTTCAAAGAGAAGAGATCCTAGATTTTACCAATGATGATGGTGAACCAGAACCTGTCCACCAACTTATATACACCATAAGTATGCACTTCATAGGCAACCCCAGAGAGGAAATCCAAGCCAATAGGGAGATCCTTTCTAATCTAAGATGTAGAACCCTTAGTGACTATAGGTGGTATAAAGATGTTTTCCTATCCTATGTCTACAAAAGAAATGACTGCAATAAGGGATATTGGAAAGAAAGGTTTGTTACTGGTCTTCCAAACTTATTTCCTGATAGGATAATTCAGAAAATAAAAGATGAAATTCAAACAGAAGAAATTCTGTGGAAAGACATGACCTACGGTCAACTAACAGCTTTTGTCAAAAAAAAAGGGTTAGCCCTTTGCTCCGAATTGAAAATAGAGGCCAAATATGGTAGAGAAAAAGGATCTAGAAGAAAAGAACTAGGTAACTTCTGTGAGGCTTTTGGCCTTGCCAAAATAGAACCCCCTTCTAATAGATATAAATAGAGTCATAAAAATAAGTACAAAAAGTTCAATTTAGATAACAAATATGAAAGACCTAGTTACCCACCTAAAAGAAGGTTTCAACCAAGAAAAACAGATAATAAGATCATTTGTTATAAATGTGGTAAACCTGGCCATAAGGCAAACAACTGCAGACTAAAACATAAAATTAATGAAATCTGTCAAGATGACAATAGCTTGAAAAATAGACTTACTAAAATCCTCTTAGAAGACTCTGAGGAAGATGTTTATGTCCCTGATTCTTTGGATTTCGAGAATTCAGGAACAACCCAATTATGTAACGTTATCACCAAAAGTGATGAGAAAGATGTCCTCTTTGAACTCATTAGTGATCTTGAAGATCCTCAAACAAAACGAGAATACTTCTTGAAACTAAAAGAACTAATCCTTAAAGAACAACAACCTTTACTTGAAGAACCTTTTAGTATCTCCAAAATCATTAATAAGAAATCTCCTACTAAAATATTATCCTCTATCACAGTTAAAGACCTACAAGCTGAAGTTAATGAAATCAAAAAAGACATTAAAACCCTCAACAAGCAATTGCTAATAAATGAGACCAAAGACCTTGAACTTGAAACCAGAATAGCTCATTTAGAACTCTTTCAAACTTCTAATAATAGTCCCAGCTCTAGTTCCAAATCACAACAGAAAGAAGATGAATCTCCCCTTTCTGAACAGACCTTTATTTCAGCAATAAACAAAATTAACTTTCAGAAATGGTATGTTAACATTACCATAAAAATAGAAGACTTCGTTCTTTCTACAGTTGCTCTCCTTGACAGTGGAGTAGATCTAAACTGTATCTGTGAAGGTTTAATCCCTTCAAAGTATTACCATAAAAGTCATGAAAAGATCCTTAATGCTAGTGGTGGTAGAATGAACCTTAGCTACAAGATTCCTAAAGCCTCTATTTGTAATGACAAATACTGTTTTAACAACTCATTCATTCTGATAAAAGGCTTAAACCAGCAAATAATCCTAGGAACACCCTTCCTAACACAGATATATCCTTTTACAGTAGATGCTTATGGCATACATATTGAAGTAATAGGAAGAAGACTAAGTTTTGAATTCATTTCCCCATTAAAACAAAAAGACATATCTACTATATAGTCCTCGTCCATAACCAGAACCATAAGTCTTATAACTAAGAAAAGATCATTCATTCATTCCCTCATTTCAAAAATGGCACATCTTAAAATTGAGGAAAAGCTTGGAAACCCTAGCTTACAAAAACAAGTCCTAGATCTAGAAGAATTATTTAAAAAACGTGTCTGCTCTGAGTCTCCCGCCACTTTCTGGGAAAAGAAAAAATATCAAGTTTCTCTCCCCTATGAAAAAGATTTCAAAGAAATAGACTCCCTCCTATACAAACAACTCATAAGACCCTCTAAGTCTCCCTGGAGCTGTACAGCCTTTTATGAAGACAAACAAGTTGAAAAGGAAAGAGAAATCCCTGGACTTGTCATTAACTACAAACCCCCTAGTCTCCAGTACTATCTACAGAAAAGCAAATGCTCAAACTCAACCTCTGTCATGATTTTTGAAGGTATTGATTCCAACCTTACTAAATTTTTGGCAAAAAGTTTTAACAATTCTGCATCATCACATGATTTAAACATGAGGAGCATTTTCTCTCCAAATGTTAAGGGAAAGGAAAAGGAAGGACCTTTACTTTCCTTCCAAGCCACAGATAACAGACAACCTTTACAGAGAAAGGAGGAGACGTCCAAACTTCGTTTTGGCAACGTCGACCTTACAGTATTCCCTCAAAGGGAGAACAGAAAGTTCAAACCACTACAGGGGCTTATGCTCACTATAGAACAATAGTGCTTGTTGGATAATATCTGGCGGCTTCAAACAATGCCCCAAGCCACAGGCAAAAAAGTGCAGTGCTTAAATGCACTTAGCATCTACTTCCATGAAAATGGAAAAGAATTGAAACAAAGAAAGAGTCCTCAAAAGGGGTTTTCACATTACGTGATATACAGGGGACTAAAAATAGGATTGTTCCATAATTATGAAACAGTCAAAAAGAACATTGCTTACTACCAGCCAGAATGGAGAAGTTTTACAACCTTCTCTGAAGCAGCTGCAGCAGCCATAAAGAGGATCGGGCCCAATTTTTATATTGAACCTGAAGAAGTCAGTACGTCCGAAGATATTAGCAACAGTAGCATTATATCAAAGGATCCAGATCCTAGAAGCAGAAAACACAAAAATCAGAGAACAGTTGGATCTTGCCACAGGAAGACGATGGAAGCAACTCCAAACTCGCCTCCTTGATACACCAGCACAAGAAGCATTAACACCACTTCTTGACGCTTGGCCCCAAGGAAAAGAAGTTCTAGTACAAAAGACAGAAGAGAGCCATTTGGCAGATCTAATACAAGCCCATAAAGAGCTTATCCGGATACACTTCAAAGAACCAGGGTGGAATTTCAAAGGAGTTACTGTTCGGCAATTTCCGACTATTAAACCAATAGGAGGTGGCCCAACAATGATGACAGCCGGGCTCCTTAAAATCATGCTCTTCCTAAACACATGTACTATGCCCAAAGACCTCATCCTAAAGTTCTTCCACTTGGGAATGATCCATAGTATCAGTTTCCAACTTGATATTGGAGGAAAAATAGAAGAGACCCTGTATGCATTTGGAGAAAAGTTCCTGCTCATAGGAGGAAACATGACAACTTTTGGACCAACAGTTTCCTATGTCCAAGTTACTCTCCCAAAAGTAACAGAGTTCACCGTGGTTCCTTCAAAAAAGGTAACTTGTTTCTCCCATGGTGTTTTGAAGGAAGAAGATTGGAGAGACTGGATAGGTCTACAACCCACCAACTTCACAATACATGAAGTACATGAGCTCTATAGACGCCACCAGGACTTATCATTCTTCTACGAACATGCATACCTCTATGATGGATGGAGGAAGTACAGATTGGCAGTAGAAGGACATTATACACAAATTTGGGTCTCAGAGAGATGGAGAATATGGCTACCATTCAGCGAAGATGGCCAGTTTGTTGAATGGCAGAAGTTCATTTCTTTGGATGATGAACTCAGACAGGAAGATGAAGATATGTTAGACACAGAAGACTGGGATGACATAAACATTCCCGATACTCATAGAGACAACTAGCAAACCCAGAAGTCACCCACAGATCCATATGTCATGTAAGCAAAATAGTCCGAGAATTGAAAAGAAAAGAAAGGAGAGAAAAAGAAAAAAGAAAAGAAAAGAGAGAATTGAAAAGAAAAGAAAAAAAAAAGAACAGATCTATGTTTTCATTTCGGGGGGTATAATCTAGCCTGTTTTAGATTACCTCCTTTGAACAACTCGTTACTTTGATAAAAGACCTACGACAAGAGACAAGAAGAAGAACATTCCAACATGAAGAACATCCTAAGAAGAAGAACAATCCAACATGAAGAACAACCCGATATGAAGAAGCACAAGAATTCCTATAAAAGTCCCATTACAAGACCAAAGAAAGAAGAAAAGAGATTGACAAGACACCACCCACAACAGAAGCAAAGAAGACAAGAGACCCTCTCAGATCTCCACTCAAAAAGGAGACAAGACACCACCGCCAGCAAATTTCCACTCAGAAGCAAAAGAATAAGAGACCCTCTCAGATCTCCACTCAAAAAGGAGACAAGACACCACCGCCAACAAATTTCAACTCAGAAGCAAAAGAAGACAAGAGACCCTCTCAGATCTCCACTCAAAAAGGAGACAAGACACCACTCACAACAGGAAACCCATTTGTGACACTACAGTTCCGCAAAAGGGTACGAACAAAGGAGTTTAGCCCCTTCCCTTTCCCTATAAAAGGGAAAGCCCTCAGTTGTTTTGAGGCATCCGAATTTGACTCTCAAGCCGAGGGCAGCCCCCGACCAGAGTTACATAAGCAAGCTCTATGCAACGGCGGGGCATCAATGAGGAAACAAGACCGGTGGCCTTGAAGCACTAGCATAAGGTGGCGTTTGCTGGCCAGGAGAAGGCCGCCCTTGAAGAGTGCTGAACTGCGGCGAGCGGCTATGGGAGGTGTCAGAATTATAGTATTATAATTATTACGCCTTTAGTTATTGTTTACCAAGGTCATACTTGTTATTGTTGCTAAACAGTGCGTGTGAGGTATCGCGTAAAGCCGTTTGGTTTAGCCGCTGGATAGGGTGGTCCCGGTCGACGGTCCCACGCCATTTGGTAGCAATAACACATATGATCAAGATAAACAGTTCCTAAACACGTAATTAATTATGTTACTACAATTTAGACACATCCTATTTAGTCATAAAACCGCTTGGTCAACACAATGAATAGGGTGGTCCCACCGCTTGGTCAACACAATGCATTGGGTGGTCCTTATTGATGGTCCCAAGCCAATTGTAATAATAACTCGTATGATTAAGAAAAATAGTCCTAAAACATAATAGATCATGGAATCACAATCTATCTGATTTTAGACTCTCATGTGTTGAGAAATCCTCTCAAAATCCCTAAGCTAGAAATCATCCGAGAATAATCTTTGAAGTTTTTCAAGATCCTTTCGAAGTTTTTCAACAATAGTCATGTACAACAGTTTGTAAGTTCTTTCTTACGATCTTATAAAAGACCTTGTTTCCAGTTCATATTTCTCTCCCTGCTTTCGTTCTTAGTTTTACTATTTAGAAAAGTCACTATTAGGGTGTTTACTATTTAAAATTATTGTTCAAAAGTCACTGTACATATTACTATTCACGCTATAAATAGCTATTTTACTATTCACTAGTTTCTGTATTTCTTAAGTTTTGTTATTTTGTTGTGTTTGCTCCTCAGTAATGTCTTCTTTCTACTGTCTTTCATTAATATGACTGCCTGGGTTCATTTGTGAATTGCGAGGGAAGGTAAAGCTCGTTTGATGGAACGTTACCACGAAAGGAACAATGTCGTTGATTCATTGACGGAGGCACTGATCAAAAGGACTATTGTCAAATTCATAAGATCTCGTCAAGACTGGATGAGATTATGAATTGAAGACTTGGAAATGATGAAGATCATGATCTTGGTGGATTTGGTTAAGCGTGGAGAGATAAAATATTTTGTATTATCTTTTGATTATATTTTAAGATAGAATCGTCATTATATGATCGATTGTATAAGATAGATCTTTTAGGATATGTGAGATCTTTTTCTGGTTGGGAAAGGGGGGGAAATTCATTTTGTGCTAGGGTTTTTAGGATTATGACTTTATAAATGGATGGGATTTCCATTTTAGAAGTAATGACGTTGAACCCAAGCACCAATGTGAGTTGCGAGAAGAAGTGTTCGAGTCTTTGTAGTTGAGCTCGAGTATTCGAAGTGCTATGAGTGATTCAGGACTAGGTGGGTCATCTTGGGGTTGAGTCTATGCTACACCTATACACGAACAAGAAATCAATAAGATAAGTGGACCCTTCTAAATAATTTCTAGTGAAAACTAGAAGGTTGTGTTTTCTTCATCTAATGAGCTAGTTGGCGCGCTAATTGGAGTTTTCCACTCTAAGCATGACCGTGCATATTCTATGGCAACAAAGCATGGCCATGCTTGAGCATGTTAAATGGAACAAGGCCCAATTATACATATTTTAGGCCCATTAACATATATAATTTTTTATTTCTACATCTGCAAAACTAAAAATCCCTAGCAACCTAATCTATCCTCTTTTAATTATCTGCCTCTGGAAATTCAATCAAGAACGATTGAACTCCCACTTTAATCATCTTTGTGTTCCCGATTAAGACTGTTGATCTCCCCAAATCATTGAGAATTACAACTACAATGAATACTCATTTATTTGGTCGAATTTTGGGGGTTTTCAATTTGGGTTTCCCCTATCTTGTTCGTTCATCAAATGCAACTCTCAACTCAAACACACGTAATTTTGGGCTTCTGGATTCTTGAATCTTAATTTCTTTGGTTTAGATTATTTAATGCTTATTTTGCAGTGGATCAACTTGAATCTAGCTTGCCTGGATCCGTCTAGTGACCCCTTTATTCGTTTGTTTCAATTTCAGATCTGGTTCTTGTTGAATTCCTTAGGTTTTGATGGTAACAAAGATTCAACTAATCTATTAAACTAAGTGTTTTAGGAACAATACAGTTGTCACAGTGAACGATTAGCAGTGCATGATTACAGAGGGAACAAAGCTCTCTCCATATGCTTTGTTTCCTCTCAAGGAACATCAATGCCGAATAAACATCAAGCTGCGAATGGAGTAAAGAATAATTAGCATGAAGATTATGAAGACTATCTTTGAACATCATGCAGTTGCAGAAAAGGAAATTGGGTGGATCACGCCGATTGGAAGATTTGGAGAGAGAAAGATTTTATCTTGACCCGATTATCTTATCTTAGGAAATCTTTCCTTAGATAATATATGTGGTTAAGATTATATCTTTCAAATCAAATAATATCTTCTTGTTGCTGATTTTAGAGAGAGAGAGAGATCTTATCTTGTTAAATGAGTATTTCGAGTTTTATAAATTGGTGTGTGAGATTCATTTCTAAAGTACGAACTCAGAGCATTAATTTGAGAGAAAAGAAAGTGAAGTGTATGTGAGTCTTAGAAGAGTGAGTTCGTGTTCATCGTTGTAGAAGAGATTCAAATCTAGGTGGGAAGTCTAGGGTTTGAAGTTCAGGCTACAAGTGTAACCGATCAAGAAATCAATAAGACAAGTAGACTCTTCAAAATCCTCTCAAGCGAGAAGCTTGAAGGTAGTGGTTTTCCTTGATTAGTTACTTGACTGATTGGGGTTTCCACTATACATCGTGAGTTCTTTATATTATCTTTCTTGCTATAATATTATGCTGCACCTTCTGTGGAAACAAAGCATTTGTTCCCTCAGACGTAACACTAACGATCCAATAATTGGTATCAGAGCATGGTCTCTAGATTGCTTTCGTTAAGACTTTGCAGGAAAGATGTCGTCAAGCAATGCTATTGGAGATTCATTCTGGAAGCCTCCGATTCTGAAGGCTGGAGAATATGACTGGTAGGTTGAGCAAATCGAGTCCCATATTTATTCCCTTGATGGTCAAATATGGAGAATCATTGAAGTAGGCCCCATAGCTATTCCAAATGAGAAAGATGCTACAAAGCCAAGGGCCGACTACACGGATGAAGACTGGAAAAAGCTGGAGAAAAATAGTAGAGCCAAGAAGATCCTTCACATGGCTCTACTCCCTACTGATCTCAAGAAAATCATTGGTTACAAAACTGCCAAGGAGATCTGGGATGCATTAAGACGCCTCCATCATGGAAATGAAGATGTCAAGAAGAATCGAATTCTTTCCCTGATGAAGGAGTATGATCAAATTTCCCAAGGAAAAGGTGAACACATCCAAGAGTTCTACTCCAAGTTCCAGGGGATTGTTGGTCAATTAGAGTTCCTTGGTGAAGAGCTGCCAGACTGGAAGCTCACTCACCACTTCATGCAAGGCCTCAACTCCCAGTGGGATGCGATTGTTCTCGCCCTTTACTCCCAGACTGACGTCAAGACTCTCACTATGGAAGATGTTGTTGCCAAACTTGAAAGCAACGCCTCTGTCTATAACCACAAAATGAACAAGAAAGGAGTAGAGAAGGGTCAAAGCATTGCTTTAAAGGTTAAACCTGCCTTTGACTTGTCTCAAGTTGAAGATGAAGATGAGGACGGTGATGAAGATGTGGCTCTCATCACCAGAGCAATGAAAAAGATATGGTCTCAAAACAAGGGCACCCCTCGTTCCTCCGAAGGGAACAAAGATTGGAAGGATGTTGTTTGTTACCACTGTCAAAACAAAGGACATTTTGCCAAAAACTGCTTCAAGAAAAAGGCAGGTCTTCCTCCGGTTCGTGAAGGGAAGCAAGCAATGGTTGCAACATGGGGTGATTCTGACTCAAATGACGAAGAATCCTCTCATTCAAGGGATGTCTGTTTGATGGCCATAGAAGACCCTGATGAATCAAAGACAAAAGGTAGTCTGCAGGAGTCTGAGGTAAATGAATCTGAACTCATCTCAAGTTTGAAAAGCAAGTCTAAGGAACAACTAATCTTCTTCATTAAGTGTAATACCCCTCAATTTCAATAAGGGTATTTGGGTAATTTTCCCAACCCTCGTTCTGTAAGCAAAACGCGTTTGGCGTATTCGAAATTTCTGTAATTTCTATAATCTCTGTAATAATATCTTGAACGTCATAATATACGTTTAATGCATTAATGGGTCTTAGGATAATTTTAAGCTGCTAAGAATAGATTTTAGCATAAGTCCGCGTGTGAAACCACGATCTGAGGCCAAATGACGCGTTCGCGGCATTTCCGCGACCGCGGAATAATTTCCGCGATCGCGGAAAAAGTTGTTCATCGTCTTCATGTCCTTCGCACGTTTCACCGATTCGATTTTCCCACGAGTTTGTAACGCCGCCGTTGAGGGAGCTTGAACCGATTCGTCTGGCCGGCGTTATACTCCTTCCCACCCTATAAAAGGAGGTCGAGGCCTCGGATAATCTCCATCCACAGCCAAGAATCACCTCTCTTTCTCTCGTTTTCTTCATCGTCGGAGTTTTGCCCTCACCGGAGTTGTTCGTCGGAGCTTCTGGTGGTTGTCGTGGTGCCTTGGAAGCTTGGTGTGGTAGTAAGCCTTGTTCGAAGCCAAGGAGGTCGTCTTCGAGTCGTCGGTAAGCTTCAAAGCCGAAGTCGGAGTCGCATCGGAAGGGGATCCGCGATCGCGGGGATGAATTCCACGACCGCGGAAGCTGCCCAGAATTCCACAACCGCGGAAGTCCAAACCGCGACTTGCCCTGGCAAGCGCGATCGTGGCTTGGACAGCCACGGTCACGACTCAAGCTTTCGTTCTTCTCGTTTTCGTTCGTTTCATTCCGTTCGTATCGAATCTAACCTAGGGTTTCGTCGTTGTGTCGTCATTGTCATAGGAATCTGTAATCAGATTCCAGTTCCAGATCCCGAAACCCATTTTCGTCAAGTCAGCTAGATTAAGGCAAGTGGCGGTTCGCTCTTGCTTATCATTCCACATTTCCTTTAATTATCAATTACTTGGTTGTTAATTAAAATGGAGTGAAGTGTTGTTTTCATTTGGGAATAGATTTTATAAACGATATGATAAAATATGATACTATAACAGGTTGTATATACTGTTAGAAACAACGCTGTTATACCTGTTATTACCATGATGGTATTGGTGTGGATTATTGTGTGAACTTAACTGTGTAGTTAGAACCAGTATTCGTAGGAACGCTATGTACCTCACAAGGTCTAGTCATTTCTTTATAACTGGTATTAGGAGGATTTTTCCCTAGTACTTTCTAGTCATGACCTACCCCTATCCGAGTATAGGTGGTGGTGCACACAGTTGGTGCCAACAATCGAGATTAATTCCCAAGATATCTCTCGTGTCGAGATGATATACCTTAAAAGCTTTAACGTAAATGTGTGTTTTGTAAGTAAATAAGATAAGTGCGGTTATGCACATAATTAATGAACCTTCGGGCGAGAAGTACAACTTGGAACCCGCCCGGACTTCGGTTAGAGTAAGTCTTATTTCCAATCTAAATTCGCATTTTGCGGTGAGGTTGGTCGTGGACCCAAATGATCAAGTCGTTTTTAAACGCTTGTTTGAAAACTATAACGTTCCCAAACACTTGTCATACATTTCCGAAAGACTCAATCTCTTGGAGTCTTCTCTTCATACGTTTCCCATAAGACTCGATCTTTTGGAGTCTTCTCTTATTCATGCCTCTTCGTATGTTTCCGTAGAAGTGTTGAGGTTTATTATCATCATCGGCTTTTATTCGAGAAGCGACAGGTGCAACCTAACACGACTACTTAGAACATTTTCTATTTTACCCTTGCATAGTCTTTCATTAGACTAACCAACTGGTTATTTTCCTTTGCATGATTGGCTGGTGTCATCCGTCTCATACGGCACATCAGGTAAACTCCCTTTTCGTGAAGGCTAGTATGCGATGATGAAGGCAGATGACGTTTAAAGAGATTTTCCAAGGTTAAGATACTAGGTGTGAGATCGCACAGATCAAGACCCTTCGTAATGTTATTTATTTTAAAGACTTCCGCTGTATTGAAACAATTCCGTATTCGGTTGTATTTGGTATTGACTGTTGTAAAACCGTGACCTTGGTTTAAATAATATTTGGGAATTTTATGATATTTAATATAAATTGTGTTATTATATGGTTGTTATAAAATGGTTAAGCCTTGGGTGACCCCAGATGTGTAATCTAAGGTCACTGGCGGTAATACTTTCAAGGGAATATTTGAGGGTGTTACATTAAGAAACTTGTTCATGAGAATAGTCTTTTCAGTGAGCAGATTGAAGAAAAGGATGAATCGATCTCAAGTTTGATCGATGAAAACAAAGGTTGGGCAGAAAAAGTGACCAATCTTGAGAAAGTTTCATCCTCTTCTCCAAGTCCTTGCAATGAGTGTTCTAAACTCACTGAGAAGATCACGTCTCTCGAATCCACTATTTCCTCACTTGAATCCGAGTCATTAATGTAAAAACTAGGCACTGCCAAGCTGTCTAGTGATTTATCTAAACTCAGTGAAGAACAGAAGGAAAAGCCAAAAGGTGTTGTGTTTGTAGCAGCCAAGAATGAAAAGAAAACAGAGAAGAAGGAAGTGCCTCGCTTTGGAATTGGTTACCAACCTATGCTTCCTATTGATGGCACCAAGTCCAAAAGCCCTGAAGTCGAAGGAAAATAGTCTATGCGGGAAATAGGGGAAAGTTCCTCTAGAAGGAACAATCGCAAAACCTGTGCAAATTCGATTGATGGGAACAAAGCTTGGTACCATGGACAGAAGGCTCATTCCATTTGGTTAAAGCAATCTCAAAGCGGTAAGTCCAATCATATTGATTTTCATTCTAGGGTTGCTAACAAACCAATTTGGCCTGGACAGAGCAAATATGTGGATCTAAAGTGTCGTAGGATTTGTTGGTATTGTGGTCACTCTGGTCACTACAAACAAGAGTGTCTCTTGAAGAAACACAATGAGGAAATTGCTCGCACTGCTAGGGAGAAAACGAATGATAAACCCTCAAAAATCAAATATGTTGCTCCCACACCCAGAAAGCCTAAGCTTGTCTGGGTTCGTAAAAACTAATCTTTTCTATACATGCTGAAGTGAGGAAAGATTCCTGGCATTTCGATAGTGCATGCTCAACTCATATGACAGGGAACAAAGGCTGGTTTACCTCACTTCAACAGGCCTCCGGAGGTTCAATAACCTTTGGAAATAAGAGTAAGGGAGAAGTTTGTGGTCTCGGTAAGGTAAGGCTTTCTAACCATATTACTGTGGATAATGTGACACTCGTGAATAATCTCAGATTTGATCTTTTTAGTGTGGCTCAACTGTGTCAAAACAAGAAAAATAGGATAGTCTTTACTACTGATGATTGTTATGTTGAGTGTATAAGTACAGGGAAAATTCTACTCAAAGGGATCTACGACAACAACGTCTACAAAGTTGATCCTCCTTTTATCCCTGAGAAGGAACTATGTATGTCGTCCATCGCTGGGACAACAGACTTGTGGCATAAGTGATTTGGACATGCAAGTCTTCAACTTCTTTCCAAACTTCATAGACAAGAACTGGTGAACGGTCTTCCTAAGATCGAAGCAACGCGAAATGAAGTTTGCGATGCTTATACCAAAGGTAAGCAGGTAAGGTCCTCCTTCAAGTCAAAGAAGGAGGTAAGCACTACTCGTCCTCTGGAACTAATCCACATGGATCATTGTGGGCCTATGCGTACAAGGAGCCGTGGTGGAAATCTCTATGTATTTGTTATTGTTGATGACTATTCCAGGTACACATGGACTATATTTCTGTCATCAAAGGACGAAGTGTTCGCTGAGTTTGAATCTTGGATCAAGTCGGTTGAGAAGAGTGTAGGACAGTCTTTGGGGTCCATCCGTACTGATCATGGGATAGAATTTGAGAACTTTCAGTTTCTATCCCTCTGCAGGAACAATGGCATTAATCACAATTTCTCAGCTCCCAGGACTCCGTATCAAAATGGTGTTGTGGAAAGGAAGAACAGGACTCTAGAAGACATGACGCGTACCCTACTTATCACAAGTGGTCTTCCTATGAGCTTATGGGCTGAAGCTTTGAACGCTGCCAGCTATGTGTTGAATAGGGCAACCATTCGCCCACTATTGAACAAGACTTCCTATGAACTCCTAAGGGGAAGTAATCCTAATGTGTCTCATCTGCGCACTTTTGGTTGCAAGTGTTTTGTCCACAATAATGGGAAGGATTCTCTTGGGAAGTTTGATCCAAGAAGTGATGAAGGAACCTTTGTAGGATATTCTCTCCACAACAAAGCCTCCAAAGTATTCAACAAGAGAACTAGAAAGGTAGAGGAAAGCATTCATGTTGTTTTCGATGAATCTGTCATGGCTGGTAACAATGTGCAAGTACAAACGGCTAGTGTTCCCTCGACCACTGGCCTTTCTGAAGATGACTGCTTTCAGCTTGTGGACAACAGTAATGAAGATGGGGTCCCTCCAAATCAAGACAATCATGATGAACCATCAACACCAAGGACCTCTGACTCCGCCAATAATGTTGGGTCAGATGAAGGTGCTCAGTCATCTGAAACCTCTCTGGTTCCTCCGGAGGAACAGAGCCCAAGTCCTGACTCAGTGGAGTCTCCTGAGGAAAGTCCCGTTGTTGTAGAAAATGTTGAAGAAGGTCCAAATGATGTAGGGACGGGTGGTGAAGGCTCGACTGCAGGAATCGTTGACTCAGATGGGTTTGACATCAACAAACTGCAAATAAGGAACTACCAGCAGAAGGCATCTCACCCAATGCATTTAATCCTTACAGACTTTCAAAAGGGAATTCCTCATAGCACTCGCTCTTCTTTACAAAATTTATGTGCTTTCAATGCTTTTCTTTCCTTACAAGAACCTAAAACTATAGGAGAAGCATTGAAGGATCCTGACTGGATAAACGACATACAAGAAGAACTCCATCAATTTGACAGGAACAAGGCTTGGCGGTTGGTTCCTCGACCAAGGAACAGAACGGTGATAGGAACAAAACGGGTGTTCAGAAACAAGCTGGATGATCAAGGTCAGGTCACAAGGAACAAAGCAAGATTGGTGGTAAAAGGATATAACCAGTAGGAAGGAATCGACTATGACGAGAGGTTTACACATGTTGTTCGTTTGGAAGCCATACGACTTCTAATAGCATACTCCTCTTTCCACGACTTCAAACTGCAATAAATGGACATAAAGACCGCCTTCTTGAATGGATTTCTCAAGGAGGAGGTCTATGTGGAGCAAACACCCGGTTTTGAAGACGCCTCCCAATATGATCATGTCTACGTTCTTGACAAAGCGTTGTATAGTCTTAAGCAAGCTCTGAGGGCCTGGTACGATAGGCTCTCTCAGTTCCTTCTGTCTCACGGATATGTTCGTGTGAAGGTCGACAAGACTCTGTTCCTTCTGAAGGAAGGAAAGTACACTTTGGTTGTGCAAGTCTACGTGGATGATATCATCTTTGGCTCTACAAATGATAAACTGGTTCAAAAATTCTCAAGTCTGATGGCCAGTGAATTCGAGATGAGCATGGTTGGGGAACTCAAGTTCTTCTTAGGTCTTCAAGTCTCTTAGGGAGAAGATGGAATCAAAGTACATCAACAGAAGTATCTCAGAGAATGTGTTAAGAAATCCGGAATGTCTGATGCAAAGCCCTTTACGACTCTCATTTCTCCCAACAATCCAATGGGAAAGGATGAACATGAGCAAGGAGTTGATCCATCACTCTATCGAGGAATCATAGGTTCGCTTCTTTATCTCACTGCGAGTAGACCTGATATTATGTATAGTGTGTGTCTATGTGCTCGATTTCAGGCTGATCCCAAAGAGACACACCTCAAAGCAGTGAAAAGGATTCTGAGATACTTGAAGGGAACAGACGATCTGTGTCTGTGGTATCCAAGGGGTGGAAACTTCGATCTAGTTGGATACACGGATGCTGACTTCGCAGGGAACAAAGTGGATAGAAAATCTACATCAGGAAAGGCTCAGTTCCTTGGGCCATGCCTGGCTTCCTGGGGTTCAAAGAAGCAGAACTCAGTTGCTCTGTCAACTGCAGAAGCCGAATACATAGCCGTTGCTGCCTGTTGTACTCAACTCCTATGGCTTAAACAACAACTCAGCGACTATGGTATACTTCTTGACTATATTCCCATTCTTTGTGACAATACTAGTGCAATAAATATCTCCAAGAATCATGTGCAACACTCACGTACCAAGCATATCGAGATAAGACATCACTTCTTACGTGATTGTGTGGAGAAAGGGTTGGTGTCCATGGATTTCTGTGGAACCAAGGATCAAATCGCTGACATTTTCACCAAGGCACTAAATAGGGAACCATTCGAACAGTTCCGTATGGAGCTAGGTATGATCTCTCTAAACGAATTGTCTACCTCTTGTGTTCCCTCGATGATTGGCTAAATTACTTGGTAATTTGTGAAAGTGTGAATATCATGTCTTGATATGCATTCCTTCCCTTGATCATTAGTTGAACAACTTGCTTAGACTCTTGCTAGTACTTCACTTATGTGCAAAATTTCATGCATGATCATCTATGCTATCATAATAATACATGAATCATCTTGCTTTCGGCCTAAAAGAGTCAACTTGATGCATTGATCCCTCATTATAAGCCCAAATGATTGTTGACTCTACAACTTACCCTAGCCATCATGCTTGATGCTTTCTATGAGCCCCTCTAATTGTCCACATCTGGGAGCCTCTCATTCATGAAAAAAAACTTTTAAAAGGTCTCGTATATTTTTGTGTGATGTTCTTTGTACCCTCTCTGGTAACGTTACCCCTAACATCGAACACTTCTACTTTTCTAGTAAGGCGGGAAAATGAATCGTCTCCCTGTGGTCTGCAGCAGTGAGTTGAATGATGTGATGGGTAATTATGGCCTGCGCCTGCACTTGGGGAAGGGTGTTTGCATTTAGGGTTTACACGATGGCTATGTGAAGTGATGGGCTCAAGATTTCGGCTCCGTTGAATCTGGATAGGAGTTGCAGAATTCTTTTTGGAAGGTGAAGATTTTGGTTGCATAAACTTGGAAAAGATAGAAGATCTTAATGTTATCTTTGGCAATCGAACAAATCTTGTGGATTATAAATATTCGGCACCTCCAGGTTATCTCTCCTCACCACCTTCTTCTCTGCCTAAATCTCTCTTAATTTCTTGCTTTCTCTCGTCTCCATACTCACAGCCCCACAAATGGCCTCCCACTCAACCCTCCCCACCGCCGATGTTGAGGATCTCCAAAGCCTCCTTAGCAAGCTCTCGGCCATGGGAACTGACCCCAACATACTTGCCGCCATCTCCCAATCCATGCCTTTCTCTTCCACTACTCCCTCATCTCCTCCAACGACCAACACCACCACCAAAGTCACTCCACCGTCCTCACCCACACTGGACAAGCTCATCATGGTCCCCTATGTCGTCTCTAAATCTCCTACACCACCCCCTACCTCCAGAAACCCTAACCCTAATCCCAACCCTACCGCCCCGACTGCCATCTCCTCGAACGACAAAGAGGAGGTGCACTCATCACCAACCCACCCCACCCAACTTGAGGAGGAGACTGATGAATTTCTCAGCGACGCCACCACGGCGACGCCAACGAAAACAGAGGATCATGCTGAGGTCACCAAGAACATCCAGGGCGTTGTACGCAGTCTGGAGAAAGAATTGATGGAGGATGATGATGATGCCTCGCCGCCAAAGGTCACCAAGCCCTTTGGTCGGGTTAAGATGGGTTGTTCTTCAAAATGCAGAACCCGTGCTCAAGCCCAAGCCGCCAAGGCCATTCCAGTAAGCTCCGATGATGAGTCTGAGCCGATTTCTGAGCGCAAGTCCAAGCGGGCAAAGGTTTCCGCGGTTCCGATTCGCCAGAGTCAAAGACGCCAAAATACTAAGACCAAGGCAAAGGCAGAGGTCGATGAAGTCAGGGATATGAGCCACAAAGGAGTTGTCAGGGAACTATTGTTGGATCTTGAGTTCCTCAAACAGAATGCTTTGGAGGAGGTTACCTTAACGTTATAAGCACAGCAGTGGGGTCATCTGTTTATCACTGAGGAAGAGGTTAATGAAGAGCAGCTTTGGGCCTTCTACTCCACATTCTTCATTGAGGTTCGGCCCTACGCTATTCTGGGCAGCTACAAAATGGAAGGCATCACCTATATGTTCTCCAGCATGGAACTGAGCATCATTATGGGCGTTCTACATGTCGGCTATGATGAGTACCCAAAGGGGCACTGGCCAAAGGACTTTCCTTACCAGGAGGCTGCTCGCAAGGTTGCTGGGATCCCCAATCCGCCAGAGTCTGGTGCTTTGGATACCTCTGACATGTCTGTTGTCAACAAGGTGCTTTACCATTACCTCATATGCAACATCACTCCTAAGGAACAAAAGCACAACAAGCTGCTTATTCTGGATGTAGTTCTACTTGCTAAGTTGCTGAAGAAAGAACCAATTAGTCTGCCTTGAGTGATGATGCAGCACATGGCCCACGCCAGGAACACTGACCGCCATGATTTTCTGTATCCCCGCGTTGTCAAACACATTCTGGAGTACCAAAAGGTGTACCAAGGATCTGCGGAAGCCTGCTTCTTTTCTCGCCCACTAGACGCTAGTAATTTGCACAAGATGCAGTTTGTATTGAAGGAAGGCGTTGGGTGGGTTAAGGCTGCCAGTGTGCCTGTTGTTGCTGTTGAGAAAGAAGAGTCTGAAGGTGTTGACTCTGAGGGGGAACCAAAGGAGGAATTTGATTTGAGGAAGGATCTCAGGAGTTTGTCCAGCACAGTGTCTATAATGGCGGAACAACAAAGGTGTTTTATGGAGGATGTGCGTGCCTTGATTGCTCTCCACTCTTCGGCTCCCTCTGTTGGCACCAGTGGCGCCTGATTCGCCTTCTCCGCTTACCAACCCCTCGTTTTGTTCCCAGCACATCTATCCCCTCGCTGCTTTGTTTTTTCTTTACTTTTGTTTCATGTGTTTGCCTTGCTTGGCATGTTGATCATGTGTGTTATCTTTGCTTATTTTTGTTGTTGTCTTTGCACGTAGTCTATGTTTGTCTGTTTCAATCTAATGCAAAAGGGGTTGTTTGTTTATCTTGCCGTCTCATTTTCCTTTTACTATTTACCTCTGTTTTTGATGATGCCAAAAGGGGGAAAATGACTTGATGCATGAGGATCGGGATGCAGCCTTAGGTTCGAGGAAGTCCATAAGAGCCAAAGGAATTAGGCGAGACAACACCAAACCGGCAAGGGGAATCTTCTGTATTCAGATGGATCGTTCTCTCTGGTCCGGGCTCCGAATTGAGTGATTCCAAATCCCGGTGGTAGATACGGGAGTCTATCTTGTTCCCTGAAAATCTGAGCGCGAACTGATCTAGGAGTGGGAAGATATGGCGAATCTACTGAGGTGTCGCAGATGGTTCCGCAAGGAACTTGGCACCGGCGAGAGGAAGTTTTGAGGGCTGATTGGGGGCACGCCTTGGGCTGGTTCTTTGGATGATCTTGGGGTGATTCAAGGGTGGATTGAGGACAGGATGGAAGGCGGAGAGATAGGGCTAGATCGAAGGGATATGGACTTACAAAGGTTGGATACGACGCACCTCGCCTTGTAAGAACTAGTGAAGAACTCGCTTTGGATAAGACGCACCAAAGGAGGCCCTTGCACGGAGGTTGATATGACTCACAACCTGGGATTTGAAGCTATCTAAGTGATGGAAGAAACACTAAAATTCTGCAGAAAACTCCATTGAAAAACGAGAGAGAAAATAAAGTTTTTGGTTCAAGTTTGCATCCCCAAAAACAAGGGCCGGCTACCCCTAATATACCCAACCTTTAATGCGGGAATTTTAACCATAACATAGCCAATAACTAAGGTAGAAAATTTCATGAAGACCCACACAAAATCGGAATTAAATGCCTCTTCAAAACAAGCCCCACATGGCTTAAGGAAACCTTGCGCCTAGCCCGGTTGTTGCACCAAGGCACACATAGCCTTCTCTTACATTTGGCTCGGCGCTCCCATGGTCATCAAGCCAGCCTGGATTCCTTCTTGCAATGCTCGAGCCCGAGCCCGAGCCTGAGTGATTCGACCTGGAAGGACCCGAGTGCCGACTCCCTTGTGCCTACCATAGGTGTGCGAAACTTCCTTGCTTCTACGCCAGTTTCATAGGCATTCTTGTGCTCCATATCTCCTAGAGGGCCAGTGGAATCATCCCCCAAAAGATGGCTCGGAGGGTTGTGAGAATTGTTGGACCAACTTCCATGCCCTAGCTCGGATGCCCTAGGCACGGCGGCGGCGGCGCTTAACTCTTCTTGGCTTGATTAGCTTGAGTCTTGTTCATGATGCGACGTAGTCACATCATCCTCCCCTTCTTGAAAAGGATTCGCCCACGAATCTTGATCCTGAAATTCATCATCATTGTCAAGAAAGAAAGGTGCAAGATCGGATACGTTGAATACCTCATGAACGCAATAGCTTGGTGGCAACTCGATCTTGTAAGCATTATCATTGATTCGCTCCAAAACCTAAAAAGGACCATCACCCCTTGGCTTGAGTTTGGAGTTCTGAAGTGACGGAAAACGCTCCTTCCTCAAGTGCACCCATACGAGGTCGTCAGGCTCAAAAATGACCTCTTTACGCCCCTTGTTGGCTTGACGCACATATTGCATTGTGCGCCTCTCCAATTGAAGGCGTGTATCCTCATGAAGCTTCTTGATCCTAGCAGCATGTTCAAGTCCTTCACGGCTTTCTCGGTCCTTAGTTGCATAAGGCATCAAGTCAAGTGGTGTAATGGGGTTACGCCCATATACCACCTCAAAAGGAGTCTTCTTGGTGGCCGAATGCACCGAGCGGTTGTATGAAAATTCTATGAAGGCTAGGCACTCTTCCCACCTGCGCAAGTTAGTAGACAAAAGAGAGCGCAAAAGAGAACCAAGGGTACGATTTACTACCTCGGTTTGTCCATCCGTTTGTGGATGACAAGTGGTGGAGAAGAGCAACTTTGTGCCCAACTTAGCCCAAAGTGTCTTCCAAAAATAGCTCAGGAATTTGACATCACTTGGCACCTCGTCTTGAAAGAGTTCCTCATAATCCTGCAAAAGACAAGAGATAGGTGATGGAAGGTCATCCAACCTTTGAAAAGACAAATATACATCATGATACAAGAGTAGGAGACAAGTGTTACTTCCCCGGATGGCGTGGACAACTTCCTTAGGCTTGGCCAAAAGGAGTTGGTTGGAAGTGCCCACGCTACCACCAATGGCCAGCTTCTTGCTCTTCTTCTCCTCACGGCCTTGGTGCTTTTTCCGTTGCTCCTTGGCCACATGATCAAGCATGATCTCATGAGGAGTCAAGGGGTGTAAGGTGACCTTCTTGCCATCCTTGTGGAAGGAGTACTCATTGGAGACGCCATCATGGATAACATCCCTATCATATTGCCACGGCCTTCCAAGCAAGAAGTGACATGCGGTCATCGGGACCACGTCACACTCAACCTCATCCGCATAAGGACCTATGGAAAAAGAAATAACACACCTTTCCCTAACTTGAATAGGAGAGTTAGAATTAAGCCAACACAAAGGGTAAGGCATAGGATGGGGAGAAGTAGGAAGAGAGAATCGCTTAACTACCTCCTCATCGATGATGTTGCAACAAGACCCACCGTCGATGATGACACTACATACCTTATCCTTGATGGTGCAACGGGTATGGAAGATGGTTTCCCGCTGACTTGGAGTGGTGGAGCTTTCCGTCATGAACAAGGTTCTTTGGATGACGAAGCACTCCCATTGGGCTGCCAACACATGGAGCTCTTCCTCCTCTTCTTGCTCCTCGGATTCTTCTTCCACGTGCTCAGCCGATTCCTCTTCAAACTCATATTCTCTTTGAGAAGTGAGGAGCACCTTCCTCTCATTAGAGCAGTCCCGGGCATAGTGGCCTCGCCCAAGACACTTGAAGCATTTGAAGTCGCTCGCTCGGTTCCTATTTTCTTGCTTTGGCCGAGGAGGTGGAGCATCTTTCCTAGGCTGTGAAGGTGGCATCTCACGCCTATACTCTTGCTTCTTTGGCAGGTTGGAGGTGGCATTAGGTGTAGAGGAATGCCACGGCTGAGAGGTGGAGCTCGGTTGCCTCCTTTGAGGTTGGTTCTTGTTGACATGATTCGTGTAGTGTAGAACCTCCTCAATACTTGTTCCCATAACAAAATGTTGCATGTTAACAATAGCACGAAGATCGGAATTCAAGCCATTGATAAACTTAGAGATAACATACCCGTCGGGAAAGCGAAGGCCGGATCGGAAGATGAGAGTCTGAAGCTCCTTGAAGTACTCATCGGGAGTACGACTTCCTTGGCGCACTTGCTCCAGCTTGGCGTGCACCCTCTCGGTATAGTGCCTTGGCACAAAACGCTCCGAAAGAGCATCCTTGAGCTCTTGCCAAGTCCTAATGGGATCATATCCCATGCGGCGCCGCTCTGCCTGGTCGTCTTGCCACCAATGGTAGGCGAAGTCGGTGAAGTGAATTGCGGCGATGGCGACCCTCCGAGAATCATCATATCCATAGAACTCGAAGATGGACTCAGTTTTGGCCATTCAATCCAAGCACTCATCCCCGTTGGAAGATCCCGTAAATGTTTGCACATGGAGCTTAACACCGTGGTGTTGCTCCCTTCCTTGTGGCCTTTCTTCATGGTAGGCCGGGGGAACATGTCATTGGGTAGGCATTGGAGGCCGCATAGTTGCACGGACATGAGGTCCCCTCATCGCCATTTGTGGAGGGAAAAGATTGGCGGTGGGCGTAGGTGTAGCTTGAGATCGCCCATAAGAGTCATAGCCTCCAACTCCATAACCTGGAAGGTTAGTAGCACCAATAGGGATATTATTAGGAAATGTAGCAAAATCATTAAACATACTTACCCCCGAGGTTGCTACAAATGGTGGCGCTTCGTACGCCGCGTATCCCCCTTGTGGCGCCAAAGACACCCTCGGCGCGTGAGAAGAAGACTCTTCCTCCCGGAATTGCACATGGTCCACATTATTAGGGGCGGACCCAATGACTTCTCTTTGAACTTGTGGCACCACATGACCACAGCTTGGAGGACGGTTGACACTCAATTGTTGCAATTGCTTGGCGGTATCCTCTTGTTGGCGCTCCACACTTTCTAGCCGTGCATTGATAGATAGCAAGGTTTGCCAAAGGTCTTGCAAGGCCTCTTCCAGGGCTGGAGATACATTCCTTTGTGAAGACATGGCTAGCTCCCGATCCTTCCCGGGTTGGTTATCATCCACCATCCCTAGACAATTGCAAACAACCAAGCACCAAAGCAACAACACAAAACCAAGCAAGATGTAGTATATCAAGCCAAACAAGATAGCCCCAAAACTGACCTAGAACTCAAATCACAACAAGATGCAAGTGAAAGTAGGTCACGGCTAGGAAAGGTTTGGCTAGGCGAACAAAGACTAGCTAGCTTGCCCGGACCTATGTCTAGGAAGCTACTAAGTACGCACTTGATTTTGAAAACTCTTTTTTTTTCACTTAAAAACTGAATTAGCTCTTAGGTTGGCTCACTTTTTTCTATGGCCTCTCCTATTTAGGCCGGGTTTTTCTTGAGCACCTTTTTTTTTCAAGAGCAAACACAAGCCGAATGAGCTCACTTTTTTCTATGGTCTCTCCTGTTTAGACCGGGTTTTTCTTCAGCTTTTTTGTTTTTAAACAAGTCGTGACAAGCAATGGGAAGTCACAATGAGCATGCAACAAAGCAAATGAAACAAATCAACCAAGGCAACCGTTCCCGTATCCTAAACACAAGACTAGGCAAGCATTACTAGTCAAGATTGCATAAAATGCAAGGGTGGTCCAGGGGATACAAGGCTCGGTTTATGGAGTCAAAAAGGTTCTGTTTTAATGTGTTTAAGGCAGCCAAAAATCAGTAACAAGAGGTACTAAATTCGGATCAACAAAGAGTATTAAACATTCATACGCATTTAATGATCAAGACCTTTCACAAACCACAACTCCCATTATTTTATGGATGCATTCAACATTCATATCCACTCAGAAATATGCAGAAATCAAACCCAGAAAGTTGCAGAAAAATGTCCACGAACAAGACACCATTCGCATGGAAGAACAAGGCCAAACAACAATCGGCTAGAACTTCACTTGCAACTATTGTAACTTGAAATTCTAAGCCAAATTTAGGACATACCTCGCGTGGCTCTGATACCACATGATGCGTGAGGATCGTGATGCAGCCTTTGGTGCGAGGAAGTCCACAAGAGCCAAAGGAATTAGGCGAGACAACACCAAACCGGAAAGGGGAATCTTCTGTATTCAGATGGATCATTCTCTCTGGTCCGGGCTCCGAATTGAGTGATTCCAAATCCCAGTGGTAGATCCGGGAGTCTATCTTGTTCTCTGAAAATCTGAGCGCGAACTGATCTAGGAGTCGGAAGATATGGCGAATATACCGAGGTGTCGCAGATGGTTCCGCAAGGAACTTGGCACCGGCGAGAGGAAGTTTTGATGGCTGATTGGGGGCACGCCTTGGGCTGGTTCTTTGGATGATCTTGGGGTGACTCAAGGGTGGATTGAGGACAGGATGGAAGGCGGAGAGATAGGGCTAGATCGAAGGGATATGGACTTACAAAGGTTGGATATGACGCACCTCGCCTTGTAAGAACTAGTGAAGAACTCGCTTTGGATATGACGCACCAAAGGAGGCCCTTGAACGGAGGTTGATATGACTCACAACCTGGGATTTGAAGCTATCTAAGTGATGGAAGATACACTAAAATTCTGCATAAAACTCCATTGAAAAACGAGAGAGAAAACAAAGTTTTTGGTTCAAGTTTGCATCCCCAAAAACAAGGGCCGGCTACCCCTAATATACCCAACCTTTAATGCTGTAATTTTAACCATAACATAGCCAATAACTAAGGTAGAAAATGTCATGAAGACCCACACAAAATCGGCATTAAATGCCTCTTCAAAACAAGCCCCACATGGCTTAAGGAAACCTTGCGCCTAGCCCGGTTGTTGCACCAAGGCACACATGGCCTTCTCTTCCATTTGGCTCGGCGCTCCCATGGTCATCAAGCCAGCCTGGAGTCCCTCTTGCAATGCTCGAGCCCGAGCCCGAGTGATTCGACCCAGAAGGACCCGAGTGCCGGCCTCCCTTGTGCCTACCATAGGTGTGCGACACTTCCTTTCTTCTACGCCAGTTTCATATGCATTCTTGTGCTTCATATCTCCTAGAGGGCCAGTGTAATCATCCCCCAAAAGATGGCTTGGAGGGTTGTGAGAATTGTCGGACCAACTTCCATGCCCTAGCTCAGATGCCCTAGGCGCGGCGGCGTCAGCGCTTGACTCTTCTTGGCTTGATTGGCTTGAGTCTTGTTCATGATGCGACGTAGTCACATCATGACTGGTAGCTTTAGTTGAGGGGGAACTAATCATGCTTTCATAGTTGATGGACTAAGGGGGAACTATTATGTCTAAAGGTTGAAAATTTTCTCAATACAACTGTCTCTATCTCATATGTATGTTTTATCGTCAAGGATGTTTGTCACCATCAAAAAGGGGGAATTTGTTGAATTCCTTAGGGTTTGATGGTAACAAACATTCAACTAATCTGGTAACCAAGTGTTTCAGGAACAATACAGTTGTCACATGGAACCATTAGCAGCGCAGGATTACAGAGGGAACAAAGCTCTCTCCATATGCTTTGTTTCCTCTCAAGGAACATCAATGTCGAATAAACATCAAGCTGCGAATGGAGTAAAGAATAATTAGCATGAAGATTATGAAGACTATCTTTGAAGATCATGCGGTTGCAGAAAAGGAAATCTTGTGGATCACGCCGATTGGAAGATTTGGAGAGAGAAAGATTTTATCTTGACCCGATTATGTTATCTTAGGAAATCTTTCCTTAGATAATATATGCGGTTAAGATTATGTCTTTTAAATCAAATAATATCTTTATGTTGTTGATTTTAGAGAGAGAGATATTATCTTGTTAAACGAGTATTTCAAGATTTGTATAAATTGGTGTGTGAGATTCATTTCTAAAGTACGAACTCGGAGAATTAATTTGAGAGAAAAGAAAGTGAAGTGTCTTTGAGTCTTAGAAAAGTGAGTTCGTGTTCATTGTTGTAGAAGAGATTCAAATCTAGGTGGGAAGTCTAGGGTTTGAAGTCCAGGCTACAAGTGTAACCGATCAAGAAATCAATAAGACAAGTAGACTCTTTAAAATCCTCTCAAGCGAGAAGCTTGAAGGTAGTGGTTTTTCTTGATTAGTTACTTGACTGATTGGGGTTTCCACTATACATCGTGAGTTCTTTATATTATCTTTCTTGCTATAATATTCCGCTGCACCTTCTGTGGGAACAAAGCATTTGTTCCCGCAGACGTAACACTAACGATCCAACAGTTCTCCATTCCTCCTAAATTATTTTTTTGATTTTTCATTTATGTACTAATTGATTCGGAATTGGTCCCCATTGGATAATTTAGATAGTAATTTGTTTTAATTGTTGGATGTGTGGATGCTGATTTGAGTGGTTTCATTGAATCATTGATATGTTATTATCGTTAGAACTAAAATCTACTTTTTTGGAACTATTACGGTGAAGATATTAGAAGGAATGATTATACATGTCAAGAGGGGGCATCAGGGCCACAGTTTGTGTAAAAAACGGCTACAGAGCTTACACATGGAGAGCAAAGCAAAGAGTGTCTATTGCCTGAACATGTTATGCCAAGAGGAGATGGCAAGTTTGTTCTGATTCCAATTCGCATGGAGGTGCTCCTTCATCGACATCATGATCTATTTGTTGTACTCAACAGGGGAGGTTTAATTGTTCTAATAGATGAGCAAGTTTCGAGCTTTCCAAGTGAAATAAATGAAGATGGTGAGAGCGCTACATCTAAATTGGTAGAGAAGTGAATGTTTGTTGCGGCTGCTAATGAACCAGTTGAGCCAACTATTCAGAGTGTCAAAAGTTGTGTCCATTTGGAGCCATTTGTGGATAATGGTAAGCATGGATTTGGTAAAAGAACAATTCAACCAAAGGTGATCTTCGGTTTCAATGCAATGTTACAGAGTTTGCAGGTTGGGTTGGTTAAGAGACCCCAACTGCAATGCCTTTAGAGTGTAGGTAGTCAGTGATAGATGCTGAGCCAAGCGATTAGGTTGTATCTGGGTGTGTGGAGGTCACTCCAAATACAGTTACACCACTAAAAGGACTTGCCACGTTCTTTCAGGGTGTTATAGACACTATGGGTGGATAATTTACCATTGGGGAGGAACATGAGGTCAGTGATTTCAATTTGAGTTTTGATGGTAAGGAGGTGGTATCTGATGCGGATGAGGGATTTACAACACCGTGAGCCGTCGTCTTTAGGGAGGGCTTCCCAAATAGATGTGCGCCTGAGCTTGTATACCGAAATCCAAGAGATTCATATGCTTGGCGGATTGGTGTGTAGCTTATGGATCGATCGGGAGACGCAAGACTTGTTCTAGGGTAGCAACTCTTTGAAGCCGACTCCTCTCGCTTCTTTCCGTTTACAGCACCGTTCTCGTGCGACAAGGGTGCGCCAGCTGATTTATTTGCCCGTCTAGAGGAAGCTTCGGGCAATAGACTCAATCTTCTTGATGATAGAGGCAGGGAGAACAAAAATATTGCACCAATAGGTGCTAATATTGAAGAGGAAAGAGTTGATGAGTTCCATTCGTCCAACATAAGAGAGGTTTTTGGAAAACCATGATTGGATCCTCCGATGTGATTTTGTGGATGAGAGGCCCATAGTCGTTGAAGGAGAGTATTTTGGAGCCAATAGGGCTGTGCATTCGGTCCAGACCGGACCGGAATTTTTACAATCCTTGGACCAGAGACCGGAGACCAGACCGGATCGATATGATTCGGTCCGGTCCACTTCCGATTCGGTCTGGTCTTGGACCAGAATGGACCAGTATACGTATTTTTTTTTTGTTTTATATAAATTAAAATTTAATTATTTTTCCTATTTTTATACCTATTGTGTATAATATTAGACTATATTTTGTTATTAATTTATATTTATAGTAGAAATTAATTTGTAATAGTGTTATGAGATATTAATACGTAAAATAAAATTAAAAACAATAAAAAACCGGTCTATCCGGTCTGGACCGGAAACCGGCCGGGTTTGGACCAGACCGGAACCGGAATTTTAGAAATATGTAGACCGGGGACCGCACCGTAATTTCCCCGGTCCGGTCCGGTCATTTTCGGTCCGGTCCGCTCTGGTTTTCCGGTCCGGTCCGAATTTGCACAGCCCTAGAGGCCAAGATACTTTATGGGGAGGCTTCTAATGTTGAAGTTAAGCATTGTAGCAATTGTGGTTTGCTCATCTTGGTTGATGCCGCTGAAGTAAACATTTGATTTGTTGTAGTTGCACTAAAGCCCGAAGATATCGCCAAAGAGGTCAAGGGAAGACTTCATGATTTTTGCGGACTTTAAGCACCTCTACAAAAAAGGATGAGATCGTCTCTGAAGCAAAGATGGGTGAGTTTGATGTGGCTGCATTTGTGGTGGTAGTTGGAGTTGGGATCGACTATCTTGTGGGCGATTAATCTTGCGAGGTACTCTATTGCAATCGCAAAGAGGTATGAAGACATCGGACAACCTTGCATGAGACCTCTTTTTCCCTAGAAAATCCCTAAAGAGAACTATTGATGTTAATGGAGTAGTAAACAGTTGAGATACAAATGCTAATCCAATTTGTGAATTTAGTTTGGAAACCGAAACTCTTCAGAGCATGAATAATGAAATGATGGCTAATTGAGTCGAAAGCTCTTTGGAGTTCGATCTTGATTGCGCAACTTGGAGGTTAGTTTCTACGGCCATAATTTTTCAACATTTCCTAGCAAAGAAGAGAATTATGCATGATCATGAATGGTCCTTGGTTCTCTCCCACAATCAGGGGTGTGGCAATTTTGAGGTGGCTAGTGAGGGTTTTAGAGATGGTGGAGCAACATGAGATGGGTCTGAAGTTGGTGATGGAGGTCGGGTCGTTGGTTTTTAGGACAAGGGTGATGATGGTATGGTTGATTTGGGGAGGAATTTGTTGTGTTGGAAAAAGTTTTGGATGACATCAGAGATATCCTTCCCAACAAATGTCCCAAGTTTTTGTTGAAGAACAAAGAATTAAACCCGTCGGGGCCAGGGGCCTTGTTGTTGCCAATGGAGAAGATATCATTTTTTATATCCTTAGGTGAAGGGGAAAGAGTAAGTGAAGCAGCAGTGCTAGTGTCTAACTAGGGGGCCATTCTCGACAATGTTGGAGATGAGGGGGGTGGTGTTGAATGGGGAGCCAATGAGGTTGGTGAAGTGGTTGATGATGGTTTGGGCAATGGCATCCTTATCAGTGATGGTGGATCCATCGGGCGAGGTGATAAGGTGGACTTTAGAGGAGCTTCTGCTGGTTTGGATGTTTTTGTAGAAGTAGTGATGTGACTATGTTCCATCCAGAGCTAGACACCTCAAGCCACCAAGAGCCCCAAGTGCAAGCAAGTGACACCGGCCAAGTTGATCAAGGCCAAGCGTCGGCGCCACACAAGGAGAACATCATTCCACCGGTCTCTCCACCACTTGTCCCGCACACCAAGGCTTCCATTGACTCAAGTGACAAAGAAGAGTCCATTCAGCCCATGTGTGCCGAGAGAAGTGTGTCCAAGACTCCCAAACATCGCACTCCATACGTCGTCGCGCCAGGATGACATAGCTGCTTTGAGCATGGGCCCAATTTTGTTTCACTCGTGCAAACTGGCCCTTTTTGGTGGAGGCCCACTTAACTCCATAAACCCCGTAATTCTAGAAGAAGAGACCATTCTGAAGTCAGGTTCATTAGTTAATAAGCAGGAAAAATCAAGAGTCTAAGAATGATTAATGTGGCCACTTGAAAGGGTGTAACTTGTGTGTTTTGTGGCCTATTTAAGCAGGCTTCGACTACACTTGTAAGACATCAAATGCTTAATCAAAAACCAGCCAAAATGTTTGTTGTTTCCAGAAATTAATCTCTAAACTTTTGAGTTGCATCGAGTGTTTGATCAATCGGTTTTGAGTGCGTAATATCTCTCTATTGATTTGATCTTGTCTTGTTCTTTGGTGGTGCATAACATCCATCCAAGGATCAGATACTTATCTCGTGTTCTTCTTTACGTGGTGTGTAATATCCACACAAGGAGGATCACTTATCCCTTCACGAACTCATCCAAACCATTCCCTCGCTGATTCCCTTCCCGGAACCATCAGCGACCATTCAGTAAATCCATCATAAGTTTTGATTCCCACACCCAATCACGCTCAAATATTTAGGGGACAAGTTAGACTCCCGGATCTACCACTGGGATTTGGAATCACTCAATTCAGAGCCCGGACCAGAGAGAACGAGCCATCTGAATACAGAAGATTATTCTGGAGGTTGGCTGACGAGTCCTTGAAGGTTTTAGCGCTTTACCTCGCACCGTGGCACCCTCGATCCTTGATTCTTATCATCTGGTATCAGAGCCCGTGAGGTAAAAGCTCTTGAAACCTTGTTCCTAAGTTGATAAAATTCAGATCTGCAAGCGTAGGGATAATCTTTTGAGTTTTCTGAATTTTGCTGATTTTTTTCTCCTGAATTTTGTTCTTTTGCTGCTGTTTAGTTTCTGAATTTTTCTGAGTTGTTGCGTCTGGTTTGTGCTCGTTCTCAAGGTTGAAGACGAACCCACCCAAGATTCATAAACCACTAGTCATTATCGGCTTCATTAAATTAGGTTCAATAAGTGTTGTCTTCAATTGCCGGTTTTTATTAAAGTGTGTGCCTCTTGATGTCCAAACTGATTTTGGTTGATTGAATTGCATTAAACTTGCTCTTGTTACCGCTTCATTAAGTAGCTGAATGTGTGGAGCATGTTCGATTTAATCTGAACCAATCAACAAAAGGATACGGGAAACGTCGAAGCTTCAAACGTGTGATCCAAGGGATATAGTGTATATTATACATTAGGAAGCCCATCATCTTAGTGTATATTATTCTATAGGACCTTGTGCTAAAAAAAATCGAAAATCATTTACAGAACTGCAAAGAAAATCCTAAGACCTTTTTTGTTTTTCAAAAGCACAAGACCATAACCCTTACCTTGTAGAGGTCGTAAAACTTGGACTTGGTAGGAAAAGAATTGGGGCAAGAAAAACTCAGACTCCACGAAAAGCATAAGCGAAAAAGAGGTGGAGCTTAGAAAAAGTCGGACCCTAAAGCAAAAGAGGCCAAGCAAAGACCACTAGGTGACGTCTTGAGGATCACACCAAGCCTAAGATCTAGTAGCTTCCTTGAGTTGCTTGTCTCGGGTGGTTGAACAAGTGAAGGAGGTTCACTTCTTGATTTTTGCGTGCGACTTGGGTTGCAATTTGTCGCCTTGTTTTATTGCTTTCAAAGTAACAAGTTTAGGCGTCTTAGGTTGTTTCTTTTTCTAGGAACTGCTTGCATACTTGAATTTGCTTAACTTTGCACAAAGTTTTGAGTTCTCTCGTGGCCTAAGGTCCATTGGTAAGTTTGGATTTGTGGGTCTATGTGTTTGGTTTTGCTAACCTTGCCTTTGGTAAGAAACCATGGATCATCATCTTAAAGAAGAACTCACTCTCCAGCCCTTTCATGGCACTCATGACTTTGTTGAATACTTGATTTGGGAGTGGCAAACTGAGTGTGTGCTCAATCGCTATGGCTATACGGATGAGCAACGAGTGGCGCTTGCCACTAGCTACTTTGATGGATATGCGTATGATTGGTGGACTGAGTATGAAGTAGATTGTGTTTACTTTGGGTATCCTCCGATCAACACTTGGGAGGATCTAAAAACTGTCCTTAGAAGTTCCTTTGTTCCTCGAGATTATGGTATGCGCATCCAAGCCAGATTAGAGAATTGTAAGCAAGGCAATCGCTCTCCTCTTGCGTTCTACAAGGAGCGTTCCGAACTTGTGTTCTTTTCAAGCCGCCACCACTCTGAGAGGTACATTCTTTCTAAGTTCATTAATGGTTTGAATACTGACCTTCTTTTTTATGTTAAGAGGCATAGACTTGTGAGTGGAAAGCCCATAGCAGATGTCCTTCAACAAGTTAACCAGGTGTATGAATATCAACAAGGGAAATCTTCTAGTAAAAGTTGGCTTTCAAGCTTCCAATCTACCTTGTCAAGGCAGCCTTCTAGGATCCAAGAGCCAAGACGTGAGCCTATGAGGGTTCAGCCAAAGGTTCAAGCTTCACCCACACCTATGGTTCATAGGAGTCCTTGTGTTGAACCCTTGCAAGTTGTGAAGTCATCCTTTGGTGATGGAGAGTTGAAGGAAGAACCTCCACTTATAGCCGAATCATGTCATCCTTCTATGCTCATTGAAGATGAGCTAAAGCGAAAAGAAAAGGAGGAGGAAGTTGAAGAATCATCTCTTTCATCTACAAAAGGAACACATCCATCCATCATTGCCCATAGTTCACTCAACTCTTTGGCTACTCCATGGATGGATGCAACATCTATGGTTCCTTCATGTTTCACGTTTCTACTCCAAGAAGAGGTTGACGACAAGGATGAGAAGCCTTCTGAACTCAATAGCACTTGTGACCATGAGAAGAAGGATGCTCAATCCAAGGCTCGTTGTAGGGGAGTGTCACTTGACTCTACTCAGTTTATTCTTTTCCCTTTGCTTCAAACAGAATTCTTTTCAGGGGTTAGAGAATCTGAAGTTTATGAATATGTTTTTGTTGGTAGAACTAGGCATTCATGCATACATCATTGTTCTTATTCACAATTCTTGTTGAATGAGAAACATTTTGTACTATGCTTTGCATTTGTTGCCAAGTATGTCACGTGCATGTCTTGTTCTATACTTAAGCATATATTTAGGCTGAAGCTGGGCAAAAATCATGCATGGAAATACATCCATGGATATTCAATGGAACTAATCATGCTTGCTTACACGTACCTTGTTTCCCCTAAAGATGTCTTGGTCCCTCACTTTGTGCAGTTTTGTGTGCTCTAAAGCTATTTCTTGAAGTGCACTTGGATTCGAGGACGAATCCTTTTTAAGGAAGGGAGGATGATGTGACTACGTCCCATCAAGAGCTAGACACCTCAAGCCACCAAGAGCCCCAAGTGCAAGCAAGTGACATCGGCCAAGTTGATCAAGGCCAAGCGTCGGCGCCACACAAGGAGAACTTCATTCCACCGGTCTCTCCACCACTTGTCTCGCACACCAAGGCTTCCATTGACTCAAGTGACAAAGAAGAGTCCATTCATCCCATGTGTGCCGAGAGAAGTGTGCCCAAGACTCCCAAACATCGCACTCCACACACGTCGTCGCGCCAGGATGACATAGCTGCGTTGAGCATGGGCCCAATTTTGTTTCACTCGTGCAAACTGGCCCATTTTTGGTAGAGGCCCACTTAACTCCATAAACCACGTAATTATAGAAGATGAGACCATTCTGAAGTCAGGTTCATTAGTTAATAAGCAGGAAAAGTCAAGAGTCTAAGAATGACTAATGTGGCCACTTGAAAGGGTGTAACTTGTGTGTTTTGTGGCCTATTTAAGCAGGCTTCGACTACACTTGTAAGACATCAAATGCTTAATCAAAAACCAGCCAAAATGTTTGTTGTTTCCAGAAATTAGTCTCTAAACTCGTGAGTTGCATCGAGTGTTTGATCAATCGGTTTTGAGTGCGTAATATCTCTCTATTGATTTGATCTTGTCTTGTTCTTTGGTGGTGCGTAACATCCATCCAAGGATCAGATACTTATCCCGTGTTCTTCTTTACGTGGTGTGTAATATCCACACAAGGAGGATCACTTATCCCTTCACGAACTCATCCAAACCATTCCCTCGCCGATTCCCTTCCCGGAACCATCAGCGACCATTTGGTAAATCCATCATAAGTTTTGATTCCCAAACCCAATCACGCTCAAATTTTGAGGGAACAAGCTAGACACCCGGATCTACCACTGGGATTTTGAATCACTCAATTCGGAGCCCGGACCAGAGATAACGAGTCATCTGAATACAAAAGATTATTCTGGAGGTTGGTTGATGAGTCCTTGAAGGTTTTAGCGCTTTACCTCGCACCGTGGCACCCTCAATCCTTGATTCTTATCAAGTAGGGCTACAAATATCTGCATATATCAGCCATTTGATCTTTGTGAGCTGTTTGGAGGTGGTTTTCAGGGAGCGAAGGCTGTTCTTGAGATTCTCCAAAGATCTATTCTCATAATCAATCAAATTGGTGTCTTGGGGACAATTTTGAAGGAGCGTTTGGACAGATTCAAGCTCTTTCCTATGGACCATGACCAGAGTTTTGAGTGCAATATCCCACTTAAATTAGAAGGGTAATATGGTAATTTTAGTTTGATGCTAATATAAGTTATGACTTTTTTATTTTTTTTAAAAGAGTAATTTAAATTTTCATTAACTTAAGTTCAAAAGTTAGGTTAAGATAATTTTTTGTACAAATTATCAAATGTGTTATAATAGTATGGTGTAGAAATAAATAATTAAGTATAACTATGAATGTGATTTTGGGAAAGTTTTAGATATATTATTAAGGTGACAAGAATTGTTATGTTATTCCATGAAGGAATAAAATAAAGCTTAACCTAAGTAGCTTATCTCTTTAAGTAGTGAATTATTCAAATTATGTTAACTTATGTTAATGTTAATTTAAATAAAATTTATCTAGTTGACATAAAGTATTTAGATTAAGCATAACAAAATATTAACTAAGATAAGGTTAAATTATGATAAAATGTAACTTAATCTTAGAATTAACTAAATTTAAAATTTAACTCATCATAAATTTTGGTTAGAATGTATTTATAAACTTTGGGTAAGATTATATTTAAATTTGGAAAAATTTTGTAATTTCTGAAAAGTGAAATAAGAGCATTTTTGCCACAACTTAAAAAGTTGGGAAAAATGTGCAATTAAGTCAAAATTTTGGGGGGCGATTGTCTTCTTCAACCTCACGCCCAGCCGAGCTTCAAGCTCCTTCAATGGCCGATTTCGTCAACAATTCTCCATCATTTCTTCGAATTAACCAATGGGCTTTCAAGAAAACTTAATCACGAACCCAATCCCCCTAAAATCAGGACCCAAATAAGTCATCTTTCCAATTTGGATTCGCATTATGCGGTGAGGTTGGTCGATGACCCAAATAGTCAAGTAGTCGTTTTCCAAACTCTGATGTGATAATTATGAACAATCCCAAACAAATTCATTTAATTCCCATAAGACTCAATTCTATTGGAGTCTTCTTTTGGATCATATATCTTCTATTTTTTCTGTGATAGTATTTAATTATGTATCGTATACCGAGTTTTATTCGAGAGACAATGATAGTAACTGGATACAATCACACGTAAGATTTCCTTTCATACCTTTGTTTAGTCTTTCATTAGACTAACTAACTTTTTTCATTCTTTGCATGATTGGTTGGTGTCCTCCATCCTATACGGCACATCAGTGGTTGGTCTCAAACAACATTGAAGTAACAAATCGAAGACAAATGCTTGCAATTGAAGGTTGTGCTCTATAGCAATATTATTTTGAAGTTGCTTAGTATTGATTTAATCTTCTTAACTAAATGTAATACTTAGTTAAATTAGACATGTATTTAGAATTTATTTAAAAAGTCTTCTGCTATATTGTAATTACGAGTTGTAAAATTTATCTCCTCAATCTACGAGGAAATATTTTGATAAAGGTTGAGTATTTATTTTCAAAAGTCTCCGCTATTTACTCTCAATTATAATTTGTATTTAAGCATATTTGTTCAGATTAAAGCCTAGGGTGGCTTTGGACTTTAATGTTTGGGCTCACTGGCGTGTGGCACTACCGTCATAAGTCGAGGGTGTTACAACTATGATATCAAAGCAATGGTTTTACGACTCTTGGCCTATTGTTAGGTCTGAGAATTTTCAAAAATATTTTCAAAACTATTTTCAAATTATTTTATTTTTTATAAAGAAATTTTGAAAATTTAAATTGTTAGTATTAAATAAGGTTTTTAAATAGCTTAAAATTTAGGGTTTTTTGTAAGAAACTAATATCAATTTATACTATTTCTTTTTAAGGGTGATAAAAAGGGGTTGCAACTTGAAGTTTATTTTGTAATCTTTAAAGTATGGTTTTGAGTTTTGGTAAGAGTTATTAAAGAAATAGTAATGGCACTACTCTAAGAAACTAACTATATAAATAACTATTTTTTTAAGTTAAATATATAAGGTTGGAAAGTATAATGTATAAGGTTTGATAATAAGTGATTTTCAAACTTCTGCAATCTTCGGTTCAGTTACTTATTCCTTAGGTCCATTCATAAGGATATTTTCCATTCTAAGGTTTTATGTCATTGAGATGTTGACATTTCTCCTGTTTGTCTTATTCTCAAGTAAGAGGATAAGATCGTTTCAAGAATAATGGTGGTGGGTCAGTGATCTAATATGAACTATTAGTTTGGTCTCATATAATTCATATTTTTAACGTAGTTGGTTTAAATATCATATGATACAAGTTGGAAATTTCGAAATTGACATTATGGTTCATCAACAGATGGTGAACATCTGATCCACTAACCGAGCGACTGATGAAGGTCCCAGCAATGGTTCCCGAATTCAGTTGAGGAGTGTTGCTCAGCAAGGGGATGACACGGGATCTAGCTCCCACAATAATAACTCGTCATTGCGGAAAAATGTTCATCGGGAACAAGTGAACCCTCAAGTTGCAGGGGAAGTTCCACCTAACCCAACTCCTGCCCCTATCGTGCTGGATGCAGCTGTTATAGGGCATATAGTGAGGCAGGTTGTCGAGATGATTACAGCCCAAGGAATATCGCAAGCTCAAGCGGCTCTCGTTCCTCAGGTTGCAGCTGATATTGGGGGACATGAAGATCTTGCACCTCTAGTGCATCCCAAAAGAAATGAAGGGAACTATAACCGAGCGTTGGAAATTATTAATTCAATGCGTCTGGATAGCTATGATGGAACCGGGGAACCAATCATGGTTGCCTATTGGTTCTCCCATTGGAGAGGTTGTTTCGAAACGTGGTCTACACCGAGACTGAACATGTGCACATAGCTTCGTTGCATTTGAAAGATAGAGCACGTGAGTGGTGGGAAGGAACTAGATTGGATGATCATCCAAATTTAAATTGGGCAATGTTCAAAGAAAAGCTCACAGATCGATTCTTCTCCCGTGCTATGAGAGAAGAGAAGCTGAAAGAATTCCTCTACCCAGAGACTAAGGGATTGAAGGTGACCGAGTTGCCGGTAAAGTTCAACAATTTGCTACACTATGCTTGCTCTGAAGTGCATTATGAAGAACAAAAGATATGGTACTTCCATGGATGGATGAGTCCAGAAATAAAACCCCTAATGGTGTGTCACGGTTGCTCTTCTTTGGAGCAATATGTGGATGCGGCCTACAAAATAAAGGTTACGCTAGAAGAATCCACCCGAAAGCTAGAGGAAAAGAATAAGGCTGAACGTGGACAACGAAAGTGGAAGTTTAATGCATTTAAGCGGCCGACATCGCCTACCAAGTTTGAGAAGTATGGTCGTTCTAAGACCGAGATGACTCAGTCTGACTCCACCAAAGGCTCAAGTCGGAGTGATAGTGCAATTCAATGCCACAACTGTGGTGAAGTCGGGCATAAGAATTTCAATTGCCAGAAAGAGAAGCGGGTATGCTATACTTGTGCAAAAAAAGGCCACATACAAACTTACTCTTGACGGAAGGGCCAAGGGTTGGCACAACTATATCCGGGATCTAGTGCTGGCAGTAAGCAAAATCCAATGCCAAAAGTGTTCGCTTCTGATCAAACTATTGCTCCGAATAAAGGCAAGGCGCCCATCGAATCTTTGAATCAGGGGCAACGACTCGTTGTGATGCATCAGTCTAATGAGCAAGACGCCTTGAACGATTATATATTTTTAAGCCTTTCTAAAAAATAAGGAGCTATAACGTGTGTGTCTATAGTCTCCATAGTTGTGCAATTTGTTCATTTGACATTCTTTCAATTGATTTTAGTTCAATGTTTCGAATAATAAAGAAGTACTTCCTTGTTTTGGAAATTACTGAATTCATTACTATTTCGAGTTCTGTGTTCATACGGGAATCCTCGAGGGTCAAAATAGTACAGGTTACATGTTGATAAGGACTGATCGGACTCGTAAAGGATGGTGTAATGTGTTGGGACATGTGTGGTTGTTCTCTATCTTGTTATGCGCTGGTTTCGAGATCAGAACTATTTTTAAGGGGTTAGTATTGTAATATCCCACTTAATTTAGAAGGGTAATACGATAATTTTAATTTGATAATAATAAAAGTTATGAAATTTATTTTTCTTTTAAAGGAGCAATTTAAATTTTCATTAACTTAAGTTCAAAAGTTAGGATAAGATATGTACAAATTATCAAATGGGTTATAATAGTATGGTGTACAAATAAATAATTAAGTATAACCATGAATGTGGTTTTGGGAATTTTTAGATATATTAATAAATGTGATAATAATTTTTATGTTATTCCATGAAGGAATAAAATAATGCTTAGACTAAGTAGGTTATCTCTTTAAGTCATGATCGAATTATTTAAATTATGTTAACTTATGTTTATATTAATTTAAATTAATTTATCTAGTTAACATAGAGTATTTAAATTAAGGATAACAAAATATTAAGTAAGATAAGGTTAAATTATGATAAAATGTAACTTAAGCTTAAAATTAACTTAATTAGAATTTCATTCGTCATAAATTTGGGTTAGAATGTATATATAAACTTTGGGTAAGATTATATATAAGTTTGGGACAATTTCATAATTTCTAAAAAGTGAAACAAGCGCATTTTTGCCATAACTTGAAAATGTGGGAAAAAATGTGCAATTAAGGCCAAATTCTGGGGTGGTCGACTGTCATCTTCAACCTCACGCCCACCTTTAATGGCCGATTTTGGCGTTAATTCTCCATCATTTCTTCAAATTAGCCCATGGGATTTCAAGATAACTTAATCCTGAACCCAATCCCCCTAAAATCGGGATTTATGACTACCCCAATGCAAATAATTTCTTCGTTTAAAGTAGAATAACCACCGAAATGGAAACTTGCCTTCCATGGAGGATTTCGTCCGTGTTTCGGGCATGATTCTAGAAATTGAAACGTGGGCTTCTAGGACAAGATCAAGACGAGTAATAACCCCTTAAAATAGAGAAGAATTACCCCAAAATAAGATCGAATTTCCTCCGAAAAGGCAAGAATTAACGACGGACGCGTTATAGTGTATTTTGACAAAATTCGATCCGGTTCGGGATCGTTTTGACCCAAATATTTCACGATTATGTAGAGCATATTACGGGAAATAAAATCCTTATAAATACTCCTTCACCCATGGAGTAGATGCATCCAATTACGAACGCTAAACTCTCGAACCCTAAAGCTAGATCGCGTTTGTTCATCAGGAGATTCCGACCAGCATGAGGCTCCATTGTTGCAATTGGCGCCACCCCTAACTCCTCCAACTCGTCCTCTTCAAAAGCCCCTGAACCCCAGATCTAGTGGTGCTCCGACGAGGCCGAATTTGCCCGGTTTTCCGGCCTGTGTTCTTCACGCGGTTTCCGGTAGCTATTTTTCTCCAATTCGGTTTTTATTTTATTTTATTTTGATTAATCTTGATTATTTAGATTAAACTGTATTAGTAAAAAATTATGTTAGGCTAATTTAACTTTACAAAGATTAAAATAAAATAAATTATTTTTTTGGCTATTATCTTATATTATGAATTGTTACATTTCATCTAGATAATATGTTGGGTTAGAACTTATTAGGGTTGTGAATAAATTATTGGATCAATTTATTTATGTTATGATTATTTAGAATATACGACTAAATGGTTTTTAGTATCGTATAAATAATTGTTTTATTGTAAAGCCTTAAAAATTTATTTATTTAGAGTTAAAAAATCAATTAGAAACCGAGACATGTATCCTTCAAATGTCAATATTGAATAAACTATATAATTATAAATTATATACCATGTGTTATTTGGGTACGTCTTGGAATCGATTTTGGAACGAAAAAAAAACAGGAAGTCAATTTGTTATTCGAAAGCAACCATTCCCGTTACGTCGTTCGACATTCTTCGTAACTCAAGGCAAGTGGAGGTTCGCTCTTGCAATTTATTTCATATTCATCTTAATTGACAATTAATTAATTGTGATAATTAAGTTGGGATAAAGATTCTTAATTTGTGTTTGGGAAATTATGTGATAAATTGGTGTGTAAAATGAATCATATATATTAGGTTGTATATTTTTCTAGTAATGAATCATATATATTAGGTAAAATGAATCATATATATATAGAGAAACGCTTCGGTAAAACGGGAGTTATGGTAAAACGAAAGTATTAATCTGGGGCGTTGGATTGATGGTGATGGATGGTTGGATGATGGGGCCTTATAATAGATATGGTAGGGGTATAACCACCAAATCTAATCAAATAAGGTAATTATTTAATTTTTAATTTTGATAATTTAATAAATGAGGTTGTTAGATGAGAGAGAAAAAACAATATTTTCTCTTTCCTAAAACCGCTAGATTCTGCTGATACATTTTATTATTCTTCAACGATTTTTCAACGTTCATGAATATCGATCACGTCTTTATGAATATCGTTCATGCGTTTATGAATATCGATGGATGTGAATATCTCCACTTAAAACATGAATATCACCACTTGAGTTTTTCAGCGTCCTAATGCTTGCAAATTCGTAGATTTGCAAATTTGTTCTTGTTGCTTTTGTCATTGTTTCTTGAATATCGTTCATGTTTGTATGAATATCTTTGTTTAATATGTGGATATCACCAATTAAAGACATGAATAACATAACTTAAAATATGAATATCACCACTTAATAATATATGAATAACATAATCAATTACACCATGAATATCATTCTATATTAGTATGAATATCACTATGTTTCACCATGAATATCATAACCCAAACGAAAAATAATATCTTCACACTAACACAGATATTTATATACGGAAAAATATACATGAACATCAGTATTGATTACATGAATATTAGGAATGACAAACATGAATATCGCTATTACGCAATGACTTGTGCTTTTTTAGACGAGTAGGAAGCTTCAAACGTCTCTTCGTCGGTGCAACAGTTATGCCTGAAAACAGCATTGAATATCACATCATAAAATTTGAATATCAACTACTCAGATCATGAAACGTACATACAACATGAATATCAAAAGCATTTGTATGAATATCACATCAAATAATTTGAATATCAATTGCAAATAGTACAAACAACACCATCAACAAGCAATTTGAATACTATAATAGCGATATTCATTTCGTATGTGATGATATTCACGTATTTTGTAGGCATAGTCATACAAGTAAGTAGTCGATATTCATAAAAATAGTGTCGATATTCAGAGTTTAATTCGCACATGATGATTATTCAGAGTTTAGGTGAATATCACATCATAAATATCAAATACTCAACGCATGAAACCTACATCCAATATGAATATCAAAAGCATTTGTATGAATATCACATTAAACAATTTGAATATCAATTACAAACAATACAAATAACACCCCAAAACACCAAAACTGATCCAACATGAATATCAACAACATTATAGTGAATATCACATCATAAATTTAAAATATCGACTACTCAACGCATGAAACCTACTTCCAACATGAATATAAACAACATTATAGTGAATATCACATCATAAAATTTGAATATTAACTACTCAATGTATGAAACTTAAATCCAACCTAAATATCAAAAGAATGTGTATGAATATCACAACAAACAACCACGGTATTATATTACGTGGGTGGCAATATAAATTTAGTGAGGAAATTGACCTTGTAATTTTGGGTAAAAGAAATCCCTAATATCATGGGATTTGGAGGAATTGTGTGTGGGTGAATACACCAGCCTATTTTACAATCCTCTAGATTAAATCATGACCATCAATTCTATTCTCATCCAACGCTCTAGATTAGTACTACCGTTTTACTCTAAGAAGTTGTTTCACCAGAGCCAAATTCTATATATATATATATATATAGATTTAAGATCAGGTAAAACAGCCTCTTGGAGTAAAACGAATGTACAAATTAGAGCCTTTAGATTAAATTATAATCAATGGTCCTGATTGAATCCCAAAGGGTACATATTTTTAAAGTGGATATGCACATACCAGAATATTTTCAATCAACGTAATTTTAGGGATTTTATCCCACGAATTTACCAAAATCTTTTGGTTACCTTTTTTACACCCTCCTTCGTCTCCTCTCTTTCTCCCAGTCGTCTTCCCCCTTTCTATTTTCTCTCCTTCATCCGTTCGTTTCTCCGACTGCTCGCCGGCGTGAAGAAGTGGGTCGGGGTCGATGGCAGTGGGCGTGGGCATCTCGGATCTGGGCACGCGGGGGCATCTCGGATATGGGCACATGGGTCGGGGTTGATGGCAGTGGGCGTGGGCATCTCAGATTCGACTACCAGGGAAGCTACCATCCGATCCGACTGCTCGCCGGCGTGAAGAAGTGGGTCGGGGTCGATGGCAGTGGGCGTGGGCATCTCGGATATGGACACGCGGAGGCATCTCGGATCTGGGCACATGGGTCGGGGTCGATGGCAGTGGGCGTGGGCATCTCAGATCCGATTGCTCGTCAGCGTGAAGAAGTGGATCGGGGTCGATGGAAGTGGGTGTGGGCATCTCGGGATGGTGAAATTTGGGCACTTGTGTAGAGGTTGAAGACGAAGCCGAGGTTGAAGACGAATAGTGTAACACCCCCAAATCTTAACCCATTTGGAAAGGTATTACCGCCAGTGACCTTAGTGTTCCTTACCGAGATCACCCAAGGCTTTACCGTTTAAATACAAATCATGAAATACAATGATACAAAATGATAACCTTATTTATATAAAACATGAGTCTCGGGATTACATCCCAATCCCGAATAGGACAAACACAGAGTTTAAATAAATTACAGCGGACGTCTTAAACAAAGTACAGCGGAAGTCTTATAAAAGATATTACAAAAAGGGTTGTGATCGTAATGATCACCTGCCCAAGGATCTCAACCTGATTAAAAGAAATTATTAAAACATCCAAAAACAACCGTCGTCTTCATAGTCAATCTAGTCTCCTCATATCTTCGCTCTATCTGATGTGCCGAATCGAACGGATGACACCAGCCCACATGCGGAGAACAATGTTCGTGGGTTAGTCTACTTGAATAGACTAGCAAGGGTAAAAAGCAGAGTGATTCGAGTGATCGTAACCGTTTACTATCATTGTCCCTCGAATAATAACCGAAGGGACGATACATAACCCGGCACTTTCACGGAATAACAACAAGAGGTATGCACAAGAGAAGATTCTGGAAGACTTAATCTTCACAGAAATCGACCCGAAAAGAGACTCCAAGAGATTGAGTCTTTAAGGAAATATGACAAATCTGGAACGTTTAACAGAATTACACATCAGTGATTTAAAGGCTGACTTAGATGTTTCGGTTCACGACCAACCTCATCGCTTACAGCGAATCCAGATTGGAAAGAGAACATACTCTGATCAAAAGTCGAGACGAGCTTTCCTAGTTGCACTATTTACTTAGCTGCACTACTCGCCAAAGGTATATTAATTATGTGCACTCGGGCACTTTATCTTATTTAATTCCAAAACCCACATCACGTTATAATCTTTTTAGATCCCTCGGGAACTAAATCCCTAAGGCAGAGTTGACTCGGGAACTAAATCCCAAGAGTCGAATCGAGAACTAAATCTCGCGGGAACTATATCCCTCAGGCGGAATCAGGAACTAAATCCTTACAACGGAACTAAAGAAGAATGGTAGGAACTAAATCCTAACCACCCGGTTATCAAGAAACGACTAGCACTCGTACTGAGATACACAGTAGCGTTCCTACGAATACTCGTTCCAACTAAACAGTTACAAACACAGCAATAACTCATATCAATGCCCTCAAGGCCAGTTACAGATAAAATAGCGTTGTTCTAACAATATACAACCTATAATAATATCTGTATTAATTCACATATATATATAATAGCGTTGTTCTAACAGATATACAACCTATTATAACATCATATTTTAGTTTTCCAAAAAAGTTAACAAAACCGTTTCCAGATGAACACAATAATCATTCCAAATTAATTACTCAGATAAATAACTGATAATTAATGTAAATATGGAACGATGAGCAAGAGCGAACCGCCACTTGCCTTAATCCACAGAGTTTGAACGAAGTCTAACGACGGGATTCCGGGCTCGACACAGAGACGAATCTGCCAACTCCGGTACTTTCGGATCGACCCATACAGAAACCCTAAGTTAGATTCGACAAACAACAATACAGAAACTACAAAAGGACGAAAGGAATCGACAGAAACGAAACCCGAACGAATGCCTCGGAAGCCAACCACAACAACTCACGGCCACCACCTCTCGCCGGCGGGCGCCGCCCAAATCACGGCGGGCGCCGCCTCACACGCGGCGGGCGCCGCTCATCCACGGAGGGCGCCGCCCATCTGCGGCGGGCGCCGCTCCTTGGCCACACATCACGGCGGCTGGGCAACCTCATCACGGCGGGCGCCGTTCTCCACGGCGGGCGCCGTTCCTGGCGGCGGGCGCCGTCTCCCTGGCGGCGGTCGCCGTCGCGAACGAAAATAGAAATACGAGAGGGAAAAACTTACCCTCGACGATCGGTTTGGCTCGTCCTCCGCCTTGCTTGGTTTCTAGGCATCCGAGAGCCTCCAATGCTCCTCTTGGCCACCGGAAATGACACTAAACGAGCTTCGACGATCCACTAGAGCCTTTCTGAGAGAGAGCATTTTGAGAGCGTTTTTGAGAGACGAGAGCTTGACAGTGCTTCCGCGTTTTTCAGCCCCTTTCACTCTCACCCAATGCTCTCTATTTATAGGCAAAATTAGGGTTGGAAGGGAGCTTGGGTAATAACCCTTGGTTAACCAACTTGTACTTTTGCCTCATGGATAATAGCTATTGGACAATAACCTTTGGATAAAGAATCTTGTACTATTGACCATTAGATAACAACTCTTGGGCAATAAACTTGTACCAATCTTAACCCGCGTTAACAAAAGTCGTACACGAACGAGTACGAACTTCCAAAACATATCGACTGTATAATTCTTCACTGAGAAAAATATTACAGATACAGAGCACATTACAGAATGTCTCAAACCTTCAGAATTAAATCCGACGTACCAAACGGACGTTCGGGAAAAATCCATAATTCCCAAAATAGCCTTACAAAATTTCGGGGTATCACAAATAGGACGGTACAGATCTTCCCCAAATTCCTGTCTATTTCCTCTACAAATTATAAAATCCTAATTTCTAATCCCATGCTAATCTTAATTGACCTTTTAATGGATTCATTCCTGTGTTATTTTGTCTTGGCTTCTTCTGTATCAGATAGCAAAAGCTTAGTGTATCAGATAGCAAAAGCTATGAATTCCGTCCATTATTTATAGTTAGGTTATCTAGCATTTTGTTTTGGCTGTTTCTCCCGATCATGTGCGAATTAAACTCTGAATATTGACACTGTTTTTATGAATATTGACTACTTACTTGTATGACTATGCGTACAAAATACGTGAATATCATCACATATGGAATGAATATCGCTATTATAGTATTCAAATTACTTGTTGATGGTGTTATTTGTACTATTTGCAATTGATATTCAAATTGTATGATGTGATATTCACTATAATGGTGTTCATATTCAAGAGGTTTCATGCGTTAAATAGTCGATATTCAAAATTTATAATGTGATATTCAATATAATGTTGTTGATATTCATTATAATAATGTTGATATTCAGGTTGATCGTGCGACTGTGTGACCCAAAATCGACGCGACAATGTCATTGTTAAACCTTACTGTCATGAATCAAAGCTTCGAAGATATTGGGTGGTGATATTCGTGTAGTTAGATGATGATATTCATGTACTTGGGTGACCATATTAATGTAATTGGGTGGTGGGCAGTGGGCGATATTCTCAAAATGTGTAGTGATATTCACTAATTGAGTGGTGATATTCATGTAAGTGAATTTGATATTCACGTGATTAATTGAGATATTCATGTAACTTAGTGTAATATTCATATTATCAAGTGGTGAAATTCATGATTTAAGTGATGATATTCACATTTTTAAGATATTAAATATTCACTTATTAAATAGAAATCGATATTCAAACAAACATGAACGATATTCATTAAGAAATGATTGATATTCGTGAACACATTAACGATATTCACGAACGTTTTAAAATGTTATTCCCATTTAAATTTTAAATATTTGAATGAGAGCAAAATCGATTAGGAAAGAGAATATTATCTTAATTTCTCTCTCCTATAACAACCAAAATTAATTATTTTTTTATTAATAATATCCTTATTAGGTTAGATTTGGTGGGTAGGGCTCTATCATATCTCTCCTACATGAATATCACCCAAGTACATGAATATCTCTCCTACATGAATATCTCTCCTACATTAATCTAACCATCCATCAACATCAATCTGACGCTCCAGATTAGTACTTCCGTTTTACCACAATTCCCGTTTTATCGGAGCGTGCCCCTATATATATATATATATTATCATAGGTTGCTAGATGAACTTTGGTGTGGACTTGTATGCTTAGTTAGTACGAGTATTCATAGGAACGCTACTTAACTTGTGAGGTTTAGCTGCTTCTTTATTACTTGGTATTAGGAGGATTATTGCCCTAATACTTTTTGGTCATGACCTACCCTTATTCGAATATAAGTGGTGGTGCACTTAGCTAATGCCGTTATTCGGGATTCGTCCCTTGATATATCTCGTATCGAGATTATTGTGGATTAAAAGCTTTAACGTAAATATACATTTTTGAAATTAAATAAGATAAGGGCTTTATGCACATAATTATTATACGTTGGGCGAGAGGTACAATGTGGAACCCACCTGGACTCTTGTCTAAAGTAAGTCCCCTTTCCAATTTGGATCCGTATTATATGGTGAGGTTGGTCGATGACCCAAATAATCAAGTAGTCGTTTTCAATACTTCTGTTGTGATAATTATGAACGTTCCTAAAAAAAATCATTTAATTCCCATAAGACCCAATTCCATTGGAGTCTTCTTTTGGATCATATCTCTTTTATTGTTTCAGTGAGAGTATTTTAGTTATGTATCATCTATCGACTTTTATTCGAGAGACAATGATAGTAACTAGATACAATCACAAAAAACCTTTCCTTTCATACCATTGTTTAGTCTTTCATTAGACTAACCAACCTTTCTCAATCCTTGCATGGTTGGCTGGTATCATCCGCCCTATACGACACATCAGTGGTTGGTCTCAAACAACATTGAAGTAACAAATCGAAGACAAATGCTTGTAGTTGAAGGTTGTGTTCAAAAGCAATATTATTTTCAAGTTGTTTAGTATCGATATAATCTTCTTAAATAAATGTAATACTTAGTTAAATTAATAATGTATTTAGAGTTTATTTAAAAAAGTTTTTCGTTGTATTGTAATTTTGAGTTGTAAATTTATCTCCTCAATTTACGAGGAAAGATTAAAAATGAAGGTAAAGTATTTCTTTTCAAAAGTCTTCAGCTATCTACTCTCTATTATAATTTGTATTTAAGCATAATTGTTCAGATTAAAGCCTAGGGCGGCTTTGGACTTTAAAGTCTGAGGTTACTGGCATGTGGCACTACCGACATAATTCGGGGGTGTTACATTGAGATCTTCTAATTTGACACTTTCAAATTTCTTTAGGGCCTCTTTGAGAGTCTTGAGTTTTCTCGTGGTGTTGTACATATGTTGGCCTTGGACCTCAAACCCCCATATGTCAGCGACGGTGGGCAAGAATTGCTCATGTTGGGTCCAATCGTTGTTGAAGCGGAAATGGAAGGTGGAGGGGTTGATCAAGGCAGGTTTGGAGAGTGGATGAGGAGTGATCAGATATGTATTGGGGGTTGAAGTGGGCAGTGAAGTGTGTGAATTTTTTGCTCCAAAGTTGGTTATGGAGGATGTGATCCAGTTTGTAATAGGTCCTCCTGCTAGTAGACTGACGGTTGTTCCAAGTGAATTTGCTCCCAGAAAAGGGATGATCATAGAGTTCGGTTGTAGAAAGGAGGTCGGGGAGCTCGTTGGAGACACAAAAGGGGTGAGATTCCTCACCCTAGAGCTTTTCAGATGTGTCAAGGACAACATTGAAGTCGCCCATGAGAACCCATGGTCCATGTATGGTGGGGCGAATATGTTGTATATCAAGCCAAAGATAGGGGCGGTATCTAGGGTGGCTAAAGCAGTAGATAAAAGAGGCGATGAAGGGGTCAGTGTCGACTTTTGTGGAGATAGAGGTATGTATGATTTAATTGGTGATAAGAAGAGAGGTAATGGAGAGTTCAGAAGAGTTCCACCATTGGAGAGATGAGAATTAGAGATGTTGGACCAACGTGGTAGCAAATGGTTGGAGATGATTTTTTTTCCTTCAAGGGGGTCAGTCGAGTCTCAAGAATGGCGATGGCATCAATTTTGTTAGTCCGAACGAAGTGCCTGAGTTGATCTTGTTTAGTGTCAATGCTCAGGCCTCTGATTTTCTAGGTAGTCAATTTAATGTTATTCATGGGAAACCCTGAGTTGATTGGAAAGACTCTTGTCCTTGCTTTAATGAGAGGGTGCCATCTGAGACCTTGTTGTTGGTGGATGATAGAGAGGTGATTTCTGTTTGTGATAGTGAGGGAAGAGGGCCCAAAGAGTGTGTATGATTGGCCTGAGAAAGGGGTGAAGGTTTGTGAGGATTGATGTCAATGGAGTCGACGAGGATGGTAGGCAATGGGGCGAGCCCCAAGATGTAAGTGTGTGGGTTGGGGATACTAGAAATGGTGGGGCATGTTACTCTGAAGTGAAGGGAGGGCATGATGGAGTAGGTGTGGGATTGGGTGATGAATTGAGTGTAGTATGATTGAGAGGTGAGGTAGGTTCAGAATTGAATCTGGTGTTTGGTGGTTTTGTAGGTGGGACATCAGTATAAGAGTTGAGGTGGGTGATTTTGAGGGAGGTATGTGGGGTAGGCAAGAGAGCCTCCTAGGGAGCTTGGTTTTGGATGGACTCTTTGAGCTTAAGAATGTTCGGATTGGTTGAGGTATCTTTAAAGGGGCATATGTGACCAAATTTGCAGCATTTATCACAGCGAATTGGCAGCCAATCATATTCGATTTCTTGATGTACAACTTCGCCATCGTGTCCATAGAATTGAATGTGCCTAGTGAGTTCATTTCGGCTGAGATTTCCACCATAACTCTAGCATAGGAGAGTCGTTCATGATTGGCTGAGTTGTAATCAATGAGCATCGGGGTACCAATCGTCGATCCAATCTTTTCAAGCATATGCTCTGACTAGAATTGGACGTCCAGATTAGGAAGCGAGATCCAAACTGAAATGTCTTCAAGGCATGAGATATCCAGTTTCATACCTTGCTTCTCGCGTTTGAGGATGACCGGTCGGTGGCCACCCAACATCAAGGGTCCCTTTCAAGAACACATACAAGGTCTTCCTCCTTTGTGAAGTGAAAGACAAAGAGGACATTGTCTTTCCAGATGATTTTCGGCAGGCCGATATTTGTCCAGTTGAAATCAATGTATATTTCCATGGCCTTAAAGGATACTTTATCGACCATAGGGGCACCAACCAGCGAGAGAGACCATTTGTCCACAAGATCAGCGACATCCTCTTTAGAGAAGTGAATAATACCACCAATAATGCGTTCAAGTACATAGTTGAGAGGTATAGCTTTGGGTCCAGGGTGACGGGCGTTAACCACTCCACTGTAGGATTTATGGGCTTGGGGGCAGGGGGTGAAGATAGTGTGGGGTTGGAGAGGGGCAGCAGGGGGTGGTAAGGGGTTAGGACTACTGCCAGAGGTTGCAGAGGGGGATGAAGGAGGGGGGTAATGCCTGGGAAGAAGATAACCCATAAACGAGGGGTGAGGATTAAGGTTGGGAGCAAACTCGGGTTCGATTGAGGGCCATTGTGTTGAGGGGTAGGTTCAATTGGGATATGGGTGTAGAAGGTGGAAGGGAGAGGGAGGAAGTTGTCGAGAGAGGTCGGCGGCGGTGGAGAAGTGGGGGATGGCTCTGATGGAGTGAGGTTGAAGGGGGGTGCGAGAAGAGAGCTTGGGCTATGGAAATGCTTGGTTATCAGCTGAAGGAGGGAGGGATGCAGAGATCTGGAATGCTTTGAGCAATCTAGCATTATTGGAGACAATGAGAGATTCAGACAAAGGGCTCAAGGGGCTGTCCTCGCCGCTAGGGTTAAGGTGTGGCGTGTTTGAGCTATTGGAGATAAGGGCAAAGATCTTTCTGGAGAGCTTTTTGGCTCTCTTTAGTTAGCTCCTGGCCATGGGAGAGAGAGGGGAGAAAGTCATTCCATGGGAAGGGTCAGAGGGGGAGGCAGTGATGAAAGGGTGGGGGGAGAGAACCAAGGATACTCAGACTGATGCGCACAAGGATCTAAGGCGACTCGGTGCAAGACAATCGCTCGTTGAAGCCCCGGTTTGACAAGGCCTCTAGAAATCCGTCCTATATTTAACTGGCTTGTTCTCCCTGGTCTGAACTCCAAATTGTGTGATTCCAAATCCCAGAGTTAGATCTGGACGTCTAGATAATGTCCTCAAAATTTGAGCGCAATCGGATCAAGGAATAGAAAGTTGTGTTGATTCTACTGAGAGGTCGCTGAAAGTGCCGGGGAGGAGCTCAACGAGAAAGTGTTTTGGATGGAGGACGATTCAGTTTTTTGATGATTTGTGATGGAGATGACGTCTAGATCTGGAGGAGGAGATGGACGGTTGATGGAGATGAAGTTGGAGACGCAAGGATGGAGGTGGAAGCGTCAATGAAGGATAGGGTTCTTCTTGGTTGGATGTGACTCACCAACAAAACGAGAACAAAGCTGATTGCTCCTTGTAAGGCTTAATGGGCCTTGATGGGCCGCAGCCTTGTATTTTCCTTAGTTTTTTCTTTTTGTTTTTGGCATTTACAAGGCAGCAACTCTCTCAATTTTGGAACAACGTTGAATCAGATTAAGAACAAAGCAATTATCGTTTTAGAAAATTCTCTCTCTTTGGCTGAAGAATGACCTTCTTCATCCCCTTGCTTGTGTGTTGCATCAAGCCCTTGTTGTTTGTTCATTGAGTGAGTCACATCTCAAAGAGCAATCAGCCTTGTTCTCGCTTTGTTGGTGAGTCACATCCAGCCAAGAAGAACCATATCCTTCATTGACGCTTCCACCTACATCCTTGCGTCTCCAACTTCATCTATATCAATCGTCCATCTCCTCCTCCAGATCTAGACGCCATCTCCATCAAAAATCATCAAAAAACTGAATCGTACTCCATCCAAAACACTTTCTCGTTGAACTCCTTCCCGGAACTTTCAGCGACCTCTCAGTAGAATCAACACAACTTTCTATTCCTTGATCCGATTTTATGTCATAAACCACCATAAAATAAACAAGACATAAATCACGCGCTCGGACGCGCCATAAGAAGATTGAATGGCTCAAGAGAAGCTAAACTTGAAGCTTCGAAGCCTTCTTGAACTCTTGATGGATGCAATGGCTCGAGCCCTCGTGATTGGCTTAGAGGTTCTTCTTGGACACTTGAACCATCACTCAAGTAAACTTGGTCATCTTAGTTCTCTTGAAGTGATCTAGCTCTTATCCGCAAGCTCTTAGTCATGATGGAATCTAGGGTCACATCACAGACTCTTGCTCACTTTGTCGCACATGAGGCGCGTTCTCATGGGAGGTGAAGATCGTGTGTCTTTAACGAGATCTAGAAGCTACTTTCTATGTAAATGACGCACTAGCTAAAGATTACATTTCCACTTAGTTAATAATTATTCCTTACTTAAATAATATATTAACATATATTACCACTCAATTCTTCTTCTGTAATCCAAAACTAAAATCCTAAATTAGTTACTAGTTGGTGGGTGAACTATTGAACTTGGTTAGTGGATTAGTGTTAATCCAAAATTCAGAAATTTCTCAAAGTTGAAGTTGTTGAAGCTTTATTTACGCTCCATAATGATTCAAGATAGACTTAACGAACTAGCTTTGATAGCAATTCTAAATTGTTTTTTTGAGAAAGTTGATCGTGAAGAATTAAATGAAGATTTTGTTTCGAAGAATGTTACAAGGATTATTCTTAATTTTTAAGTAAATTTCATATGTCACTTTGCAATTTAAGACATTTTGATATGTTAAATTGTAAAACTTTTATTATAATGCATGGTATCTAACATTTATATTTTGATTCATCTACAACTCATCCAATCGATCTATAGACTTAGTATTTAGACTTAGTACATGTGTAACAGGACCTTAGAAAAGATTGAAACGGCCCTAGAAGCAGTTATTCCTCCAAAAGTAACACTAGCTATCCGACAAATACGAGACCCCGGATCCGCTACTACACAAATACAAAACTAGTGGACATGTCTTTTGATCAGTTAATAACACTAGCTAGTGTCAAGGGGCATAATCCTTAAAAGTTGTGCTATTTTTCCGGCAAATTCCGCGAAGAACAAGAGAAAACTAAATAACACAGATGATCCAATGTCAAACATTTGATTTTAGATAGTAGTGCAGAGATTGAACATAACAAGAGAAATTAATAACAAAAAAGATTCTTGTTTTCCATCCCTCCCGATCGATGGTGTCTTGCATTCATCATAACAACCGGTAACTCATTCATTCATTCCACATTGCAAAGACATCAGCGGCGTGGTTGGGTTGGAGCTGGGGGACGAGCGGCCAGCCACCGGCGTAACCACCGGATGAGTTCATATCATACTCAACCTTGACATTCGAGGCCGAAACCTCGGCCTGTTGATGATGATGATGGTGATAGTGATCGGCCTCTCCCACCGCATTCATGCCGTTGTTTCCCGCCAAATTATAGCCTCCCCCAGCACCAGCACTGTAGCTTCCGGTGGAGCAGCTGCCGTCGTCGACGACAGGAGCAGCCCCCAGGGACATGAAGCCATGCAGCAAGGCGGGGTTATTCTGGTAAAATCCAGCGTTGTAGAGGTGGGCCCCAGCAGCGTGGGGCGGGGGCTGGTGGAGGGAGTAGGGGAAGGCGGCGGCGGCGGGTGGAGGCGGGGCGTCCTGCTGCAGGAACCTGACGCAGGTGGGGGGCGCGGGTGCAGGGGCGTGGTGCATCATGAGGAGGTGGTGGTCGAGGTGGTCCCTGCTGCTGGTGGTTGTGGCGGCGATGGCGGCCCTCCGGGAGGAGTCCATGGCCTGCGCCTCCTTGATGCGCTTGGCGGCTCCCCCTCCGATGGGGAGGCTGCTGCTGTCCAGGATGGCCTTCACGTCGTACCTGTTCATCTCGAAGTTGGTCACCGCGCTCATCCCTCTGAACTTTATCGCCGCTATGTCGTATGCCTCCGCAGCCTCCTCCTCCGTGCCTATATATATATAGATATGAATCTATGATTATGACCCACCCAGACCCAGTTATATAATATTCTATTTTATGCGCGCGTGTCCTAGATTAATTAATTACTATATATATAGTTCAACTTATAATTAAGGACGTCACAACTAATAGTGTACGTCTTGTTGATCGAATTGCCAAACAAACCCTAAATTAAGGCGTTACTTACTGAAAGTTCCCAAGTAAAGGTCTTTGTTTCCAGCCACTCTCCCGATCCTCGCTTGCCATCTCCCTTGTTGGTGGTGTCTCGTAACCCCGCGGTACATGGATGCACCTCTAGAGAACCCGCTACTCTTCCTAATTAATTAACACAACACGAACATACATATGTTTATCTAAGCAATATCAGAATATTGCAACATATATATATATATATAGCGGTGTGTATCCTTTATTGTACATATATGTGTTCTACGTGCGTACGTACCTTCTAATGGCAGCAATGAACTCTTGTCTCGTCATGTGCTTCATCTCTTCTACTTCCTTCTCATAGTTGCTGATCTGCGTATGTGTATATATATATATATATATACTCAACATTAGCGCACACACATATATGTATGTATTAAAATATACATTATGTTCAAAACCTTGATATAACTATATCTATAAACATTAATTGGCTTTGATTAAGAGACCCACCGGAAAATTTGTGGTGGTGGAGGTGCCCCAGTACTTAATTGCAGCCAGATCATAAGCCCTCGCCGCCTTATCTTCTTTGTCATAACCGCCTATCGTTAGTGTCAAGAAGAAAGTTCAATCAAGTTCATGGTAAGCATAAAATGTCGGTATTAGTAATCAACACAACCAAGAAGATACAACAGTTCAATCCACATACCCAAATAGACTGGAATCCCAATTAAGATGTTGCAGAAGCCCGGGATTGATATGTTACAAAGACAGCCATCAAAATAAGGAAGATGAATCAACAAAAGGAATCAAAATTGAAATGGTGCAAATTAATCAAAAATCAACAAGAGAAGCAAAAAGGAAAGAAAAAAAAAAGAGTACCTTGGCGACCCTTCCTTGACTGTCCTTCCCTTCTACAGCTATTATCCCATAGATGAGCTTCATATCTTCCGGTCCATCTATGCCTGCTTATGTACGTATATTAGCATGCATATAGAAGAAGCGTCAAAGGAAATGTAAGATTTCATGAAATTATTTAACCTTGTTACGCCCCTATATATTGAAGTTCTCTGGCCAAAGGTGTCAAGAGTCCTCCTAGGAGTAGCTTCGACAACCGGGGATATGGCGGAGGCAGCAGTGTTGGTATCAGCACTAGTTGTGTCGCAGTTGGAAGAAGCAGCGCACTGCTTGTTGTTGTTGTTGGTGCCACCGCTGGCCATGGAGAGCGTGAGGGACTGCAAGCTGCTCCCGCTCTCTTGGAACTGATCGTAGTTGATGGCTGCTTGCAACGGAATCAAGCTGTTGTTGGCGAATAGATAGTCGGAATCATTGAATGCCACAAGCTCTGATCCCTGCTGGCTTTGCTCATGCTGCTGCTCATCCCATTTGCTCACCCCTACTCCAAGGAAATCTGCTATTTTTGGACCCTCGTTCCCATCTTGAGAATTGATCATGCTCCAATCTACACAAATTAACACATTGTATAGCTTCCAAGGTACTATATGTATACCGCGCGAACTATGATACAACATGAAATTACATACCTTGGGTATGAAAATGGTTATCAACCAAGCCCAGGGAGAAGGGTGGAGGCTGATGGGGAGGTGCCTCAAAGTGTGAAGGGAGCGAAGGATGAGTTGGCGAAAGCGGGAAAGAGAGCCAATTGTTTGTATTCATAGACCCCATTTCTGTCTACTTGCTTAATTAGCCTCGACGGATCGATACTTTCTCCCAGCTAGCTTCAAATAGCGATGGATATATATATATGGAAGAAGATCAAGACGCCCACCTGTGGATATACAAGAACCGTCAATTCAAAGAGATCCAAGAACAAATTGCTAGATAGATAAAGAGCATACATGAAGGGAGGAGTATCATATAGCTAGGGTGTTAGCTAGACAAGTACCTTAAAATTAGACTAGGGTTTTTTTTTTCTTCCCTCTCTCTAGAGAAACAAGGGAGGAGGAGGGTGGGAAAGGACAAGTGTTGAGAAAGAAGAAGTTACCTATAAACAAGAAGCAAGTAGCAAAGAGGTAGTTCTTCTTCTACCCTTGAGACAAAAACACAAGAGATAGGTAAGCACACCTCCATAAAAATATTACAATCTCACCTTAATTATACCAAACAATAGAAGCAACAAAGGCCTATGAATATTTGGGATTAAACTACAGTACTGTAACTTGGTTCAAACCATTTCTCAAACTTTTACTGCTAGAGCACTTGGCCTAAAAAATCTAACTTAGATTAATTGTATTAATATATCAAAATGAATAACTTAAAATGCATGTCAAAATACAATTTCTTATGGTTTTTAGATGTAAACTCCAGGGATTTGTTTCCCCATAGTTAAAAACGTTTAGGAGGTTATGTAATCAATTTTTTTCTTTAGAAAGATATGAAGTCATCCAAAGTTTCAAACAAAATGGGAAACAAAGCCCCTGTTATTTATTTTGCCAAAGTAAGCATGTGCAAAACAACTTCCTTTTGCTCAACTTGTTCTCAATGCCTATTGCTAGCTTAGTTTGGCTGATTTGTTTGTTAAAGTTGCTTGTGTTTGCAAGTCCATTGCTTGTTGAGCGTATTTTCAATCTGTTACTCAATTTGTTTTGAATGCCTATCTCCCGGTTAAGCCGGTATTTTTGTACATGTTTTATACATGCAATATATTTACCTTTTTCAAAACAAAAAAAAACACTTCCTCTTGTTACTTCAACTTATAAACTCAATTTAAAATTTAGCCCCATATAGAAAATTAAATACTTTATCGGTGTTTACTGGAGTAATATTTTGTACCAAAAAAATAAAAGGAAGAAATCATTCTCAGCTAATTAATCCAACTATAAACTCCTTTCCTCACTTTACACCCTTACATTTATCCTTTATAGTTCCGTAGGCATGAACTCCCATAAATGAAACTAAAATTGTTTAAGGTTCCTACTTTATTCTTTTTTACATTTTTCTAGACACTTAATTAAACTTGTAAAAACCGTCATTCAACATGTCAATTAATTAACTGAACAGATTTCTAAGTTCAGTCAGGTGATTACTAGTGCCACCATATATACAACTTATATCTTATCTTCTGTGTTACTACATTAAGATTAATAGTGTACTTTCCCGTATCTTGTGCGGGTATAATATATAAAAAAAAGTGAAGAAAGTAAATGTATGAAAAAGGCAGTTCAGAACAGAGCTCGGTACAAAAGCACTGGGATTCCACATACGAATCTAGCGAAGCAGAGAATGGACAAAAGCACTGCGATTCAACACATGAATCGAGCGGGGCGAGGGATGGACAAAAAATCAAGCAATCATCTAATATTTAATTTACGAAGCCATATGGAGGAGGCATCATCGTGCCTGATTCTAGACAAAAGGAGGCTATTAGTAACCTCAAGAGTAATTTGGATGAAGCATGAGTCACTAGAGAGATTCGCCGTATTGAAGATAACCTAATTGCGGAGATGCCAAATATGATAGACAAAGGTGGACAACACCATAGACCTAGTCTGAAGCTCAATACGCTTCTGCCCAGGAATGGAGTGTACATGGTGGATGCAGTCATGGAATGTCGGAGGCTGAGGAGAAGGAGTAATGGGCCAACACAACCAGGAAAGGAGCCTGCGCAGAATCTCCTTAATAAAATCACATTCCAGCCAAAGATGAGCATTAGATTCAGGCAAATGAGTGCAGAGAACACACTGCAAATTATCAATTGGTTTCCAGCAGCTAATACGATCCTTGGTGGGTAACCGACCATGAAGGGCCAACCAAGTCAAAAAGGAGTGCTTAGGTTGGTCAAGGCCTTTCCAGACAACGTCAGACCAGGGAACAGAGATGCCTGTTTGGCGAAGCAAGTTATAAGCAACATCTGTACAAAATTTGCTAGAAGGGCGAGTGAGGCGGGAGCAGAGATTTGCAGGGATATCCTTCAGCAGAAGCGCATCCCGCACTCGGAGAAGGTGCTTCCAAGTCCAGCAGTCCGTGATACTAGCTTGAGAGTCCCAAATAGAGGAGTGGGCAGTGTAGAGATGGCGAGCCCAGTTGCTCGAGGAGCTATCTAAAGCAGAATGAGCAAGTTCAAGGAGGGGAAAGGCCATAGAAGCTTGGTTCCAAGAGAGAAGTTCCTTGAAGCCCAGGCCTCCCTCAACTTTGGGCTTACAAATCGCCTTCCAGGAGATCAAGTTGCACTTAGAGTCAGTTGCACCAGACCACAAAAAAGGATTGGAGGATACCTTGGACTTTCTTGAGTGTCTCTTTAGGGAAAGGAAGCATACGACACCAGAAATTTTGGATTCCATAGAGGACAGCCCTAATAAGCTCCACTCGACTTGCATAAGAGAGGTGTTGGGCAGTCCAATAGCGGACCTTGTTGATCATCTTGTCAATGATAGGCTAAAAGTCACACCTCCTGGGCTTACGAGAACCAATGGGGACACCCAAGTACAACATGGGAAGAGTGCCTTCATCGAATTGGGTAAACTGAAGAATAGCATCCTTCCATCTGTCGCAGTTACCCCCAAAATAGATCTTGGTCTTAGTAATATTTGTGCGTAGCCCCGACATGTTACCAAAATCATCCAACAAGCTCTTGATAGCAGGGATAGAGGCAAGGTTGCCCTTACAGAAAAGGAGCAAGTCATCAGCAAAGCTCAGATGTGAGAGATTAGAGTGATCACACCTAGGATGGAAGGAGAAGTTGGGGTTGGCAGTAAGAGAGAGGAGCATCCTAGACAAAAACTCCATTGCAATAGTAAAGAGGTAAGGAGAGAGGGGTCTCCTTGCATGATACCTCATTTGCCTCTAAGGAAAACCTCAGGGATGCCATTGACGCTGATAGAGAATGAGGTGGTGGAGATGCAGCAGTCAATCTTGTTAATAAATTTCATAGGGAATCCCATGCCGAAGACAATTCAGAATAATTGACCAGTTGAGGGTGTCGAAAGCTTTCTGAAAGTCGACTTTAATAGCACATCTTGTAGGAGAATTCCCCCATGAGTAGTGCTTGAGCAAATAACTGCATATCAAAATGTTATGCTGGATAGATCTACCAAGGACAAAGGAAACCTGGTGGTTATCAATAAGGGAAGGGAGCACAACTTTGAGTCTAGAGGAGATGATTTTAGCAATTCCTCTATAGAGAGAATTACAACAAAAAATCGGCCGAAAATCTTTAGCATGAGATGGATTGGGGCATTTAGGGATCAAGCTAATGGTCGTATGATTGATTTGTCACAGCAAACGACCATTAGCAAAGAAGCTCATGACTATTGAAGTGACATCAGCACCAATAACACTCCACGCCTTCTTAAAGAAGAAAGGATTATAACCATCCGGACCCGGCGATTTATTATTGCCCAAGGAAAAGAAAGCCCTGTGAATCTCAACATCGGTGACAGACATGGTGAGCATGGGCGCAGCATCAGGATGGAGAAGGGGGCCATTAGCCAGATAGCTGGCCTAGAAAGCAACAAGGGGCGAATCAGTGCCCAAGAGCTGTTCAAAGAAAGATGTGAAGTGGGCTGCAATATCATCATGTTCAGTAAGCCGAGAGACATTCTCCTCAATAATAAGGCCAGTAAAATTACGACTTCTCCTGCTTTTGATCTGGTTATAGAAGTAAGTGGAGTTGTGGTCCCAAACCTTCAACCATTTAACTTTAGCAATTTGTCTCGACATAGACGACAAAGAATCTAGATTACCTTTCAGCAAATCACGACAGGCCACCTCCCGATCCTAAAGCTGATGGTTAAAAGGTTGTTGCTGCAGTTGAATTTGCACATCATTTAGTTGACTTCTACTCTATGCCAGATTGAGAGAGAGTGTTTCAATTCTATTAGAACCAAAGCATCTAAGCTTCCCTTTTAAGAGCTTGAGTTTAGAGACAATTTGATACATCTGATGGCCAGGGATGGAAAAGCTCTAGATATCTGAAACAACTGAGAGAAATGAGGGGTGTACAGTCCACACATTGGAGAATCGGAAATGGATCTTCGCAGAGCGAAAACAAGTGCCCAGAGAGACAATATCAGGCGAGTGGTCGGGAGAGCTTGTGGGTATCAAAAAAAATGTTGGCGTGAGGAAATCGCAGGAGCCAAGCCTGATTGGTGAGGACGCGATCGAGCTTACATCAAATTCTATCACCTCCCGAGTGATTATTGTTCCAGGTAAATAAGGTTCCACTGAAACGCATATCAGAAAACCCAGTGGCATCGAGGCAATCGCCAAGTTCATCAGAGATATACCTAGGAGAAGCTCTTCCCTCAACAATTTTTTCCTCTGAGTTCAACACATCATTGAAGTCCCCAAGGACAGTCCATGGGGACACCATAGTGCTAGCACGAGTACATAATTCTGACCAAAGAAAAGCACGAGCTCTACGATCATTGAAGGCATAAACGAAGGTAGCATGGAAAATATCCTGATAGTGAGGGGAGGAGATGCAACAGTGAATTGATTGAGGAGAGACAGACTCAATCGAGATATATAAATGTGAGGTTATTTAATTATATGTATTATATACAATATTAAAAGTAATACTGTATATAATACATATAATATCATATTATATGTATTATATACAATATTACTTTTAATTGGAAATGGAGTAGTGAGATATATTTTTTTCATCAAAAGTTTAATCATTATATAAATGTGAGGTTATTTGATTCACTTTAGAAATTTGCATATATTAAAGTCAAATTTAGTTTTTCTACATGTTATCCATTAAACTATGTCATCCGTTAAACTACGTCACACAGGCAATCTTATTTGGTCAATTTTCCTTCATTCTTAATATTTATTATTTATTAATATTTGGTCAATTTTCCCTCATTTCTTTCAAATCAAAATTACTATAATCTTAATTATAATATATTTTTGAAAATTCAGTTTTTATGTTATAACGAACATATGTATGTGTGCAAAATCCACCAGATCCCTAAATAATAGAAGTGATGTTTGTTCTTGAAATTGGATAAGTTGTTTTTGTTCTTAGATATTACTTATAAATGTATGAGTTGTAGAAAGATTTTTTTTTGATGCAGTAAGAATTCAAAAATTCAGGGAAACACACCAGGATTTTCGAGAGGCCGAAGAATCGACAACCGGAATAACCGACAGAAGAACGCAAGAAACCACAAAGAACAACAACAACAACAACAACAACAACAACAACAACAACAACAACAACAACAACAACAACAACAACAACAACAACAACAACAAAGAACATAACAAAAAAGCGAGACCGACACGAGCGGAACGAAGAAGCTAAGACGATGAGAAGGGCTCAGACATGGGCTGAGAGAAACCAACACGACGAAGACGCAGCCGAAAAGCAAAAAGAACACAATCTGGAGGTACTTCGTCAAAAGAAACCACCAGGGATCACACGACCACTGTCTCCTTCGCAAAATGGAACAACAATCTCAAACAAAACTAAATCGAGATCTCGAGTCAGAACAAAGCTTTCAGGTCAGAACAGGATCTGCGGCGGTGAGCCGAAAGGAACGGGGTTCAAGCCTATAACACTCACTAATAGGCGCGAAGGCAAACCGGAAAAGGGGGCATCGGATCTGGATCAGGAGGGGGAAGGTTCACCGGAGGAGCAACACCCACTGAGGTTCAACCATAATTGTTCTTGCATCAGTAGTTCAAATAAACTTGGATTTGGATCTGGTCGTCTTCATCGGTATCCAGCTCCTCCCGCCAGAGCACGGACGGCATAGTAATGGGGCAACTGAGTCCACTACCGCCGCCGTCTTTGTCTTTCCCGCTTCTTGATTTCTTGTATTTTGGCCTCTTGATGGAGCTTCTTCCGGTTTCGATATTCCATGACTCGGAATTAGAGCTGCTTGCCATATCCAAGCTGATGTATCTTCTTCCTCCTCCACTTGAGAGAGTTTGTTGTCGGTTTCCTCGTCGGCGAATCCTTCGGATTGTCCTGAAGTGCTTGGTTTGAATGCTGGTGGCTCCGTTGACAGGGTTTCGAGGTGGTCGTGTGAGGAGTCTAGGTTGTTGAATAAGGCAAGCTCGATCTCTGAAATTTCCTTCTCTCTTCCGACGGAATTCTTGTTTTTTGGGAAGGGAAACTCCATTGATGGAGATTCGAGGTCTTGATGGTGGTGCTCTGATCTTCGGGTGGAGATGGTTCACTTCTTCAAGATTGATTTGGGGGATTTGGACTCGGTTCGGAGAAGGTTGTGGTGCGGATCGAGAGGATCTGGGCTCATTGGTCATGGTTCGAAGAGGGCTCAATGGCTAGGGGTTACAGGGATGGTGGCTGCGGAGCCTTCGTGCTAGGGTTTTTATTGGGGCGTTTTTGAAAAAAGTTGTAGAAAGAAGTTGAAAAAGCGAAATACAAGTAGATAGAGAAAGACTGGGGTGTGTACTAATTGGAAGTTAATTTTTTGAGAAAAATATTCTAATTGAAATTACACATCGCAGGACTAAAATAAGCCACTTGGCTCATTCTTTCTAAAGATTTTTCTTTTTCTTTAATGTATTTTAATGTATAGGAGAGATATAGAGTATGAAATAAGTACACTTACACTCCTTTATTAATTCTAGAAATTTGCTCAATCTGATAAATAATAGTGATCATTTTAGTTTTTGACACAACTATTAAGAATACAATAATTAAGCTAAAATACTATTCCTAAAATCTATATTTTAATAATTATTCACCTCATGTTTAACCAATATAAAAAAAAGAACTTGCATATAAAGTATCAATATATGCAATTTCTTATAACATATTTCGTATATCATTAATAAATCATTACCTAAAATTCTAGAATAACAAATATTTCTTACCAAAAATAGAATGTTAAAATGACATTTATTTTTTAAGGGATGATGTAACATAATGTTGAGCTAGTGGGAATAGAACTTTATATATAATTGAGGGGTATGGGTTATTTCTACTAATTTCAACTATGTAATTACATACACAAAAAATGTGTTCTTCAACCAAAAGTATAAAAAAAATGTGAGTACAATTTCAAGTAGTGTGTGCCCATATAATGGAAGACATATCTGCTTCTCCTAAGCCTAATCTCTTAAACACACTTCAAGGAACCTATGGGATATATAAACTTTTTCCTACATACAACAAATTCAATATAATAAATTAATAATACTCCAGTATACTGTAATTAATATCTACATTAGACACACAATGCCACACACTCGTGTCTTGCTAAGAACACTCGTGTTTTGGTAATTAGATGAAAACCATATAGTAATACTGAATGATCAATGTCCAGCTCAGAGCTAGCCTCTCTAATTGCATGTCTAGCTAGTTAAGATCGACAAACCCACAACTCCAACTGTAAAGTCCAAACTAATGGAGTATACAATTTTTCCCAAACATAAGCCAAATTAATTATAAATTAAATTCTAGGGTTTTGCTGCCCACTAGGGTTTTGGAACTTTTATTTTTTCATTTAGTGAAAAGAGGTATTAGCCCAATTGAAGATATTGGAACTCCCAACCTCGTTCTCTGCAATAAAATGATACCCCAAAACCCAGCATTTCCACACTAATTAATTAACTCTCCCCATTCTATTCTTTTTTTAAAACTCAAATCTTCTCTGCATAAGAGGAATACTTAATCTATCTTTCATATTCTAATAAATACTAGATTCGTAGGGTTAAAGAACCGTTCGAGTCAGTCCACTTTAATCTGTATTCTTTCATATATATTCACATGTTTGTAAGTAGCTAGGATTCACGTACAAAATCTCTTACCTCAACAACAGAAGAAATTCAAACCTGACACTGACGGGATTTAAACAATTACTCAACTAAAATAGCCAATACTACTATAATTTATTTTGCCTTACAATCTAAATATACCCTAAAATACATAAAACAATATTCGACTGGAAAGGAAGCGTAGTTGTACAAATCATGGGCGTTCAATTTATGTAAAGGAAAGTGTCCTGACAAACTGGATTTCTTTTTGATTTATCATTTCTAGTATACAAACTTCGATCTTGTATTAAAAATGAGTTAGGGAATTTCGTGCATGCAAGGAAATCATTTCATAAGATGAGTATTTGATTTTGTGAAAAAAGAAGAAGCCAAAATATGTTAGAGAGATTTTATATTGTAGGACAGCATTGGGTTGGTGGGGGTGTGGAGGAAAATCTCGCAAAGCACCCCACACCAAAGGCCGAATTGTAGATCCCCAAGTGCTGCATGCATGTGTGTATATGAATTAACGTACATTTATCTATTTATATTATTTTAACCATTCAAAGCAGTAGCAAGGAGTAAAATTTACTGCTAGTTTGTACTAATTATTTACTATTCAATTCTACTCACAGTTGGCAGGGTGTGAAAAAGGGAAAAAAGTGTAATGAAAATGCAAAGAGATTCGAGGAAAGTTCAAAGGACTTGTTTTTTGGGGTTTCCAAGTTGAAATCTGTTGACCGCCTAATCGAAATCCGCAATGGTCAAAGCTGGAATTACACCCATTAATATCTTACCCATACATGTACATGTACTACTACTACTTGTTTATATATTTACAGAATCCAATACCTGCATCTTAATACCATTAACTACGTTCATCACTTGTTAATATAACATCTTGCAAAACTTTATTGTTTAGTACTTTAGTAGTGGCTCTCAAGATTTGCATATATACAAAAAAAAAAACGATCGATTTGTCTAATGTATATATACATCAGCACATGTTAACAATCGATCTATTTATGTTTGGTAATTGTAACTAAATGAACTATTGTCCTAAATTGTATAAAATCATCAATAAATAAATAATTATAATGAAAATTCTCTCAAGCTTCGGTATCCGGGCAGGGTAAGATGATGACATTCATAACTATGAGATTTTAGGTATTGTTACTGATTTGATATAGGACATTATGACCCCATTTAATTCTATAATTTATCCCAAACCGCATAACAAATTTCTTTGAAGAATGGATTAATTTGACTATTTGCATTTCGATTTACGGTTTTCTAACCAATGCCTTTTATAGGTTCTTTAACTTTGTTTTAAAAAGATTTTATTAATTAGATTTAGTTATTTTGAGGTTCTTAGTTCTTTTTTAAAAAATAAACATTTCTTTTAAGATAACAACTTCTTAAAAAAATTACTCCGTACTTCTTAACATATATCCCTTGTAATTTATTCCAAGCATGATATCCTTGTCAATATCTATATATATTTAAAACTTAGCATTCTAGGTCATTGAATGCTAACTTTTAAAGACAAAATTAAAGGTTTAATTGGACCCAAAGATATAGTTTGCATATAGTGTTAGTTTAGCATCCTTAGTATATAATATGTATATAATATATTAGCTTATCCGATCGATTTTTACTATAGGATTTATAAAACAATATAAAATACATAAGTATAATTATAGGCTACTTTGTAATTTAAGTAATTATTTTTTCTTTGTTTATTTTAACATACCATAGGATAATTATGTGTATATTTATATAAATGAGCACTATTTGTAAGTAATTATTTCCTCCCCACTCACACTTTTTTCAATTAAATCTTACCTCTACGTACGGACTACTCTTTAGGTTATGACCCATTTTTTCACCTAAATCTCAATTAGTGATAATTACTACATAGTGTATATGTTATATTTTGCTCTCATTTACTCTTATTTTAATACTCTCTCTGTATGAAAAAGGTTGTCATTTTATCCCATAATTTTTGTACATAAAAGATTGTCATTTTAGGTGTTTAAGTAATAATTTATTAGTGAGTTACGAGGTTTGACATCGGAAATTGTATTTTTTGGCCTTTGTTATACGAATTCTCTATGTTTATTGGCTATAATTGAGATGAGTTATTAAATAATTGTAAATTTTAAGAAAAAATTATGAAAATATAGGGTAATTATTATATTTCTTAATAAGTGTGTCAAACTCTAGAATGACAATCTTTTTCATATGAAGGGGGTATTATTCAATTACTACACGTAACTCCCGTATTTAGTACACAGTGAATGGTTGAAAACAAATTATAGTCAAAATGTCTAAACGGTTATATGTCAAAATGGCTTCACTTTCCAAGTAACATTTTGGCGAAAACGGTGATATTCCGTGCATTTGCTCTGGACATCCATTATCTCATTCTTCTACATGAAAATTAGCTTTAGAAAACCATATAGTGAAGCTTGGGAGATAATGGGCAACACCTTAAAAAGACATGGTCGCTGAAGTAAGCATAGTTATTAAGTTAAAGATGTGAATGAGGATTCCCGATTGTCGAGGATGCAAGTATATATCCACCTCACGGTAAACTATCTGTGATTATATGTATTTGGATCTCTTTTGTAGTCTACACATGCACTAAATACTTATATATATCGGTTTAAATTTATTAATATAATTGTCTTTTGATTGAGATAGGTTAATTTTATCTGAAGATGTCAAAGAATTGGATAATCTAATAGCACTATTGAGGCATCGCTTGTTTACATCATGCACGAGTAGCTTTCATTAGAAGGAGGACAAAGACAATTGATTTAGGACGACTGATTGTTAGTAACGAATAAAGCAAACTATTTTATGGACGATGTAAGCCCTTCAACTATTGGTAGCATAAATTCAATTAGGTTTGTATTTTTAGTTCTTTTTTTGTACTAAATCGATTTAGATAGGTGTGTTGTTATTTTGGTTAATGATGATTTTTATTATTCTATTTTATACATATTTATTTTACACTCATCATGTATATATACTAAATTTGGCCTCAGTTGTCTTGGTCTAGAGGAATTAATCAAGGATGGAAACCGAAATAATAGACATGTACTTACTCTCACATATGAAATGTACAAGGAAGAAGTTATGAATTATAATTTCGCTAAGAAGAGTAAGCATGTACCGATAAAATAACTAATGTACTTTTATATAAAATGTAACAAGGTTTAAGAATATGCAGAGTCACCAATTATTTCTATTATTTCGTATTTAATAAGAATAGGAAGTAATGACTAATATATTTTAATTAAAATGATATTAATGTCTAGGAATATGTAAAATCAGTGTGACTAATAAAACGATATATTCCAGACCAAAAATATAAAACGATATATTAATGAATATTAATAACTAAAGCATAACAAAAAAACATTATTAAAAGGCAATAAATTTGTAAGATAAAGGCAAAAAATTAGAAATGTGGAGGGTAGTGGAGCATGTAAGAAATGAGAGTTGTTGTAGCAAATTTCTTACAAATACTACAGTTCAAGCACAACATATAATTATATAGGCATTTCTAAAATATTCCCCAAATATTTTCAAAGAAAAAACACATCCCTACGAAAAACAACTACCACCTTAATTCAAAATTTAAATTGAACTTCTGACCAAAATAGATAAGTAAAATTGTACTTCGTACAATCATAGTATTTTATACCTAAAATACTTAGATATTACATTTAAATACATATCAAATAATATATAAGATAAAACATGCAACAATAATCCATATATTACAAACTCATATTTAAACCACGACACTATATATATATATACATAAAAGGCTCATGCAAAACACGGACTTCGATTTCTAGTATCCATAAAATCTAGTAGCATATTTGACTTTGGACTTTCATCTTAATTATGTAGATGAAACATAGAGTAAAAAATGGATTTTATAATCAGAAGCGAAAGAGTATATATCAGTGAAGTTTCTTATTTCATTCTTCCGGCTACTTCCAGATGAATTTATTTCAGAAACATGATCGAGTTTCTCCTTCGATCTGTTATTTAAATGTTAATCCTAAACATGTGTCAGAGTCTGGTGGATACAGCAAGTGCAGGAGTTCAAAACTGGAAAGATTGAATTAAATAGTTGCACAAAATATAGAAATACAATTAGAAGAGGAAAATCACCTGGCTAATATTGTGTCTGGAAAGTGCACGGTTATCGCCGAATTCTTGCAGAGATAAAGAAAGAGCATATACAAATCTTCAAAAAGCCCTTTTTGTTGACTCATTTGCTCCTCCCCAAGGAGGCAACCTCCGATTCTCCCGATATTACACTTACTCCATTTATTTTCTTATTTCATTTCCTTGCATATGGAGAGCAAATGAAATTAAAATTTCACCTTATAGAGCTGAGTATTTGAAGAGGTTACTATAATTACTTGAGATTCTGGGTACGTACAAGTTGTAAGTGTTAATTTGTGTTTTATTTTGTCTGTGTTGATTGAATTTTTTTAGGAGTACTGGTTTGTGTTGGGAACGGAGTACCTAATTAAGACAGTTTGCTAGTTCTGCGATTGGTTGTAACTTAAATGTTGTGTGTTTGCTTTGAGTTAAGTCACAATACCTATTTCCAATGGTACAAAATGTAGAAAGATTATAAGATGAAAAGTTGTACCAAATTCAAGCTGAACCTGTCCCACTTTTGTATTCCCAAGTTCAGGGCATTTGTGTCTTTTAAATGCATCATGCATGTACAGATGATCAAACTTGACAATATTCTTTAACAACTTTGACTGGTGCAATTATCTCCTCAACAAAAGAAGGCATATATGCATGTTTACTACAGACTACAGCATATATTTGACCATACTATATTGAAATTTGGAAATAAATGTACTTATACTATTAATTACTGCCGTAAAGAGTTATTCAGAGGAGTTTGAAGGTTGAGAATCCAGAGGGTGTAAAAAGCTGATTTGCATTTCCAAGGGGCATTTGCTAAAACACTGACTTGATCACCAACGCAATCAAACAAACCCATCTTCTTTGAAACAAGCTACATAGAGTTAGACATGTAACTCCTCCCAACACTGTTCGTACACCGTCACTGGTTCGAATCCTAGCGCTGTCCTCCACATATATATCCCGCAATTTTCTGAGGGAGTTGAAGCCTGACATGCAGTTGTAGAAAAGAAACAGTAATAATGTTGTATTTTCTGAGGGAGTTGAAGCGGAAGCGGAAATTAGCATTGCGTATAATGATAACACAACGCAAAACCACCTACTCTGTCAAATGTCAATGCAGGATTTTTGCAGAAACACAACAATAAACAAGAAAAGAGTTCACATTTACATGTGTTCTAGTTGAATTCAGATGCAAGACATTCTTCAGAAACAGGACGTTGATCTGTTGGAAAACCAGCACTCACACGTGATACGCAAGTCTCTAACCTTAAAATGATACACATACACAAGATAGGATACTTTCTCTGTGGAGTGGACTACATCGGAATCACAGATTCACAGAAACTGTCAATACCTTCAGAATCATTAATGCTCTTGTACAGAAATACCAGCAACATGCTAAGATTGGCATTGAAACTACATCCACAACAGCTCTGTTAAGGTCCATAACGAAGCCCCAACTTAAGCAAGAATGTGGAAATTGTTCCAATTAACCCTACTGATTGTTGTAAGAATAAATAGCACAAATGTGTGTATATAATTCAAGAACTCTGTCATCATTGACACAAGTTATGGAGTCAATATATGCAACGAAAAATTACACTGTTGATGTTATGTGAAAGTTCACAACATAAATCTGCTGGGGTCACATGTAGATGAGTTATTCCTTATATTGCCAATTGGTATAAGATGGAGTTCCATTAGGCTTATGTATTAGGCTTGTGGTTGTAGCCCAACAAGATTTCTCCGCCAACAATGTAAAGTCTTCTCAACCTCACTTGCAAGCATAACAACCCATGACCACAAGATTACCGGTTCGAATCTCTCCTCTTTAATTGAAATGGCCTAATAGACATAAAAAAAGTTCACGCATCAACATTCATAGCGTAAACAATGAAAAAGAAATGCACCCAAAAATAAAAATTCATGGCTACCAAGTCTGACCTCTGGGAAAGAGAGTTTATTGATATGACATGATTATATATGAAATGAAGGATTTGAAGTGATATCAAATTGCTCCATTCATAAAATAATTCAACGAAATTGTTCAATAATCTGTCACGTCGTGCAATCGCATGAAGCCTACTCAAATTAACGGTTAGCGCAGTTATTGGTTAATTGTTCCTGATTGGAAATGCGAAATTGCGCTACACAGTGCCGAGGAATTACTTCCCAAAGGGTAAGATTAGTGACTTGAATTGGGTGGAATGTGGGTAATGGGAGTTCGATCCCTTATTGGAAGGACAAATGGTTGAGTGACAGCCCCTTGTGCCAATTCAGTCAAGCTGTTCCTGCTGAGCATCGGCCAGCACTTAGCAATACACTTGCGCGATCTTGGACGGCATCTCAAGTCTAACGCCATGTGTAGTGTTTGCCCGGATCATGAAGAATCGCTCATCCACATCTTCAGGGATTGCAAAACAGCTAGAGATGTGTTCCTCCCACCCCACGCAAGACCTGAGTTTTTCGACATTACGACCTACCAATGGCTGTTTGCTGTAGTATCTGGAAGTGGAGACTGAGAGTCTTCGGAGATGTGCTAACCATCACCAACCACCATGATTTCATAGTGCAAAAGGTTAGGGAGATTCAAAGAGTTCAACAGAAGAAGGCGGGTACGACTAACAACAGCAAGCAGGACAAGTTTGTTGCTTGGTCGAAGCCTGATGTAGGTTGCGTAACGTCAATACGGATGGCTCGGTTTTAGGGGATGAAAATCTTGCCTCTGCCAGCGGTGCTATTAAAGACGAAGAGGGCCATTGGGTCAATGGCAGCTCTATGGCGTGTATTATGGACACTCCAATTAGCTTGGGACTCGGGGTACCGACTGAGTGATCCTGGAAGCTGACTCGAAGCTAGTTCTCTCCCTCGTTCAACGACCCGTCTCCACCTCACACCCACATTCTAGCCTGGTTACTATAGGAACCGGATCCTCCGATTCCACCACATATATCAAGCTTACCGGTGGCCTTGCTTCACTTGCGCATAATTTCCCTTTAGGTTTTCACATGTTGTCGGCTCCTTTGCCTAATCTTGACTCCTCTATTGTAATGAACGATGCGAGGCCAACAAGCTTGCACACGGCCTCTTTTTCCATTTATACATTTTGCAGAGTGCCGCAACTCTTTCCCACCAAAAAAAAATGACTTCAATTCGAAAGGAATTTAAGATGGCAAATCCAGTAAGAACATGCACGACGTACCATACCACAAACAATTTCAGAATTTACAAGACTAAGAAATGTAACAAGTCCATATGATGTTTAAACTTGTCACGAACCATCTCAGACATAAACCGACACTCCGAAGATGAATGCCAGTGCAGTATGTTCTTCTCCACATTACAGAGCTAATTTCAGAGCATGTTCATCATCACACGTAAGACAACACACAATGGAGCCAACATCTCAGCAACCACAAACAGTTGTTTTCTTCAGATTGCAAAGGATGCCCTACACGCCATTCCACTGAATAATATTAACCATATTGCACAGGACACCTGTGCTGAAGAATATAGGCGTCCAACATATAGACAAGTCTTACGGATTAAGAGGCATCATTTCCTGATTCGACAACCCAACTTCATATCTTGTTAAGTTTTTCTGCCTTGACAACAGGGTTCGCTTTGGCAATAGCATCACGGGCAACGCTGCGATAATCAAAGGGGCATTCGTGCTTGTCTGAGTAGCGATGTGTAGCGCAGAAAAGGCTGCCACAGCGACAATTGAATCCTGTTAGACCAATGCGTTTCTTGCAGCTGGTGCAACGATTTGGTCCTAGCTTTGGCTTTTCCTCTCCACTCTCCCCCAAGCCCGACGGACATACTTCTGGTGTAGTAATTATTCTTGGCTCCGCTGGAGCAATTTGCATGTCCACAGGACCAATGACAACTGGTTCCTTTCCAGTGCTAGATGATGATCCATTCACTATGTTCTCGATGGACGATGCAGCAAGTTTTGCTTGATCCTGATTCAGCGTTGCCTCTTTGTAGCACTTGGAACACATGTTCATGGTCGCCACACTACCAAAGAAGCCACAATTATTGATGCATAAAATTGGACCCTCTGGAGGAGCTTGGCACCCAGTCTCGTCGTGGTCCATTCTCTTACGGCTGTAACAGACATATAACAGTCTAAGCCACAGATATAAATGCTCTAGTAATTCTGTACTTGCATCAATGTAAAGCCCAAAAGTCATATCCTTTTTTTACTAGATAGAGATGCTTGTATCTTTACAAAGCTATTTAACTATTCCACATAATTTCCATGGATCCATAATATCATACCAACTGCAAATCATCTGAGTTACATAACTTCACACGAGTCCTAAAACACAATTATAGATTAAAACATAATGGCATTGTAGAAATAATAACTGATCTATTTCCATTAATATATTATCAAAGGTTAAGAGAATAATGATGTAATGAAGAAAATATCCAAGGCCTCTGGAGAAAGGGAATGGAACTCGGCCAATCCGTCATGTGCAGAGCCAATGTATTATGAGAAGGATGGAATTTATCCCCGCATCAGAAATACTGAGGTCATTCATTGTCCAAACAAAAGCCATATTAGAGATGTAAATTTTCAATAAAATCATTGTTTTATCCATGTACCTAAACCTTTTTCCTTGACTAGCCAAAAAAAAACAGTACATTAATAATTATTTAAGAAACAACCCCAAAGATAACACATGAGAATACAATCCTAGAGTTGGACATCTTTCCCTCCACACTCCTTTTGCAGTGAAGTAACCTTAATAATATAACAGCTTGGGAATTGCAAAAACCTTGAAAGCCTCTTATGTCTATCATTCATATTAAACTACACAAACAAAAGCAATTTCAAGACTAAGCAGAAGCAGTCCCAGTTCTGGAGAATGCATTGACATGATCAGATGCCAAAAAATGGACTCAGCACAGAAAACTAAACAAAAAGGATACCTGCACATAAATTCTAATAAAGGGGGCATATTCATTTAAATCTGACAAATTTATAAGCAAAGACATCTTTTGAACTGGCTAAGTAGAAATCCTACGACATCAGTATTCAAATCAATGAATAATCAACGTAACTCCACTAGGATACAGATCTGTTGAGAAAATTTCACGAAGCCCCTAATAATTAGCCGAATAATGAAACCCATGTTGAAACCCTTATTCAATTCAATCACATAAAAGGAACAACATTCAACAAGCAAGAACCTTATAATTCAGTCGATGAGGCTGCTCTCAACAAGCAGTCGGAACAAACTAGACCCTATTTCCTGACAAAACAATAATGATAAAAGAGAAAAGTAATTGATCAACAATCATGGAATTGATCGAAGACATAAAACCACAAAATTGAAATCAAAATGGGGAAACTGAATACGGCAACGAAATCAAACCTGGAGAAAATCCGGATGGAGGAGAGATTGGAAGCAAAGGTGGAGAACAGGAGAGAGAAAGGGAAAGTGAATTGCGGGTTTGTAATTCTCTCTCGCTCTGCGTCTTCTTCCCTCTTAATAAAGAGAGAAGGGCGTTTCTCTTTCTCTCTCTCCTTCCCTGCCGACGAACGACACGCCTTATTATTGAGTGCTTGGAAAGATATTGGTGTTTATTTCCCAACCTTGTCCCTTTTTCTCCTCTCAATTCCCGGTTTTGCCATTCTCCGACAGCCAACCTGCTTACTCTCTTCCTTCCTTACGTGTCATTAGACCTTAACAAACCCGGATCCACGACATACTTTGACCAAAATTAAACTTGAATACCTGAGTCGGATCTGGACTGAACAATAGAAATAGGTGTTAGCTACACTCAAATTTTTTCATTAAATAAGCTCAATTGTCCACGCGTATAAAAAGTGAGAGCGGGACCAGATGCACGGATACGCGAAGTGGGAGCGAGAAGACTGAACGGGTATGCGATGGAGGTCGAAAATCACAAAGAGTCACGCTCCCGTAAAGCGTGTGTGTGCCTCTTTGTTCAACTCTCCTCCTCATATATATCATATATATGGCACCGTCTAGCCATATTCGTCCCCAAGAAAGACCCCTCTCGAGCCATCTAATCCAAACTCCGACCGTACCATCATCTTCCTCGTGCTCAAGTCAGTTGAACTTGATTCTAGAATCGTCTAAAATCATACCCGAACGGTATCGAATCACCTCCGAATTTGTCCATGTTATGCACAAAAATCAGTGAACTTCTCCAGAAAGACCCCTCATATATATGGCATCGTCTAGCCATGTTCGTCCCCAAGAAAGACCCCTCTCGAGCCATCTAATCCAAACTCCGACCGTACCATCATCTTCCTCGTGCTCAAGTCAGTTGAACTTGACTCCAGAATCGTCTGGAACCATACCCGAACGGTATCGAATCACCTCCGAACTTGTCCATGTTATGCACAAAAATCAGTGAACCTTACCACTTTGAAGCGCTTTTCTAAGTTCCGTGGAACATACCAGCCGCTGCGACCTATCCTCGGAGAAACTTTGCAGCTCCACAAACCCAACGACACTAGCCTTGCTCTATGTGGTTGCTCTTCGAGCCGCCAACGAGCCACTCATATTAGTCAATATATTAGTCAATTAATAAAAATAAGAAGAGCTCAAATAAAAAAAACAATGTCACTCACCCGCAAAGCGGGTGCGGGACATTATTTACTTAACCCACAAAATGTCACGCTCCCGCTTTGCGGTTGCGTGACATTAAAAAATTGGATACCCTAAATCATTTGTTCGCTCCCGTTTTTCATATGCGTGGATTCAGTCTCGCACCCGCTTTCCGTAAGCGTGAGTCTTTCGAGCGTAAAGAGAAGAAAATTTGAGCGTATCTAGCGGTCGCTGTGATACCCCGTATTTTTGTAGGGTTATTTTGGGAATATTTTTGGAATTTTCCCGAACACCCGTTTTGTACGTCGGATTTAATACAGAGAGTTTAAGACATTCTGTATTGGGCTATATCTCTGTAATATTTTTCTCAGTGAAATAATATACAGACGACGTGCTTTGGATGTTAATACTCGTTCGCGTACGATAATTTTATCCCGGGTTAATATCGTTTTCGTCTAAGAGCTGAGGAGGCGGCAAAGCCAAGGGCGGCGCCCGCCGTACAGTGGCGGCGCCCGCCGTCGCAAGGCTCGAGGAGCAGACGGGTCTTCTCCTAGCTGGGGACGCCAGGCCTATGGCGGCGCCCGCCGCATTGATGGCGGCGCCCGCCACATTTATGACGGTGCCCGCCGTCGTTGTTGTCCGGAGGTCTTTGCCCGATGGTCGCCGGCGAGCGTCTGACGACGCCGAACTAGCCCCGCCACGCCTCCATTTAGGCCATCATTATGCTCCCTTGTGATCTGGCTATAAAAGGAGAGGCTTGGGGATCGGATTTCACACAAAAATCAGAAGCTCAATCTCAAAATCTCTCTCGCCGGAGTTTGGTGCCCTCGCCGGATTTCTGAAGCAATCGTCGGGGTGTTGTTTGGTGTGTTTCCAGTGGCCTTTGTGAAGCTTTTGGTAGCCCTTGGTGGTTAGAAATCAAAGCAAGTCGAAGGAGGCCGAGTCGCTCGTGTTCTAGGTGAGTTTCCTCACCGATTCTGTCGTCTGAGTCTTCACGGCGCCCGCCGTGATGAACTACGGCGACCACCGCCAAGAACGGCGACCGCCGCCAGTGTCCAGAATGCTTTTTTGGCTTTGGTGGTCGTCGTTGTGGCATCGTTCCTTTCGATTTCTTTCGTTCGTGCTTGTTTATGGCGGATCTAACTTAGGGTTTCTTTATGGGTCGACTCGAAGGTCGTTGTGCTGTCGAAGCTATACCCGTGTCGAGCCCGGAATCCCGTCGTCGTTAGGCTCGTTCCAACTCTGCGGATTAAGGCAAGTGGCGGTTCGCTCTTGCTTAATCATTCCATGTTTCATTAATTATCAATTATTTAATTGTTAATTAAATTGGAGTGAACTGTTGTTTTGTTTGGGAACTAATTTCATAAATAAACGTGATTAAAGTAATGTTATGATAGGTTGTATATCTGTTAGAACAACGATATTATACGTGATAATTACCGTGATGGTATTGTTGTGAATTTAATCTTAATGCTAGAATAGCATGTGGGTTAATAGGAAAACTAATCCAAGTAAGGATTAGCCGTTTCTATTATCTCTATGTTTAAGATGATTGCCTGGATGGCTTTAATGTGAATAATTGTTGTGTTAGACTGTTTAGTTAACACGAGTGTTCGTAGGAATGCTAATCCAAGTAAGGATTAGTCGTTTCTTTATAACTTAATGTTTGTAGGAACGCTAATCCAGGTAAGGATTTGTCGCTTCTTTAATTCGTAATACTCCTCGAGTTAATTTTCGAATAATAATTTAAGGGTCATGATCTATGCTTCTTATCCACTGTTAAGTATTTGAAGTGTTTAAGCGCCTTGGAAGCGCCATTGGATGAGAATAATTGTTAGGGACAGAGGAACTTACGGGCAAGCGTTAAAAGCCGTGAGTTCAATGAGGCCCGACAGCTACGACGGTACTGGAGAACCAGTCAGGGTGACATATTGGTTCTCGTTTATGGAACGGTTGCTCCGGAACATTAGTTGCACTGAGGCTGGGAAAGTGCACATCGCCTCTCTTCAACTCAAGGATGTGGCTAGCGAATGGTGGGAGAGCACCGGTCTGGCGGATCATCCCGAGCTGAATTGGAGCATGTTTAAAACAAAGATGACTGGCCGTTTCTTTTCCCGTGCTATGAGGGAGGAGAAGCATAAGGAATTTCTGTACCCGCAGACTGATGGGTTAAAGGTGACCGAGCTCGCAGCTAAGTTCAATCACTTGATGCAGTACGCTGGACCTGAGGTATCAACCGAGGAGCAAAAGATCTGGTACTTCCATGGATGGATGAATCCAGAGATCAAGCCTCTAATGTTGCGTCATGGTTGTTTTACGTTAGAACAATATGTGGATGCAGCCTTCAAGACAGAAGTCACATTGGAGGAGTCTGCCCTTAAGCGGGAAAAGCAAGTTAAGGGAAAGAGTGGGCAATAGGATCGCCAGGTTGGTTCATTCAAACAACCGGCATCGCCTACCAAGTTTGAGAAGTCTGGTCGTGCTAAGACCGAGACAACTCAGTCTGACTCTGCCAGAGGCTCAGGTTGGAGCAACGAAGTAATTCAGTGCCACAACTGTGGTGAAGCTGGGCATAAAAGTTTTAATTGCCAAAAGGACAAGAGAGTATGCCATAATTGTGGAAGAGAAGGCCACATAAAAACATAATGCAGACTGAAGGGTCAAGGACCAATGCAGTCGTACCAGGCGTCAAATGTTGGAGGTGGGCAGAACCCAAGGCCAGAGTATCTGCTCCTGAGCAGTCCATGGCTCGTAATAAAGGCAAAGCGCCTATGGGGTCTTTAGGCCAAGGGCAACGACTCTTTGTAATGAGCCAAGCCAATGGAGAAGAACCCTGATCCATTAAGTTATATTTGTGCTAAGTCTTTCTATAAGATTAAGGAGTAACGACGTGTGTCGGTAATCTCCGTAGTATTGTGATCTGGTTGTTCGACTTTTGTCAGTAATGTAATGTTTAATGATAATAAAGTGTTTCCTTGTTTTGGAAAAATCTGAATGCGTTATCAGTACGAATTAGTTGTTCATACGAAACCCCGTAAGTGTCGAGAACAACTTATGCCAAGTAAGGATAAGGACTGTCGGACTTATGGTGGTGGAGTTTTGTGGACAACTTAGATGTTCGTCCCCTGTGTGGTTAATCCCAAGGTCGACTCTGTTGTTTAAATCTAAATCCACTCCTAAGATTCTTCTTCATACATAGAGTATGTCATCCATAAGAACGGATGTAACTCTTTGAGGAAGATTAAGTTGTAGAGCGGTCATGTTGAGAGGAAAGGTTGTAGTTAAGGATGGGATATGTTGATGATCCCGATGTATTAAAGATTCAGTAAGGAGAATTGTCTACGCATATAAGGAGTACTGTGGTAAGCGTTATCTCATACGCTGAGTTCTTCCGAGATTTCTTAAGGAAAGGGAATGAGCTTCTAGAGTTTTGTTCAGAGAGATCAGGAGCTATCTCTCATGCGTGAGTTGGTACCATAAGCTTTGAGGCGGATGAATCATTTTCAGTATGATGTCCTAAGGAATTAAGAATAATATCTCTGGTGATCCATTTCAAGGATGAAGTGAGTAAGGATGTTGGATCCAGGTGGTAAAATTGGTGTTGAGGTAGTATCCTCATTGGCTTAATGCAAGTTTCGGGGTCGAAACTTCTTTTACGGGGGAGGTGATGTGATACCCCGTATTTTTGTAGGGTTATTTTGGGAATATTTTTGGAATTTTCCCGAACACCCGTTTTGTACGTTGGATTTAATACAGAGAGTTTAAGACATTCTGTATTGGGCTATATCTCTGTAATATTTTTCTCAGTGAAATAATATACAGACGACGTGCTTTGGATGTTAATACTCGTTCGCGTACGATAATTTTATCCCGGGTTAACATCGTTTTCGTCTAAGAGCTGAGGAGGCGGCAAAGCCAAGGGTGGCGCCCGCCGTACAGTGGCGGCGCCCGCCGTCACAAGGCTCGAGGAGCAGACGGGTCTTCTCCTAGTTGGGGACGCCAGGCCTATGGCGGCGCCCGCCGCATTGATGACGGCGCCCACCACATTGATGGCGGCTGATAAGCACTACTTTGTAGGGCTTAACTAAGAGTTATTAGAGGTTTTATTGGTGTCATTCGGGTAGATTTAGACACATTCTTGTGTATGGCGTTTGGAGGCAAAGTTGGTGTTTTTGGAGGTGTTTGAGCTACTTTGGAGATCATGAAGACACTGAGGAAGGAAGCCATCAAGAGAAGACGTCAAGGAGTGAAGAGGAGACGGGTTGGTGCAAGGCAAAGGACAAGAGTGCCGAGCATTAACCGCGATCGCGGGCATGGGTGCCGCGATCACGGGACTCGGAGCATGTCGAGAGTTTTCTGCGGGCGCGGAGAGATTGAAGGGCACGGAGCCACATGGGCCGCGATCAAGGTCCACCACCCGCGATCGCGGGTCTGACACGGCAGAGACTCAGACTTATTCCGAATTATCTTTTTAGTTTTCTTTTCCTTTTTTCTTATTTCTATTTCAGTTATTTGCTTAATGGGCTAGGTCATTTGTTAGGGCCCTATAAATACTCTCCTTATGCATTAGGGTTAGGGAGACTCTTATTCAGACTTTAGTTGCAATTTCAATTCATCGTTGTTTTTCCTTTGAAGTTTCTACCATGACTATGAGGAGCTAAGCCTCTTTGGCTTAGTCCGGTAATGGAAGCATGAGTTCGTTCATCTGGTTGTGAGGTTTTGTTCCTATCTATCTATCCTATTGAGTTATATCTTTTCTCTAAGAAAATTCATATTTGAATGTTTGTTGGTTTATCTAGACTGATCACCTAGTTTTATTGCTTTCATTCTTATTGTTAATACTAGGGAACTGTTGGGCTAACGCTCTAGTATAAGTAGCAAGCATTGATTGTTATCTGCATCCGTGGATTATATCTATGTGGGAATTGATTACATGGTAAATGCATCTGAGCGAGCGTTCTGTGTATCCTGGTTAATTCTTATATGCATTGCTGCCTTTGGGTTGAACCTTTAGTGGTACTAGGGTTATTCATTGGTAAGGGTTCTTTGTGGAAGGTTTTCCTCTGAATTTACATAAGATCGGGACAGGAATAACCGAATAGGAAGATAGGACTTAATCTATGAACAACCTTTGAATGACTTATGTGGACATTACTTGGCTAAGTGTTTTTCTTTCTTGATATTTCATCCATTCTACTTTGCTTTATTTGTTTCGTTTGTGACCAACCATACAACCCCCCTTTGTGACATTGCATGCTACCACCATTGAATTCCTTCCTTCTCTGTGGGATCGACCCTGACTTGCTTACTATACTTTGTTTAGTGAGGATTTTAGGATTTACTTTTGATTAGGGGTACGACGACTATTTCCACCCGATCAAATTTTGGCGCCGTTGCCGGGGAAGGCAATTGCGATTTTTTGGTATTTTGCATGCTTTGTGTGTTTTCGAATTTTGTTCTGTGTGATTTTCGTGTGTTTGCTTGTGTGTGTGGACCTATCTTATGGTCCACACCCGTACTGCTGACTCTCCACCTTTAGATCTTGATCCAGAGATTGAGAGAACTTTCTCCCAAGGACGCAGAGTGAATCGAGCTTTGGTCTTTGAGAATCCCACTTTTGAGATGGAGGACGAGGTACCACCACCTACGTTGAGGCAGCTGACTGCGCCTAACTTGACGCAGCAGCCACTGGCCGTACAATTCCCTGACCTAGGCACGAGAGTGAATTTTGAGCTCAAGTCTGGTCTTATCCATCTTTTGCCTCAGTTCCATGGGCTAGCTGGAGAGCACCCAAACAAGCACCTCTCGGAGTTCCACGCCGTGTGCAGCTCCATGAAGCCACAGAATGTCACTGAGGATCAAATCACGTTGAGGGCTTTTCCTTTTTCACTTAAGGATTCAGCCAACGACTGGTTTTACTACCTCACCCCAGAAAGCATCAAAACCTGGGAGAAAATGAAGAAGGCATTTCTGGAAAAGTAATTTCCAGCAATGAAGCTGAACAGTCTCAAGCGCAACCTGAGCAACATTGAGCAGCATGGGACAGAGACGCTCTATGAGTACTATGAGCGTTTCAAGAGGTTGTGCTCTAACTGTCCCTATCACGGGTATTCAGACCAGGATTTGGTCTTATATCTGTACGGGGGATTGCTGGATGAAGAGCGACGAATGGTGAACGCGGTGTGTGGGGGAAACATACTGAACAAAACCCCTACCGCTGCATTTGAGATATTCAGCGAGTTGTCGGAAGGCTCAAGGCAATTCAGCAAGAGGGCGAGCGCCCAGGCTGTGAAAGCCACTTCAAGTGAGAACGTTCCCCCATCTACGACGAGGGAAGTGAGCGAAATGAAGGAGATGATCAAGGTTTTGATGAGGAAGGAAGGACCCCAGAGGGTCAAGGAGTGAGAATTTTGCTATGCCACCACGCATGCAACTGACGCATGTCCTAAACTCCATGAGGAGCCCACTGAGCAAGTCAACGATGTTGGGGGGTACCAACAAAGACAACGGTACGACCCCTACTCCAGTACCTACAATCCGGGGTGGAGAGACCATCCTAACTTGAGGTACGGGAACACGCATAATGTGGAGAACCCCCCTGAATTCTGACCAAGACCCCCTCAACAATACCAGCAGCAGCAGCAGTACCCCCAGCGACCATTCCAAGGAGGCCAGCAGTTCAGAGGCCTAGCAGAGCAGAGACCGCAAGGACAAGGAGCTCCCCGGGCTATGAATCTAGAGGACCAGGTCAATACACTGGCGCAGCACATGACCACGCTGACACAGACAGTAGGAACCATGCAGCAAAACATGGTTCAGTTCCAACAAGAGACCAAGTCCAGTATCCAAAACCTGGAGAAGCAGGTAAGGCAGATCTCCCAGGCGGTCAGCAAGCTCGAAGCTAGAGAGTCACGAGCACTCCCATCTCAAACTGAGATTAATCCAAGACAAAACATTAACTGCATGATGTCAAGGCCAAGATGGGACAATGAAGAAGAGAAGTACGAGGCAAAACCGCGATCGCGGGGCGACAGCCGCGATCGCGGTTTTACGGACCCAAAAGCCGAGAAAAACTCAAGCATAAATTCGAGCATTAACCGCGATCGCGGGCATGACAGCCGCGATCGCGGGGAACCAGTGCGAGAACCGCGATCGCAGGTTGACACCCGCGATCAACTCTCGGAAAGCGCTCCGCCTCGCAAGACATTTATGAACAAGTATGACTATCCGGAGGGATATTTTGACATCCCGGTGCCATTCCCTGTAGCATTAGAAGATGAAGGGAATACGGAAATATACTGCGAGATATACCAGGACTACCCGGATAGCCCCTTCTTGAGAGAGCTACGCAAGACCATAGCGGAGCAAAATGAGCGATCTAAGAAGAAGCCAAAGGTCAAGAAGGATATCTCGGCTGTGGTGCAGAAGAGGATTCCCAAGAAGTGTGAGGATCCTGGAATGTTCAGCGTGCCCTGCAAGATTGGGGAGACTGAATTCAGCGAGACATTGCTGGATTTGGGAGCTTTAATCAATGTCTTGCCACTATCCGTCTACAACAACCTCGACGTTGGACCATTAGAGAGCATGAAAATCGTCATCCAACTGACTGACAACTCCGTCATCACTCCTGAGGGCGTTGTGAAGGACGTACTGATAAGCGTCGATACCCTTGTTTTTTCATGCAGACTTCTTTATCATGAACACAGGGGAACGAGGAGGACGAGTAATGATAGGGAGGCCTTTCATGAAGACCTCCAACACAAAGATCGACGTGGGAAGAGGCACAATCAGCATGGAGTTCGACAAGAGAAAGACAGAGTATAGGCTGGAGAACATTCTGGAGCATCCTCCAGATACAAGAGCAAGGAGTACGGTTGCAGGAGCCAACCCCGGATGAGAAGTACAGCAGGACGTCGTGCCGCGATGATAACTACGGCGCTGCTCGGGAGGCAACCCGAGGTATGAGTCGTTGAACTCATTTATGTTTTTACCTTTCTTAGGACTTATATTTTATTTTTCTTTCTTCTTATTTGCACTTGTTTTTCTTTTTCTGTGGGCACTAGAACTAACTATGCAGCGGAGGCCAGAATCCAGCACCCGCGATCGCGGTTTCACACCCGCGATCGCGGTTTCCCCTCGGCAATCCATGGCGAGTTCTAGCAAAAAAAAAATGGCCCACGGTTTAATAAAACCAGCATGTTTTTCGAGGCAGTCAGCGCCTCGTAACTCGCGCCGACTGTTACAGATGCAGGGGCATTAACCCCGCGATCGCGGGCCCTCAGCCCCGCGATCGCGGGTGTTCATCGCGGCAATTATAAATGGCGAGAGGCGGTGGAGGCATTTTACAACACCTCCACCACCACCTCTCACTCTCACCAGATCGGATCTCCGACCCTGACCACCGCGACACCCCCCTGCAGCCCCGTGACTATCGTTCCGACGCCGCGACGTCGTTTAGGTGAGATCTCCATTTTCCAACTCTTGGATTTCTCATAGCCTCACGAGCCACGATCGCCGGACCCACGCCAAACCCCGCGACCACCGCAGCGCCACCGCAAAGCACCAGAGCCATTTTTTCTCGAAGTTCGCTGCAAACCCAGAAACCGCGATCACCGGCATCAACCCCGCGATCGTGGCCCATCTTCTCCAGCGAGCTTCGAGTCGAACATAAACCGCGACCGCGCCCCACACCCCGCGATCGCGGATCCCTCCAGTACTCTTTCTGTTGTGCTTTCTCGCTCCTTTTTTTCCCACCATGGCAGCCTTCGTAGGCAACATGAGGAGCCAGAGGCACAAGCGCTACTATGAGACGTTCAACGCGCGGAAGTTCATCCAGACGAAGTTCTTCGATCGGCCGACGCTGCAACGACTCGGTCTAGAGGACTGCATACAACAGTTGCTGAGCCACGGAGGGCTCGGCAACTTCATTGACCTAGCTGCCCCGTCCTCGCACGAGCTGACCCTGGAGTTCCTGGCCACGCTGGAGCGCCACGACGACGAGATCACGTTCAACCTGCTGGGGCGGCAGCGGATGATGTCCTACCAAGGTTTGCGGGACCTGTTTGGTGTTACTGAGGCTCCCGCCGAGGATTGGGAGGCCACATGCTCCTTGCCAGAGCTCTTCTGGCAGGATGCGACCCGGGAGGTACTCAACCCCAACACCGGCGAGTATAACTACAAGCTGACGCACCCCTGTCTGAGGCTGGCGGACAAGGTGCTCACCATGTCCTTCCTGGGACAGGGGGAGGTGAACAAGGTTCCGACGCTGGACCTTACAGTGCTTTGGTGTTTGACACCGGAGAGCCACAACACCCCCGACTGGGTCGATTTGTTCCTCTCCAGCTGTCTCGGGCTGAGGGAGAAGACGGGCGACAAGATCTCCATGGAGGGCATGGTGACGCTTATCGCCCAGCAATACGAGAACATCACAGATCATTGGGATTTCCCCGCCGACATCTACACCTACAACATCACACTGTTGCGGAGATCCCATCTGCTGGAGGTCCGTGGTGGAGAGTACACCTGGCTCTCCAAGAAGGAAAGGACCCACCGAATGAGGCTGCCTCGTCCGATGCCTTATGGGCCCCGGGCGAGGGATTTTTACCTCTATGCCGATGGAGAGCAGGGGTTGTCGTCCGAAGACGAAGGGGACGACGATGACAACGAGGAGGAGGAGGAGGAAGCGACTACAGCGATGGACATGGAGAGCGATGTGCCATCCCCGCTGTGTTCCAGGGGCCCACCTGTTTACCCTAACTATACCTACCAGGCATCTGGGTCTGGTAGTGGATCTGGAGGGGTGCCTTGGGACCAGCTCCTGGACAGAATGGCCAACCTGCAGCTGAGGCAGGCCGAGCATATACGAAGGAGTGCCGAGTGGGAAAGCGGCATCTCCCAGAGGCTAGAGGAGCATGAGAGGAGAAGCGTTCAGTGGGAACGCCAAGTCTCCACCCGCCTGGATGAGCAGGAGCGGCGGAGCGCTGAGTGGCAGCGCAACATGGAGGTCAACCTTGCATACCACACCAACCGCCTGGACAGTCACCTCACCACTGTTGAGGACCAGGTGGTTCAGATGCAGAGGAGAGCTGAGGCTTTCTTCAACGCTTATGGGTATTGGCCTCCACCCCAGTGAGTATTTCTATTTTCCCCTTTTCTTTTTCTTGTCTTCCATACATTGAGGACAATGCATGATTTAAGCATGGGGGAGTAGAGTATTCACTATCTATCTTGTACATAATTCTTTTCCAGCATTGTACTTTGATTTTTAGCATTTCGAATTTCAGCATTTCTTTTCAAAAAAAAAATAATCGAAAATCCTGAGAAAAGTCGAAAACCTGAAAGGGCGGCTTGGGTAAAAGCAGGTGTTCCGGACCAGCGCTAGGCTGGGGTAAAAAGGTGTCTGAGTGACGTGAGCATATGTGAGCACATCTATGAAAAAAAATATGAGTGGCTAGGATGAAAACCCGAAAGGGCTCCTAGGCAAAATGAGTGAAAAGAAAAGGAGTGTTCTTTACCGATGGGGCGACATAAGAAGAGGAGACAAAGAAGGATTGTCGGGTAGGTCACTCTGGGAGGCATAAGGAGTCATAGATGGAGGCTAGGATTAGAGGTCACTTTACACTATTGGATGTCCGGGTTGAGCTTGGGGGAAGTACTCTGCTTTCCCTCAAGTTTATTGAGTTGTGGATGTGTTGTAGATGAGATTGGTGCCAGGAGCTTTGGCATGGGTTAGGTAACTCTTAGTTGGAGGATATGCTTCCTGAGACCTTGGGTGCTACATTGGAGGAGTAGACTTTCTTTTAGTTTACTCGAGGACGAGCAAAGGTCTAAGCATGGGAGAGTTTGATAAGCACTACTTTGTAGGGCTTAACTAAGAGTTATTAAAGGTTTTATTGGTGCCATTCAGGTAGATTTAGACACATTCTTGTGTATGGCGTTTGGAGGCGAAGTTGGTGTTTGAGCTACTTTGGAGATCATGAAGACACTGAGGAAGGAAGCCATCAAGAGAAGACGCCAAGGAGTGAAGAGGAGACGGGTTGGTGCAAGGCAAAGGACAAGAGTGCCGAGCATTAACCGCGATCACGGGCATGGGTGCCGCGATCGCGGGACTCGGAGCATGTCGAGAGTTTTCTGCGGGCGCGGAGAGATTGAAGGGCACGGAGCCACATGGGCCGCGATCAAGGTCCACCACCTGCGATCGCGGGTCTGACACGGTAGAGACTCGGACTTATTCCGAATTATCTTTTTAGTTTTCTTTTCCCTTTTTCTTATTTCTATTTCAGTTATTTGCTTAATGGGCTAGGTCATTTGTTAGGGCCCTATAAATACTCTCCTTATGCATTAGGGTTAGGGAGACTCTTATTCAGACTTTAGTTGCAATTTCAATTCATCGTTGTTTTTCCTTTGAAGTTTCTACCATGACTATGAGGAGCTAAGCCTCTTTGGCTTAGTCCGGTAATAGAAGCATGAGTTCGTTCATCTGGTTGTGAGGTTTTGTTCCTATCTATCTATCCTATTGAGTTATATCTTTTCTCTAAGCAAATTCATATTTGAATGTTGTTGGTTTATCTAGACTGATCACCTAGGTTTACTGCTTTCATTCTTATTGCTAATACTAGGGAACTGTTGGGCTAACGCTCTAGTATAAGTAGCAAGCATTGATTGTTATCTGCATCTGTGGATTATATCTATGTGGGAATTGATTACATGGTAAATGCATCTGAGCGAGCATTCTGTGTATCCTGGTTAATTCTTATATGCATTGCTGCCTTTGGGTTGAACCTTTAGTGGTACTAGGGTTATTCATTGGTAAGAGTTCTTTGTGGAAGGTTTCCCTCTGAATTTACATAAGATCGGGACAGGAATAACCGAATAGGAAGATAGGACTTAATCTATGAACAACCTTTGAATGACTTATGTGGACATTACTTGGCTAAGTGTTTTTCTTTCTTGATATTTCATCCATTCTACTTTGCTTTGTTTGTTTCGTTTGTGACCAACCATACAACCCCCCTTTGTGACATTGCATGCTACCACCTTTGAATTCCTTCCTTCTCTGTGGGATCGACCCTGACTTGCTTACTATACTTTGTTTAGTGAGGATTTTAGGATTTACTTTTGATTAGGGGTACGACGACTATTTCCACCCGATCAAATTTTGGCGCCGTTGCCGGGGAATGCAATTGCGAATTTTTGGTGTTTTGCATGCTTTGTGTGTTTTCGAATTTTGTTCTGTGTGATTTTCGTGTGTTTGCTTGTGTGTGTGGACCTATCTTATGGTCCACACCCGTACTGCTGACTCTCCACCTTTAGATCTTGATCCAGAGATTGAGAGAACTTTCTCCCAAGGACGCAGAGTTAATCGAGCTTTGGTCTTTGAGAATCCCACTTTTGAGATGGCGGACGAGGTACCACCACCTACGTTGTGGTAGCTGACTGCGCCTAACTTGACGCAGCAGCCACTAGCCGTACAATTCCCTGACCTAGGCACGGGAGTTAATTTTGAGCTCAAGTCTGGTCTTATCCATCTTTTGCCTCAGTTCCATGGGCTAGCTGGAGAGCACCCAAACAAGCACCTCTCGGAGTTCCACGCCGTGTGCAGCTCCATGAAGCCACGGAATGTCATTGAGGATCAAATCACGTTGAGGGCTTTTCCCTTTTCACTTAAGGATTCAGCCAACGACTGGTTTTACTACCTCACCCCAGGAAGCATCAACACTTCAGAGAAAATGAAGAAGACATTTCTGGAAAAGTACTTTCCAGCAACGAAGCTGAACAGTCTCAAGCGCAACCTGAGCAACATTGAGCAGCATGGGACAGAGACGCTCTACGAGTACTATGAGCGTTTCAAGAGGTTGTGCTCTAGCTGTGCCTATCACGGGTATTCAGACCAGGATTTGGTCTTATATATGTACGGGGGATTGCTGGATGAAGAGCGACGAATGGTGAACGCGGCGTGTGTGGGAAACATACTGAACAAAACCCCTACCGCTGCATTTGAGATATTCAGCGAGTTGTCGGAAGGCTCAAGGCAATTCAGCAAGAGGGCGAGCGCCCAGACTGTGAAAGCCACTTCAAGTGAGAACGTTCCCCCATCTATGGCGAGGGAAGTGAGCGAAATGAAGGAGATGATCAAGGTTTTGATGAGGAAGGAAGGACCCCAGAGGGTCAAGGAGTGCGAATTTTGCTATGCCACCATGCATGCAACTGACGCATGTCCTACACTCCATGAGGAGCCCACTGAACAAGTCAACGCTGTTAGGGGTACCAACAAAGACAACGGTACGACCCCTACTCCAGTACCTACAATCCGGGGTGGAGAGACCATCCTAACTTGAGGTACGGTAACACGCATAATGTGGAGAACCCCCCTGAATTCTGATCAAGACCCCCTCAGCAATACCAACAGCAGCAGCAGTACCCCCAGCGACCATTCCAAGGAGGCCAGTAGAGCAGAGACCGCAAGGACAAGGAGCTCCCTGCACTATGAATCTAGAGGACCAGGTCAATACACTGGCGCAACACATGACCACGCTGACGCAGACAGTAGGAACCATGCAGCAAAACATGGTTCAGTTCCAACAAGAGACCAAGTCCAGTATCCAGAACCTGGAGAAGCAGATAGGGCAGATCTCCCAGGCGGTCAGCAAGCTCGAAGCTAGAGAGTCACGAGCACTCCCATCTCAAACTGAGATTAATCCAAGGCAAAACGTTAACTGCATGACGTCAAGGCCAAGATGGGAGAATGAAGAAGAGAAGCTGGAATTAAAAGAGAAGTACGAGGCAAAACCGCGATCGCGGGGCGACAGCCGCGATCGCGGGTTTACGGACCCAAAAGCCGAGAAAAACTCGAGCATAAATTCGAGCATTAACCGCGACCGCGGGCATGACAGCCGCGATCGCGGGGAACCAGTGCGAGAACCGCGATCGCGGGTTGAACCCGCGATCAACTCTCGGAAAGCGCTCCGCCTCGCAAGACATTTATGAACAAGTATGACTATCCGGAGGGATATTTTGACATCCCGGTGTCATTCCCTGCAGCATTAGAAGATGAAGGGAATACGGAAATATACTGCGAGATAAACCAGGACTACCCGGATAGCCCCTTCTTGAGAGAGCTATGCAAGACCATAGCGGAGCAAAAAGAGCGATCTAAGAAGAAGCCAAAGGTCAAGAAGGATATCTCGGCTGTGGTGCAGAAGAGGATTCCCAAGAAGTGTGAGGATCCTGGAATGTTCAGCGTGCCCTGCAAGATTGGGGAGACTGAATTCAGCGAGACATTGCTGGATTTGGGAGCTTCAATCAATGTCTTGCCACTATCCGTCTACAACAACATCGACGTTGGACCATTAGAGAGCACGGAAATCGTCATCCAACTGGCTGACAACTCCGTCATCACTCCTGAGGGCGTTGTGAAGGACATACTGGTAAGCGTCGATACCCTTGTTTTTCCTGCAGACTTCTTTGTCATGAACACAGGGGAACGAGGAGGACGAGTAATGATAGGGAGGCCTTTCATGAAGACCTCCAACACAAAGATCGACTTGGAAAGAGGCACAATCAGCATGGAGTTCGACAAGAGGAAGACAGAGTATAGGCTGGAGAACATTCCGGAGCATCCTCCAGATACAAGAGCAAGGAGTACGGTTGCAGGAGGCAACCCCGGATGAGAAGTACAGCAGGACGTCGTGCCGCGACGATAACTACGGCGCTGCTCGGGAGGCAACCCGAGGTATGAGTCGTTGAACTCATTTATGTTTTTACCTTTCTTAGGACTTAGATTTTATTTTTCTTTCTTCTTCTTTGCACTTGTTTTTCTTTTTCTGTGGGCACTAGAACTAACTATGCAGCGGAGGCCAGAATCCAACACCCGCGATCGCGGTTTCACACCCGCGATCGCGGTTTCCCCTCGGCAATCCATGGCGAGTTCTAGCAAAAAAAAAGGCCCACGATTTAATAAAATGGTGCATTTTTCGAGGCAGTCAATGCCTCGTAACTCGCACCGACTATTACGGATACAGGGGCATTAACCCCGCGATCGCAGGCCCTCAGCCCCGCGATCATGGGTGTTCATCGCGGCAATTATAAATGGAGAGAGGCGGTGGAGGCATTTTACAACACCTCCACCACCACCTCTCACTCTCACCAGATCGGATCTCCGACACCGACCACCGTGACATCCACTGCAGCCCCGCGACTATCGTTCCGACGCCGCGACGTCGTTTGGGTGAGATCTCCATTTTCCAACTGTTGGATTTCTCATAGCCTCACGAGCCGCGATCGCCGGACCCACGCCAAACCCCGAGACCACCGCAGCGCCACCGCAAAGCACCTGAGCCATTTTTTCTCGAAGTTCGCGGCAAACCCAGAAACCGTGATCGCTGGCATCAACCCCGCGATCGCGGCCCATCTTCTCCAGCAAGCTTCGAGTCGAGCATAAACCACGACCGCGCCCCACACCCCGCGATCGCGGGTCCCTCCGGTACTCTTTCTGTTGTGCTTTCTCGCTCCTTTTTTTCCCACCATGGCAGCCTTCGTAGGCAACATGAGGAGCCAGAGGCACAGGCGCTACTACGAGACGTTCAGCGCGCGAAAGTTCATCCAGACGAAGTTCTTCGATCGACCGACGCTGCAACGACTCGGTCTGGAGGACTGCACACAACAGTTGCTGAGCCACGGAGGGCTCGGCAACTTCATTGACCTAGCCTCCCCGTCCTTGCACGAGCTGACCCTGGAGTTCCTGGCCACGTTGGAGCGCCACGACGACGGGATCACGTTCAACCTGCTGGGGCGGCAGAGGATGATGTCCTACCAAGGTCTGCGGGACCTCTTTGGCGTTACTGAGGCTCCCTCCGAGGATTGGGAGGCCGCAGGCTCCTTGCTAGAGCTCTTCTGGCAGGATGCGACCCGGGAGGTACTCAACCCCAGCACCGGCGAGTATAACTATAAGCTGACGCACCCCTGTCTGAGGCTGGCGCACAAGGTGCTCGCCATGTCCTTCCTGGGACAGGGGGAGGTGAACAAGGTTCCGACGCTGGACCTTATAGTGCTCTGGTGTTTGACACCGGAGAGCCACAACACCCCCGACTGGGTCGATTTGTTCCTCTCCAGCTGTCTCGGGCTGAGGGAGAAGACGGGCGACAAGATCTCCACGAGGGGCATGGTGACGCTTATCGCCCAGCAATACGAGAACATCGCGGACCATTGGGATTTCCCCGCCGACATCTACACCTACAACATCACACTGCTGCGGAGATCCCATCTGCTGGAGGTCCGTGGTGGAGAGTACACCTGGCTCTCCAAGAAGGAAAGGACCCACCGAATGTGGCTGCCTCGTCCGATGCCTTATGGGCCCCGGGCGAGAGATTTTTACCTCTATGTCGATGGAGAGCAGGGGTCGTCGGCCGAAGACGAAGGGGACGACGATGACAACAAGGAGGAGGAGGAGGAATCGACTGCAGCGGTGGACATGGAGAGTGATGTGCCATCCCCGCTGCGTTCCAGGGGCCCACCTGTTTACCCTGACTATACCTACCAGGCATCTGGGTCTGGTAGTGGATCTGGAGGGGTGCCCTGGGACCAGCTCCTGGACAGAATGGCCAACCTACAGTTGAGACAGGCCGAGCATATACGAAGGAGTGCCGAGTGGGAAAGCGGCATCTCCCAGAGGCTAGAGGAGCATGAGAGGAGAAGCGTTCATTGGGAATGCCAAGTCTCCACCCGCCTAGATGAGCAGGAGCGGCGGAGCACTGAGTGGCAGCGCAACATGGAGGTCAACCTTGCATACCACGCCAACCGCCTGGACAGTCACCTCACCACTGTTGAGGACCAGGTGGTTCAGATGCAGAGGAGAGCTGAGGCTTTCTTCAACGCTTATGGGTATTGGCCTCCACCCCAGTGAGTATTTCTATTTTCCCCTTTTCTTTTTCTTGTCTTCCATACATTGAGGACAATGCATGATTTAAGCATGGGGGAGTAGAGTATTCACTATCTATCTTGTACATAATTCTTTTCCAGCATTGTACTTTGATTTTTAGAATTTAGAATTTCAGCATTTCTTTCCAAAAAAAAATCGAAAATCCTGGGTCAAGTCGAAAACCTGAAAGGGCGGCTTGGGTAAAAATAAGGTGACCCGGACCAGCGCTAGGCTGGGGTAAAAAGTTGTCTGAGTGACGTGAGCATAAGTGAGCACATCTATGAAAAAAAAAAGAGTGGCTAGGATGAAAACCCGAAAGGGCTCCTAGGCAAAATGAGTGAAAAGAAAAGGAGTGTTCTAGGATCTCATTTTACCGACGGGGCGACATAAGAAGAGGAGACAAAGAAGGATTGTCAGGTAGGTCACTCTGGGAGGCATAAGGAGTCATAGATGGAGGCTAGGATTAGAGGTCACTTTACACTATTGGATGTCCGGGTTGAGCTTGGGGGAAGTACTCTGCTTGCCCTCAAGTTTATTGAGTTGTGGATGTGTTGTAGATGAGATTGGTGCCAGGTGCTTTGGCATGGGTTAGGTAACTCTTAGTTGGAGGATATGCTTCCTGAGACCTTGGGTGCTACATTGGAGGAGTAGACTTTCTTTTAGTTTACTCGAGGACGAGCAAAGGTCTAAGCATGGGGGAGTTTGATAAGCACTACTTTGTAGGGCTTAACTAAGAGTTATTAGAGGTTTTATTGGTGCCATTCGGGTAGATTTAGACACATTCTTGTGTATGGCGTTTGGAGGCGAAGTTGGTGTTTTTGGAGGTGTTTGAGCTACTTTGGAGATCATGAAGACACTGAGGAAGGAAGCCATCAAGAGAAGACGCCAAGGAGTGCAGAGGAGACGGGTTGGTGCAAGGCAAAGGACAAGAGTGCCGAGCATTAACCGCGATCGTGGGCATGGGTGCCGCGATCGCGGGACTCGGAGCATGTCGAGAGTTTTCTGCGGGCGCAGAGAGATTGAAGGGCGCGGAGCCACATGGGCCGCGATCAAGGTCCACCACCCGCGATCGCGGGTCTGACACGGCAGAGACTCGGACTTATTCTGAATTATCTTTTTAGTTTTCTTTTCCCTTTTTCTTATTTCTATTTCAGTTATTTGCTTAATGGGCTAGGTCATTTGTTAGGGCCCTATAAATACTCTCCTTATGCATTAGGGTTAGGGAGACTCTTATTCAGACTTTAGTTGCAATTTCAATTCATCGTTGTTTTTCCTTTGAAGTTTCTACCATGACTATGAGGAGCTAAGCCTCTTTGGCTTAGTCCGGTAATGGAAGCATGAGTTCGTTCATCTAGTTGTGAGGTTTTGTTCCTATCTATCTATCCTATTGAGTTATATCTTTTCTCTAAGCAAATTCATATTTGAATGTTTGTTGGTTTATCTAGACTGATCACCTAGGTTTATTGCTTTCATTCTTATTGCTAATACTAGGGAACTGTTGGGCTAACGCTCTAGTATAAGTAGCAAGCATTGATTGTTATCTGCATCTGTGGATTATATCTATGTGGGAATTGATTACATGGTAAATGCATCTGAGCGAGCGTTCTGTGTATCCTGGTTAATTCTTATATGCATTGCTGCCTTTGGGTTAAACCTTTAGTGGTACTAGGGTTATTCATTGGTAAGGGTTCTTTGTGGAAGGTTTCCCTCTGAATTTACATAAGATCGGGACAGGAATAACCGAATAGGAAGATAGGACTTAATCTATGAACAACCTTTGAATGACTTATGTGGACATTACTTGGCTAAGTGTTTTTCTTTCTTGATATTTCATCCATTATACTTTGCTTTGTTTGTTTCGTTTATGACCAACCATACAACCCCCCTTTGTGACATTGCATGCTACCACCATTGAATTCCTTCCTTCTCTGTGGGATCGACCCTGACTTGCTTACTATACTTTGTTTAGTGAGGATTTTAGGATTTACTTTTGATTAGGGGTACGACGACTATTTCCACCCGATCAGCCGCGCCCGCCTCATTTATGACGGTGCCCGCCGTCGTTGTTGTCCGGAGGTCTTTGCCCGATGGTCACCGGCGAGCGTCTGACGACGCCGAACTAGCCCCGCCACGCCACGCCTCCATTTAGGCCATCATTATGCTCCCTTGTGATCTGGCTATAAAAGGAGAGGCTTGGGGATCGGATTTCACACAAAAATCAGAAGCTCAATCTCAAAATCTCTCTCGCCGGAGTTTGGTGCCCTCGCCGGATTTCTGAAGCAATCGCCGGGGTGTTGTTTGGTGTGTTTCCAGTGGCCTTTGTGAAGCTTTTGGTTGCCCTTGGTGGTTAGAAACCAAAGCAAGTCGAAGGAGGCCGAGTCGCTCGTGTTCTGGGTGAGTTTCCTCACCGATTCTGTCGTCTGAGTCTTCACGGCGACCGTCGTGTTCTTCACGGCGCCCGCCGTGATGAACTGCGGCGACCGCTGCCAAGAACGGCGACCGCCGCTAGTGTCCAGAATGCTTTTTTTTGGCTTTTGGCTTTGGTGGTCGTCGTTGTGGCATCGTTCCTTTCGATTTCTTTTGTTCGTGCTTGTTTATGGCGGATCTAACTCAGGGTTTCTTTATGGGTCGACTCGAAGGTCATTGTGCTATCGGAGCTATACCCGTGTCGAGCCCGGAATCCCGTCGTCGTTAGGCTCGTTCCAACTCTGCGGATTAAGGCAAGTGGCGGTTCGCTCTTGCTTAATCATTCCATGTTTCATTAATTATCAATTATTTAATTGTTAATTAAATTGGAGTGAACTGTTGTTTTGTTTGGGAACTAATTTCATAAATAAACGTGATTAAAGTAATGTTATGATAGGTTGTATATCTGTTAGAACAACATTATTATACGTGATAATTATCGTGATGGTATTGTTGTGAATTTAATCTTAATGCTAGAATAGCATGTGGGTTAATAGGAAAACTAATCCAAGTAAGGATTAGCCGTTTCTATTATCTCTATGTTTAAGATGATTGCCTGGATGGATTTAATGTGAATAATTGTTGTGTTAGACTGTTTAGTTAACACGAGTGTTCGTAGGAACGCTAATCCAAGTAAGGATTAGTCATTTCTTTATAACTTAATGTTCGTAGGAACGCTAATCCAGGTAAGGATTTGTCGCTTCTTTAATTCGTAATACTCCTCGAGTTAATTTCCGGATAATAATTTAAGGGTCATGACCTATGCTTCTTATCCACTGTTAAGGATTTGAAGTGTTTAAGCACCTTGCAAGCGCCATTGGATGAGCATAATTGCAGTCCTGTGTATTAAGCACTTAGCTAGTGCAATTGGGGTGGACGTAACTGTCATCCTGTAAATTAAAGTGTAAGCACTGTGGCAGTGTAATCTGGGTGAACGTAAGATCACCCTGTGTAATAATAACTTCCGTTGTTACTCAGAATAATATTAAGCCTCGCGTGTGCGTATGCGTGTGTGTGTTTGTGTGTTGTGTTAATTTGGGTCGACATGATTGTCACCCTGATATTTAAGCTTTGTGCCGCTCTTAATAACATTAACGTGTTTCAGTAAAGTGTGTTTGGTAATTAAATAAGATATGTGCCCGAGTGCACATGATTAATAAATCTTCGGCGAGTAGTGCAGCTAAGTTATAGTGCAGCTAAGAAAACTCGTCTCGACTTTGATCATAGTACGTTCTCTTTTCAATCTGGATTCGTTGTATGCGATGAGGTTGGTTGTGAACTGAAGCATCTCAGTCAACTTTTAAATCATCGTGTGTGTAACTTTAATGTTCCCTAGCAGTTGTCATAATTTCCTATAAGGCTCATTTCAGTTGAAGTCTTCTCTTCAGTGCATATCTAATTGTTAAATCATTCCGTGAAAGTACCGGGTTATATATTGTTCCTTCGGTTTTTATTCAAGGGACAATGATAGTAAACGGTCACGATCACCCGAACCACTCTGCTTTGTACCCTTGCTAGTCTATTCAAGTAGACTAACCCATGAACTTTGTTCTCTGCATGTGGGCTGGTGTCATCCGTTCGATTCGGCACATCAGGAGTTGTTTCCCGGAGTTTAAGTAACCTATTGAAGGATAAGAAGCTTGCAGACGAAGATTTAAAAGTCAGTGTTCTAAGCTGTTAAGTGTTTTAAGATTGTTAAAGTGTTACTTCAATGTATCTTCATAATTTAGCCATGTTATAAGTTGGCTCTTTAAAGTCTTCCGCTGTGTAATTTAAAGTCTTCCGCTGTTTAATCTTTCAATTAATATGTAATTATGTTATGTATTTAAGCTTAATCGTTCTGGAAAAGCCTGGGGTGAATTTGGACGGTAAAGTCTGAGGTCACTGGCATGTAATATCTCCAGTATAAATTGGGGGTGTTACAGTCGCGTAGAAATAAGTTAGGGAGGGTTTCCGGATCCGCTCGACATCGAGATATAGATAGTCCACTGGTCTTAGATAGTCTCGTAAGACATAAAAAAATATAAAAGACCACACAATAATGCACAATATCCATAAAAAAATTATTAATATATATAACAGTACAAGCTGCTCAATACCCCTAATTAAAAGACATAAAAATCATGAACTGTTAACATAAGAGTGTACACAAAACATCGACATTCATAACATATATGTCCCACAAAATAAAACAACATGAAGGTGAAGAAGCATAAAATGTTTGATTAGAGTTAGATTAAGTCTATTTATATTAATATATATTTTTATAAATTACATTTGATATATAAATAAGTATATTTAAAAATTAATTCAGGCTTCGGGACAGACTATCCGAGCTAAATATATTATTATCGATGTCCGTGTACCTCTCACATACGGGCATGCCGAGATAAATGGGCTAAATATGTGTGCCTTATCTACTCGTTTATGCAGGTGGACTGAGCGGACAGGCGGGCCGACACGCGTTTGATCACATCTAGGCGCGGTAGAAAGCTTGGTATTACTCTTCTCTAAATCTCTAATCAAAGTCATGTAATGCCAAAATTGGTAATATATCCTTCAAAATGTATGTAATTAGTATGTTGTTGATCGGGTGCGAAATTGGGTTAAAAGTGAGAACGTATGAACAAATTTCAACAAATCAAATAAAATGGCAAAAAACAGTCGAATTCTATCTGTATAATTCGCGTATAAAATTCATTGGGCACACTTCAAGTTTTGTGTACTATGTTGTACCAATTTGGCACCAAAGTGTGTTGAAATGTGTACCAGAATTATATTGAATTGTGAACTAGTATTTTATTTAAATTATGTGTATCGGTGTATAAGATTATGCATTTTTTGTGAAAAGGTATGGATTGGGATTAGTTTTTCATAAAAATGGTCATGTAATTAACACATGTTTCATTCAATATTGTATTTTCCTATTCAAATGGATGTTAAAAAAATAGTCGTTGTAATTTGAAATGTACACGAAATATGTAAGAGTATGTAATGCACAAATACATGGCATTTAGCACACATAATAACATAAATGTGGTACAATTGATTACATAAATGTTATGCACAAACACATGAAAATGTGATGCAATAAACACATGAAATGTGGTGAACAAAAACATATAATGTAGTGCACACATTAACATAACCTTATGCACAAACACATGGAAATCTGGTGCACAAATATAGAAAAATGTGATGCATAAACACATGAAATATGGTGCACAAACACATGAAATTATTATGATACATATAATAACATAATTGTGTTGCACAAACACATGAAAAATGTGATGCAAAATATAAAAAAATTGATGCACAAACAAATGAAATGCGGTGCACAAACAAATAAAAAAGCACAAATATAGAAAAATGTGATGCACAAACACATGAAACATGATGCACATAATAACATAATTGTTATGCTAGTGCACATTTTTTTAACTCTACGCACATGTATTTGTAGCATAGTGCGCAAACTTACGTTGGTGTACAATTATTTCTAACACCATGCACATTTATTTATGACATGATGCACATCCATCTCAGTGCACAATTATTTGTAATATTATATACAATTATTTCTATACACATTTATTTGTAACATGATGCACATTCTTACGTCAGTCCACATTTATTTGTAATATAGTGCACATTTATTTGTAACATGATGCACATTTACTTATAACATAATGCACATCCATTTTAGTGCATGTTTATTTTTAAAATAGTGCACATTTATCTAATTATCTCCATACATATTTATTTGTAACATGATGCACATTTATTTGTAAGATGAAACAAGTTTATGTGTAACATGACGCACATTCAAAACAGGTGTACAATTATATGTAAATGGGGTGCAATGACCGGTCAACGGTCGATCAACAAAACTTATGAAAATGATTATTTTGTGTTATTTTCAGTTTTATTTTTGTGTTATTTTCAATTTTATGCATGAGTGATTTTATACAAAGTGTTTGGTCTTGTTAGTGATTTCATGTAATTTTCAGTTTTATGGATATTTATCTGAGAATTATTATTTTTATAGGTAATTTTATTTATGTTCTCATATATTTTTGAATTATATTATGCATTATTTTTATTGAAAACATAATTTACATAAGAATTCAACATTTCTAAAAAAATGATGGATATATGATCAATTTTCAAGTTTTGATGGGTATTTAATTATTTATCCAAATAGACAAGTTTCCACATATATATAACTAATTCTCCCTTGTTTTAAACTCGAATTTATATTTATTTTTTAAACGGGGAGAATGTTTGCACCCACTTTTTTATGCGGCGCACCCGTTTTTGGGCACAACTAAACTGTTTTTTTTTTTTTAAAAAAAGATTTAATCTTGGGCGCAACCTAGTTGCGCCTAAGATGTGAACCAGTTAATTTTAAACCGGTTCAATGAAGAACCGGTTTAAAATTAACCCCGATCATTTGGTTTTTATGAGGGCATAAAAAAATATATGAATCGGTTAAATAAAAAAAACGAAATAAAAAAATTTAAATATTTGATTTAAGAAATAAATCAAATAAAATATTTTAAAAAATGAATTATTTTTTTAATAAAAAATAAATTTGGGCGCTATTAAAATAATATAATTTATTTTTCTTGGCGGTAACTTTTCCCGTCAAGAAATTGAAATTTGAATTTAACTGGGGCGGATATGGCGGCGAGCGGAAGCGGCGACGGCGGAAGGGAGAGGCGGCGTGAGCGAGGCAGCGGCGGCGAGCGGGGACAGATCCAGATCTGGGAGCGGCGAGCGGGGAAAGCGGCCGACGTGAGGAGACGGCGGCCGCAAGTGGGTTAGCGGCGGAGGAGAGTGGGCTAGCGGCGGAGGAGGGCGGGACAATGGCGGGAGTGGTGGTGGAGACGACGGATTTTGATTTGGGGAAAATTTCAGATCCCGTATTCACGGCGGATTTTGCGGCGTGGGTGGCGGCAGCTGATGCGGAGGATGCAACGCTTGCAGTGGCGGAACAGGCGGCGGTGGTCGGCGATGTTCCGGCGAGCGGTGAGTTTCCGGTCGGGGTGCTAGCAGAGGTGGGGTCGGAAAATGCATTGGACGTTGCCGCGGTCGTTGGTGTTGAGGCGGTGGCGCAAGTTGGAGAGGCGAGCCGACCCAAATACAGTCGTCGGGAACGAGCTGAGGTACGTAGTTTTCCTTATTAAATTTCATAAATATAATATATATAATTAATTTGTTATTTAATTATTTGTAGGAATATTTAGATTTGTTAGAAAATATTATAATTGTATAAAAAAATTTGAATAAATTTATGTAGTTATATTATTAGAATAAAATTAGTATATTATTAAATACAAATGAAAAATTAGTATATTATTAGAATAAATTTATATAATACAATTTGTTATTTTATTGAAATTCATATTTAATATATTACAATTGCATAAAATAAATTAGTATATTATTAGATTAAATTTATCTAATTATAATAAATTGATGAATTTGAATAAAATGAGATGAAAAAATTAATTAAATTAGAATATTAAGTAAATTAGAATTTTAGGTGAAAATGAATTGTAATTTTATAGCAATTAGAAATTTGTTTAAATTAGAGAAATATAATGGAATATTAGAATTAAAAATTTAGCAAAATTTTAAGTGGGTATAATTAAGTTAATTTGGGAGAATTATTTGAATAAAATAGGATGTAGTCAAGAGAATCAAACGAAAGATGTAGAGGGGTCGTGGGGTGGAATCTCGACCCGTGACAACTTCCGGTCGTAAGCGCCGAAACCTCCTAGACCCCCGCCCAACCTACGTGGTCGTAAGCGCAAGAGTGGAATCCCGAAGGATCCCGTTTCAATAGCGGAACCCGTTATTGGAACGGTATCCGATCCGTTAGCGGATCCTCATCTTGACATGTGTTCACCTCCGGCTTCGCAGAGTCCCGTCCGTGACATGGGCGATTCACATATGGAGGATGCGTTTGTCGAGACAGAGGAGATTGCTGGCGAGAGTCCTCATTTGGACGACGTCGTGATGGAGGACATCCCTCCCGCCCCCGAGGATCACGTTCCCCCTCCCCCCCAACAGCCCGTTCCCCCTCCCGCTGGCGAGGGTCCACCTGCCATGGAGCTCGCCCCGTACGGGCTTGAGTTGCATGATGTTCTAAGGAGCTTCGTGACTCACGTTGCTCATCGTATTTGGCATGCTCCTCCTCCGCCTGCACCGGCCCTCGTACGAAGTTTGAGGGCTTATACTCGCCAAACCGACTTCAATGACTGAAGGAGATACATTCCGAGCGAGGTGGTTGATGGGAGTTGGTTTTGGCTCATACAGCAGTCCGAATTGGCTGGTCTCTAGGATTTTCAGTTTAGTAGGGTCGACCACGTTCTTATATCAGCGTTCATCGAGAGGTGGCACCCTGATGTGCTAGGGAGCTTCGCGACTCACGTTGCGCACCGTATTTGGCACGCTCCTCCTCTGCCTGCACTGGCCCTCGTACGGCATTTGAGGGCTTATACTCGCCCGACCGAGTTCAATGACTGAAGGAGATACATTCCGAGCGAGGTGGTTGATGGGAGTTGGTTTTGGCTCGTGCAGTAGTCCGGATTGGCTGGTATCTAGGATTTTCAGTTTAGTAGGGTCGACCACGTTCTTATATCAGCGTTCGTCAAGAGGTGGCACCCTAAGACGAACAACTTTCATTTTCCATGCGGCGAGATTACGATCACGCTTCACGACGTGGAGAGCATCCTGGGGTTGAGGATAGAGGGGTTTTCGTGCCGCGTACCCAATGTTCTAAAAGTCGCTAGGCGAGAGCTGGGCGGTGAGGGGGGGCCTAGCGCCTAGGCGGCTAGGCGGGGGCCTAGGCGGACTAAAAATTAATGCATGATTCATGTGATTATTTGATTATGTTGTCCCAAATCCATTAAACTTTATAAAACTATGTTGGGATGAGGTTTAATATTATATTATAGGCCTTATTGTACAAAGCCTAACCCAAAATTATGTTAATGCATCCGTTATCTTCTAAGATGTTGCGGCTTCCATAACATTTGAGAATTCTTCTCGCCTAGGCGGGTCCTAGGCGGAGGGTGACCGCCTATCGCCTAGCCGGGGCCTAGACGGGGATTTTTAGAACATTGCGCGTACCTTCAGTATCTATGGATGTCGTCCCGAAGGATATTGACAAAGCGTTGAAGACCTTGGGGCGGGAGATTTTCAGGTATATGTTCGGTGTTCGGGAGAGAAAAATGCGGGGGGAGGTTATTAAGGGCCGGGTTTTTGCCGGTGATTTTTTTGAGCACCTGCTACACATGATACGGGACGACGACGAGCCCAAGTCGATAGCGGCAGGATACCTACGACACGTTCTCTCTTGCAGCATTTTCGTGGACAAGTCCACGAACCAGCTGATGGTAAAGATGCTGCCGTTATTCGAGGATTGGGATCGAGTCGTTGGCACGACGTGGGGGACATGGGTGCTTTCTTTCTTGTATAGGAACCTTGGCGAGGCTTCCCCGGGGGAGGCAACAGGCATAGCGGGGTGCACCTATCTGCTTCAGGTAATTGAACGTAAAATTAATGTCGTTGCAGTAATTATTAAATTTTTAAAATTATTGTTAACGAAACATATTATTTATTTCGTATGCAGATGTGGATACGGACGTACTTCATATATTTCTCGGGGAACCCTAACCCCCTCCCTGGAATGGGCGACGACGACGAGCGACGCGCTGCTCGATATTATATCCAGCGCACCGCGTTGCGTGATCTCGACACCTACCGGCATTACAGGCGTATTTTGGACGAGTATCGGCCCGAGGATGTAAGCACCCTAATTTTTTTAATACTTATGTCTCCTCTATGGTTAACTTTTTACAAGATTGTACTTTTTTATCATTGCAGGTACGTTGGACGTCGTATGGCAGTCTAGATTTTGCTGGTGCTTATAGATTTTGCTGCAAACCTTAAACCCCTAAACCTTAAAGCTTGCATTGCTAGGAGAGGAGGAGGCTCTGCGAAGAGTAAGAAGGACAACACTTACAAGATCTCCATTTTCAAGCTGTCTGGCCCGCCTACAAGCAGATTGGGCGAGTGCACTTGCTATGAAGAAAACTGTGATTATGATCAACCATTCACTATGGATGATAATGTAACTTTTTAACAATGGGCAAGATTTGCTTTGGATGTCTAGCTAATGTGGTTTGGGATTTAGCACAATATTTTGTCGATATGTAGAAATTGGAAGCTATTTTTCAAAATTAAACGCGAACACCTTAAACTTTGTACTTTAATGACCTAAAAGTAGGGGTGTTCATTCGGTCTAGGACCGGTTTAGATCAGTCCTTATTAAAAATAATAATTAAATTCTTATTTAAAATCTAAAAAAATATCTAAAAAACATTTATACTCCTAACTTATTAAATTAAGAAAAATATCTATAAAAAAATATATTAATCTCCAAAAAAACATATAAATTAAGATTTTTTTTTAAAATCCGATCCACTGGTCCGGACCGGTTTTTTTCCGGGTTTGGACCGGACCGGACCCGGATTAAGGGGAAAACCTGGACCGGAGACCGGACCGTAATTTCACCGATCCGGTCCAGTCTTTTCCCGTCCGGTCCGGTCCCATTTTGAACAACCCACCCTAAACCCCCAAACCCCAAGTCCTAACCCTAAACAAAACCCCTTCACAACCCTCTGGGCGCATCCTCGTTGCGCCCTAACTTTGGGCGCAACGAGGATGCGCCCATAGGCTTCTGAGGGTTTATTTTGGGTTTATGAGGGTTTAAGGGTTTTGCTAGGTTGTATTGATGCTGAAGTTGTGCAAATAGTTGTAAACTATGGTTGTGTCATATATTCTATAATTACATACTATAACTATATACTACTGTTGCTGGGGAGCAGGTTCCTCTGGTGGTGCAAAGGGCAATGAAGTTGTCCTGCGAAACTTTCTCAAAATATTACGTTGATATGTTGATATTGGAAGCTATTTTTCGAAATTAAACCTTAAACTTTGTACTCTAAACCTTACATATTGATAGACTAAACCCCCAAACCCTAAATCCTAAAAAACCCTAAACAAATCCTCTCACAACCCCCCTGGACACAACGATGTTGCGCCTAATATTTGGGCGCAAGTAGGATGCGCCCAGAGGGTTGTGAGGTGTTTTGGGTTTAGGAGGGTTTAGGGTTCCGCTCGGAGTGTTGTGAGGGTATTGAGGGATTTTGGGTTTAGGGTCTAGGGGCAGCGTTTTTTTGTTCTCCATCCAACAAATTTCACTTTAGGGGGGTTTAGGGTTGGTAATGTTGTTTAGGGTTTAGGGATTAAGACATAAGCGGAAAAGCTTAAAAGGAGGCGCATACAAAAATCTAATTTGGAATTCGTAAAGTTAAATTTGGAATAGCGCATTTTTATGGCCAGAATGTTATGGCCTTGTTGTGGGATCTCTGTGCTCTGTTTCATCTTGTTCAAATCTGGGATGAGAGCCCTAGAATACCTAATTCGATATCTAGTTATTGGATGTTATATTTTCAAATTAAACTTCAAAACCCTAAAATATATATTACAATCCTAAACCCTAAACCCCAAACCCTTCAAAACCCAAAAACAACCCCCTCACAACCACTTGGGCGCAACTGCGTTGCGCCCACAAATCTGGGCGCAACGCAGTTGCGCCTAAACGGTTGTGAGGGGGGTTAATTTGTGGGTTTTGGAGGGTTTGAGGTTTTGGGTTTAGGGTCTCATAGAACATAGGGTAGGGTAAAATATTTTTGACACTTTTATGCATAAAGGATGAATAACGCGTTTTTATGGCCAGAATGTTTTGGCCTTGTTGTGGGATCTCTATGCTATGTTTCATCTTGTTCAAATCTGGGCTGAGGGCCCCAAAATACCTAATTCGATATCTAGTTATTAGAGGTTATATTTTCAAATTAAACTTCAAAACCCTAAACTATATACTACAATCCTAAAACCTCCAAAACCCAAAACCCTAATTGGGTTGTGAGGGGGGTTAATTTTTGGGTTTAGGGTGTTTTACATTTTTTTATCTTTGATATTATAAGGTTTGATATTGTTTAGGGTTAGAAAGGGTCTCTCTATTTGGAACTTCAAGGGGCATTCTGCGAAGCCTTTAGTAGAAGAGCTTCAAAAGTAAATCCCTGACTATTGAATAACTACAAAATATCGGGGCCATATATAGTTGTTGAAGGTTTGTTTTTCGAAACAAATTTGGACATCCTAAACCTTGAACCCTGATGAATGGACCATAGCCACTAAAACCCTAAACCCTAAAAAACCCTACCCTAAACCCTCTCACAACCCCTTGGGAGCCACCACGTTGCGGCCAAAATGCAGGGCGCGACGTGGTTGCGCCCAAAGGATTGTGAGGGGGACTTTTTTTGAGTTTTGGAGGGTTTAGGGTTTAGGGTTTAGGATTTAGGATTTCATAGAAGATAGGATATTGTTAAACATTTATGACACTATTTCGCTTAAAGGATGAATAGTACGTTTGTATGGCCAGAATGTTTTGGGCTTCATAATAGCCTTCGACTTTATTTCGGAGGCTGACAAAACGTTCACGTACTCTAGTTGTTCCTGCGAAAGCCGCCCGACAAATGCATGACCGAGCAAACTACTAGAAAGCTCATGGTCATGCCATCCATCAACGGCGGATAATCTCTAACGGTCAGATTTGAGCCAATCTCCTTTCACAATCACCCCATGCAACTGAAACGGACACTCACTCTTCTTTGTCCTCGCATTGTATTTCTGTTTAGGGGTTGCCTCGGGACCCTCACCAGCCTTCTTCTTTGCCGTTCTATATGGCACAAACTTCTCACACGACAATATGACCTTTCGGTTAGGCCATGCTTTACTTATTACGATCACCATATGCAACTCCAAACCTACCTTCTTAGCCCAGCTGATCATACTATCTCTATCACTCCATTCTTCATCCGTAGTAAAATGAGCAGAATAGCCCATTGACGAATATTTGCTATTACTAGAGTCGTCCTATTTATTTTCAAAAATATTTTATAAATTAGAGGTTTTTCTAAGAGCGTTTCTTAAAACTAACATATCCATGTTCTTACCACGAACATATAATTTACTTAATAAATCATACATTAACACATGTGAAATCCAAATTATTTCGCAAATAAACTTAGCGAAAATTATTTCCCAACTATATAATAGAATACATAAAATACTAAAATAATGCCGCTAACCTAAAACATGTATTCATCCTAACGTAATGATCGTATGTACATTTTAATCAAAGTTCTAACCTACAACAAACTACTTTAATTTACTCAATTTGAAATAAACTTCGGAATAAATATATACGTATCCGTAAATCATCGTGATGAATCAAATCAAGACCGGGTGCATCAATAATTCGTGATTTCAATTCAGCGGTATGCTAAAATGGACGAAAATGGTAAAAAAAAATTTGGGCGCAACATCGTTTTGGGCTCAACACCGTTGCGCCTAACATTTTTCAATTTGTTTTTTTTTCAGCTGATTGGACGCAACTACATTGCGCCCACAAGTTTTTTTTTAAAAAAAAAATTTAAATTTTTTTTGTTAAATTCATTCTTCAAAAAAAATATTTTTCGGTCACTGTTGAACCGGTTCATCATTAAACCGGTTCAATAATCACCTAAAAATAATTTTTTAAATTTATAAAAAAACAAACCGAATCTTGGGCGCAACCAGGTTGCTCCCAAGATAAAATCTTTTTTTTAAAAAAAAAATTAGGTTTTGAGCGCAACCAGATTGCGCCCAAAAACGGGTACGCCGCATAAAAAAGCGGGTGTGGACATGAATGCCCTTTTTAAATTAAGTACACAGGAAACAGATGATTACTCAGATGATTACTCGTATGATTATACTAATTACAGATTTTCGTTTACTCGTCCTGAACTGGGAATAACAATTTCAAGGAGCATATAAATTAGTTGTGCATTGGAGATTCTTTGTATGTGAGAAATTTACTTTATTACATTTCGTGAACTACTAGCTTAATTCTAGTGCCTTGCACAAATTTACTTATCACAAAATTTATTTACCCGATTGAATCTAAATTTTTTTTTTATGAAATTGGAAAGAAATTTATTCGAAAACGAATTTGGAAAGAAAAAGAATATAATTTTTAGGAAAATTACGTTTGGTACCTTCCTGGTTAGGATTATCCGGTTGGTGTTCTACATTTAAAAAGTGTCATGTTAATAACCTTATGCTTTATAAATAGTTGAGATTGTGCCCAAGTGTTAAATTTTTTTTAGCTTACGTTAGTTTTTTTTTATAAAAAACACAAATACAAATTGCAAAAAAGAAAATTAAAATGGTAGAAACAGTAGACTCACCCAAAACTAAATAAATTTGACAAAAAACTGAAGCATGTTGGAGATAACAAACGATAAGCACTCAGTTTGAGAACCTCATTTTGATATTAAGTAGAAAAGAAACCGTAAATGAAAATCAACCATTCATTAACTAAAAAATCATCCCATAATTCAAACCCTAAAATCCACCCTAACTCAGATTTCGTCCCAAAATTCAGCTTAAGAACATAAAATAATGATGTAAATTAAATAAATCATACCCTAAATCGCCTTAATCGCACCCAAATTCGCAAAAAAACGTACTTGTTCGCACCCAGATTCGGAGAAAACACACATGAAATTGTGTAGGCTGAGCGGTTCGCCTACATCGTTGGCAGAGCGGTTCTCTTACGTTGTCGACCGAGTGGCTCACCTCCGTCGCCGTCCAAGTGGTTCGCCTCCATCGCCTACTTTACCCACGCCATCACGTTGTCTCCGTTCATGCTCACTGGTAGAAGAAAGACGTGTGGGAGTTGTGAAGTCATGGTTTAGAAAAAAACAATAATGTGATTGATTTGATCCCTTTATAATCTATGTTAGAGAAACAATTTAAAAATGATTCACTCCATTTTAAGAAGTCACGATCTTGATCTTTATAAGATCACCAACCAATGTGTGTAGTATATTAGGAAATGATCATATATTTGGTATATATTTTGAGGTTTAAAAATGTGAAATTATATCTTCAAAATATTTATGGAAGAAAGTTGATTACAAAAATAATTGTGTGATTTTTTTGATACCTTCATAATCTATGTTAGGAAAGCAATTTAAAAAATTGATTCACTCCATATTAAGAAGCCACAATCTTGATCTTCATAAGATCACCAACCAATACTTTTTCCCTTAGTTATTCTTCTTATTCGAGGTTTTCCTAATCATGGTACGATATTTAGTATATATTAGGAATTACGTGATTTATTTATTTCTTAATTAGAAATTGTTTGATTAATAATTTATTTCCATTTTAATTAGGAATTGTTTGACTTTTAGAAATTATGGGATTAAATCTTTGTATATAATTTTGGGATCAAATACTCTTAAATATGAATTGTTTGACTTTTTAGAAATTGTTGGATCAAATCTTTGCATATAATTGTGTGATCAAATGTTTATAATTTGAGATTTAAAAAAGATAAAATGCTTAGAAAATGACATATGACAAGAGGGAGGGTGTGGGTGACAACTGGCATGTGACAAATGAAATGTGAAGGTGACATGTGGCGAAATGAGATATTGTTTTAGTATATATATATATTGTAGATTGATAACACTTTATTTTTCTCTTTTAATAATATTTTTTTATCACTAAATAATGAAAAAGTATTGAATAAATAACATAAATACTGCATAATATCTGAAAAAATACTTTACGTTAAATAGTCATGGGTTACTTGTAAGTATAAAAACTCATAGTAATTTCATTCTTGTAATAGAAATGAATTGGTATTATAAGTAGAAGAAACCCTATCAAAAAAATAAAAAATGAAAAATGAAAAAAGTAGAAGGAAGCATAACGTAGTTTCTGCAAGCAATGGATGATATAAGTTGCCCATTAGAGTTGCCAAGTTCAAAGCCTTTCTTTGTGTTTGTTGCGACTTGCAAGTCATTCCAAGCCTCGGAATGTGGGTGCAGTGCAGTGGTTGATAAATTTGGAAAAGTATATGTTGATGTAGCCTACCACATAAACTAATAATAATCAATTAAATATCGATTATATAGTAAGCTTTGGTGAGAATGCCCCCGGTTTTTTTTTATACGAGGGAAGAATTAGACTGGTCTTATTTTCTATGCGAAGACCAGCCTAGAGCATCATTGTGGATGAGAATACGAAGTTCTGAATTGAGACTAAGGTTAAACACAAATGGTATAAAGCTGAGTTTAGCAATGCGATCAGCAGTACAGTTCACCTCCTTATAAATGTGTCTAAGATGGACCTCATGGAAATAATGGATGTCGACCAAGATGTCAGCGACAACTATTTCAATAACTCAGGGACAATCCTAGATGCCTTTAATAGAGTTTATAAGGTAGAGATTGTCACCTTCAATTTGTAACTTTGTAATGTTTAAAGTTTTGGCATAAGAAATGCTTTGTTTAAATGCCAATGCTTCATTCATGAGTATGTTGTTGAAACCACAATATTCACTTCTCATATGAATTACTTCTGCTTTATCATTTCTAATGATAAAGCCAAAGCCAACTTCACCATTAGTTTGTTTTGATCTATCGAAAATGATTTTGTACAAATTTTGGTTTGGTTTTTTCCGTTTTAAAATCTTGATTTTTCTGATATGGTCTTGATTATTTTTGGGTTGTGTGAAGTCGTCGTTTTCTGCTTTCTTTGTTTTTTCCCAATTTTTTATTAGTATGGAAATATATTGAGATAAGTCTTTTTTTTTGTCATTGGGGTCAGTGTTAAAGATAATTTGGTTTCTATTGATTCAAATACCTCACCAAGTAGTGGTGAGACAGACAAATTCTTTTTTGGTAAGGAGCGATTCAAGTTTAGACAATATTTCACTTGGTTTTTTGTTGGTAGAATCGAAGTTTCGAACAATATTCTCAATTCTCACATTTTGTTCTTTAATTTGTGTAAGAGTGTAAGGGCATTGTAGGAGGAAGTGGGTTAGGTCTTCAAGTGGGTTGTTGCAAGATTCATATGCCAGAGGAACTGGAACATGTTTCTTCGCTAGTCTCTATTTTGTAGGGAGACCATCATGGCAAAATTTCCAAAGAAAGTTTTTTACTTCTGGATATGTATCCAACTTCCAAATCCATGACAGGTTATTGGTTGAAGGTGTTTGTTATTTTGTATTTAATTCAAAGGTTGATTTAGTAGAAAACCAACCATTTTTATTGGGGGCCCAATACAATCTGTTGGGGATTTCGTTTTGAGGGATGTGTATATCTAATATATGATCAATGGTAGTGTGTTCATTTAGAATTTCATCCAATTTATTTTTGTTCCATGATTTATTATTGTCAATAAATTCAACTACCTTTGTTAAGGGGTTGATAACAATATTTGGTATTGTGTTGTTTTGGAGTTTTAAATCAAATAGCCAATTGTCCGTCCAAAAATAGATAGATTTTCCACCCCCTACTAGCCTGATGTGAAACAAGGAGGTTGAAGGCCTTGTCTCACTTGCTTGAGCTCCGGATTGTGGCGCAAGTAGGCTTGAGCTTCTTCTCCGGCACCAGTTGGCTTGAGGCTGTCCTTGGAGGCACAAGAAGGCGGAAGTCTGGAGTAGTTGTGTTGAGTGCTTGAAGAACAAGCAAGGCCAAGGAAGCCTCAAAGTGAGGGTCCTTGGCTGCGGTTTCCACGAATGCAACAATGAGGAGATTTGCTTGAGAACAAACTAGTTTCTTGATTGAAAGAGAGTGAAAGGAGAATACAAGCTTGGGTTTATAGATTCTACCAAGTTGTTGGGAGGTAATCCTACACCCAAGGTGAGAGGAGGTATTCCTCAACTCTCTCGTCAACTTGACACTAAATCTTCAGCTAGTTACAAATGACCTACAAGAGAAGCTTAAATATTTAGGGCATTTTCAGCCAACAAGGCTTGTACCACTAATGGGCCTTGGGTTGAAGCCCATGTGCAAATGGCTCTTCACACCCAATAAGGCAAGTCTAACAACATAATGTAAATTATTAAAAAGGGAAAGGGGATAAGATCCTTGGAAAGGCTCGGATAGTTGTGTCCGCTAGGCCGGCCATGGGCGCGCGCCTATGAGTGTCATGGGGCCGATGCACGCCCAGTGCCATCTTGGTCTTCATGTGTGAATATGGTCACCAAAGTGACTAGGCACAGTGGCCGTGGCTTGGCGAGGACAATGCTTGGCCACCATGGAGTCGAGGTGAGTGGCGACCAGTCAAGTGATGGCATTGATGGAGGGTGGCATCCATCATAGCCACTGAAGACTAGTTTGAAATTCTTTTCTATGTTTGAGTAGTTGTGACCATTGCTATGAGTGGTTGCTTTTTTTTTTGCAGTAATGAAGTATGTTAGTCTCTTTTAGATATTTCTCGGTAATGATTTTAACCCAAATATTGTTTGGTTCCGCAAATATTTTCCAGATGAGTTTCATTGGTAGAACTTTATTCACGTCTTGTGTTTTTTCTAATACCCGTTCCTCCATTTTCTTTGTTTTTACATCTTTTATCCCATCCAATAAAGGGTTTGTATGAGAAGTCTTTGTTCCAAAAGAAAGTTTTGTTTATTGTGTCAAGTTCTTTGTGTATATAGGATGGTAGCATGAAGCTTTGCATCAAAAAATTTGGGTTTGAAGCCAGATTAGATTTGATTAGCGTAGCTCTCCCTTCCTGAGAGAGAGAGAGTTAACTTTCCATTTTGTAAGCTGATTTGTGGTTGAAATGATGGTTTCTTTGAAAGTATCGTGATTAACTTTTCCATTAATGATAGGACATCCAAGGTATTTTTCTAAGGATGTCATGCTTGGGATACTTAGTGAAGATTGGATTAAGTATTTAGTTTGGTTTGATACATTGTTCGTAGTTTAAAAAGCAGACTTTTGGAAATTAACACATTGTCCAAATATTGAGCAATATTCTTTTATGATATTTTTGATTTTGGAACATGCAGTTTGGTTGGCCTTTGCAAAGATAAAGATGTCGTCTGCAAAAGCAAGAAAGGGAATATTAGCGCCCCTTCTTGAAATTTGGAATCCCAATTGATTGTTACTACTGGCGCTCTCGCTTTGAAGTTTTCTAGCTAGGATTTCTGCTCCTAAAATAAATAGGAATGAAGATAAGGGGTCTCCTTGACGTAGTCCTCTTTCAGGATAAAAGATATCAGTTGGTCCATTGTTAACTAAAACCGAGAAGGATACAATCACTGTACATTCATTAATCCACCCGATAAATCGTGTGGCGAATCCAAATTGTTCAAGGACTTTTAGAATGAATTCACATTCCATCTTGTCGTATGCTTTTTCCATATCGAGTTTAATTGCTACCCATCCTTCCTTTCATTTCTTAGATCGGAAGGAATGGAATATTTTATAAGCTATTAGGAGATTATCATGGATTGATCTTTCAGCTACAAACGCCCCTTGTAGTGGGTGGATCAGATTATTTAGGATATGTTTCATTCTATCAGTCATGATTTTTTATATAAGTTTATAAATTGTTGAGCATAGACTAATAGGTCTATAGTGGTTCGTAGAATTTGGGTTATCACATTTGGGTATGAGTTTTATAAATGTGTGATTGATTTGCTTGAGAAGTTTTCCCGAGTGGAAGAAACTCTTGACTAACAGTGGGTCCCACTATGTGTCAATATTTTTGGTAGAATAAAGCAGACATACCATCTGGACCTGGGGATTTATTACAGCCAATACCAAACATAGTTTTTTTGATTTCCTCGTTTGTGACATTTTTAGTTAGTGCATCATTTTCTTAGGCAGTAATTTCATTGTTGATATTGGTGAGGCACTTTGTGAGAATATTATTTTTAAATTGCTTCTTTTGATTTTTTTTTTCGAAATCATATCTAATTTCGTTGTGGATATTTTTGTGTCGTATGATAATCGTACGATCATTTGTACGGATTTCTTTGATGATTTTCCTAATGCTTCTACCAATAGCTATCCGATGAAAGTAGTTTGAATTAGTATCAATGGATTTTATGTGTTTAGTTTTGGCGTGTTGGCTCTAGCATTTTTTATGAAAAGAGAGGAGATTCTCTTTTTTGGTTATTAATCTATTCTGTTTGGTGAGCAAATTGTTGTTCGGGTTGAGAATAATGTCTTTTTGGATTAATGTTAGTGTATCTTCTACTTCTTTTAGTTGTTTGAAGATATTACCAAAGCTAGTTTTGTTCCAGTTTTATGCGCTGGTTTTAAGAGCGTAAGTTTTCTTTATGAGTTTATACATATTATAGCCTTGGGGATTGATACGCCAAGCTTGTTTAACTATATTCTCAAAGTCTTTTCTAAGGGTCCACATTCTCTCAAATTTGAATGGTTGAGCTTTGATATGAGATTGGTTTTCTAATTCAACTAAAATAGGGAAGTGATCTGATGAGGTAAATGCATGATTTTTTGTGAAAATTCCCGGGAACCATTATATGATTTGGTCATGGATTAGGATTCTGTCTAGTTTAGAATACATATTGTCAATTTCTGTTCTATTTTTCCTCCAAGTGAAGTCACCCCCTTGTGTTGGGATATCTATAAGGTCACACTGATTTATGAAATTGTTTAATCTAAGGAATTTCGATGGTGGGAGATGACAACTACCTATTCTTTCCATATTGTTATGTATTACATTTAGGTCTCCTATGACAAGACAATATATTTTTGCTAGTATGATAAAGTTTGATAAAGTGGACCAGAAACGGTCTTTATCATTTTCTTTTGGTAGTGCGTAGGCAAATATTAGCATGATGCAAATATCGATGTCGAGTATCTTATATTTTATAGCAATAAATCGGTAATCATTGTGTGTCAGTTCGCATAACTCGTTTTAAAGTTGGTGTGATTTCCTCATTACACAAATGCCCCCCAAAAAACCATTAGCGGGAGAGTAGGAAAAGTTGTCAAAGCCAGCTTTCCTCCATAGGTGTTGTTTGGATTCTTTATCGGTTCTAGTTTTCACTAGGGCCATAATTTGTATTTTCTCGATTTTACAGAAGGACTCTACATCAGTCTAAAGGTTTTTTCAACCAATGCCGCGACAATTCCAAAGGCTTATCTTCATAAAACCGCATGGGGTTTGTTTGCAAGTATTATTGTTCTTGCGGAGAGATTAATGTTAGGGATTAATCTAACTAGTACTTTTTTAATTTTTGTTTGTTTGTTTGATCCTTTCATGTTAACCCTTCTAGAGAGGGGATAATTTATGGTAAATTTGGATATTGTTATTCCTGCTTTATTTGGTATCATGTAAACTTTGTTCTTACCCAGGCAATCTAGATATCTATGTTTGTAATTCGGCCCAAGTAGGGATAATGGGTAATCATAATGGAAGAAATACTTGATATTATAAAGAGCAATGTTTTTATTAATGTCCATGTTACAACAAATTTTGATAGCAATGTACAAGTATCCAATCATATTAGGGGAGCAAGATAGATTGCTCATATGAGCGATTGTGGCTTTAGCCAATTTTATGTTGGTAGTAGTACAGACTTCACTCTAGAGAAAAGTAAAGGATGCTTTTGTCCAATGAGACCCATCCAGAAAGTCTTGTTCGATTGTATGCTTTTGTCCAATGAGACCCTACACGGTCAAATTGAAAGTAGTGAAGAAAGGTTTGTGGAATGAACCAAAGTAACCACAAATAGATATAACATAAGTGTAAATAGATAATAATTAGATTTGTGATTAGGAAACTTAAGATTATCGTTGAGGGCATGAAACATAAATACTAGGAGCTATGATCAATCAATGTTGGGGAAAACACATAAACTCCAGTTGTAAAATAGGTGAACATTATTTGACTCTTTGACATCGGATCAGAGTGATGCAGAATTTCAAACCAACAAGGATAAATCTCATTGGGATGGTTCTGTATAAAAGATTTGGTAGGATTGGTAATGGTTATTATGGAAGAAATCAAAACCTTTAGTGATCCCTTTTTGGGGTAGAGTAATTCATAGTTTGTATGAGTAGGTAGTAGAAGATATAATGCAACCAAATAATCTTCCTAGAAGGAATAACAAAATTACTATCATAATAGCACTGCTCAGGTTCACACAAAAACTGCACTGAAATGACATGTAGTAAGTGAGTGCATGGATGGTAACATCAGATAATTAATAAGGGTTACAATATTTCATGAGGTATAATCAAATTGATGGGATACAAATGAAATATATTTGATAAGATTGGTGAAATATATGAAATTAAGTAAGCAAATTTCATAAAGATTATGATTCGGTGGTCGATTAAGTATGAGATTATCACAATAGAGGTCATAGCATTCCAATGAAGACACACAAGAATGCAACATGATATGGAATGGTGATCATTCTTACAGCTAGTACAAGTCATATACCAGAGATCATATCATGACAATACAGAGTCAGGCAGTATAACTTGTTCTTAACTCGAAAAATTAACATATCAATTAGTCGTGTACTAGTGTAAATGTTGATAAATTGTGGGTAGGCCACAATGCAAGTCATATTATATAGGACATGAGGCCAGATTGTAGTATGTAAGTCAAAAGGTAAACAAGTGGCAAGGTTTTGCAAAAAAAAAATGGTTTAGTAGCTAGTAGCACCCATTCGTTTGTGGGGTTAGATTCCTTAGATTTTGTTTGAATCATCATCATTCATAGATGATACATTTCTGGTTATGTTGATAACAACAATAGAGATATTTGATGTATATGCTTGTGAAGCAATCATCAGAAAGGTTTCAAAGCATAGGGTGTTGGGTTGAGGGCTAGTACCCATATCCATAGCAAGAAGCATCACATACAAATAAGGCAGATAGGTATTGATAACGATATACCACCATAAAGCCGCCCATATGATCCCAAGTAGAGAACTCAACAAATCATGCATAAGATCAAACCAGTAGGTTTCGGGGTTACGATTTAAAGTCCTAGAAAGCAAATCTGCTAAGGAGTAGTAATAATGGTTAAGATTTCTATTGATAAAAGAGTAATGATGAACCATAGTAGTTGCTCGAAAACACCGGGTCCTGATGAGTGGAAATATTCTTGACCGGGGGAGGGGATGGATCTGACCCAAACGCCTGGGACGACCATCGAGCAGCGCCGTGGAGCTCTAGGTTCGGGGTGTCCAGAGTAGGTTAGATGAGAGCGATGCCAGTTGTACCCATAAGACCAGAAAGCAGAGCCGAGAAACATGACTGGAACCAAAGTCAAGCTAAGAGGCTATAGAGGAGAATGGGAAGATCAGCGGTCGACTGCCATACCAACGAGAGTGATCAAAGCTCATGATTAGGGAAGGAGAAGGAACTCATTTTCACGAATCGTCGTTGTTAGAGACGTAAGCCACATATATGAAATATACTAGAAGGGATCCATGAGCGAGAAAGCTATTCAAGCTATCAAATTAGGTAAAGCACCATACTAAGTGGAGAAAGAGGATCGAAAAGGAAGATCTTTGGCCTACATTGTGATTCTTAGGCCGAGATTGATTGAAGTTGACAATTGAAGGCAGGTGATGGCTCGTTTTAGGGTTTGGGAAATGGGGTGAATTTTGGGAGAGTGTTTTACGTTTTCCAGTCATGGTTATTTTTCTCCGAGAATTTCCTTTTAAGTGAGAATAAGGGCATTTTTCTAATTCCGACCAATTTTACTTTTTTTTTTCGGTAGATACTTTTATATTTTTTTCCTCGAGTTTTTTTATATCTTTGACATGCACATAGAATACATTCTGTAATACACATACAACACATTTTGCAAAACATGGTAGACATATAGAAATGGAGTTGTAAGAATTTATAAAAATACTTTACCACGAAGATGGTCAAGTGTAAAACAAATTAAAAGAAAAAGATAATAAAATAAAAAGAAAACTATCGTAGATGCCGATGATTAGAGTGTAGCCTAGCATCAACAATATAAAGGATCACAACCCTAGTCAACAAAAAGAGAAAGGGCCATGTCCTAGACCATCCTAGAAGCCCAAAAGCCCCATAAAACCCATGTCTTCAAATCTCTTTGCACTTTAGACCATCAAAAAATTAGGCAAGAGCTCCGCGTACGACCATGTCCACCTAGCCATCAAAATGGCCAAAACAATACACAAAAGCTCTCCAATGGGAATCAACAAAATGGCCCTATAGTTACAACGGGCCAAAACACTAATACTAACAAGCCATAACAAGTAAGGTAGTAAAACAACTCGTGAGGGTCCTAAGATCAGCTTGTCACCATCATGGCTAAGCAGTGTCCACAACCAACAAGATCATCCAAAGCTTTAGTAGTCCTCAAGAGTGAGTAACAATCATGTAAGACAAAAGGTCAAAAAATACATCAATCCTTACTCTGTGTGGAACTCATCTAACTTCAATCTTCCTCAGTTAGTTAGACATGCTCAGGGGACCATTCTAACTTTCTACCTCACAAGATGTCCCCTCAGGTTTGTGACACTCAGACCTCACAACTCCTATGATTACCCTTTGATAGTTAGTAGTGGTCAGGGGACCAAACTAACTATCGCCTCGCAAGATTTCACACTCAGATAGCAAGACATAACACCATAAAGGTCCTAGAAGAGGACTCATGAATCACAAAAAAATAAAATATTTTGGGCCACCAAACTATCAAGTGCATAACAATATTCCATGGAGCCTCATCGTGCACAAGAACAAGCATGAAATAAATCCTCTCCCTAACTCCACTCATAGAGAAACTACATGTGGCGCAACCTCACCCTTCCAACAATCTCCCTCCGTTAGTTAGAGATAGACATGGGCTACCCTATCTTTCCAGCTCACCAAAAGACACCCTCAAAATGTGTGACACTCCTCTCAGCTCACCACTGAACAACCCTCGGTTAGCTTGCAAAAATCAGGGGACCATTGCAAGCTTTCTCCTCAGAAGATTTCACCCACATACAACATATTATGAAATGCATAAAAAGTACATTATTGTGAAATGCACATCTAAAATGAAAAAATGCCCATACTGTCATTTGCAAATGCACATAAAGTTATGCTCACATACAATTCAAATACATATCTAGTATAACTCAAATGCACGTGCAGTTCATAAACACATCAAGTTATATCAAAGTGTAGATTCAAGTACATCTAAATGCACATCCAATTATATCCACTTGCACATCCTATAAAATCCAAATGCACATCACGTTATAAACAAATGCACATACACCATAACTCTAAATGCACATACAGTTAAAAACTCGCATCTTCATAACCAAAATGTACGTATAACCCAAACACACTTTTGTATTGTGTACACTATGTTCATTTGGAGCGTGCCGTATGTGCATTTTGAACTTCTAAGACAAATGCATGTCAGTTGAGGGGTAAAAGTATCGGTTGAACTATATGTGCTTTAATATTGTACACTATGTGCATTTGGAGTGTACCGTATGTGCATTTTTAAGACAAACACAAGTTGGTTGGGGTAAAAGTCTCGGTAAAACTTTATGTGCTTTTGTATTGTATAATATATGCATTTGGAGTGTACACTATGTGCATTTCGAATTTCTAAGACAAACACAAGTTGGTCGGGGGTAAAAGTCTCAATTGAACTAGATGTTATTTTGCATTGTACACTATGTGCATTTGGAGTGTACACTATCTACATTTGGATTTTAAAAAGAAAAGCATACTGTAAAAAAATGAAATCCGCCAGTCAACGTCGGAGACCGGGTGGTCAATGCTGAAGACCCTTGGTCAACTCATTTAAATAAGTCATGTGCTTAGACCATTTAAATGAATAAATGGGCTTGGTTTTTTGATGGGATTTGACGTTATTGGGCCTATTTCATGAAATTAAACTTATTTACAAAAATGTTACCGTCCCATCTCCCCTCATCTCCTCTCTACACGCAGATCCAATGGGCGAAATTCATTTCACCTAAGCTCCATTCTCGCACGTGCATATATTGTCACCCAAACCATTTCATATATATATATATGTAATTAGATTTTTAATTCCAATGTAATTAGAAATTACAAGAATCATGTGAGACCGTGAGAGCGTGAGAATGATGTATATCCAGAATAAAATTTGTGCACATGTTATAAAGAAAGTTTTTCCGAATATATCCGTTTTTTATGTGCATACTTTTTTTGCTTAGATGTTAATACAAATTAGCCTAAAAGTACATTGATCTTTTTACTAGTGTACGTCATTTTTCTTTTTAAATCGTGTGTGCATGCCTTTGTCAAAGTGCAAATTGTTCATATATGCACAAACATTGGCTTGGATGTTCATAAACACTTTGTTCTGAATGTGCATACATCGTTTTTCTATTAGAGGTGTGCATGTGTTTCCAAAACGTGTACGCATGTCTCTATTAAAGTGGCGTATAAATTTTTGCCTATTTGTACATAATCAATGCCTAGATGTGAAAACCCTATTCCCAAAAAAAACACGGAATCCATTGGTGATGGATTTCGTCCAAAAAAGTGTGTTTTTTGCCCAAAATTCGACCGCACCATTTTTTACCATTTTTTCGACTTTTTAAGTGATGCACCTTTGATTTTTGTAGACCCCACGGTCTAGTTATTCTCATCTTTCACTTACAGACCTATTCTCACATTATCTTTCATCATCTAACTATATGCATATACATTATATTATTTAAAATATCATTTATTTCGTGGTCATATGTACATAACTACATGTATGTACCATCTATACTACATTAAAAGTTAGTTTTTTTCCATTAAATATTTTCAATTATATTGGGGTAAAACTTAGTTTTATTTGCCCCAATAAAAACTTTCGGTTCTAGTAGGGCAAAAAGGTATTTCTAAATGTAATGTAATATTTAATATGTTTTTTCCCTCTTTTTCACCAAAAACAACATAATTAATGCATTTTAACTATTATTGTTATAACAATAATAATTTGTATACCTATCCTAAATGTAGAGTCATATTTTTTTAATAAATGTTTATCTTCATCAGAAAAAATATCATTTTCATATAATTAACAAATAGTCATATATTATCATCTTTATTTTATTTAAGTTTTTGTCAAAGAATAAAATATGGCAAAATTTTTAAATGTTAGTAATCTAATTTGATATTATAAAAAGTTCAACTCTTAATGTCTTCTATTGTACAACAAAATAATATTATTCCTTATTTGAAGTATAAAACATAAATACTCTAGTAAATGTTTTAGAAAACCATCGATATAAAGATAAATCAATTTCTAACAAACTAAATTAAATACTCTATCCAATATTCTATACAATTACAAATAAAATTACCAAATCACAAATCGTTAATAGATTAGACCCTATGTTTTAGAGAGAAAATCAGACGGTCTCTTGAGAAATAAAATGACAAATACACACTAATGCAAACTTATTATTTATATATTATGAAAACAAACAATAATTTATTTTTTCCCGTGCGAAGTGCAAGTTCAACCATCTTGTATATATGTAATATGAAATTTTATTTGGAATAAATTTCCCACTATAAAAATAAGACAAATTTCCACCATTTTCGAGCCTGACCTAACTCTATAATCTACATGTATCATAGAATGAATATATGAACGATTTTTAAGGGCTTATGTTAAACACCTCATTTTATACAGTCTTAGTTAAGTATTATTATTTTAAAGATTTTAATATTTTTTAGAAGGGTTTAAGCATTTTCTTTTAGGGAAGGACATAGGTTAACAAAACCGTTTTATGAAATATTGGTGGGTTGTGTGTATCTTCCATTACACCCTACGGTCCCTATCCCTAGATTTCAAATTAAAGATTGGACTGTAAGATTAACATCGCTTGAAGAGAATGAAAATGTACTTAATTTTAGATAATCTGTTACAATAATTTTTTGATCGGGCGTGCAAGTTTGATATCTCTTCATAATATTATAGTCATACCTTAAAAAGTTCAACACATTCTTAATGAATAATTAGATAATGGTGAAGACGGATTTGGCAGTTTATGAACTAATAATGAAATCAAAACTGAGTTAGGGTTACCTCTTTGCTTTGACAGGGGCGATGTCTGACAGGGTGTTCAACTATGGTTTCCTTCTTTCGTTAACGGCTCTAAGGCACTCTAACTCTGGCGATGGCCTCCCCCTAGCCTCCGGCCTTCTCCTTTGACGGCTCTCCCGATGGGTAGATCAAACACAAAGGTAAAAGAAAGAAAAGAAAATCTCGCGTATTCTATAACGACTCGTTTGGTATCGATATCAAAGATATGAGATATCGGATATGGATATCGATATAAGTATCAAGATATGGGTATGAGTGATATCAAGGTATCGGGTATGGATATAGATATGAGTGATATTTTTGATATATTCATTATGTGGGAGGTATCAAAATAAAACTCTGATATCACTTATACCCATATCTTGATATCCATAATCCATACCAAACAGCAGATATCAGTTTGATATCGATATTATGATTTTACCAAACAGAGATATGGGTATGCGTGATATCCATACCCATGCCTGATATCGTGATATCAATATTAAATGAGCCCTAAATCTCTGAACGCCCCTCCTTTCCTCCAGTGGATGAAGACAATGACAATATCCCTTACCTCTTCAAACTCTCATCCAATTCTCGCCTCCAAAAGCATATGAATCCCAACCAACCAACCCAATTGTTAGGGCTCTTTTTGTGCCCAACAACCCCCCTCATCTACATCCCCTCCAGCTAGCCTCCCTACACAAACATCCCCTCATTCCCTTTCTCCATCGTATTTTCCACCTCTAAGCTCTCCACCTCCCTCCTTCTCTGAAGCCCCGATCATCTCATCCACTCCACCACCCGCCCTAGTCACTCATTGTGCTTCCCCTGCCCCCATTGGAGCTTCCCTTGCTCCTACTCCCTATTCTTCTTCTCCTTGCACTTGTCTCTGCGCCTGTTCATACCTCTGTCCCCCTTCCAAAACCATCAAATCCACCTCTACCTCCCTCTTCCATTCCCCCATCTCGAATCTCATACTCTGCTACTGTGCGGAAGCAAAACCTTGGGCCTAAGCCCATTCGCCTTAGTAATGTGGAAGGTATTGAAAGTGGGGGTATCAATTTTGCCCACAATGATGTGCTGAGCTTGTTGAAAAATGGATTTTTTTTTCTTGGGTGCCCCTCTTGGAGTAAGAATGTCATTCAAATCCATAGAGAAATATGCTGCTCAAAATTAGACCAACATTTCACTCCCCCAAATCCTACGGAAAGATAACAGATTATCCGTCTTCCACTTCAACAAGCTTGAAGACATGAGTTCCATACTTGAAAAAGCTCCTTGGGTGGTAAGTGTCCAGAAGCCTCTCATCCTTAAAAAATGGTACCCCATAACGGAATTGAATATGAGCTGTCTTGATGATGTGCCAGTCTGAATCTTCCTACATAATCTAGACATCCAACTGTGGTAAGAACAAATGCTTGAGAAAATTAATTCAGCGTTGGGTCGACCAACCCAGATCGACTTCAACCCCGTGTATCAAGCAAGTCTTTTCTTTGCTCGACTTCTTATTGATATCTAGCAAGAAGAAAGCTTCTAAAAAAGTCCGCTTCCACGACCGTGGTAATTAAACCATCAATCAGAAGCTAACATTTGACTGGTTGGCTCAACGTTGTGCCAAATGGAAGGTATTTTGCCACTCTTGTAACTTTGTCCATAACCCCAACTCTGCTCATCCTCTTCCCACTACGACAACCCCCTGCAACTTCCCTCCCTCACCTTCCAACTCTACACCCTTCCCACAAAACTAAATTTCTTAATCCATCTTCTTTAGCTCCTACACCACCACCTCCTGAACCCAAACCCCCCCAATGCCCCACAAAACCCCAGTCCACATTGTGATCAATCTAAGGCCCTTTTTGAGTCCCACCAGCTTGGTGTTCCCTCCACTAAGAGTTCAACAATGAGTGCCTCCTTGACCAACTATGATAGCAACCCCAAATTGTCTTTGGTCGACAGAAACTCTTAGATCACCCCGACTAGTATCCCTCCGACAAAATGCCTCTTTCCTTTTTCCTCACACTGCTCACGAATTATTTGAAGGGCATAACTCGTCTATCACCGCTTATTCTCCTAGTGCTTCAGATCATCCATGCCTTAACCTTCCTCTCATTAATTCTTCCTATAGGATCGTGACTGTTAGATAAAAATTTAAGGAACTCAGAATATCAATTCTCAGTTCCTTTCGCAGCGGAAATAAACAATCAAACAAATGATCAGTTTCTTATAGTGGAAACCTTTGATTGCCAACTCGCAATCCAGGATAAAAACCACTACCTTTCTTTCGAAAAGATTTCAAAGTCTACTTCTTGATTTCTTATCTCTTTTGGTTACAGCTTATCCTAGGAACGAACACACAGTTCCTTTGCCTTACACACAGTTAGACAATCCTAGATAACTTAACACAATCAATAATCAATCCAAGAAACAGACTTTCGCACCTAGGAACTATCACTTACAGTCACAAGAACTTAGCACTCAGCTCTTCTTCCTTGACTGGTTCCTCTTGATCTCGGTTTGCTTTGATGATCTTGTTTGGAGCTTCACACTAGATATTTGCTAATGAGTGTGAGTCGTGTTTTTGTGCTCGAAGATAACCCTTGGGTTAGTCTTCCTTTTATAGAGGCTTCTTCGCAGCTAGATCCTCTCTGGGTTCCCACAGATTGAGCTTGCCCTAGATTGAGTGGTTCTCCTTGATTCACGTTGTTCTTGGCATGTGCAAACAACCTAGGCAGCTCTGAATCTCTCTTGGTTGGTCAACTACCTCAGACGATCCTTGCAATGTCATTGTCCAAACGCTTTCGTCCGAGGTTGACTAAGCTGGCCGCTTGGGAACCATCTTCTGGACATCGACGTCTTCATGTCCTGTCGCTTTCATCGTCTCTGTCTGAGGTAGAGGTTCTCTAGGCATCTTGTTCTTTAGCTCTTGGACGTTGGCATGATTTTGGAAGCTTCGGACAAGTCGTTTTCGACTCCTTTTGTCCGAGGTTGTGTGTCCCCAGATTTCTCGGGAATCGCAATGTCGCAAGCTTCATTTCTGGGCACACCTGGGTTCCTCTGGATTCCTTCAGCTGTCTTGTTCCTTGGGTTCCCTAGTTCTGTTTGGCTTTCCTGCCTTTGTAAATTCCTGTGGTTCCTTAAAACACATCTTTGAGATAAAACATTAGTATCATAATATTTGTCATCTTCAAAAGTAGAGAAACTGAGGAACGGAACTCTCAGGGGAACCTAAGTTCCAGAGTTCCGTTTCCTAACAATTTCCCCCTTTTTGATGATGACAAATACAAGGAACCTGGCAACATAATAGGACTTTGAATCTTATGAGACCATATTGAGATAATAGGATTTACAACATTTCAGATTAGTGTTTGAACATTCAATGGTTGCAAATTCCCCCTAAGCAAGTGAACGAGTTGATTTTAAATTCCTCCTTAGAAGTAGAACTAGTTCAGAGTTCCTATTTATCCAGTAGTCTCAAAGTTCAAGGTTCCTATCCTTTTCTTCCCCCTTTTGACATCATCGAAAAGATTAAGTATAAGTTAAGAACATGATATCCAAGTAAATATACGATTGCATCAAACCCATAAAAGGCATAATGAAAACATAAGGCAAAGACAAATCGATCATGGGAACGAAACTAAAGATAATCATTAAAGCTTCACTGATCATTGTTCAAAGACACACAACATCCAACAAAAACTACAGTCGACAAAAGACAACAACACAAACAACAAACGGAAAGGATAACAACAAAAGCAATCTTAGGGAAGACAACAATGGGATAGAAGAAGGGAGTAGGATCCTAAGGGAAACTACTAGCTCGCTGTGGAGTTACAGCACAGGGAACCATAACAAGCGTTCCTATGGCGTAGTAGCGGCCTCCTCTTCTTCAACCTTGTCGTCGGTTCCTACATGTTGGCCCGCGGCCTGATGAGCACTGATTGCACCTTGCCAATCCTTCTGCAGAACTTCCACCAAACTTTCGACAGCAGAACTAATGCGCCCCAACTCTCTTACTTGATCATGGAGGGCGACCGGGATAGCAGTCGAGCCCACCATGATAGCCTTTTCAATACGATCCAGAGCAGTAAGGATTGCAGAGGAGTCTGGAGAGGGGTTGAGATGTGGCTGGGAACTAGAAGGGGCCTTGGAACTGGCCTTTTCCTTAGGCAGTTGAGCTTGAGCTTCAGAAGGGGGGTCTTGTTGTTCCTTTGTCTTTAACTTCCAAACTGTGGCCAAGGTAAGACACTTGCTGTAGACTGTCTCAGGCAGATCAACTGGGTACTGGTGAAGGTTGGAGAGAATGTTTTTGATGATATGAGGGAAGGGTAAAGCATGAGAGTCATGGGATGAGCAGAACTGCATGTGGGCTAAGACAATGCGAGGGAGATTCAATTGAACACCAGAGAGCACCTTGTCCATGTAGATGGCATCTGTGATGAGAAAATTGTTCCGGTGCTCCTGTCTGGGAACTAGATTTCGGGTGATCCAGAAGTGTAACAACTTGTTTGCGATGGGGAGATCCTTTGTCTCCAAATATGAGGGGGAGGCGCCATCATAGATTTTCTTGACCACTGCTCCCTTGGATTTGTAGCCTTTTCCTTTGGGCCATCCCTTCTTTTGAGGCAGAATGCCAAACCCAGACCTTGACTCGATCCCTAGAGCAGATGCAATAAGGTTGGCGGATAGAGGATAGCTGGTTCCCTTCCATATAAGAATGGCGTCGTTACAGGGAGAGTTCTCCTTCGCAGGCACAAACTCCATAGACTGGTAAAACAAGCGGACAACCTCATCAGAAGCAGAGAAAGGTTCAAACAGCATCTCGTCCCATCCTTGAAACTGCAGCAGAGAATAGAACTCATTCAGGGCTTCTCCAAACATTTCCTCATCTTCTTCTTCCAGTTCTTGGGTCCAGAACTCCTTGCCGATTATGAGAGGCTTAAGGATCTTTCTCTTAGAGAAGAAAGAGGAGACCTGACCCAGGGAGGAGGAGGCAGAGAGGGAGGTGATTTTGGCTCTTTTTGTGGATTTGGTTTCATAGGGAACTATGGCTTGGGAACTCCTCTTTCTCTGTTGCATTCTAGTGGCGACAGAGGGACCAGGGTTAGAAGTGGTTTTGGATTTGAGGCTTACTGGTGAGGGCTCATGGCTGAGGAGCTCTTGGAGAGATTTGTTAGGCGAGGAGTCATGAGAGCCACCTTCGGAGGCGGATTTGGTGGCCGATTCAGAGGCCAGAGTGATGGCCATGGCTTTCTCCTCAGCCTGTTCCTTTGGTGGCTCCTCAATTTTCTCTTCGGGTTGCTCCACTGGTTTCTCCACAGGGTTCTCTACTGCTTTCTCTTTAGGTTGGGATTTTTGAGAGGAGGTGGCAGAAATGGGCTTAGAAGATGAAGCTGCCTTCTTTTCTCGAAAGGCTCTGAGAATGGCAGCCTCTTCCTCATTCAGGATAACATTAGGGTTTTGGTTCGCCATTTTTGAGGATTTAAGGATTTCTGTGTTTGAGAGAGGGAGAAGTAGAAGATCATAGAAATGGCGAGTTATGGGGTTAGCTTGGATGAACAAGGCAACTCTTTAAAGGCGGTGAAGATCTCTGAAGATCAAGAGCAGAGGTGACCGTTGAATCAAATCCAGCCGTTGAGAAGATCAAGGCCAATCCGGAGCATTAATGGAAGTTGCAGCTTTTCGGAACGGCTAACTCAATTTTGAAAATTTGTCCATTCAGAGAAGAGAGAGAGAGAGATTCTGCCACTGATGAGACGTGCCTTATCCCTGCGAATTTGCCATAAATAGCTTCTGGGAAGATCCAAACGAGCCGTTGGAGAGACGCTAAGTTCTGGTTCCTTTCTGGCGATATTTTCAGCGAGCTAGAGGGATGTATGTGAACCTTTGGTGTGGGTTAAAACAATGGAACCAAAAATAGTACGTTCCCATACAAGGAATCAGGGTAGGCTATTTTTCGCATTGCACAATAATTCTCAGAGAGGGTTTAGAGATGGATCATAGAGAATTAAATTTAGCAATGAGGCAAGGGTAGGTCTTAGTACACAATCATCATCTCGGCTTGTAATGTTGGGTTAGAAATATTATCAGATTGTGACTTTTGGGCCATGAAGAAAACTTGAACAATGAGGAATTAAAGAATAATGAGAACCAAAAGGAAACGAGCCACAAAGATTTATCTAAGCCTTTTTAAGAAACCATTATGACAAAAAAAGTTTGTGGCAAAAAATATAACACAAGGACATCAAGACTCAACAAGTTAAATATCTTAAACTAGTCAATCAGGGGAACTTGAAATAATTCTTAGAACTAAGGTCACTACCGAGTAATAGGAATCATTCCTAGTTCCAATCTAAGGTTCTCAAAAAGAACTCTATTCAATGCCTTGGTGAATATATCTGTAATCTGATCTTCAGTTCTACAAAATTTCATAATGATGTTTCCTTTCTCAACATGATCTCTAAGAAAATGATGTCTAATGTCAATATGCTTGGTCCTAGTATGATGCACATGATTCTTAGAAATGTTTATGGCACTAGTGTTGTCACAAAGAATAGTGAGAGGGCCATAAGACATACCAAAGTCCGTGAGTTGTTGCTTTAGCCAGAGAAGTTGGGAACAACAAGAGGCAGCTGCAATGTACTCGGATTCTGTGGTGGAGAGGGAGACCGAGACTTGTTTCTTTGATCCCCATGACACAAGGCAAGGGCCTAGGAACTGTGCCATTCCAGAAGTGCTCTTCCTATCCACCAAGTATCCAGCATAATCAGCATCAGTGAAACCTATCAGCTCAAAGGGACATTCTTTGGGGTACCAAATGCAGAGATCGTCAGTTCCCTTGAGATATTGAAGTATTCTTTTCACAGCAGCCAAGTGGGTTTCTCTTGGACAAGATTGGAACCTAGCACACAAGCCAATAACAAAGACAATGTCTGGTCGACTGGCGGTTAGGTACATGAGTGAACCGATCATACCTCTATAGAGCTTCTCTTCCACTAGAGGACTCGAATTGTCCTTATCCAGATGGGCAATGGTGGATATGGGAGTGGAGAGAGGCTTGCATGAATCCATTTTGAACTTCTTCAGTAGTTCCTTGACATACTTTTTTTGATGGATTTGAATACCATCTTCCTTTTGAGTGATTTATAATCCGAGGAAGAATGTGAGTTCCCCAATTAAACTCATTTCAAATTCACTGCTCATCAGATCTTTGAACTTGTCTACAAGGAACAGGTTAGTGGAACAAAAAATAATATCATCAACATAGATTTGAACCACTAATATGTTACCTTCTTCTTCTAGGATGAAGAGAGTTTTATCAATGACTCCACGCCTGTAGCCATTTGAGAGTAGGAACTGGGCAAGACGATCATACCACGCTCTGGGAGCTTGCTTGAGGCCATAGAGTACCTTGTCTAGAAAGTAGACTTGATCTGGATGATTGTCGTCTTCAAAACCAGGAGGTTGTTTGACATAGACTTCTTCTTGAAGAATTCCATTGAGGAAGGCTGTCTTTACATCCATTTGGAACAACTTGAATCCTTTGTGTGAAGCGAAGACAATCAACAATCTTATTGCCTCAATCCTTGCCACTGGAGCATAGGTTTCATCATAGTCGATGCCTTCTTGTTGATTGTATCCTTGAGCAACAAGTCTCGCTTTGTTCCTTATCACAACTCATGTATCATCCAGCTTGTTTCTGAAGACCCATCTAGTTCCTATGATGTGTTTATCCTTGGGATGGGGAACTAGATGCTATACTTTGTTCCTTTCAAACTGATGAAGCTCTTCTTGCATAGCTTGGATCCAGTCCGCATCCTTCAGTGCCTCACCTATGTTCTTTGGTTCCACAATGGACAGAAAGGCATTAAAAGCAAATAAGGTTAGATGTTCATACCTGACTGGAGGTTTGACGACTCTTCTTTCTCTGTTGGGAGCTAGAGCATTTGATATGGAGACATTCTGAGTTGAGCATTCAGCTTCCTTGTTAGGATCACCTTCTCCATTGAAGATCATGTGGGAAGATGAATCATTGAAGTCTCCACAGTTGTTGTCGTCATGCTCATGGTTCCCAGAAATGGATTGTTGTTCATTATCCATGGGAACTGGTGGGGGAGCCATTGGAGGGTTCCGATCAGCAGGACAGGAACTGGGAGGAGTGACATTTTCATCTGGATCTTCTTGAGATGGCTTGGGAAATGGATCTTCAAAGGAACTAGTGGTATTCTGCATAATCTTTCCAAGTGATTTTTCATTAAAAATAACATGAATACTTTCTTCTACCTTTTTAGTCCTTTTGTTGAAGACCTTGTATGCCTTACTGCCCGAGGCATAACCAATGAAGATTCCTTCATCACTTCTTGGGTCGAACTTGCCAAGATTGTCCTTCCCATTGTTGTGCACAAAGCATTTGCATCCGAACACCCTCAGATGTGAAATGTTGGGAACTCTTTCTCTTAGGAGTTCATAGGGTGTCTTCTCTGTGATTGGGCGAAGCATGGCTCTATTGATGATGTAGCACGCTGTGTTGATCGCCTCAGCCCAAAATGATTGGGAGAGTCCACTTGAGATCAACATAGTTTGAGCCATGTCCTCCAAGGTCCTGTTCTTCCTTTCTACTACTCCATTCTGTTGAGGAGTGTATGGTGCAGAGAAGTTGTGATCGATGCCATGCTCACTGCAAAAGGTTAGAAATTCTCCATTTTCGAATTCGGTACCATGGTCAGACCGAATAGCATTTAGTGAACAATCAAGAGATTTTTCTAACAAGGGAACCAAATCTTTAAAGCGGTCAATAACTTCACTTTTAGATTTAATGAATATGGTCCAATAACAAGGGAACCGGATCTTTAAAACGAGAGAAGTCATCGACAATAACAAAGATATACATGTTCCCTCCTAGGCTTTGAACTCTCATGGGTCCACAAAGATCCATGTGGATAAGTTCAAGAGGCCTTGATATGCTTACCACGTTTTTGGATTTGAAGGAACTACGAGCATGTTTTCCTTTTACACAGTCAGAGCACAGTTCCTTAGATGTGCCACTCAGCTTTGGCAGTCCTCTGACTAGTTCCTTTGAGTGTAGCTTTTGAATCAGCTTGGTGCTGGCATGACCGAGGCGTTGATGCCACAACTCAGCTTGGTCATTCATCGTTGAGAGACACAGTTTCTCCTTGGGAACAAAGGATGGATCAATTATGTAGACATTGTTGAATCTTTTCCCTTTTAGGATGATTTGTCCCGAGGAGTCAAGGACTGAACATTCGTTGGATCTGAATCTAACTTCATTGTCTCCTTGATCACACAGCTGTGACACACTTATTAGATCAAAACCAAGATTATCAACAAGGTGAACTTTGTTTACCTGAATGTGGTCGTTGAGTTTCACAGTACCTATCCCACAGATTTTCCCTTTGCTTTTGTCTCCAAAGGATATGTTCCCTCCTTGGAGAGGTTAAAGAGAGGTCATTTGATTTCTTTTTCCGGTCATATGGCATGAGCAACCACTATCAATGTACCATAGTTGGGGTTGCCTCTCTTCTTTCTGCACACAAGGGAACTAAGATTTCTAAACCCAGCGAAGCTTGGCTTTACTGGGGGGATTAGCATTTCGAGTTTGTGAATAATCAGGGAATTGGTTCCTTTCCTGGTGATAAGCAATTTTCTCCCTTTCAAAGTTCCTTTTCTTAGCACAATCAGTGTTGTAATGGCCATTCTTACCACAGTAGGTACATAAGCGGTTGTAGACAACATGACCATACTTTCCTTTTCCTGGCCTAAAAGGTTTTACAATTTTTTTGTTGAAATCAACATTGTTTTTAACCTTACTATTGGCCATGTCAACATATTTTTTGTGAGCAAAAGAATTGGTGAACCATTGATTTTCAGGAGTCATTTTTTCTTTTCCTTTTGGTTCCCTCTTAGGGCTTTGAGAACCTTCATTGAGACGTTTGGCAACCTCAGCCTTGTTCTCAAGCACCATGATCTTCTCTGATAGGAACCGATTCCTGTCACGAGAGGTGGCAAGAGCAATGCTGAGGTTCTCATTCATCTCAACAAGTTCTCGTCTGGCCTTTTCATTTTCAGCATCATTGTTATCCTTGTTGTTGACATATCCCATTCCATGACGTTGTCTCACAAAGACAGTTTGATTTATCGTTTTTTCATTAATGGAATCAGTGAGATTGTCTAACCTATCAATAATGGACTGAAGCATTTCATTTCCAATAGAGTTAGCATGCAAAGGAACTTTAACAGAATCTATGCCAGTTTCATCGCAAGATTTGCAGATTTTAAGGTGACTAGCATGCACGTTCCTAATATCAATCAGCTTGGAGTGAGTTTATGCTAGGTCTTTTTCAGATTCATTAAGTTTCTTACTCCAAACAGAATTCTCAACAGTTAAGCATGCAATTTCATCTTCGCAGTCATCAAGTTTCTGTTGAAGGGAACTGGTTTCCTTCCCTAGTTTCTTTATGATCTTAAGAAGTTGTTTCTTATCACAATCAACTAGAGATTTTAAGAGATCATCAGAAGTTACCTCAAGGTCTTCTGAATCGCTTGAGTCTCCTTTTGCCATGAGACATCTTCCTCCAGCGAAGCCGCTGAGATCCAGTTCCTCATCTGAATCTTCTCCCCATGAGGCTACGAGAGCCTTCTTTCTTTGAGGTTTTTCTTCTTGCTTTGAGTCTTCCTTGTTGGGACAATTCTTAGCATAGTGTCCCTTTTCCTTGCACTCGTAACATGAGACTTCCTTGAGATCTCTTCTGGGTCCATTGTGGGAGGAACTGTGTAGGATCGTGATTGTTAGATAAAAGCTTAAGGAACTCAGAATAACGATTCTCAGTTCCTTTCGCAGCGGAAGATAAACAATCAAACAAATGACAAGTTCCTTATAGTGGAAACCTTTGATTGCCAACTAGCAATCCAGGATAAAAACCACTACATTTCTTTCGAAAGGATTTCAAAGTCTACTTCTTGATTTCTTATCTCTTTTGGTTACAGCTTATCCTAGGAATGAACACACAGTTCCTTTGCCTTACACACAGTTAGACAATCCTAGATAACTTAACACAATCAATAATCAATCCAAGAAACAGACTTTCGCACCTAGGAACTATCACTTACAGTCACAGGAACTTAGCACTCAACTCTTCTTCCTTGACTGGTTCCTCTTGATCTCGGTTTGCTTTGATGATCTTTGTTTTGAGGTTCACACTAGATATTTGCTAATGAGTGTGAGTTCTTGTTTTAGTGCATGAAGATAACCCTTGGGTTAGTCTTCCTTTTATAGAGGATTCTTCGCAGCTCGATCCTCTCTTGGTTCCCACGGATTGAGCTTGCCCTAGGATTAGTGGTTCTCCTTGATCCACGTTGTTCTTGGCATGTGCAAACAACCTAGGCAGCTCAGAATCTCTCTTGGTTGGTCAACTACCTCAGACGAGCCTTGTGGTGTCGTTGTCAAAACTCTTTCATCCGAGGTTGAGTAAGCTGGCCGCTTGGGAACCGTCTGTTGGACAACGACGTCTTCATGTGCTGTCGCTTTCATCGTCTCTGTCCGAGGTAGAGGTTCTCTAGGCATCTTGTTCTTTAGCTCTTGGACCTTGGCAGACTTTTGGAAGCTTCGGACAAGTCGTTTTCGACACCTTTTGTCCGAGGTTGTGTGTCCCCAGATTTCTCAGGAATCGCAATGTCGCAAGCTCCATTTCTGGGCACACCTGGGTTCCTCTGGATTCCTTCAGCTGTCTTGTTCCTTTGGTTCCCTTGTTCTGTTTGGCTTTCCTGCCTTAGGTAATTTCCTGTGGTTCCTTAAAACACATCTTTGAGATAAAACATTAGTATCATAATATTTGTCATCTTCAAAAGTAGAGAAACTGAGGAACGGAACTCTCAGGGGAACCTAAGTTCCAGAGTTCCGTTTCCTAACAATTTCCCCCTTTTTGATGATGACAAATACAAGGAACCTGACAACATAATAGGACTTTGAATCTTATGAGACCATATTGAGATAACGGGATTTACAACATTACAGATTAGTGATAGAACATTCAATGGTTGCGAATTCCCCCTAAGCAGATGAACTAAGTTATTCAAGTTCCCCCTCAGAAATAGAACGGGTTCGGATTTCCTATAGGTCCAGTAGTTCCAATAGTTCAAGGTTCCTATCCATTCTTCCCCCTTTTGACATCATCGAAAAGATCAAGTTACTTATCAAGTATAGGATATCAATGTGAAATAAACAATTTGCGTTAAACCCATCACAGTGACCATAATAGAAACTTAAGGCAAAGACAAATGATGCATTAGAAACATTATCATAAGAGTTCATTAATCATTAAAGTCAAGAACATTGCCCAGAGATGCATAGTGGAAAGAGAAACACAAGAGCACAACCAACTTGACATTAGACAAAATAAGGATAGAAGAGGGGAGTAGGACCCTAGGGAACTACTAGCACACTGTGATGTTATAGCACTGGGAACTAGGAGAGACGTTCCTATGGCAGCGTAGTGGCCTCCTCTTTAGTTTCCTTCTTTTATGCAGTTCCTTCATCTTGGCCTGTTGTCATCTTATCGGCCTGATTACCTCCAATTGAGCAAGGTTAAGATTGAGGTTTTTCTTGGCCATTTAAGGAGCTTTGTGTTTTGAGAGAGACAGGTGAACATGAGATTGAGAGAAGGCGTGAGAGAAGGCGTGAGAGAACAGAGTGCTCGACTCAATCAAACAGGAAACCTTAAATAACCCTTGAGCAATTATGGAGCCGTTGAGAATCAAGCCATTGGAGAAATTTCTGGGAACTCTGAAGAGTTGAAACGGCTAATTTTCTTGAAGCTTTTGTGCCTTTGCAATGGTCACAAATTCAAAGATTAGATGCTTAAAAATGGCAATTGATCAAGGCTGAGAAGATGTCTCTGACGCTGTGAGATTTTCCATAAATACTGTCTTGGGAGGAGCAATTCTCTTACTAGCCGTTTAAGGGGTAGCCCATCCTAGTTCCTTTCTGGCGATATTTTTCAGTGTGCTAGAGGGATATATGGGAACCTTTGATGTGGGGTTTTAAGACATAGGACCTGAAAGTACGTTCCTATAAAATAAATCGAGGAAGGCCATTTATCGCATCACACACTAATTCCCAGAGAGGGTTAAGAAGAGGATCATAGGGAATTAGATTGTGCAATGAGGCAAGGGAGGGTCATAGTACACAATCATCATTTCGTCTTGTATTGTTGGGTTAGAATATGGTCAGATTGTGACTTTTGGTCCAACAAAGAAGCTTGAACAATGGAGAAGTTGAAAGAATAATGAAGACCAAAAGATACGAACTAGAAAAATTTATCTAAGCCTTTTTAAGAAACCATTATGGAAAAGAGGGTTTGTAGCAAAAATATATCACATAGATATCAAGACTCAGCAAGTGAAAAATCTTAAACTAGTCAATCAGGGGAACTTGAAAGGAGCCTTTAAACTAAGGTCACTACTAGGTTATAGGAATCATTCCCAGTTCCAATCTAAGGTTCTCGAAGGGAACTCTATTCAAGGATTTGGTGAATATATCTGTAACTTGATCTTCAGTTCTACAAAATTTCATAATGATGTTTCCTTTCTCAACATGATCTCTAAGAAAATGATGTCTTATGTCTATATGCTTGGTCCTAGTGTGATGCACATGATTCTTAGAAATGTTTATGGCACTAGTGTTATCACAAAGAATAGTAAGAGGGCCATAAGACATACCAAAGTCCGCGAGTTGTTGATTTAGCCAGAGAAGTTGGGAACAACAGGAGGCAGCCGCAATGTACTCGGATTCTGTGGTGGAGAGAGAGACTGAAACTTGTTTCTTTGATCCCCATGACACAAGGCAAGGGCCTAGGAACTGTTCCATTCCAGAAGTGCTCTTCCTATCCACCAAGTATCCGGCATAATCAGCATCAGTGAAACCCATGAGCTCAAAGGGACATTCTTTGGGGTACCAAATGCAGAGATCGCCAGTTCCTTTGAGGTATCGAAGTATTCTCTTCACAGCGGCCAAGTGGGTTTCTCTTGGACAAGATTGGAACCTAGCACACAAGCCAACAGCAAAGACAATGTCTGGTCGACTAGCGGTTAGGTACATGAGTGAGCCTAACATACCTCTATAGAGCTTCTCCTCCACTAAAGGACTCAAGTGGTCCTTATCCAGATGGGCAATGGTGGATATGGGAGTGGAGAGAGGCTTGCATGAATCCATTTTGAACTTCTTCAGTAGTTCCCTGACATACTTCTGTTGGTGAATTTGAATACCATCTTTCTTTTGAGTGATTTATAATCCGAGGAAGAATGTGAGTTCCCCAATTAAACTCATTTCAAATTCACTGCTCATCAAGTCTTTGAACTTGTCTACAAGGGACAGGTTAGTGGAACCAAAAATGATATCATCAACATAGATTTGAACCACTAAGATGTTACCTTCTTCTTCTAGGATGAAGAGAGTCTTATCAATAACTCCACGCCTGTAGCCATTTGAGAGAAGGAACTGGGCAAGACGATCATACCAAGCTCTGGGAGCTTGCTTGAGGCCATAGAGTGCCTTGTCTAGAAAGTAGACATGATCTGGATGATCATCGTCTTCAAAACCTGGAGGTTGCTTCACATAGACTTCTTCTTGAAGAATTCCATTGAGGAAGGCCGTCTTTACATCCATTTGGAACAACTTGAACCCTTTGTGTGATGCGAAGACAATCAACAATCTTATTGCCTCAATCCTTGCCACTGGAGCATAGGTTTCATCATAGTCGATTCCTTCTTGTTGATTGTATCCTTGAGCTACAAGTCTTGCTTTGTTCCTTATCACAGCTCCTGTATCATCCAGCTTGTTTCTGAAAACCCATCTGGTTCCTATGATGTGTTTATCCTTGGGATGAGGAACTAGATGCCATACTTTGTTCCTTTCAAACTGATGAAGCTCTTCTTGCATAGCTTGGATCCAGTCCGCGTCCTTCAGTGCCTCACCTATGTTCTTTGGTTCCACAATAGATAGAAAGGCATTGAAGGCAAAGAAGGTTAGATGTTCGTACCTGACTGGAGGCTTGACGACTCTTCTTTCTCTGTTGGGGGCTAGAGCATTTGATGTGGAGACATTTTGAGTTGAGCATTCAGCTTCTTGGTTGGGATCACCTTCTCCATTGAAGATCATGTGGGAAGATGAGTCATTGAAGTGTCCACAGATGTTGTCGTCATGCTCATGGTTCCCAGAAATGGATTGTTGTTCATTATTCATGGGAACTGGTGGAGGAGCCATTGGAGGGTTCCGAGCAGCAGGACAGGAACTGGGTGGAGTGACATCTTCATCTGGATCTTCTTGATATGACTTGGGAAACGGGTCTTCAAAGGAATTGGTGGTGTTCTGCACAATCTTTCCAAGTGATTTTTCATTAAAAATAACATGAACACTTTCTTCTACCTTTTTGGTCCTTTTGTTGAAGACTTTGTATGCCTTGCTCCCGGAGGCGTATCCAATGAAGATTCCTTCATCACTTCTTGGGTCGAATTTGCCAAGATTGTCCTTCCCATTGTTGTGCACAAAGCACTTGCATCCGAACACTCTCAGATGTGAGATGTTGGGAACTCTTCCTCTTAAGAGCTCATAGGGTGTCTTTTCTGTGATTGGGCGAAGCATGGCTCTATTGATGATGTAGCACGCTGTGTTGATCGCCTCAGCCCAAAATGATTGGGAGAGTCCACTTGAGATCAGCATAGTTCGAGCCATGTCCTCCAAGGTCCTGTTCTTCCTTTCTACTACTCCATTCTGTTGAGGAGTGTATGGTGCAGAGAAGTTGTGATCGATGCCATGCTCACTGTAAAAGGTTAGAAATTCTCCATTTTCGAATTCGGTACCATGGTCAGACCGAATAGCATTAAGTGAACAATCAAGGGATTTTTCTAACAAGGGAACCAGGTCTTTAAAGCGATCAATGACTTCACTTTTAGATTTAATGAAAATGGTCCTAGTAAAGCGAGAGAAGTCATCGACAATAACAAAAATATACCTGTTCCCTCCTAGGCTTTGAACTCTCATGGGTCCACAAAGATCCATGTGGATGAGCTCAAGAGGCCTTGAGGTGCTTACCATGTTTTTGGATTTGAAGGAACTACGAGCCTGTTTTCCTTTTACACAGTCAGAGCATGGTTCCTTAGATGTTCCACTCAGCTTTGGCAATCCTCTGACTAGTTCCTTTGAGTGTAGCTTTTGAATCAGCTTAGGGCTAGCATGACCGAGGCGTTGGTGCCACAACTCAGCTTGGTCATTCACGGTTGAGAGACACAGTTTCTCCTTGGGAACAAAGGATGGATCAATTATGTAGACATTGTTGAATCTTTTCCCTTTTAGGATGATTTGTCCCGAGGAGTCAACGACTGAACATTCGTTTGATCTGAATCTAACTTCATTGTCTCCTTGATCACACAGCTGTGACACACTTATTAGGTCAAAACCAAGATTATCAATAAGGTGAACTTTGTTTACCTGAATGTGATCGTTGAGTTTCACAGTTCCTATTCCACAGATTTTCCCTTTGCTTTTGTCTCCAAAGGATATGTTCCCTCCTTGGAGAAGTTGAAGAGAGGTCATTTGATTTCTTCTTCCGGTCATATGGCATGAGCAATCACTGTCAATGTACCATAGTTGGGGTTGCCTCTCTTCTTTCTGCACACAAGAGAACTAAGATTTCTGAACCCAGCGAAGCTTGGCTTTACTGGGGGGATTAGCATTCCGAGTCTGTGAATAACCAGGGAACTGGTTCCTTTCATGGTAATGAGTAATTTTCTCCTTTCAAAGTTCCTTTTCTTAGCACAATCAGTGTTGTAATGACCATTCTTACCACAGTAGGTACACAAACGATTGTAAACAACATGTCCATATTTTCCTTTTCCTGGCCTAAAAAGTTTTTCAGTTTTCCTTTTGTTAAAATCAACATTGTTTCTAACCTTGCTATGGGCCATGTCAATATATTTTTTGTGAGAAAAGGAATTGGTGAACCATTGGTTTTCAGGAACCATCTTTTCTTTTCCCTTTGGTTCCTTCTTAGGACTTTGAGAACCTTCATTGAGACGTTTGGCAACCTCAGCCTTGTTCTCAAGGACCATGATCTTTTCTGATAGGAATTGATTCCTATCACGAGAAGTGGCCAGAGCAATACTGAGGTTCTCATTCATCTCAACAAGTTCTCGCCTAGCCTTTTCTTCTTCAGTATCATTGTTCCCTTTATTATTGACATATCCTATTCCATGTCGTTGTCTCACAAACACAGTTTGATTTATCGTTTTTTCATTAATGGAATTAGTGAGAATGTCTAACCTATCCATTATGGATTGAAGCATGTCATTTCCAGGTGGATTAGCATGCAAGGGAACTTTGACAGAATCTATGCTAGTTTCATCACAAGATTTGCAAGTTTTAAGGTGACTAGCATGCACATTCCTAATATCAATGAGTTTGGAGTGAGTTTCAGCTAGGTCTTTCTCAGTTTCATCAAGTTTCTTACTCCAAACAGAATTCTCAACAGTCAAGCAAGCAATTTCATCTTCACAATCATCTAGTTTCTGTTGAAGGGAACTGGTTTCCTTTCCTAGTTTCTTTATGATCTTAAGAAGTTGTTTCTTATCACAATCAACTAGGGATTTTAAGAGATCGTCAGAAGTTACCTCAAGGTCTTCTGAGTCGCTTGAGTCTCCTTTTGCCATGAGACATTTTCCTCCATAGAAGCCACTGAGATCCAGTTCCTCATTTGAGTCTTCTCCCCATGAGGCTACGAGAGCCTTCTTTCTTTGAGGTCTTTCCTCTTCCTTGGACTCTTCTTTGTTGGGACAGTTCTTAGCGTAGTGTCCCTTCTCCTTACACTCGTAACAGGAAACTTCCTTGAGATCTCTTCTTGGTCCATTGTGAGAGGAACTGCCCTTTTGGAACCTTCCCTTCACAAATAATTTTTTGATGTTCTTTGTGAAGAGGGCTGTTAGTTCGTCCTCCTCTTCTTCAAGATCTGAGTTCTCTTCCTCCATCTCGAGCCTAGAGAAGGCTTTGGAGATCTTGAGGGCAATTCCTTTCTCCAGTTTCTTGTCGGTATTGGCTTTGGTGTGCTCTCCTTCTTCAACCTCCAGTTTCCCTATGATTTGTGTCAAGGGAAGGGATTGAATGCCTGGAGTGTTCTTCATGATTCCCTTCAGAAGGGTGAATTTGGAGTTGAGTCCATTGATGACCACTAGGGACTTGGAGACTTCATCAATATCGACTCCCGCCGCTGTCAACTTTCCAATCAATCTGTTGAAGCGGGAGTAGTACTCTGAGATGGTCTCAGTTTCCATCATTTTGAAGGTGTGGTATTCTCCTTCCAAAGCAAACTTGCTGCTTTGCTTTAGTTCCTTACTTCCTTCATGCCTCTCCTTGAGAGCTTTCCACATTTCCTTCGCCGTATTGATGTCTATGACCTTGTCCATGTCTTCTCTGTCCAATCCATTGAGGATGAACTGCCTGGCCTTGGCATTCTTCTCCATGATGACATAGTGTTCTGGTTTCCAATCTTCTTCCTTCATGGTAAGATCGACATGGCCATCTCCATTTTCGACTATCCTCCAACATTGATAGTCGTTGGTCTTGATGTGGATTTCCATGCACTTTTCCCACCATGTTTCTTCTCCTTTCTTTCGGAGATGTGGCTTGTTGGTGGAGATTCCGAGCTCAAACTTGCTTGGTTGAGACATGATCTGCAAACTTAACAAAGATCTAGAGCGTTTCCTGCTCTGATACCAATTGTAGGATCGTGATTGTTAGATAAAAGCTTAAGGAACTCAGAATAACGATTCTCAGTTCCTTTCGCAGCGGAAGATAAACAATCAAACAAATGACAAGTTCCTTATAGTGGAAACCTTTGATTGCCAACTAGCAATCCAGGATAAAAACCACTACCTTTCTTTCGAAAGGATTTCAAAGTCTACTTCTTGATTGATTATTGATTGTGTTAAGTTATCTAGGATTGTCTAACTGTGTGTAAGGCAAAGGAACTGTGTGTTCATTCCTAGGATAAGCTGTAACCAAAAGAGATAAGAAATCAAGAAGTAGACTTTGAAATCCTTTCGAAAGAAAGGTAGTGGTTTTTATCCTGGATTGCTAGTTAGCAATCAAAGGTTTCCACTATAAGGAACTTGTCATTTGTTTGATTGTTTATCTTCCGCTGCGAAAGGAACTGAGAATCGTTATTCTGAGTTCCTTAAGCTTTTATCTAACAATCACGATCCTACAAACTGTCCTTTTGGAACCTTCCCTTCATAAAGAATTTTTTGATGTTCTTTGTGAAGAGGGCCGTAAGTTCGTCCTCCTCTTCTTCTAAGTCTGAGTTCTCTTTCTCCATCTCGAGCCTAGAAAAGGCTTTGGAGATCTTGAGGGCAATTCCTTTCTCCGGTTTCTTGTCGGCATTGGCTTTGGTGTGCTCTCCTTCTTCAACTTCCAGTTTCCCTATGACTTGGGTCAAGGGAAGGGATTGGATGCCTGGAGTGTTCTTCATGATTCCCTTGAGAAGGGTGAACTTGGAGTTGAGTCCATTGATGACCACCAGGGACTTGGAAACTTCATCCAGATCAACTCCCGCCGCTGTCAACTTTCCAATTAATCTGTTGAAGCGGGAGTAGTACTCTGAGATGGTCTCAGTTTCTGTCATTTTGAAGGTGTGGTATTCTCCTTCCAAAGCAAACTTTCTGCTTTGCTTTAGTTCCTCACTTCCTTCATGCATCTCCTTGAGAGCTTTCCACATCTCCTTTGCTGTCTTGATGCCTATGACCTTGTCCATGTCTTCTCTGTCCAATCCATTGAGGATGAACTGCCTAGCCTTGGCATTCTTCTCCATGATGACATAGTGTTCTGGTTTCCAATCTTCTTCCTTCATGGTAAGATCGACATAGCCATCTCTATTTTCGACTATCCTCCAGCATTGGTAGTCGTTGGTCTTGATGTGGCTTTCCATGCACTTTTCCCACCATGTTTATTCTCCTTTCTTTCGGAGGTGTGGCTTATTGGTGGAGATTCCGAGCTCAAACTTGCTTGGTTGAGACATGATCTGCAAACTAATTAAAGATCTAGAGCTTTTCCTACTCTGATACCAATTGTAGGATTGTGATTGTTAGATAAAAATTTAAGGAACTCAGAATATCAATTCTCAGTTCCTTTCGCAGCGGAAATAAACAATCAAACAAATGACTAGTTCCTTATAGTGGAAACCTTTGATTGCCAACTCGCAATCCAGGATAAAAACCACTACCTTTCTTTCGAAAGGATTTCAAAGTCTACTTCTTGATTTCTTATCTCTTTTGGTTACAGCTTATCCTAGGAACGAACACACAGTTTCTTTGCCTTACACACAGTTAGACAATCCTAGATAACTTAACACAATCAATAATCAATCCAAGAAATAGACTTTCGCACCTAGGAACTATCACTTACAGTCACAGGAACTTAGCACTCAGCTCTTCTTTCTTGACTGGCTCCTCTTGATCTCGGTTTGCTTTGATGATCTTGTTTGGAGCTTCACACTAGATATTTGCTAATGAGTGTGAGTCGTGTTTTTGTGCTCTAAGATAACCCTTGGGTTAGTCTTCCTTTTATAGAGGCTTCTTCGCAGCTCGATCCTCTCTAGGTTCCCACAGATTGAGCTTGCCCTAGATTGAGTGGTTCTCCTTGATTCACGTTGTTCTTGGCATGTGCAAACACCCTAGGCAGCTCTGAATCTCTCTTGGTTGGTCAACTACCTCAGACGATCCTTGCAATGTCATTGTCCAAACGCTTTCGTCCGAGGTTGACTAAGCTGGCCGCTTGGGAACCGTCTTCTGGACAACGACGTCTTCATGTCCTGTCGCTTTCATCGTCTCTGTCCGAGGTAGAGGTTCTTTAGGCATCTTGTTCTTTAGCTCTTGGACGTTGGCAGGATTTTGGAAGCTTCGGACAAGTCGTTTTCGACTCCTTTTGTCCGAGGTTGTGTGTCCCCAGATTTCTCGGGAATCGCAATGTCGCAAGCTTCATTTCTGGGCACACCTGGGTTCCTCTGGATTCCTTCAGCTGTCTTGTTCCTTTGGTTCCCTAGTTCTGTTTGGCTTTCCTGCCTTTGGTAAATTCATGTGGTTCCTTAAAACACATCTTTGAGATAAAATATTAGTATCATAATATTTGTCATCTTCAAAAGTAGAGAAACTGAGGAACAGAACTCTCAGGGGAACCTAAGTTCCAGAGTTCCATTTCCTAACACTCCCTCTAACCCAACATTAAACTCCCAACTGCTACCTTATCAATCCTCTCTACCTGCTCCTAAGAGGCAACCCCTATCCCTTTCTCCTGCTCAAATCAAGAGCCCACTGATTTATCGGACTCCGCTCCTGTTAGGAAGTGAACTTTCAGGAACTCTAGTTCCCTTGAAAGTTCCCTTCTCCAGTTTTCCTAATTTTGACGATGACAAACACTTTGCTACTAGTATTTCCACATATGTAGTTAAACAGGGAACTCAGGTTCAGGAGATGAAGAACAAAGACCAAGAAGTCAGTGTTGAGAACTGGCATAGGAACTCAGGAGCAACGAAGCCGCGCTAACTGAAAGAGATATCAAGTGCGGCGTCTAGATAGGGTAGATCTATTAGCTTAGGAGAGAAGCTTTTAGATATTTTGTTTCCATACAACTGAATATCTTTTATGGAAACAACGAGGTGCAAAAATCGGTTAAGATATTATTTGGTAAAAAATATTATCTTTTATGATTTGTTTTGGTTATTTTATTTTTGCAAATCAGCCAATTGTAGATCTTATTTCTACATGGATGACTGCATAAATAAGATAATTGAAAGTCTCTCATTTCTCACGCATTCATACAGAGATTGAACGTGAAGAGATATTGGTGCTTGTTCTTGTGAGAAGAACTGTGTAAGTCTCTTGCTTTTGGGTGCTTGATTAGGTCGAACTAGGTAGAGAGTCTTAAGTGTGTCTTATGTCTTTAATCTGTGTGTTCTACTCTAGTTGATTGTAATCGAAGCTTGAATAAAAGAAGTATACTTTGAAATCCTTTCAAGATCGAGAAAGATAGTGGATTTTATCCTAGATAACTAGTTGGTTATCAAAGGTTCCCACTCTAAGGAACTTGTCTTAAATCTGTTTATTACTTATTCCGCTGCTAAGGAACTGAACTTCCCTGAAGCTCGGTTCCCTTTGATTACTAACCTCTACGATCCTACACTTGGTATCAGAGCAGGCGCTCTAGATTTGTGTTAGTTTAAAGATTTCAAAGGTGACTAGCTGAAGTGAATTCACTCTGAGAATTTCGATCAACAAGCCTCACATTCGAAAGAATGGAGAAGAAGAATGGTGGAAAAAATGCATGACGAACCATATCCAGACCATTGACTATCAATGCTGGCGCGTGATTGAAAATGGTGATGACGTCGTTCCTAAGGATATGGTTGAAGCAGACTGGAAACCTGAACAGTACACTATCAAAGAAAAGAATGCTAAATCTCGTCAACTCATTCTCAATGGGATGACAAGAGAAGACATGGACAAAGTGATAGGAATCCCAACTACTAAGGGAATCTGGACGACTCTCAAGGAAATGCATGAAGGAAGTGAAGAACTCAAAAAGAGCAGAAAGTTCGCTCTAGAAGGAGAGTATCATACATTCAAAATGCTTGAAGCAGAAAGCATCTCTGTAACACCCCCAAAACTTAACCCTTTTGGAAAGGTATTACCGCCAGTGACCCCAGTGTTCCTTACCGAGATCACCCAAGGCTTTACCAAATAAATACAATTTATGAAATGCAATTGATACACAAAGATCAAGCATTAAATTCCAAAACATAACATTGTCAAGGAAATAAGAGTTACGGGATTACAACCCAATCCCGAATAGGTCAAAACATAGTTTAAACCAAACACAGCGAAAGACTAAGAAAGTTCATTACAAACGGAGTTATTGTCCAAAGGATCATAACCTGATTAAAGAAATACTTAAAACATTCAAAAACCATCGCCGACTCCATAGTCCTTCTAATCTTCTGAGCTACTTCTTAACTGATGTGCCGAATCGAACGGATGACACCAGCCAACCATGCAAGGGAAAATATTGGTTGGTTAGTCTAAATGAATAGACTAGCAAGGGTATAAAGCAGACTGGTTCGAAGCAATCATATTAGGTTAGACTCACCGCTTCTCGGATAATAACCGATAACGGTAGTCAACCATCATATTCCTACTGGAATAAACAAGAGGTATGCACAAGAGAAGATTCTGGAAGACTGAATCTTCACAGAAATCGACTCGAAAGAAGACTCCAACGGAAATGAGTCTTTAAGGAAGAAAATGACAAATCTGGAATATTACAGAATCATTCAACAATGATTTAAAACTGACTGAGATGCTTCGGTTCACGACCAACCTCATCGCCTACAGCGAATCCAGATTGGAAAGAGAACGTACTACATTCAAGTCAAGACGAGTTTTCCTAGCTGCACTGAACTTAGCTGCACTACTCGCCCAAGGTGTATTAATTATGTGCGTCAAGGTAGCACTTATCTGATTTATGTTTCAAAAACACACATCACATTATAGACTTTTACATGTGTACCCCACCAGTGGGATGACACATCTTAGTATACGTTTCGTCGAGAGTGACGTATACCGAAAGGTTTGTGACACCAGCTAAGTGTCCTGTTTCTACACACATGTGTAAGAGACCGATCATGATCTTAGAATGGTATTGGATGGGGACGAGCCACCCCTCTACCAGATTATAAAGAAATGACTGAACAGAGTCCGAGTAACGTTCCTATCTAACAGTGCTAACTAAACAGTTAAAGCACCACCACAGTTATAGGATAAATCCACATAAAGGCCCGAAAGGCGATCACAGATAATAGCGTTGTTCTAACAGATATACAACCTATTATATGATTTTCAAAATAGTTTATCAAAACCGTTTCCAGACAAACAGAATATTCATTCCAAATTAATTACTCAGATAAACTCCTGATAATTAATGTAAATATGGAACGAAAGAGCAAGAGCGAACCGCCACTTGCCTTACTCCGCAGAATAGTCTAAAGACGTCACTGGATTCCGGGCTCGACACGTTATAGTTCTGACAGCACAACAACCTTCGAGTCGACCCATAAAAGGAACCCTAAGTTAGATCCGACATAAACAGTACGAATCTAAACACGGCGAAAGAACACGAAAGGAAAGACGCCACAACGACAACCGACCAAGCCAAAGCCACGAAGGCGTTCTGGGCACTGGCGGCGGTCGTTGTTCTTGGCGGCGGTCGCCGTATTCATCACGGCGGTCGCCGTGAAGAACACGGCGGTCTCCGTCTTCATCACGGCGGTCGCCGTGAAGAACACGGCGGTCGCCGTGACGAACTCAGACGACACAGAACGAGAGAAACTCACCCCAAAACACGAGCGGTTCGGCCTCCTTCGACTTGCTTTGGCTTCTAACCTCCAAGGCTAACCAAAAGCTTCACAAAGGCACTCAGGAACCACACCAAAGCAACACCGGCGAGACCTTCAAATTCCGGCGAAAACACAACTCCGGCGAGAGGCGAAATTGGCAGCGATTCGGGGTTGTAGATGACCCAAAACCCATGCCCAAGCTCATCTATTTATAGGCAAACCCCAAGGAGTGATCTGCAAACCCTCAGACGCGGCAAACGACGTAACGGCGCGCCTCGAATGACACCGGCGACCAACGGCCAATGCCCACTGGACAATCACGGCAGTCGCCGTGATTTTGCCTGCGGCGGGCACGTGGCGGTCGCCGTAAATGCGGCGGTTGCCGTCGTTAGGCCTGTTGCGGCCAGCTAGAAGCTGACACGCTGACATCTCGGGCCCAACCACGGCGGTCGCCGTTTCTGAACGACGGTCGCCGTTTCCCCCTTTTCCCGCCCATTCGGCTTTGAACGAGCTTGACGATAAACCGGGATAAAAATTATCATACGCGAACGACAATTAAACTCCAAGGCACCTTGTCTGTATATTATTTCACTGAGAAAAATATTACAGATACAGAGCACATTACAGAATGTCTCAAGCTACCTGAATTAAATCCGACGTACACAACGGGTACCCGGGAAAATTCCCTAATTCCTAAAATAACCTTACAAAAAATACGGGGTATCACAACTCCTCCCCCTTACAAGAAGTTTTGACCCCGAAACTTAGGTCGAGAATAACTCGGGAAAACGCCTGAGCATATCTGACTCGGTTTCCCACGTCTCCCAAGTAACTTCTTCGGTCCCTGACTTGGACCACATCACTCGTACCAAAGGTACGATCTTGTTGCGCAAATGCTTCTCCCGATGCTCCAAAATGCGCACGGGCAACTCTTCATAAGTACCATTAGCTTGGATCTCGATGTCCTCGTAGCTAAGTACATGAGACTCATCTGGTACATACTTTCTGAGTAAAGATACGTGGAACACGTTATGCACCGGGTGAGCCGATGGCGGCAACGCCAAACGGTATGCTAGAGATCCCACTCTATCCAGAATCTTGAATGGTCCCACGTAGCGAGGGTTAAGCTTCCCACGCTTACCAAATCTGAAAAATCCTTTGGATGGCGATACCTTGACAAAAACATTGTCACCGACCTCGAACTCGATAGTCCTGCGCTTCCGATCTGCATAGGACTTCTGTCGACTCTGAGCGGTCAACATTCTTTGTCTAATCAAAGCAATGTCTGAAGCCGTCCTTTCGACCAACTCTGGTCCAAGCAGAATTTTGTCGGCATTATCGTCCCAACAAATCGGAGATCTGCATTTGCGACCATACAAAGCTTCAAACGGAGCCATCTTGATTGTAGCATGCCAGCTATTATTGTACGTGAACTCAATCAGACTCAAGCTGTCCTCCCAGCTAGTCGGACGATCGAGCACACAAGCTCTAAGCATATCCTCCAGAGTCTGGATGGTCCTTTCAGACTGGCCATCTGTCTGAGGATGAAACGCTATACTGAACCTCAACTCGGTCCCCATAGCCTTATGAAGTTCCTTCCAGAATCTTGACATGAAACGACCATCTCGGTCCGATACAATGGTCTTAGGAATGCCATGTAAGCGGACAATCTCCTTCTGGTAAACTTCGGCTAGCTTCTGGGTTTCCCATGTGGTCTTGATGGCTATGAAATGAGCACTCTTCGTAAGCCTATCCACAATTACCCAAATAGCATCTCTCTGACTTCGAGTCTTGGGTAGCCCAGTGACGAAGTCCATGGAAATGTCCTCCCATTTCCATTCTGGCACGGGGAGAGGTAGCATCTCACCACCTGGTCTGCGGTGTTCGATCTTGACTTTTTGGCAAGTTAAGCACTTTGCCACAAAGTCTGCTACATCCCACTTCATGTTTGGCCACCAAAACTTCTTCCTGAGATCCTTGTACATCTTGCTAGAGCCAGGATGCATAGAATAAGCAGATGAATGAGCTTCTCTCATCACCAACTGACGAAGACCTTCTGTGTCAGGCACACATATCCGATCATGAAACCAAAGTGATCCATCATCCTGAACCACAAAACTGGGAGCTTTCCCATCCATCACCTCACTGCTTAACTTTACCAAGATGATGTCATCGACTTGCTTTTCTTTGATTTGATCTAGCAGTGTAGCCTGAATTTCCATCATACTCAGGTACCCTCTACGCTGGTCATACAAGACTTCAATGTCGCATGACTCTTGGTTTAGCTTGGTCTGAGCAGTAAGCAACGCAACCACAGTCTCGTGCGTTGTCTTCCGGCTTAGCGCATCAGCTACTACATTAGCCTTGCCCGGATGATACAACAACTCCATGTCGTAGTCCTTGAGCAACTCTAGCCAGCGGCGTTGTCTCATATTTAACTCCTTCTGAGTAAATATATACTTGAGACTTTTGTGGTCGGTGAAGACTTGGCATCTTATACCGTAGAGGTAATGCCTCCAAATCTTCAGCGCAAAGACAACCGCTGCTAACTCAAGATCGTGGGTCGGATAGTTTTCTTCGTAAGTCTTGAGTTGTCTAGATGCGTAAGCAATGACTTTGCCTCTTTGCATCAAAACACAACCAAGACCACACTTGGAAGCATCACTATAGACCACATAATCGTCATTCCCCTCTGGGAGTGCTAACACGGGTGCCGAGGTCAACCGTCGCTTCAACTCCTGGAAACTGACCTCGCACTTGTCATTCCAGACAAACTTCTTATGGACTTTGCGAAGTAGATTGGTCATAGGTAGAGCAATCTTTGAAAATCCTTCTACGAACCTTCTATAATACCCGACAAGTCCAAGAAAACTGCGCACCTCTTTTACGTTCTGAGGCTGTGTCCACTTAGCCACAACTTCAATCTTTTGGGGATCAACCATAACCCCATTTTTATTGATCACGTGGCCTAAGAAAGCCACTTCCTTCATCCAGAATTCACATTTAGACAATTTAGCATAAAGCTGATGTTGTCTAAGGATCGACAAGGAAATCCGTAGATGTTCCTCGTGGACTTCTTCATTCGGAGAATAGATCAAGATGTCGTCTATGAAGACCAGCCCGAACTTATCCAAGTACTGGTGAAAACATCGGTTCATCAAGTCCATAAAGACAGCTAGAACATTTGTAAGCCCAAAAGGCATCACTACGAACTCGTAATGACCATATCTGGTCCTGAACGCAGTTCTAGGAATGTCCTGCTCCCGAATCCTGAGTTGATGATATCCAGATCTTAAGTCGATCTTGGAGAACACCTTTGCTCCTTGCAATTGGTCCAACAAGTCATCAATCCTAGGCAAAGGATACTTGTTCTTGATCATCACCTTGTTCAACTCTCGATAGTCGATATAAAGTCGGAACGATCCGTCCTTCTTTTTGATGAATAAAACCGGGGCACCCCACGACGATGCACTCGGCCTGACATAACCTTTATCAAGAAGATCTTCAAGTTGATTCTTCAATTCTTGCATCTCAGTCGGAGCCATCCGATACGGTGATTTGGAAATCGGCGCCGTACCAGGCTCGAGATCAATAGAAAACTCAACGTCACGGTTCGGGGGTAATCCAGGAATTTCTTCCGGAAAGACATCCGAAAATTCCCTAACTACAGGAATATCAAGAACCTCAGGTCCACCCCCCTCGGGCGAATCCAAGTAGCAAAGGTACCCGACACATCCTTGTCATAGTAGCTTAAACGCATCCATCGCATTGATCAGCTTGCCGTTATCAGCGTCATTTCGACCTTTGAACTTGCACACGAATTGGCCCCCGGATGACACCATCACCGTTCTTGAACTGAAGTCGATCACCGCCTTGTGATGCGTCAGTCAATCCATACCGAGAATAATGTCGTATGGAGCCATGGCTATGCAGATTAAATCTGCCTCGAATTCCTTACCCTAAATGGTAATCGGAAAGTCGGACAAATGCTTGGTTCCCACCAAACGTTCTCCATTAGGAAGATTAACGGCGAAAGGGTCGCACGAATCATTGCACACTAAGTCTAACTTGCTAACACATCTATCCGAAATAAAGGAATGCGTAGCACCATAATCAAACAGAATGCACACTGAAGTAGAGTGAAGGTATAGAGTACCTTGAGCAATCGGAGCGTTGGGTCCATCTGTCTCACGCATCTTGTACAAGCGTTGGCCCTGACTTCCAGAAACAGCTGGGGCCTTTCCCCTGTTCTGAGCAGTCGTCTGCACTGAAGGGCTAGGAGTCTCGGCAGGCTTAAACCTAGGTCGGTTGCTCTGATGAACTGACCCTTGCTGTGACTCTACTCCCTTCTGCTTCCCCTGCTTGCAGAACTTTTGCAGATGACCATCACATCCACACCCAAAGCATGGCCTCCTCTCCTTCCGACACTCAGTGCTCTTGTGCCCAACAGTACCGCAGTTATAACACTGAACTGAACTCCTGGTATGCCCTGACTGCTGAGTCGATCCCCCTTGCGTCATCTCCGTCTTAGCTCGGCCGGACTTGGCGAAGTTAGACGGTGGCGCAGGGCGCTTAAAACCACCTCCCTGGTTCTGATTCTGCATTGACTTCTGTCGGTTGCGCCTCTTGGTCGACTCCTCGAGAGTTACCTCCAGCTTATAGGCACAATCCACATACTGCTCCAAGGTAGAGCATGTGTGGTGCACCATTAATGGCTTGATATCCGAGTTCATCCACTCGTGGAAGTACTAGATCTTTTGAGCCTCGCTGGTGATCTCGGCAGTGGCGTACTGTAGAAGATGGTTGAACTTAGATGCCAACTCGGTCACTCTCAGACCATCAGTCTGAGGGTACAAGAACTCTTTATGCTTCTCCTCTCTCAAAGCACGAGAGAAAAAGCGATCAACCATCTTGGTCTTGAACATCGAACAAGTCAACACTGGGCTCTCAGCCAAACCAGTGCTCTCCCACCACTCGCTAGCCTCCTCCTTCAGCTGAAGAGAAGCGATATGGACCTTCTCGGCCTCCGTACACTCCACGTTCCTGAACAGCCTCTCCATATGGGAGAACCAATGAGTCACTGCCACTGGCTCCCCTTTCCCGTTATAGCAGTCGGGTCTCATGGAAGTAATGGTCTTAAGAGCGCGACCATAACTGTCCCTCGCCCTAACGGCAGTCTCCTGAATCACGGGGTTTCTGGGTTCCACAACATCAGGAACCGCTGCGTGAATAGGCACTTCTTGTGCTTGAGGCGCACTTGGTCTCAAGACATCTGTGATAGCCTGCATCACGATCCCTCGGATCGCCTCAACAACTGCGGCGTCAAATAGCATCGGTGCTTGGGTCTGATCCTGACCTTCACGCCTCTGCTGGACGCGAGACTCAGACTCGTGTTCATCCTGAACACCTCTTCCTGCTGGTTTGGGGTTTTGGCTAGTCCCAGCACCGGCTCGAGTCGAGTTTCTCGTGCTTCTTGGGTTCACCATCTGTTTACCGATCCAATTCCAAGCATTCAATACATTAATATTATGCAACATACTTATGCAATATATCAATGTACATAAATCACTCAGAATAGATCAACTTGGCATTTTATAGATGAACCTTCGAATTCTTACACAAGTTACACATAAGTTTATCATTCGAGCGTTTGGACAACATTGCTCGAAGATATAAGTGTTTCTCAGAGTACTTGCCGCAATACTGAAATATTACACAAAGTACAACTTGGAATACTAAGAAACAAAACTACTACGATAGGCAACGCCACTCCTCCTCAAGGCGTTCCAAAATGTCTCCCAGCTCAGCCATAGAAAAGTATGGGTCGTCCTGAAGCACATAGTCCTAGCTCAGCCATAGAAAAGTATGGGTCGTCCATGACTGGTCCTCCTATTCCAGCCCTCCTCTGAGTACTGGCGATCAGCTCATTCCTCTGACGCTGCTGTTCTGTGGAGATTACCTCGCTCTGGCGGAGAATCTCCTGCAGCTCGGATTCCGACCTCCATCTCCTTGGAGTAGGGATAGGCTGAGATTCCCTGTCACTTCTCCTAATACCGTACTCGGTATACAGTGCCTCCCAATCAGTTTCTGACATGGGTGCGTACTCTGGCACTGGTGACAATCCTGTACCGGGCTCCTGATTCTGCCCTCCAAGGTCCAACTCTGGATCCTCTTCTGGATCATCCTCTATGGGATCCTCTTCCTCGGGATCATCCTCGATGGGATCCTCATCCTCGGAATCATCCTCGATGGGATCCTCATCCTCGGAATCATCCTCGATCATCTCCTCGTCCTCGACAGGATCTTGCTCAAGCATCTCCTCTTCCTCGTCCTCATACTCGATCTCCTCGGGAATTGGTCCCAACAGAAAGTCGTCTTGGTAAACCCCTTGTTCATACCTTGATAACTCATCTTCCTGCTCCCATTCCTGTACTTCCTCCACCCTTGGTGGCGGCACAGGTGCAGGCTCAGGGACCATAGCATTCCTAGCTACAAGGACAACCGACTCGGGGAGAACGTGCTTGACGTCTTCGGGCGGGCTACTCGGGCCTCCAACCTCAAAACATCGCTGAGGTAACGGAAAATCTAGCCTCGGCTGATCCGACTTGGCGTCTTCCGACCCCCTACCAATAGAAAAGCAGACACCCATCCTATCGAACAATAAGGAAGGAATTAGTCTTTCTAGACATAGAAGCAAGCTTACTATATCAGACTATAAAGTAGACGTGACTATGAACGGTGTTTTTAAATTCTTTTCAGAATGAAAATTCAGAGTCCTCTTTAAAGCATTTTCAAAAACGGATAATTGATTTATAAAATTCCAAACCCGTTTTAAAACCTTTTGCTCTGATACCACAACTGTAACACCCCCAAAACTTAACCCTTTTGGAAAGGTATTACCGCCAGTGACCCCAATGTTCCTTACCGAGATCACCCAAGGCTTTACCAAATAAATACAATTTATGAAATGCAATTGATACACAAAGATCAAGCATTAAATTCCAAAACATAACATTGTCAAGGAAATAAGAGTTACGGGATTACAACCCAATCCCGAATAGGTCAAAACATAGTTTAAACCAAACACAGCGGAAGACTAAGAAAGTTCATTACAAACGGAGTTATTGTCCAAAGGATCATAACCTGATTAAAGAAATACTTAAAACATTCAAAAACCACCGCCGACTCCATAGTCCTTCTAATCTTCTGAGCTACTTCTTAACTGATGTGCCGAATCGAACGGATGACACCAGCCAACCATGCAAGGGAAAATATTGGTTGGTTAGTCTAAATGAATAGACTAGCAAGGGTATAAAGCAGACTGGTTCAAAGCAGTCATATTAGGTTAGACTCACCGCTTCTCGGATAATAACCGATAACGGTAGTCAACCATCATATTCCTACTGGAATAAACAAGAGGTATGCACAAGAGAAGATTCTGGAAGACTGAATCTTCACAGAAATCGACTCGAAAGAAGACTCCAACGGAAATGAGTCTTTAAGGAAGAAAATGACAAATCTGGAATATTACAGAATCATTCAACAATGATTTAAAACTGACTGAGATGCTTCGGTTCACGACCAACCTCATCGCCTACAGCGAATCCAGATTGGAAAGAGAACGTACTACATTCAAGTCAAGACGAGTTTTCCTAGCTGCATTGAACTTAGCTGCACTACTCGCCCAAGGTGTATTAATTATGTGCGTCAAGGTAGCACTTATCTGATTTATGTTTCAAAAACACACATCACGTTATAGACTTTTACATGTGTACCCCACCAGTGGGACGACACATCTTAGTATACGTTTCGTCGAGAGTGACGTATACCGAAAGGTTTGTGACACCAGCTAAGTGTCCTGTCTCTACACACATGTGTAAGAGACCGATCATGATCTTAGAATGGTATTGGATGGGGACGAGCCACCCCTCTACCAGATTATAAAGAAACGACTGGACAGAGTCCGAGTAACGTTCCTATCTAACAGTGCTAACTAAACAGTTAAAGCACCACCACAGTTATAGGATAAATCCACATAAAGGCCCGAAAGGCGATCACAGATAATAGCGTTGTTCTAACAGATATACAACCTATTATATGATTTTCAAAACAGTTTATCAAAACCGTTTCCAGACAAATAGAATATTCATTCCAAATTAATTACTCAGATAAACTACTGATAATTAATGTAAATATGGAACGAAAGAGCAAGAGCGAACCGCCACTTGCCTTACTCCGCAGAATAGTCTAAAGACGTCACTAGATTCCGAGCTCGACACGGTATAGTTCTGACAGCACAACAACCTTCGAGTCGACCCATAAAAGGAACCCTAAGTTAGATCCGACATAAACAGTACGAATCTAAACACGGCGAAAGAACACGAAAGGAAAGACGCCACGACGACAATCGACCAAGCCAAAGCCACGAAGGCGTTCTGGGCACTGGCGGCGGTCGCTGTTCTTGGCGGCGGTCGCCGTGACGAACTCAGACGACACAGAACGAGAGAAACTCACCCCAAAACACGAGCGGTTCGGCCTCCTTCGACTTGCTTTGGCTTCTAACCTCCAAGGCTAACCAAAAGCTTCACAAAGGCACTCAGGAACCACACCAAAGCAACACCGGCGAGACCTTCAAATTCCGGCGAAAACACAACTCCGACGAGAGGCGAAATTGGCAGCGATTCGGGGTTGTAGATGACCCAAAACCCATGCCCAAGCTCATCTATTTATAGGCAAACCCCAAGGAGTGATCTGCAAACCCTCAGACGCAGCAAACGACGCAACGGCGCGCCTCGAACGACACCGGCGACCAACGGCCAATGCCCACTGGACAATCACGGCGGTCGCCGTGATTTTGCCTGCGGCGGGCACGTGGCGGTCGCCGTAAATGCGGCGGTCGCCGTCGTTAGGCCTGTCGCGGCCAGCTAGAAGCTGACATGCTGACATCTCGGGCCCAACCACGGCGGTCGCCGTTTCTGAACGACGGTCGCCGTTTCCCCCTTTTCCCGCCCATTCGGCTTTGAACGAGCTTGACGATAAACCGGGATAAAAATTATCGTACGCGAATGACAATTAAACTCCAAGGCACCTTGTCTGTATATTATTTCACTGAGAAAAATATTACAGATACAGAGCACATTACAGAATGTCTCAAGCTACCTGAATTAAATCCGACGTACACAACGGGTACCTGGGAAAATTCCCTAATTCCCAAAATAACCTTACAAAAAATACAGGGTATCACAATCTCCCAGTATTACTCTCGCTTTACAAGGCTTGTTGATAAACTCACTAATGCTGGTGTTACGCTGGATGAATGGTTCAAATCTCTGGTCATCATCAAAGGACTCAACTCGAAATTCAATGTCATCAAAGGAATCTTGAAGACTACCCCTGGAATTCAAGGTATTCCCTTAACGCAGATTATAGGGAAACTTGAGGTTGGAGAAAGGGAGGCTCTTGAGGACAGTTCTGTAAAGAAAACCGAGAAAGGAATCGCCCTAAAGATTTTGAAAGCCTTCTCAAGCTTGGAAATAGAGGAAGATAATTTGGATCTTGAAGAAGAGGAATATGAGACGACCGCTCTTGTCACAAAGCACATAAAAAAACACTTCATCAAGGGAAAGCTCAAGAAATCCTTCCAGAAGAGAGATCTCACGGATTATGCCTGTTATCAATGCAAGGAAAGAGTACATCTTGCTAAGAATTTTCCAAATGGTTCTAATGAAGATGACAAGCCGATGAAAAAGGCCTTGTTTGCTACTTTGGAGATGGCTCAGATGACTCAGATGAGGAACTGGATCTGAGTGGAATCTCCAAAGGAAGCTGTTTAATGGCTAAGGAGGACTCGACAAAATCGGATGACTAAGAGGTATCCTCTTCTGACTTTTTTAAATCTCTTATTGAGTGTGATAAGAAGAAATTGATTAAGATTATCAGGAAACTTAGGAAAGAGAACAGTTCACTTCAGAAAAGATTAGATGAGTGTGAAGAAGAAATTTCATGTTTATCTACTGAAAATTCTGTCTGGAGTAAGAAACTTGATGAAACTGAAAAACTGCTTGCTAGTTCCTCTAAGAGATGTGATTCATGTACAACTCGTGAAAATGAACCCGTGCATGCTAATGATTCTTCTGTTTCTTTCACTGACTCTGAAAAAACCACTTCTACCATGCTTCTTGAAATAATGAGTAATTTTGATAATCTCACTGGTTTTATCAATGAGAAAACTGTGAATCAAATTGTTTTGGTTAAGCAAAGGTACGATCTTGGTTATTATGATAAATAAGATTCTGAGGACATATGCTCTGCTGAGAATGAGAAGTTGAGAAGGGAACTGGTTGAGAAAAATGAAACTCTCAATCTAGCTCTCCAGACTTCTCGTGATAAAAATCAGTTCCTGGAAGATAAGATAAAAGTTCTTGAGAAGAAGCATGCAGGTAAGCAAACCTAGTTTGATGGACAAAATGCTCACAAAATGTATGTCAATCAAGCTAAGGGAAATAAAGGTAAGGGAATTGACTTTGAGCAGAGAAAACATGAGAAGCCGTTACCCGATCGTGGCAAATATGATCATGTTGTTTATAATCGTGTTTGCTGGCATTGTGGTTTAAATGGACACTATATCAATGACTGCCCTAAGAAAAAGAACTTGGAGATGAATAATAAGAAGAAAATGCATAGTATTGTTGATTTGAATGATCCTTATTATTATGCTCCTGCTCCTCAGCAACAAAGGAATTGTCAAACTAATTTACCTAGAAAAGCTAAGCTTGGCTGGGTTCAAAAAGCTTAAGTTCCCTTGTGCAGGACGAAGTGAGGTGACAAGAAAATGGTACATAGACAGTGGTTGCTCGTGCCATATGACCGAAAACAGAAGCAAAATGTCCTCACTTTAGCAACACCGCGGAGGAAATATTTCTTTTGAGGATAAGAGAAAAGGAGAAATCTGTGGAGTTGGTAATGTGGATCTTAAAGATCACATCAAGTTAAGTAATGTTCATCTCGTTGAAAATTTGGGTTTTGATCTAATAAGTGTGTCACAGCTGTGTGACCAAGGAGGCAATGAGGTTCGCTTCACCTCTAAGGAATGCTTTGTGGAAGACAATCAAGGACAAGTGATTCTAAAAGGAAAACGGTTCAATAATGTTTATGTTATTAATCCAAAATTTATTCTAAAAGAGAAGTTGCACCTTTCGTCAATTGAAGATCAGACGAATCTATGGCATTAGCGACTGGGTCATGCAAGTATCAAGCTAATCCATAAGCTACATCAAAAGGAACTTGTTCGTGGCCTTCCCAAAATCAATGCTGAAAAGTCGGATCTCTGTTCTGACTGTGCTCATGGGAAACAGGTTCGCAGTTCCTTCAAAGCCAAAACTATAGTAAGTTCCTCTAAGCCTCTGGAACTCATTGACACGGATCTGTATGGTCCCATGCGAGTTCAAAGTATCGGTGAAAACTTGTATATCCTTGTACTTGTTGATGATTTCTCTAGATTCACCTGGACAATATGCATAAAATCTAAAAGTGAAGTCTTTGAAAGGTTTAAGGATCTGATTCCTTTACTTGAGAAATCTCTGTATGTATCTGTGCGTTCCATTCGTTCCGATCACGGAACTGAGTTCGAGAATAGAGATTTTCTAACCTTTTGTAGGGAATATGGAATTGATCACAACTTCTCGGCCCCTTACACTCCACATCAGAACGGAGTTGTCGAGAGAAAGAACAGGACTTTGGAAGACATGGCTCGCACAATGCTCATCTCAAGTGGTCTTCCTCATTCTTTCTGGCCTGAAGCTGTAAATGCTGCTTGCTAAATTCTGAATCGGGCAAAGTTGCGCCCCATGCTTGAGAAGACTTCTTATGAGTTACTTAGAGGCAGAGTTCCCAACATCTCTCATCTAAGAGTCTTCGGGTGCAAGTGTTTTGTTCACAATAATAGTAAGGATAATCTGGGTAAGTTTGATCCCAAGTGTGATGAAGGAATCTTCATTGGATATGCTTCCAGTAGCAAAGCATAAAAGGTCTTCAACAAACAGGCCAAAAAGGCAGAGGAAAGCATTCATGTTATTTTCAATGAAAAATTTCCTTTAAAATCTGTATAGGATCCCTCAGTTCCCTCAGAAGATCCATTCCAAAGAGAAAGCATGAAGTTCCTTTCAGTCATAACTCCTACCCCAACATGTTTGGTCATACTCCTCCCGCAGTTCCCTCAATTGTGGCTGATCCAAACCCTGCAGCATCCCTTGAGAACACTCTAGTTCCCTCCATCTCTTAAGATGTTGTAGTTGCCTCAATTCCCTCCATTCCTCAAATTGCTGAGGACACTCCAGCTCCTATGGCTGAACCATCTGCATCATCTTCCAATGATGTTGCATCTGAAGCTGCTGATGTTCCTGGAACTGATCTTATCATTCCAAACAAAGACAAACGGACTATCAAGCATCCAATCAGGTATGGCTTTGAGGATATGACTTATTGTGCTTTCAATGCATTTTTGTCTCTTATAGAACCGAAGAACATCACTGAGGCTTTGAAAGACGTTGACTGGATTCAAGCCATGCAAGAGGAACTTCATCAGTTTGAAAGGAATAAAGTGTGGAGACTAGTTCCTCACCCACAGAATAGACACATCAAGGAACCAGATGGGTGTTTCGCAACAAATTGGATGATTCAGGTGCATTAACTAGGAATAAGGCTCGTTTGGTGGCTCAAGGATACAATCAACAGGAAGGAATTGATTATGATGAAACCTTTGCCCCTGTGGCAAGATTGGAAGCTATTCGGTTGCTTATCGCTTATGCTTCACACAAAGGCTTTAAACTCTTTCAGATGGATGTGAAGACTGCTTTTCTCAATGGAATTCTTCAGGAAGAAGTTTATGTCAAGCAACCTCTAAGATTCAAAGATGAAGATTACCCTGACCACATATATTTCTTGGACAAGGCTCTCTACGGTCTTAAACAAGCTCCTCGAGCTTGGTATGATCGCCTTGCCCAGTTCCTAACCGCCAATGGGTATCGACGTGGTGTGATTCACAAAACTATCTTCATCCTTGAAGCAAAAGGTGAGATTCTTGTGGTTCAAGTATACACAGATGACATTATTTTTGGTTCCACTAACTTGGCTCTTGTAAAAAAGTTCAAAAATCTAATGAGCAGCGAGTTTGAAATGAGTACGATTGGGGAAGTATCCTTCTTTCTGGGGCTGCAAGTCACTCAGAAGGATGATGGCATTCAAATCCATCAACAAAAATATCTTATGGAACTCCTGAAGAAGTTCAAAACGGACTCCAGCAAAGCCATCTCAACTCCCATTTCCATCAGCTACTCGACTCACCGCCGATCATTCAGACAAAAAGTGGAAGAAAAACTCTATCGTGGCATGATTTGATCATTAATGTATCTCACTGCTGATATTGTCTTTTCTGTTTGCTTGTGTGCCAGGTTTCAATCAGATCCAAGGGAATCACACTTATCCGAAGTGAAGCGCATCTTTCGCTATCTCAAGAGAACTGACGACCTATGTATCTGGTATCCCAAGCATTGCCACTTTGATCTTCTTGGGTATACATATGCTAACTATGTGGGCTACCTGGTCGATAGGAAAAGCACTTCTGTAATGGCACAGTTCCTAGGCCCATGCTTGGTCTCATAGGGTTCTAAGAAGCAGAACTCAGTTGCTCTATCCACTACTAAAGCTGAATACATTGTAGCTGCTGCTTACTGTTCCCAACTCCTATGGCTTCAACAACAACTTTTCGACTTTGGTATGCCCTTTGGTCCCCTTAAGATTTTTTGTGATAACACTAGTGCCATCAACATTTCACAGAATCCCGTGCATCACTCTAAGACCAACCATATAGATATTAGACATCATTTCTTGCGTGATCATGTTGAAAAAGGGAACATTTTGCTAGAACACTGTAGGACTGATGATCAAATTGCCAATATATTCACCAAAGCATTAAATTGGGAACCGTTTGAGACCCTAAGGTTACTTCTAGGCATGATTTCCCTAAACTAGCAGTTCCGGTTACTCTCATTAGTTCCCTCTCTTTGACTAGATTTGATCTTTTCTATGATTCTTTGAAAATATTGATGATATTTGATCTTGTGATGGCCTCGCATGTCATGTAATAGTTGTTCTAAAGTATGATCTTAATATTCTTGCATGATCTCAAGATTTTATGTTATGATTGAACCTTGATTGCATCTCTTTGTTGGCCCCAAAAGTAGTCGATTTGATATTTTTAACCATCATTACAAGCTGAAATGATAATTGACTACTAAACCGTCCTAAGCCTGAGTGCATTGTTTAATTCCCTATGAACCCTCTTTAGTCCACAACTGTGAATTATCTTTGTGGTGTCAAAATTGCCAACCTGATTTTTATTGATATGTGTATGTACTATTTCTTGAGTGTTGCTTGGTTCCCTACATAAATGTACCCATATCTATTCTACTCCATGTCAAAATTTGAGGAAAGGAACTGGGAATGACTCTTAACGACCGAAATTCAAATTCGCTAAAATTTCGCTGCTTCCCGAGGTCTGTTTCTGCAAATCTAGTCGTTGGATTGATGTGATTAATGGCTGATTCTGATCCGATTTTGAAGATATTTTTGGTAATGATTTCTGATGGGATTTTGAGTTCCCTTAACTGCTACAGATCTTGTGACCGTTGTGACCGAGAGTTCCCTTATTTGAGAAGATCTTGCAACGACTCTTTTGGATAGAATTTGGACTTAAACTATAAAAGGAAGAGAAAGAAACCCTACTCAACACCTCCCTATCTCTCTTTTCTCGCTTTCCAACTGTTCATTGTCGTGATCTCAAAATCACTCAACTCTCAAATCTTCCAAATTCTTCATCTACTTCAATGGCCGACAAAATCAATCCCGCTTCCTTGTTTGCTGAGAACTTGCCATGCTTGCTGATTTACGGAAGAAGAAGGTTGTTTCTTCCGCTTCTCAGGCGATCTCTCAGACCAAGTCGGTGGATAAGCCATCTAAGTCGGTCGAGGAGCCAACTAAGTCGGTTAAATTGCCGGCTCACTCAGAGGAGAAGCAATCTCAATCTGGTTCCTTTGAGCACACCCCTTCCAAGAAGAAATTTCTGAATCCGATTCTAAAGGTCTCTCATCACTCCTCTCCATCCCAGGAGATCGAACCCACTGATGTGGACATTCTCCCAACTCCTCCGGCCTCCTTCAAATAGCCTGGGGAATCACAGTTGGTGGTTGATCGCGTAAAGAGGCGCGCTGCTAAGGGGGCACAAGGTGTCTCTTTGATGAAACTGGAGGATGCTTCCACCATACCAAAAGCCAAAAGGGCTAAAATAGAGGTGGGGACGAAGCCCCAAAACAGGGCGGTGGTGCAGACTAAAACCCCAGAGGCAATGTCCTCTAATATTGCTCCCGGCTTCGCCAAAAGGAGAATCTTGGAGCCTTTGATCATCAGAGAGGAATTCTGGAGCACCACCGACAATGATCTGATCAAGTCCGCTCACTCCTTCCTCCAGCTTTAAGGATGGGATAAGTTGTTGGTGGAACCGTTCTCTGTGAACGACGATGTTGTGCGCTCCTTCTAACAGTCTATGGAGTTCATGGTTGCGAAGGACGACAAACCGGCCAATGACTCTGTAATCACTTGGAGAGGTAAACTGATTCCTCTCTCTCCTTTTGTTATTGGGTTTGCATTGAACGTCACCACTGGAGAAGGCTATGTGGTGGTTGTTAAAAGGAACTGTCCCAAAGGGAAGACTGGAAAAAAGGCGATTCTGGTTACTGTGTTTGATGGTGAGCCGCCTAAACGTAGGAACTTGGTCAGCGATTCTGGTTACTGTGTCCAAACGTAGGAACTTGACCAAGTTCCTACGTTTGGACAAAAAATTGTTGCACACATTCTTGATCAAGAACGTTATTCCTCGCTAGGAGAACCCACTGATGTGGACATTCTCCCAACTCCTCCGGCCTCCTTCAAATAGCCTGGGGAATCACAGTTGGTGGTTGATCGCGTAAAGAGGCGCGCTGCTAAGGGGGCACAAGGTGTCTCTTTGATGAAACTGGAGGATGCTTCCACCATACCAAAAGCCAAAAGGGCTAAAATAGAGGTGGGGACGAAGCCCCAAAACAGGGTGGTGGTGCAGACTAAAACCCCAGAGGCAATGTCCTCTAATATTGCTCCCGGCTTCGCCAAAAGGAGAATCTTGGAGCCTTTGATCATCAGAGAGGAATTCTGGAGCACCACCGACAATGATCTGATCAAGTCCGCTCACTCCTTCCTCCAGCTTTAAGGATGGGATAAGTTGTTGGTGGAACCGTTCTCTGTGAACGACGATGTTGTGCGCTCCTTCTAACAGTCTATGGAGTTCATGGTTGCGAAGGACGACAAACCGGCCAATGACTCTGTAATCACTTGGAGAGGTAAACTGATTCCTCTCTCTCCTTTTGTTATTGGGTTTGCATTGAACGTCACCACTGGAGAAGGCTATGTGGTGGTTGTTAAAAGGAACTGTCCCAAAGGGAAGACTGGAAAAAAGGCGATTCTGGTTACTGTGTTTGATGGTGAGCCGCCTAAGGGAGCTTTGCTGACCAAGTTCCTACGTTTGGACAAAAAACTGTTGCACACATTCTTGATCAAGAACGTTCTTGATCAAAATTGTATCTCGCTTCTCCTCGCTAGGAGAAGCGAGATACAATTTTGATTGGTGATGCTATCTTGTTGGAGAAGCTGATCTCCAGAACTCCCATTGATCTCCCTCGCATCATCCTTGCTCATATGCAGTTCTATAAGGCATACTCGACACATGCTCTCCCCTATTCTTACTTGGTCAAGAAAATTTTGTGTATGCTTGGTCTTTACCCAGACAGTATTGAGGAAACTCCGTATGCTCGGTTCCTCACTATGGCTACTGTGGGGCAACTGCAATTCAAAGATCATCTGGATGAGACTTCTGAGGATGAGAAGGAGAAAGAGAAGGCCAATGAGGATCCACATCAAGGGCCATTTGATACAATGCGCCTTGTCCCTGACACTCATGTCATTCTGGAGAGTATGGGGCGCATAGAGCAAGCTCTTGTTCATGGCTTCAACCATGTCGCTGAGGCTATCATTGTTCAAGGCCATGTACTAGAGAAGGGTAACAATTTCACCAATGAGATGGTTGTTGAGCTGTAGAAAACATATGCTACCTTGGTTGCAGAAATTGATAAGTTGGTGAAAAAACATTTTGACAAGAAGCAACCCTCCACATAGACCACGGAGAAGGACCTTGCGCAGGAGGAGCAGAAACCTGAGGAGTAGTTCTCCTAGTTCCCTACTCAGTTGACACTGAGCCTTTAGTTCCCTTAGGATCCCCCTTCCACATTATGATCATTTTTTGTGTGTCTCTGAGTGTTTTGGTTGCTAATATGTTATCTCTGCTTCTCTTATATTTAATGAAATATTTTGATGTCCTTGCGTTGTTAAGTCTTGTCTTCAACTTCTATTACGGTGCCATTTTTCTAGAGTTCAAAACAAGTCATTGGTTCTCTCTAAATTTTCTCTGCTTATCATCTAACTGTTTCTTTTCGATGATGTCAAAAGGGGGAATGAACTCTGCAATCTGGAACTAATAGGTTGAAAGGAACTCTTGTACTGGTTGCTATCTTGAGGGGGAACTCAAATAATCGGTTTATTTGTTGAGGGGGAATATGCAATTCACTAATGATCATTCTACATCTAGCCTCATATATCATGCTCATATCATTCATGCCTATTATAGATATGTCAGGTTCTACATGTTTGTCATCTTAAAAAAAGGGAAAATTGTTAGGAAGTGAACTTTCAGGAACTCTAGTTCCCTTGAAAGTTTCCTTCTTCAGTTTTCCTAATTTTGACAATGACAAACACTTTGCTACTAATATTTCCACATATGTAGTTAAACAGGGAACTCAGGTTTAGGAGATGAAGAACAGAGACCAAGAAGTCAGTGTTGGGAACTGGCATGAGAACTCAGGAGCAACGAAGCCACGCTAACTGAAAGAGATATCAAGTGCGGCGGCTGGCTAGGGTAAATCTATTAGCTTAGGAGAGAAGCTTTTAGATATTTTGTTTCCATACAATTGAATATCTTTTATGGAAACAACGAGGTGCAAAAATCGGTTAAGATATTATTTGGTAACAAATATTATCTTTTCTGATTTGTTTTGGTTATTTTATTTTTGCAAATCAGCCAACTGTAGATCTTATGTCCACATGGATGACTGCATAAATAAGATAACTGAAACACTCTCATTTTTCAAGCATTCATACAGAGATTGAACGTGAAGAGATATTGGTGTTTGTTCTTGTGAGAAGAACGATGTAAGTCTCTTGCTTTTGGGTGCTTGATTAGGTCAAACTGGGTAGAGAGTCTTAAGTGTGTCTTAAGTCTTTAATCTGTGTGTTCTACTCTAGTTGATTGTAATCGAAGCTTGAATAAAAGAAGTGGACTTTGAAATCCTTTCAAGAAAAATGTAGTGGGTTTTATCCTGGATAACTAGTTGGTTATCAAAGGTTCCCACTCTAAGGAACTTGTCTTGAATCTGTTTATTACGCATTCCGCTGTTAAGGAACTGAACTTCCCTGAAGCTCAGTTCTCTTTTATTACTAACCTCTATGATCCTACAATTCCTAACATATCTCACTCTACAACTTCTTCTCCTAATCCCTCCCCGCACGTTCCTCCAACAACCCCCCTAATATTCAGTCTTGTTCTCGTTCCAAACATAAATCATCCTCAATCACCAACTTTCAGTTTCCCCTCAAATAACCTTGGCAAAGGCCAATTTGTAATGCCCGTAAATCTTTAATAAAACTTGAATTTGTAAGTCCTTTTTGGTTAAAAATCCATGATTTTGTGGCGAAACTTATTTTAAGGGGTAGTAATGTAGTAATCCATAAAATTTAGGATTTTCAATAAGGTTATTATTGTAAATGTGTTTCATTTTATTAAGAGTTAAAAAATCTATTATATTTTTTATAATTGCATTAAAACTTGAAGTTATATCTTATTTCAAATAAATTCCTTATGAATGATTTAAGAGTGTAATATAATTGAAAAGATAGTGTGTTCAAATTTATCTTCTTATTTTAAGTTGTCCCAATTGACGATGTCAAAATCGGGGCATCAAAGGTGCCTATTACCGAGAATGACACGTATACGACCCCTGCAACGGTCATCTATTGACACAAAATGACTACAAAGTGCCCATTAAGATCACCAATGAACAATCACAATTGTTGTAAGGACAGACAATAGGAGCACAAAAACACAATGATACCGCATGATCACGAGCAATGTCCTCTTAAAAATTGATCTTAGGCAGCAAGTTCATCATGGAAGAGGATGAACATGATGAACTGATGATACCGCATCATTGTCATGGTCAAGAGGATGAAGAAAATTTGGGTTGTCTTGCTTGTCCGTACAAGAAAAATCCACCATTGCGTGTTCGTACAAGAAAAACCCACTATTGTGTGTCTGTACGAGCAAAATCTTAGTGATGGCGTGCTCATACAAGTGTACAGTGACCTAATCCCAAAAATCTGGGATCCTACATCCCTGCGTGTAGGCCATCATGACCTACATGACCATCGCATGACCGTTCGCCCTGCCGGTGGCGTCCCTTCTCCTTTATAAAAGCTAAAGCGAAGCTTGCTTGCTTAAAGGGAAATTTTTTTCTAACTTTTGGAGTTGGAGAATGGTCTTGTGGGAGATTTCAAAGATCAAAGGGATAATTTATGCTTCAAGCTCTTAATTTCTCCATGGATTCTTCATCTCGTGAAAGGCTCCATTTTATCACGTATCCTTCAATTTCTCCATAATTTCAGAAACATTGTATAAATACCTAGTACAACCATATTAATACAATGTGACACTGTAGTATATGTGAATATACAATGTCACACCATTATAGGAACTTGCCATATTAATGTCACAATAAACGCATAAAGCATTATTAAAACAAGCACACAATTGACCGACCGAGCAAGTAAGTATAGGAATTTGACTTATTAATGACATTTGAGCCAATAAACTTATCAATCAAGACCGTATATCCCTTTAAATCCTCTGTAATCTAATGAATGTCACAGTAGATGCTTAAATTTCACAATTCAAAACTTAAAATTTGACAACTATTGGTCCATTAAAAAACGTTCTTTAAACTCGATCTAAAACACTTGAAACATTGGTAACAAGATGTTCTAGATAAATATGAATAAGTATAGGTCATTCTCCAAGTGGTACAACCCTAAATCGTTTTTCAATAATTCAATAAAAATCAACAATGTCAGTATCGCAAATCAAGTGCACTGATTTTCTAATAATCATAAACAATTCATCATAATTTTAAATCGAATGATTCAAACACCTATATCTTATTAACTTTTAATATTTAGTTAAATAAAATGAACTAGTCCAAAACGTTCTGCAACATCCAAAGAAACTATACGAAACGAATATCATGTTCTAAAACATATAAACTCAAAAAGCCAAAACGTTCTGTAATGTTTTGGCTATAAATTCACAAAACTAAATCCTTCAGTTTCTCCATAGTTTCAGAAGCATTGTATATACATCTCGTGAAAGGCTCCATAAGTTGTCAAATTTTAAGTTTTGAATTGCGAAATTTAAGCATCTATTGCTACATTAACTAGATTATAGAGGATTTAACAGGGATATATGGTCTTGATTGATCAGTTTAAAGGTTCAAATGTCATTAATAAGGCAAGTTCTTATGCTTGCTCGGTCGGTCAATTGTGTGCTTGTTTGAATAATGCTTTATGCGTCTATGATTTCTTACAATCAATGTTCGTGTGAGTTTGTTGATGCATGTAAGATCATTGTGACTCATTCATGAAATATTATATTATGTAGTATTATAAAATCTGAATGATTCCATATATGTTCTTGATTTGTTCGTTATATGAATGACTTTGTTATTTGTGTTGTGAAAATGTGTGTTGTCATTCATATAAGTGGTCAAAAGAAAAGTGAGGACATCCTTCATGTAGAGTATGCATGTTATTAGGAAACGGATGCACCATTCTAAGAATTATGGGCGAAGGCGACCTGAGTATGAGAGTGCAGTAGTGGGTGCATACCTTAGAGTAGGCCTTCGATGGTGTATGTACAGCCATACCGCAAGCTTGAGGTTGTGACGTTGGTACATACGTTAAATTCCAATATAAGCTCAGATTTTGCCAATATCCATAGTGTATGGGGGTTAAGGTTACAATTAAGCTAACCTTGTGTATATGTGGTGTTATGGTTAGAACTAAGCAAACCTTGTGTGTGTGTGTTAAAAGGGTTTCAACTATGTTGACCTCGTGTTTGTGGTGTGGAGGTGTGTTTAATGGTCACAATTAAGCTGACCTCGTGTGTAAGTGTGTGTATGAATGTGCATTCGTTGTCATATATTGAGTGATATGCGTGTTTGCATTTAATGTTCTATATGAGGTGATATATATCTTGATGCCTAAAGTTATATTTTCTATTATTGTCTAGGTGGTTAAGTGTTTGAATATGATTAATGTTCGACGATTGCTTAATATTCTACGAAGCCTTGTTGGGTTGTTAGATATGTTATATCTTATGTGGATATTGTGATTAGCATATGATGGTGTGCTTAGAACTGCGAATAGGCATATGTGTTTCTTCGAAGAATATAACGGGACATAGATGTTTGATATGGATCAACATTGGGAATTGTACGGTTATGGTTATTACTGAGTAAGTTTAAATAGTTTTGATGTTTTTTGGGAAGTTTGTGTCTTGTACTTAAGGACATTGGTGATATTTTATACTTCAAGGATATAAATTAAGTTGTGATGCTTGTTTGGAAGTAAGTTGTGATGTTTTTTTGGAAGTTGAGTTTGTAAGTTGTTGATATTGAGGATATAGATTAAGTAGTGATGATTCTTTGAAAGTTGAGCTTTTCAACTTGATGATATTGGAGCTTGATATGTTTGAGATTAAAAGATGAATGAAGTGAAGGTTCTTAGTTTATGCAATTGGATGACCTTAGGTATGCAAGTAAGATCACAAGATTGAGGAAGGGTATGGTTATTGTGATTGACAGTTTTGGGACTTTAAGTAAGTCGATGGTTGAGTGATCTTTTGGTACTTATAGAATATTGGGAATTTTATGATCAATGAGTAAACGTATTGGTATAGTATACAATATACTTTATCGATATTTTGGGTATTTAGGTAATATCGATTTCTTGAAAGGATACACGATATTCAATGGGACCTAGACATTGATTTGGGAATGATATGGTGAATCAACCATATTTTGTTTGGGTATTAGGCTATATTGAAATCAATATGTTTGAAGTAGATAATCTTTGATGAAGTGTTATGATTATTGCTAGTTATTGGTGTTCATCTCTTTGTTCTCATGATTAGTTATTACCTATGATTACAAATCATGCGTATTAATGATATGTTTCAATATGAAAACTTGTTACCCTATACTTTTCTTGTGGGTCGACCAACTGATCCCACAAATATGAGAACACTCAAGGTGACAATGGATGGATCTCATGATACTATACATTAAGGTCTAAAAGCATTTTGGAGATTTACCATTGGAAAGGTTAATCCTATCATTAGAGTTTTAATCAAGTTTTTAGCTATACTTAATTCATTTATGTTTTGCTTAGGCTAAATCTCTACACTTTATAAAGAGAGTTTATATAAGTTGTTATTACTTGAAAAAGCTTCAAATATTGGTTTTAACGTATGATTTTAATACATGTTTTACAAAACTTTGTTCCATGTTAAGCCTTGTGTGACTTTTGACATTTAAGTCAAATGATTTAAATGATTAAAGCCTAAATTCCTTGTTGGAACATACGGGGTCTCAATGACTCCACTAAATAAGACTCTCTCAAATCCTTTGTAAAAAAACGACAACTATGGTATTGTAGCCATTTTGGAAACTCTCCGTACAAGTAAAACAAAAAGTCCTTTCTTGCAATTTTTTTGTTGGTTGGAAATGCTACTCAAACAACAACATGGACACCAATTTCCATATTTGGATCGAGTGGAATCCTACCTCCATCAACTTCCAACCCCTCCTATCCACCAACCAACTCATCCATTCAATTTTTTTTCTCCCTCTAATAACTCCTCTTTCCTGGTCTCTTTTGTCTACACCAGTAACTCTCAAAGTGACAGAGCTACAACTTTGAACAGCCTTCAGAACATAAATTCCACCTTTTCTAACCCATGGCTCCTCTTGGGTGATTTCAAATTAATCCTTGACCCCAACGAATAACTCTTCGATAACAACTCTCAACCCATAAACACCCATACTGAACTCCCAAATTCCGTAGCTACCACAAATTTCTTTGATCACCCATTTTTAGGGTGTTTCTACACTTGTAACAACAAGCAAAAAATCCCTAATCGCACTTGGTGCCAACTTGAACGTGTCCTAATCAATCAGTTATGGATAAACTCTTTCCCTAACTCCATTGTGCACTTCGACCTCCCCGCCACATCAAACCACTCTCCTTTCATTATTGATCTTGCACCACCCTCCCCCCGTTGCCAAAACACATCATTCAGATTCAACAACTCATGGGCACTACATGAAGACTTCATTTCTACTGTTGAGCGCATCTGACAAACCGATATTAGGGGCAATTAGATGTACATTGTTGTCAACAAACTCAAGCTCCTCCAAGATAACCATGAGAAGTTCTAGAGCATGAATTTTCAAAATCTCCATTCAAGCATCAATGAACATTAGTGCATCTTCAAAGATATCAAAAACAAACTGTGCAGCACTCCCCTTTCTTTAATTTACTCTAAAAATCAGGCTCTGAACGATCTAAAAAACAAGATGCACCAAATGCACTCCACAGTTTGGCAACTTGCCAGAATAAGGTGGATCAAGTACATTGATCAATGTTCCTCCTACTTCTTTGAACACATCCAAATACGCATGGGTCAATCCAAAACTCATTATTTGCTTAATTCCTCTAATTAAGTAATCTCTAATAACATTTAAATTGTGGATCACATCCTTGGCCACTACCAAACCCTCTTTTCATCCTATACCCTCACTAGTCCTTTCAAAAGTAATATTGCCATTCTTGGCCCTAGAATTGACAGTGAAACATTCTTGTGGTTGACAAGAGAGGTGACTCATGAGAAGGTCCGTGAAGCCTTCTTATCAATGGGAAACACCAAATCTCCCGGGCCTGACGACTTCAGAGATGCTTTCTTTAAGAAAACATGGAACATTGTGGGAGTGGATGTTACCGGCGTTACCGCTGTATTTTTGGATAATTTCATAACAAGAAAAATGTTCCGCCAAGTAAACCATACATCTATTACCCTCACCCTAAAATCTACCAACTCGAATTCCATCAACCATTACACACACATCTCATGTTGTTTATCCCTCTACAAAAAAATGGCATCTCAAATCAACCCAATAACAACTTTCCTCCCACAAATCAATGTCTAATCGATTCTTCCCCCAATCACTAGATGCCATCCCCACAAAATCTTGGTCAATCCCCAAACCCACAAGAAAATCATAACAACCCCCAAAACCCTACCATGAGCATCAGATGCAAACTCATTTAAAAAATGGCTTCTCTAAATTGAAAACAACATTCACCCTCACCACCTCAATGACCCCCTCTCTCATTCACACAAGTCACAAAAAGGCCATCCAAGACTCATGATGGTTTCGATCAATAAAAGAAGAGTATAATGCTTTGAATAAAAATGGGACTTGAGAGGTTGTCCCCGAGACGTATGTGGACTAATGTGGTTTCAGGAAAGTGGCTCTTTTTCCATAAATATGGAGCAGATGGGAAGCTTGAGAGATACAAAGCTCAATGGGTTGCACGAGAATAACATATAATTTATTTTGAAGAGATCTTCTCCCCCATGGTCAAACCGATAATAATCCATACAGTTCTATCGCTTTCTCTATCTCGCTCTTGGCCAATCTATCAATTAGCTGTCAAGAATGCCTTTTTGCAAGGGTCTCTAAAAGAGGTTGTATACTGTGAATAGCCTCCCAGATTTGTCAATTCAAGATTTTCGGACCATGTTTGTCGTCTCAAGAAGGATCTATATGGTTTGAAATAGGCGCCCCACGCTTGGTTCCAACTTCCAACGCTTCACTGCTTACAACCTACATCTTGGGTTTCGTGTCAGGCGATCATATCCATCATTGTTCATATACAAGAATGGCATCAGTGAGTCACATCTTCTTGTGTATGTCGATGATATTGTCATCATAGCCTCATCGGGTTAGTTTCTCTCCAAAATCATTGCCGCCTTGTCTACCAAGTTCTCCATGATAGATCTAGGGAACCTCCACTAATTCCTTGGAATATGAGTCACAAAGAACAAGGCCGATCTTCATGTGAGTTAGGAGAAGTACTCTACTAAAATCCTCCAGCGAGCTGACATGGATGATTGCAATCCCGCAAAGAGGCATGTTGATGCTAATGCCAAGCTAGAACAAGATGATGGAGCCAAAATAGACGACCCCACTCAATATCGTTCCTTGGCTGGTGCTCTTCAGTACCTAACATTCACACGCCTCGACATCGGCTACGCGGTTTACCAAAGTTGTTTGTTCATGCACGACCCAAGGGAAAAACACCTTCTAGCCCTCAAGCTAATTTTGCGGTATTTTCAAGGAAAAAGAGCATCGATTTGTAAGTGTTCACTAATTCCAAGATGCAACTCACGACCTACTCTGATGCGGATTTGGCAAGATGTCCCAATTCCCGTCAATCCACCTCCGGCTATTGTCTTTTCCATAAAAACAACACATTGTGGTCGTTGAAGAGACAAACCACCATAGTCAGATTGAGTGCCGAGGCCGAATATAGGGTTGTTGTTAACGTAGTCGCCGAGTCTTGTTGGATGCACAACCTCCTCTCAACACTCCACAACCCAATCAGCTCAGTAACCTTGATATTTTGTGACAACGTAAGTGATAGAGGCTAAAGTCGTGATGCCTAATCAAAGTAAATCCTCAAAAACCTAACTAAGTATAGTAGGAAAGCAAGGGTCGAATCCCACAGGGAGGTAACAATCTTTCTAAGTGCACAAGTAATATGCCAAAAGTAACAAAGGGGGGTTTGTTGGTTTGTTTATCAAGTAACGAAGTAAATCAAAGCAAAAGGTGTAATCTATGTGTGAGAAGTAACTTAGCCAGACAAATCTCCACCATTCATTTGATTGGTTGATCCTAGATTATCTCTAATTCCTACCAATGAATGTTCCTATTCCTTTTCTTAAGTTATAAACAGGACAAACAGACCCTGAGAATACTAACTATCAAATAACCAGAAAAACCTCCAGATTCAATTCAACAACAACAAGAAGCACATGAATTTCAATAGATACATGCAAGAGCAGCAAACAGTCTTACTATGCATGCAATCAATTCTCTCTACAATAAACCAGTCCAAACAGTTCTTAGAATATCGCAGTTCCTACTCTGAATTAGGTAATTCAAACAGTAATTACCAAACCCTAGCAATAGACACTAATATCAACTAGGTGATCAGGCCAGTCAAATCAACAAGAATCAATGAGATGACGCACAAGAGAATTAATACATTCAAAGGAAAAGAAATAGAATTATAACCTCACAACCAAATACAAACGAAGGCTTCAATCGTTGGACTAAGTAAAGGTTGCTTAGTTCTTCATAGTCTTGAAACAAAAAAACTCTAAGGGAAAATTGAACGATAAGAACTTCGATAATCTAGATGAGTGAAAGTGGCTGCTAGCAACTAGGTTAAATAACCCTAGCAAACCTAAAAATAAAGATAGGAAATAATATTTTTCCAAAAGAAATTAAAACGGAATAAAGTAAATAAAAGAAATAGGAAATAAAATATAAAAGCAGATCTTCGAAAAAATCCCCGCTCGCGTCTGATGACCCGATTTCCGCGACCGCGGCACTTCCTTCCGCGACCGCGGAAATATCTCTGTTGCTCTCGCTGTTCGTGTGTTTTCCGCGACCACGGCTAATTGATCCGCGACCGCGGAAATCTTCCTGTAGCGTCTTCAGCGTCTGTCTTCGGTCTTCTCTCGTGGTTTCCTTCTCCATCTTCTTAAGTCTTCATTTAAGTTCTTCAAAACCACCAAATCAATATGTCTACTCCTCAACTTCATACTCCACAATAATGCTCTAAACACATCCAAATGGTACCGAAAACTCCGGTAACAACTCCTAGTTAAACCCTACAAAGTAGCGTTGATCAGTAAGCGCGGTCTACCTTGCTTCTAATCCAGTTCAACATCAACGAACGAAGCACATAGAAATATACATGCACTTCGTTCACGACAAGGTGTCCTTGGGTACTGTTCGTGTGTTAGAAGTACCTTCCTCCAAGCAATTTGCAAATATATTCACCAAAAGGTTACCCTATCCTCTATTCATTGACTTCAAATCCAGTCTTAGTGTTCGGGACACTCACACTACAATTGCAGGGGATGTTAGTTACCATGTTTAGAGGATCTTGTATATTTGTTTGAATATCATTATTATCTTATGATGTATTATTGTAATCCTATATATTCCATATCAATACAAAGGGTAGCCCATATTGGGCATTATCTCATTCTTATAGATATGATGACGCTTACCAGTTGTGGCTCGACCTCCAATATAATCTTGTAATCGTAGTCACCTGCTCTATATTCATCGTATTCGGATCCACCTTCTACTTCTTGACCCGAACCAGATCCACATTCCTTGTCGACTACTTCTGCTACCATCCTCCTTCTGAACTCTATGTCAAGTTCACCGACTTCATCGAGCACACGCACTTGATCAATCGACGACTTTGACTTATCATCCCTCGAGTTCAAGCGAATGATTCTAAAAAGATCCAGACTTAGTGAGGACACGATGGTCCCGGAGGCGATGCACTATAGAAATTGGGAACTCTATCTTGGTCAGTTCCTCTGAGATGTTGAATATGCGGAATAAGGGAATTGTTTCCTATTGGCACTGAGTTCCTCTCGCGGATGATGATGTAGATGATGACACATCGGTAGATAAATCATTGGAAACAAGATCTTGATATCGGTTTGAATCAGGGCGAACCACTTTCTGAAACCAATATTTTGCCCCATACATAGCCTTAGGGAATCCACATGATTTGAAGTGAGATAAGACAAACCTACTAGTTCCTAATAAGGCTCCTGAAAGGAACTGAACATTAAAGTTCATATAATAATGAATTTGAGACTTAAATCAAGTTCAAGTATAAAGAGAGACACTTTTTCTAATCATTATTCAAACCAACCCAACACCATGGCTCAAAAGCCTTTTATATAGGCATTGGAGAACACTTCCAAAACGGTTATGAAAGTTTAGGAAAATTACAGTTATAGTTGGAAATAGTTACCAACTGTTCTCAGCGGTTATCAACCATTCCCAACTATTCTCAGTGATTATCAACCATTCCCAACTGTTTCTCAATGGTTCTAGATGGTTATTGTTGGGCCCAACATGCTCCAAAGGGATCGGTACAAGCAGATTGGGCCAAGGTCCAAGTGAAGAAAAAGGCCGGAAGAGACTAGAGGGAAGCGTCGGACACTCCTCAAACGCATGGGATCCGATCAGCCCCGAAGATTTCGCCTAGAGCATTAATTGCTCGATCAGAGGCAAATGGTAACTAAATCAAGCCCGGAGTAATGACGCTATGAAGGAAGGATCCCAGAGATTACATATAGGAATCAATAGGAGGATATCACGAAGATAGTAACGGACAAAAGGAGAAGATACCATAAATAAACCACGGAGAAACGATCGACGGAGGACACGCCTACGAGCAACACTCACCTACTCAGTGCTCAGAAAAACTTGTTAGCATATTGATCCCCGTTCAATTCCCCTAGAGCATTGTTTGATTACCGCCGGTCGAGCCATCAGAACAGTCAGTCGGACAATACCTGATCTCTTATTTCTCAAGGATAAGTTGTACATCGATTCGGTCCTGTCATCATTTGATCAATATATCATACTATAATTTTGCATCTATTCTTTACGTGGTTGATTGTTTATTTGGTTTGGATTTATTTTATATTATCCGATCGACTCGTTACCCCGTCTAAGGCAATTTAGGTCGATTGATCTTTTCGCCCCAAAATAATTTGGCACCCACCGTGGGGCAACTTGCCGATCACCATCTCAGAAATCCTCCAACCATGACTGTTAACCCACCTATTGGTACCGAGGAGCCACGCCTCGAAGACGACTCCCAAACTCAAGGAAACACAACCGAAAACCCTACTCCGAACCAACTCCAAGAGCTTGCCCAAAAAATGACTACCCTACAAGAAGAGCTCGCCCAACAACGCCAAAAGACCGAAGCCTTGGCTACCTTATCCACCCAATCTGAAGCCGAGATCGCACAGCTAACCCGTGAAAATGAGTCTCGTAGATCACAGGTACAATCAATGGCTTCTGGATCCAGGCAGATGCCCATCCATAGCAACGTCCAGACACGTCTTAACATGGATAGCGTCGAGCTAACTCCCCCGAGCGTCCGACGCCCCGGACATGCTGAGGGTACATCTCGAACTCCTTTGGTCAATCGATTTTCGATTAACAATGTTACTTTCTCCACACCGATCGGATCAGCAAGAACCCGAATCGACGAACCACATGTTACGAATCCTCCCGATATCCTGGCTCTCGTCCAGCAGACACTCAGTCAGCACATGAATGCACTCGACGACTGACGTGGCTAAAATATGCAATGCAAATATCGTTGAATAGCCAAATCAAAGTAAAAGTCCTAACAAACCTACTAAACAGATGTATAGCAAACAAGCAAGGGTCGAACCCACAGGGAGGAAGTAATCAATCTATGTGTTTATAAGCATGCAAAGTAACAAGGGGGGTTTTGATGATCAAACACAGTAAAGTAAACAACTTTGGTTGATTTGAGAATATTATTGGGGAAAGTAGTTCCACTAGAACGAGATCCACAATACAGAGATATAAGTCGACCACTAAAATCTTATAAATCCAAGTTTTTTTACTATTCTTATGGTTGTTCCCACCCTGATCGTTATTAACTACCAATTCAGAAAGTTGTTGATATTACTTACTACAGTATCAATGGAAGAAAACCTTACCACTAATCAAGCAATAGCAATGCATGCAAGGATATAGGATACATGCGAATAGAAGAAAACCTTACTACTCAACATGTAAATAATTCTCACTCACAATTAAACACTCGTATTCCACTATATGTTTAATCATGTAAGCTACTAGATATGCACTCGTATTCCACTATATGCAATCCTAGCAATTGATAAATATTACTCAACCTAGTTGGCCAGGCTATGAAGAATAACAATAAATCAATACTCAATATAACCAAGAGAATTAAACCAACAGATATAAGAATAAGAACAAGGAATAAAAATCTCACAAACGAATCAACTGTATTGCTTCAAACGTCTAGTAGAACAAGGGGAAATTAGTGCTCCATTGAGATGAAAATGAAACCCTAATTGAGAAAAACTACGATGATAAAGTGTCTTTACTCAAGACCTGGAAAAGGTCTTAAATAGTGTAGGGAAAAAAAGCTAAACCTAGAGATAATACTAAAGGAAATAAGAAACCAAAAATAGGAAATCCGGAAATGCAAATTAGGAAATAATGTCTTCGCTGGCCGCGAGGCGCTTAACATGTCCACCGCGGGGCGGTGACTCCCACCGCAGGGCGGTGGCTATCCTCTGGCGCGACCAGTTCTTCTCTGAGGTCCACCGCCGGGTCGCGGTGGCTTCTGGCATGGGGCGTCAACTTTTGCCCTCTCCTTCCTTCAACTCTTCACTCCTTCTCTTTTGCTCTTCATTACTACCAAGTGTTGGTAGTCTTCTCCAATTAATCTCCAGCAGATCCTCATCCATCTTCATCTTCTTCAAATAAGCTGTAAATCCCTTGATATCTTCAATTCTCTCCACATCTTCTGGATTACAGACTTAACCCTAAATCTAGTCATAAACTCCTCTAAGTAATTACTAATACTTGCTAGTTAAGGTGTATGAAATGACACCTATCAAATTCCCCCATACTTAGACCTTTACTCGTCCCGAGTAAGCTAATGATAAACCTACTCCCTCAATCAAACACCAAGGTCTCAGAAAGTACAAGAAAATATGACACCGGCAATTACAACATCTCAACAATCAGCTCCAGATAACCAAAACAATATGCATAACACAACAACACAATACAACACAATACCATAGAGTGACAATACTAATCCTAGCCTCCCATCTATCTTCTTATCTCTCCAGAGTGACCTACCCGAGACCTCCTTATATCTCCTCTTCTCATGACGCCTCGCCAAGAATAATGAGAAATCCTAAAATCACTCTTCTTCTTTTTCGCTCATTTTCCCAAGGCGCCCTTTCTGGTTTTCACCAAGCCACTCATTTCATTTTCCAATAGATGTACTCACATAAGCTTACGTCACTCTTGACCACATATTACCCCAGCCTAATGCTGGTCCAAGCCACCTGCTTATTACCTAGGCCACCTTTCGGGTTTTCGACCTATCCCAGGATTTCATGTATGCCTTTTTTTTTCAATTTTTGGTTTTTTTCATTTTTCATTTTTTCTCCTCAACAACGTAGCAAGTAGAGAACTCTTCCCCATGCTTAAACATTGTATTGTCCTCAATGTAATGAAAGACAAAAGAATAGAAGCATAGGGAAAAGCAAAAAATAACTCACAAACGCCGCTGAGTTGGCTTGGACACTTCCGGTTTGCTGGCGGTAATCTCAGTATACGCCCAGGTCTCTGGTGTTAGGCAGGTGTCTTCATCACGTCATCATCTTCTTCTATCGTGCAATCAAAGGGAACCACTTTGGTGAGTAGTGGTAAAACAATGATATTAGGATTGCACGGCCTTCTAGGAACACATGGTGGAGCCCATATATGATCTTGATGGGGGCTCTAGTGTTCCTCCTCCTCAACTGCCAATTATAGGGCCAACATCGTTGTCAAATCAAGTGTAGGGCAATATATCCTCCTTGACAACATGATACACACCATCTCCATGGGGAACTCTGGACAGCTGGCCTTCGACATAACTTTTTTTTTTTGACTCCCCGTTTAAGGTTTTTTTTCGGGGAGTGACTTAGTGCAGGGAAAGAGGACTTACACTGGTGTGGAAAACACCTTCTTCAATAGGCATGGGTTTCTTCCCTGCAGGTTAGTCGAAAACAAAAACAAAACACACCGAAATCAAATGCAAAAACAAAGAAAGAAAACAAGGGAAAAGAATTACATATCTCGGGTTGCCTCCCGGACAACACCTTAGTTAACGTCGTTGGCTCGATATCCTACTCATATTCTCAACTTGGGTTGCTCATAGCAACTGAACACCTAGGATCTGGATCTGGGGGGTGCCTCTTTGTATGCTCTATGTTGAGCGTGACCCCCAATCTCCTGCACTTCTTTGTGGGTGGACCATTATGCATACCCATGAACGCACTTGCCATCTTCAGAAATGGCCTACCCAACATCCCAGGGCCTGCATGCTTATCTTGCCCCGTATCCAGTATGTAAAGATTCGCCACCTGCATCAAGTTCTCCTTCTTATGCTTCCCCTTCGGTTTATTCTTGATCATGCCCAACACCTTTAACATTTCCTTGCAGCAAGGGGTGTTGTCTGCCAGTATGACCAAGGGAACGGTTTTTATGCAGTCACTGAAGGCCTCATAGATATCCTCGTTGTTTTTTAGCCTTTGAGTATCTCGGGAAGCCTCAAGGAAGGGTGCGACGGGTTGCAGCACGATGAACGGGAAGGAGTTGAGACGCATAAACTCATCATAGGCAGCTTCCAGAGGGTTGGGGACTGTCGGGGCATTTTTGAGAGAAACGGTTGTCTTTGGAGTATTTCCGCGATCGCGGCACTCCTCCTCATTGTCGCTGAAATCCTCCAGGCTCAAAAAGTACTCCTCTTCCGAAATCACCTCTGGGAATGGAGCGGTTGGCTTCTCGGAGTCAAGAGGGGGAAAGACCGGACGAACATAAGTATCAACCCAAACCTCATCAGCATAACTGGAATTTTGGACGGTGGGTCGCGCTGGTCTCACCGCGGGGCGCGGCGAAATCTCGCTTTGAAGAACTCCGTCACCGCGGGGGCGGTGGTCATCGTTGCGGGGCGGTGGGTGTGAGGAGGGATAACTGAGGCTCACCGCCGGGTCACGGTCAGTGTCGCCGCGGGGCAGTGACATACATGCTTCTTTACTGGCCTCAGATCCATCGTACCGCCGGGTCGCGGTGAGAGGTGACGCGGGGCGGTCGGTGATTTTCTCCATCTCATATTCGCTCTCCTTTTCAGCACTAGGAGGAACGACCAGTTGCTTTCCACTTCGGAGGGTAATGGCACTCACATTTTCCCTTGGGTTTACTACCGTTTGAGATGGTAGATTCCCCGAAATCCTTGCATCGATCTGTGTAATCGACTCCACCATCTAGTCCACCTGCCTTTCTATATTCTTGATGCTTGACTCCCTAGTTTGAACACGAGCGGCGAAGTGCTGAGTCAAGGTCCTGAGCATCTCTTCAGTTGACATGGAGGAACTTGGATTGGACACTGGTGGGCTATGCTTGTATGTTGGATAGTACTAGTGCGGAGTACCCTGCTGATAGAATGACTGTGGCTCTAGGTAGAACTCCTGGCAGTCAAGGCCATATGGAGGGTATTGATGGCCCCCATAACTCGAATTGGGGTGATTCCTCTACCCTGAGTTGTATGTGTAGGAGTATGGGACACATCTCGGCCTTTGCGGATCAAAACCTCTTGCAGCGTTTACTGCAACTGCATGTTCAGGAAGTCTTGGGCAATCGTCAGTGGAGTGCAGCGGATCATGACAGAGTCTGCAGGCTCTAACTGGCCTTGCTGCACTGGAAGTTGGGTAGTATCCCCTCTCTGGCGGAAATGAGTAGGGGTATGGGTTATCGCGCGGTTCTCCCTAGAAATCCATATCTGTATCAAAAGCAAAAAGAAAAACACACGGAAATCAGTAGCACTGGTGTGGACCGTAAGATAGGTCCATACCAAAGTAACATGCACACAAACAAACACACGGAAAGATCAAAACTTGCCTCCTCGGCAACGGCGCCAAATTTGACGTGGCTAAAATATGCAATGCAAATATCGTTGAATAGCCTAATCAAAGTAAAAGTCCTAACAAACCTACTAAACAGATGTATAGCAAGTAAGCAAGGGTCGAACCCACAGGGAGGAAGTAATCAATCTATGTGTTTATAAGCATGCAAAGTAACAAGGGGGGTTTTGATGATCAAACACAGTAAAGTAAACAGCTTTGGTTGATTTGAGAATATGATTGGGGAAACTAGTTCCACTAGAACGAGATCCACATTACAGAGATATAAGTCGATCACTGAAATTTTATAAATCCAAGTTCTTTTACTATTCTTATGGTTGTTCCCACCCTGATCGTTATTAACTACCAATTCAGAAAGTTATTGATATTACTTACTACAGTATCAATGGAAGAAAACCTTACCACTAATAAAGCAATAGCAATGCATGCAAGGATATAGGATACATGCGAATAGAAGAAAACCTTACTACTCAACATGTAAATAATTCTCACTCACAATTAAACACTCGTATTCCACTATATGTTTAATCATGTATGCTACTAGATATGCACTCGTATTCCACTATATGCAATCCTAGCAATTGATAAATATTACTCAACCTAGTTGGCCAGGCTATGAAGAATAACAATAAATCAATACTCAATATAACCAAGAGAATTAAACCAACACGTATAAGAATAAGAACAAGGAATAGAAATCTCACAAACGAATCAACTGTATTGCTTCAAACGTCTAGTAGAGCAAGGGGAAATTAGTGCTCCATTGAGATGCAAATGAAACCCTAATTGAGAAAAACTACGATGATAAAGTGTCTTTACTCAAGACCTGGAAAAGGTCTTAAATAGGCTAGGGAAAAAAAGCTAAACCTAGAGATATACTAAAGGAAATAAGAAAATAAAAATAGGAAATCCGGAAATGCAAATTAGGAAATAATGTCTTCGTTGGCCGCGAGGCGCTTAACAAGTCCACCGCGGGGCGATGACTCCCACCGCGGGGCGGTGGCTATCCTCTGGCGCGACCAGTTCTTCTCTGAGGTCCACCGCCGGGTCGCGGTGGCTTCTGGCGCGGGGCGTCAACTTCTTCCCTCTCCTTCCTTCAACTTTTCACTCATTCTCTTCTACTCTTCATTACTACCAAGTGTTGGTAGTCTTCTCCAATTAATCTCCAGCAGATCCTCATCCATCTTCATCTTCTTCAAATAAGGTGTATCTCCCTTGATATCTTCAATTCTCTCCACATCTTCTAGATTACAGACTTAACCCTAAATCTAGTCATAAACTCCTCTAAGTAATGCTAATACTTGCTAGTTAAGGTGTATGAAATGACACCTATCAATGACCGCATCGCTTGAATTCCCGGAGTTCCGTAACCGATCGAGAAAGAAGCATCAGACGGATACGAGGAATCTCCGTTCGTCGAGGAGATCGCCACAGTCGAAATCCCTAAGAAGTTCAACCTTCCTAGCATGACAATTTTCGACGGCACCAACGATCCAGACGATCTTATTTCTCTCTATAAACAAAAATTAATGATTGCATCTGTTTCGAGGGAGAGCCGCGAGGCTGTCATGTGCAAAAGCTTCGGCACGACTCTCGTGGGTCCCGCGCTGACCTGGTTTATGCGTTTGCCTCAGGGAACGATCGCCTCGTTCGCGGATCTGGTCAATTCCTTCAAAATCCAATTCGCCAGTAGTCGGAGGATCGAAAGGCAGTCGAGGGATCTCTATCGAATCACCCAAAGGTATAACGAACCCCTCTGGAGCTATCTTAACAGGTACAACAAGGAAAAAGTCGCGATCCCCCATTGCGACGTCACCATATCCATCGAAGCCTACAAGCAAGGTCTAATCAAGGACAGCAACCTCTACAACGAGATCAAGAAGTACCCGTGCAGAAGCTTCAAGGATGTCCAAGCCAAAACCATGGCCGAGGTACGTTTGGAAGAAGATCGCGAATCGCGAAAGGCGTCTCATGGACCCGATCAATCCGATCGCAAATCCTCTTCCGACAACCACCGAGACAGACGTCATCACCCCTACCCTCGTAATCGAAACGAGCAAAGTCAGGTAAACTCCTTCCAAGACAGGTCTTAAGACTGGAGATATGGTCTGACGCTGCTTCCCATGGTTCAATCTTACAACTTCAGTGTTTCTGTGTCGGAGCTCGTCAAGAGTTTCGACAAGTATGGAAAAGAAGTAAGATGGCCCCGAAAGAGCGACCGACCAGACGTCAAAAAGGACATGAGCAGGTGGTGCGAATTCCACGGTGACCATGGTCACTCAACGGACAAATGCATCGCCTTACGCAAAGAGGTCGTCAGGTTACTTGCGCAAGGACTCTTTCGCGACGTGATCTCGGAACGGGCCAAAGCCACCATGGAACGACGAGATCAGGTAAAGCAGGACAAACCTCCATCTCCTGTTCATACAAAAATTATCAATACTATTTCAGGGGGCTCAGACATATGTAGGAACACGTACTCCGCAGCCAAAAGACACGCGAGAGAAAGCAAAGGCAGTAAATGCGAGATGTCAGAGTTCAGACAAACCAAGATCTTTGGCCTCCCAATGGTCACGTTTGACGAGTCCGATGCTGATGGGTCGGAAAATCATCACGATGGTCTGGTAATCTCTTTGTCTATTGGGAATTGTTTGATACGTAGAGTACTAATTGATACAGGAAGTTCGACCAATCTCTTGACCTTTGACGCCCTCAAAGGGATGGGTCTGGGTGAAGATGATCTTAACAAGAAGTCGACTCCACTAGTCAGATTCAGCGGTGAAGTTAAACACACTATTGGCGAAATCATTCTTACGACATACGCCGGAGGAGTAAACCAACACATGAAATTTTTAGTCCTAGACTGTCCATCTCCCTATAACTGCATTCTTGGCAGGCCATGGATACACGCAGTGAAGGCGGTACCCTTGATGTACTATCAAATCATCAAGTTCCCTACCAAGTGGGGAGTTCAAGAGATCAAGGGAGATCAGAGGATGGCCAAGGAATGCTATGTCGCCTACATGAAGAGCGCGATCGAACCCAAGACCGCATAACAATCACAGCTCGGCGAAGGATCCAGTCGATACGTTGAACCAGAGATGGAAAAACTTGACGAGATGGCACTAGATCCTTCAAAGCCAAACCAAACAGTAAGGGTCGGGTCGGACCTGAACGACTCAACCAGACAACAAATATTGGATTTCCTCCGATCTAATGCTGATTGCTTTGCGTGGTCACATGAAGACATGGTCGGAATATCTCCAAACATTATTACTCATAAGTTGAATGTAGATCCATCTCACCCCCTGTAAAGCTGAAGCGTAGGAAATTCGCCCCAGAGAGAAATAAGATCGTCAATGACGAAGTCAGGAGTCTACTGGAAATAGGAAAAATAAGAGAAGTCAACTACCCCGAGTGGCTGGCCAACGTGGTTGTGGTCCAAAAGAAAAATGGCAAGTGAAGAGTCTGCAACGACTTCACCGACCTTAACAAAGCTTGTCCCAAGGACTCCTTCCCACTTCCTCATATCGATGCCATGGTCGACGCGATGACAAGTCACGAAATGCTATCCTTCATGGACGCGTTCAGTGGCTACAATCAGATCCTCATGGAACCGGAAGACCAAGAGAAAACGACATTCGTCACAAGCCAAGGTATTTATTGTTACAAAGTGATGCCCTTCGGACTAAAAAATGCAGGGGCTACTTAGCAACGTCTAGTCAACAAGATGTTCAAAGATCAGATCGGGGACACAATGGAAGTCTACATAGATGACATGCTGGTCAAATCAAAAAGAAGAAGGACCACATCGATCACCTCTGTGACAACTTCAAGGTACTAAAAAGATATAACATGAAATTAAATCCTATGAAATGCTCTTTCGGAGTGTCATCAGGAAAATTCTTGGGGTACATGGTGACACAAAGAGGAATAGAAGCCAGCCCAGAACAGGTCAAAGCCCTCATCAACCTCCGATCCCCTCGATGCGTCAAGGACGTACAAAAGCTGACAGGTCGGATAGCAGCTCTGAATAGGTTCATCTCAAAGTCGTCCGACAAGTGCAAACCCTTCCACGATGCTCTCAAAAAGAACAAGTCCTTTCAATGGACGAAAGAACATGAAGTCGCGTTCCAGGATTTGAAGAAGTACCTGGCCAGTCCCCTGTTGTTGACAAAACCCAAAGACGATGAGCCATTATTGCTGTACCTAGCAGTGTCGGAGTCCGCCGTAAGCGCAGTACTGGTCAGAGAAGAAGATGGTAAGCAATCGCCAATCTACTACGTCAGTCGAACGCTACTGCCGGCGGAGACAAGGTATTCGTCGTTGGAAAAACTCATCCTATCGCTGGTAATGGCATCAAATAAACTCAAACCATATTTCGAATCTCATACTATAATTGTCCGCACTAACCATCCCATGAGAGCAATCATGAGGAAACCCGAGTTCACAGGACGAATGGCCAATTGGGCCATACACCTCGGCGGCTACAACATTGAATATGAGCCCAAGACGGCGATCAAGTCGCATGCGTTGGCTGACTTTGTGGCAGATTTCAGCCCGACCCTAGAACATGAAGTCGTCGAAGAAGCAACACAGTTACTCGCAACAAAGGAAACATGTAAATGGGAACTCCACACAGACGACGCGTTGAATGCTAGAGGATCGGGGCTGGGGGTCGTATTGAAATCGCCACAAGGGGACAAGATAGCCCAATCCGTACGATGTGAATGGGAGGCGACCAACAACAAAGCTGAATACGAAGCACTCATATTTGGGCTCATTCTGGCACGCAACCTAGGAGTCCGAGAAATCGAAGTCATCTGCAACTCCCTCTTGGTCGTAAATCAAATACAAGGATCGTACAATGCCAAGGACGACAGAATGATAGCTTATTTGGACGTGGCCAAGAAATTGATCGACCAATTCCAAAAGTTCGACATCAGACAAGTTCCCAGAGATCTCAACACTCAGGCTGATGCACTAGCCAACCTGGGGTCCGCCCTGGACCCAAATGAATTCCCACTGGCACACATAACAACAGAGTTGTTCCAAAAACACCCAGAGATTTAAGTACACCATTGGAAGAACTCGACACGTTAGAGATAGGTGACCGACCAGAAGAAGACATCGTCAATGGTCATGACGACTGGACGCTACCTTACGTCAAATGGCTAAAAGACGGCATCCTACCCAACGACAAAACAAAAGCAAAAAGGCTAAAGATTTGGCGTCCCATCAGAAATCGTATGCGACAATGGCTCCCAATTCATCAGTCATAAGACTCGAGCCTTCTACGACCAGTGGAACATTAAACTGGTCACGCCCACTCCTCGGTATCCACAATCCAACGGACAAGCCGAGTCTAGCAACAAGATCATCGTCAACAACCTCAAGAAACGCCTCACAGGGGCTAAAGGAAAATGGGCAGACGAACTCCCTCTCATCCTCTGGTCCGACAGGACTATCCCAAATAATGCGACCGAACAATCACCATTTTCACTCGTCTACAAAAGTGAAGCGGTCATTCCCGTCGAATTACTAGTTCCGACAGCCCGTTATAGCCTCCAGACGAATGAGCAAAACGAAGTCGGGCTAGCGCACAACTTGGATACGGTGGATGAGACTAGGGAGAAAGCCAGAATTAGAATGGTCAGCTTCCAGCAACCAGTCGCAAGAAGTTACAACAAAAACGTTCGAGCCAAAGTCTTCAAAGTTGGCGACTGGTGCCTTAGAAAGACATTCCAAAGAACCAAGAATCCGACCGACGGAAAGCTCGCACCCCAGTGGGAAGGTCCCTATCTCGTCAAGGAGGTAGTCGGACAGGGAGCATACCAGCTGGAAGATAAAGACGGACGACCAATCTCAAGAAGTTGGAACGCAACACATCTGAAGTTATATCACTTCTAGACCCACAAAGTAAGGCTCTAATATTCTTTCACTTTTCATGAGTTATTCGTTGTTACAAACTCAATTCTATTCCATAAACCTGAGTACTCACATCTAGCAAGGACATTTTTCTTGCGATCCTAAGTACAGGACGACATCGACATCTAGCTGGATACAGTCACACAAAAGAGCTTACATTACATTTACATGATCGATCGGAACACGAGGAGATGAATACGAGAGGCACGCCGGCACACCGGCACACCGCCTGCCTTATACAATACATAAGGTCAAAACACCTTATTACATCTATGCAATAAAGACATATTGCTTTCCTCCTCGGCATAACACTATGTCATGACTAAACATAAACGTATACATTTGTAGGCCTCCTTTTTCTTACACGACACGGAAAGCCCTACTCGACGGAGCACACGGGCAAACCCGACACAAAACAAAGGCGTCACGACTATCTTCTCTAGATAAATCCGACAAAATACACGAACAACGAAACGAGATCGACCCTTTGAAAAACAAATTACGTCAATAAAAGTCTAGCTTTTTACATTCACGCGACCCGCGATGGTGGACGGGTCGCCAAAACATATTGTCTACCTACACGCATGTAGGACTTCAAGCATTCTCAAAAAACACATTATGCGACCCGCGATGGTGGATGGGTCGCCAAACCAGAAAATATCCTACCCACACGCAGGTGAGACCATAAGTCATTTGAAAAAGTCAAGAGTCAGGGGTCGCAGTGTTACCTTCAGTAGAAGTTGATAAGTGCTACTTTGTAGGGTTTAACTAGGAGTTGTTACTGGAGTTTTAGGTACCATTTGGATATGTTTAGAGCATAATTATGGAGATTGGAGTTGAGAAGAAGAAGTATGATTTTGGTGGTTTGGAAGAGCTAAAATGAAGACTTAAGAAGATGGAGAAGAAAGCCACCAAAGAAGACCATGACTGGAGAAGAAGAGAAGCTACAGAAGCTTTTCCGCGGTCGCGGAAATCACAGCCGCGGTCGCGGAACAACACGGAGCGAAGAGAGAATAAGAAGACATGAAAGCTTTACAGTAACTTTTACGCGGTCGCGGAAATTCCTCCGCGGTCGCGGAAACCGTTGTCAGACGCGCACTAGAAGTTTCGTCCGAAGATCTGCTTTTTACTTTTATTTCCTATTTCTTTTATTTCTTTTATTCCATTTTATTTCTTTTTGGAAATATATTATTTCCTATCTTTAGCATTAGGTTTTGCTAGGGTTTTATAACCTATTAGTTGGCAGCCTACTTTCATGATGATTCATGCATTATCTAGTTTACAATTATCATTCAGTTTTTCCCTTTGGAGTTTTTGTGTTTCAAGACTATGAAGAACTAAGCAACCTTTGCTTAGTCCGACGATTGAAGCCTTCGTTTGTATTTGATTGTGAGATTATAACTCTATTTCCTTTCCTTTGATTATATCTTTTCTCTTTGAGCTTCATCCCATTGATTCTTGCTGATTTGACTGGCCTGATCATCTAGTTGATATTAGTAATTGTCTATTGCTAGGATTTGGATATTTCGGGTTGAAATCCCTTATCTTGTGTAGCAAACATGATATTCTAGGACTGGTTGGACTAGTTTATTGTAAAGAGAATTGATTATGTGTTAAATGCTGTGAGTTGTGGTGTTGCATGTATCTTGGTTAATTCTTATGCTTCCTGCTGCTATTGTTCTAAATATTGATAGTTTCTTGTGCGTTCGATAGTTAGGGTTACCAGGACTGGTTGGACTGGTAACTATTTCAGAATAGGGACAAGAATATTCATAGGAAGGAATAGAGATAATCTAGGATCAATCAATCATTTGAATGGTGGATATTTGCCTGGCTAAGTTACTTTTCCCAATTGATTACAACCTTTGTTTTGATTTACTTTGTTATTGCAAACAAACCAAAACCCCCCCTTTGTTACCTTTGACATACAATTTGTGCACTCAGAAAGATTACTCCTCCCTGTGGGATTCGACCCTTGCTTGCCTACTATACTTAGTTAGGTTTTTAAGGATTACTTTGATAAGGCATAACGAATTTAGCCTCCGTCAAATTGGCGCCGTTGCCGGGGAGGCAAGTTTTAATTTTTCTTTGTGTGTTTGTGTGCCAATTTTTATGTGGACCTATCTTATGGTCCACACCCGTGTTACTGACTCTCCTACTTTAGATCTTGATCCAGAGATCGAAAGAACACTTTCCAGACACCGTGTAGCAGCCCGTACGCAATAAGAGATGGCTGAAGAAGCACCGACGTTGAGGCAGTTGACTGCCCCGAATCTGCAGAAGCAACCACTTGCTGTGCAATTTCCAAAATTGGCGGATGGCGTGAATTTCGAGCTAAAATCTGGGCTGATCCATTTACTACCCCACTTCCATGGGATGAGTGGAGAAGACCCCAACAAACATCTGTCTGAATTCCACGCCGTCTGCACCAGCATGAAGCCACAAGGCGTTACTGAGGACCAGATCAAGCTGAGGGCCTTTCCTTTCTCTTTGTAGGATGCGGCCAATGATTGGTTCTACTATTTGGCTCCGGGAAGCATTGACACATGGGCTAAGATGACGTAAGCCTTCCTGGAGAAGTACTTCCGTGCGACGGAGCTCAATAGCCTGAAGAGGAGCATCAACAATATTGAACAGCAGGCTACTGAGACGTTGTATGAGTACTACGAGAGATTCAAGAGGTTGATTTTAAGATGTCCCTACCATGGGTATTCTGACCAAGACCTCATACTTTATTTGTATTGAGGACTTCTTGACGATGAGCGTCGGATGGTGAACGCAGCCTGTGGCGGGAATATTTTGAACAAGACGCCTACTGTAGCTTTTGAGGTATTCTTTGAGATACCTGAGGGCTCAAGACAGTTTATCAAGAGGGAGAGCGCCCAATCAGTCAAGGCTATAGACTCTCAGCCATCATCCTCACTACTTTATGAGATGGCTGAGATGAAAGAGATGATGAGGAGATACATGATGAAGGGTGGCCAGCAGCAAGTCAAGTCTTGTGGGATATGCTATGACACGATGCATCCTATTGATGCATGCCCCACGCTGTAGGAACCCGCTGCTGAGGTGAACGCTATAGGAGGTTTCGGTCCTCCTAGACCAAGATATGACCCATACTCCAACACTTACAATCCAAGGTGGAGAGATCACCCCAATTTGAGATATGGAAATCAGCATAACCCTCCTCAAGGCCAAGATAATCAAGAGTTTCAACAGAGGCCACCACAGTTCCTATCGCGCCCACAACAATATCCGCAGCCTGGGGGTCAACAACATCAATTTAGAGCTCAATATGACTCAAGACCTCAAGGCCAAGGCTCAAGTTCATCTATGTTCGGTGATGACATGATCAAATCTTTCACCCAAAGCGTATCGACGTTGGCTAGCACTGTGACCTCGATGGGGTCACAAATTCAAGCGGTGGTCCAGCAACACAAGACTCTCACTCGGAGTGTTACAACGTTGGCTAACACTATGGTCCAACAAAATCAAGAGATGCGGTCAAGTATTCAGAACTTGGAGAACCAAGTGGGGCAAATCTCCATCGCAGTGAGCATACTGAAAGCCCGAGACTCGGGAAATCTACCATCTCAAATGGTAGTAAACCCGAGGGAGAACGTGTGTGCCATGACGCTGAGAAGCGGAACACAAGTAGATGAAGTTCGTGGCCAACATAAAGAATTCCGTGACCGCGGAGAAGAAGGCCGCAACCGTGGAATTGCTCCTGGAGACGAGACAAAAATCGGAGAATTTCCGCGATCGCGGAAACGTTTCTGGGGAAAAGGATATGCTCGAAGAAAATCCATGATCGCGGAAAACTCCATGGAGACTTATTTTGCCCAGATGAAGGGCCCGCGGTCATGCATCCTATTGATGCATGCCCCACGCTGCAGGAACCCGCTGCTGAGGTGAACGCTATAGGAGGTTTCGGTCCTCCTAGACCAAGATATGACCCATACTCCAACACTTACAATCCAAGGTGGAGAGATCACCCCAATTTGAGATACGGAAATCAGCATAACATTCCTCAAGGCCAAGATAATCAAGAGTTTCAACAGAGGCCACCACAGTTCCTACCGCGCCCATAACAATATCCGCAGCCTGGGGGTCAACAACATCAATTTAGAGCTCAATATGACTCAAGACCTCAAGGCCAAGGCTCAAGTTCATCTATGTTCGGTGATGACATGATCAAATCTCTCACCCAAAGCGTATCGACGTTGGCTAGCACTGTGACCTCGATGGGGTCACAAATTCAAGCGGTGGTCCAGCAACACAAGACTCTCACTCGGAGTGTTACAACGTTGGCTAACACTATGGTCCAACAAAATCAAGAGATGCGGTCAAGTATTCAGAACTTGGAGAACCAAGTGGGGCAAATCTCCATCGCAGTGAGCAGACTGAAAGCCCGGGACTCGGGAAATCTACCATCTCAAACGGTAGTAAACCCGAGGGAGAACGTGTGTGCCATGACGCTGAGAAGCGGAACACAAGTGGATGAAGTTCGTGGCCAACAGAAAGAATTCCGCGACCGCGGAGAAGAAGGCCGCAACCGTGGAATTGCTCCTGGAGACGAGACAAAAATCGGAGAATTTCCGCGATCGCGGAAACGTTTCTGGGGAAAAGGATATGCTCGAAGAAAATCCATGATCGCGGAAAACTCCCTGGAGACTTATTTTGCCCAGATGAAGAGCCACGACCGCGGGCCCCAAACCGCGATCGCGGGTTTGCCCCAGATGTCCAAGATGATTCTGTGCGCCCCAACTTTCCTACGCTCAGTTCGTTGAAGCCACCCGCTCCATTTTCCGAGGGACTGAAGGACACCAGGAGACTGGAAAACGACAAGGATTTATTCGAGACCTTCAGCAACTGCAAGGTAAACATTCCTTTGCTCAAGCTAGTTAAGAGCATCCCTCGCTATGCCAAATTTTTGAAGGAGCTGTGCAAAATAAAGAGAAAGAAAGCGATGAAAGAGAAGAAGAAGGTCCAAGTCAGTGAGAATGTCTCCGCTATGCTGCAAAAGCGGTTACCAAATGAGTGCAGTGACCCAGGCATGTTCACTATTCCCTGCAAGATAGGGGGCACCATGTTCGATAAAGCCATGCTGGATTTGGGTGCCTCTATCAATGTTTTGCCTCTCTCGTTGTACTAGTCTTTAGAGGTTGGTCCATTACAGAAGACGGGGATTGTGATCCAACTGGCGGATAATTCATATGTGTATCCAAAATGAGTGGTGCAGGATGTGCTAGTAGAGGTTGATAAACTTATTTTTCCTTCGGATTTCTTTGTGATGGATACGGGGCAAGACAAACACGCAGCCCCTGTGATGCTGGGTCGGCCATTTATGAACACGGTGCAAACAAAGATTGACGTGAGCAGTGGTTCGCTCACAATGGAGTTTGATGGGGTGAGGGTCAGATTCAACATAGACGATGCAAAAAGACACCCTCCTGATATTGACCCAAGTATTCGGTTGATGTGAGCAACCTAAGTTGAGTTGAAGAGCACCAAGTCGAGCCACAACAGTAACTAAGGCGCTGCTCGGGAGGCAACCCGAGGTATGTATTTATTTTCATGTCTTTTCATTTCATGTTTTTATTTGTTTCGTTTTTGTTTCGTTTTGTTTTTAGACTAACCTGCAGGTAGGAGACCCGAAGCCTAAATTGAAGACGGTGTTTAACTCACACCAGAAACATTTCCGCGGGCACGGATAATTATCCATGACCGCGGATAATTATCCGCGACCGCAGAAAAACGACTGTAAGTCCCCTTACCTGAAAAACAAAGAAGGTTTTACCGAAGGCCCAGTTGTCCGAGTTCAACTTTGAGAAGTGGTGCGCATCATGTTGCCAAGGAGGAGACATTCGCCCCACATATTTATTTGGCACCGATGATGGCCCGACATTCGACAGCTGACGAGGAGGAACACCAGATCCCACACCACGTTTACATTTAGGCTCCATTTCTGTGTTCGTTGAAGGCCCGTGCAATCCCGTTTTCTTTGATGTATCACTACACCTTAAAGTGGATCTTATTTGGTTGCACGTGGAGCTTTGGTTGAGGAGGACCTCCTCAACACCAGCGACATGTGTTTTCAATGCTTTACCGCCAGCAACAACGTCCAAGTCCAGGCTACCTCAGCGACGTTCGTGAGTACTTTTCTGCCTTCCCTATGCTTCATCTTATTTGTCTTTCATTACATTGAGGACAATGCAATGTTTAACCACGGGGGAGTGATATATACTTGCTAGTCGTCTGAATAAAAGAAAAAAAAATAATGAAAAAGAAAAAAGTCAAAAATAAGAAAAAAGACAAAAATAAATCCTAGGATAAGTCAAAAACCCGAAAGGTCGGCTTAGGTAATAAGCAGGTGGCTTGGACCATCATTAGGCTGGGGTTATAATTGGTCAAGAGTGATGTGAGTTTATGTGAGCCCATGTATTGAAAAATGAAATGAGTGGCTTGGTGAAAAACCCGAAAGGGCGCCTTGGCAAAATGAGTGAAAAGAAGAAGAGTGATTTTTAGGATTCCTCATTTTTCCTAGCGTGGTGACATAAGAAGAGGTGATATAAGGAGAATTCAGGTAGGTCACTTTGGGAGGTATAAGAAGATAGATGGAGGCTAGGATTAGATATTTTTATTCACTCTATGGTGTTCGGGATAAGCTTGGGGAAAGTACTCTGCTTTCTTTTAAGCTTGTATGTTTTTTGTGTATGTTGATGTGTTGGTGCCTTGAAGATTCATGTTTAGGTACAATTCTTAGTGGAGAGAGTTTTGCTGTGCTTCTTGAGACCTTGGGTATTTCATTGGAGGAGTAAGTTTCTATTAGCTTACTCGAGGACGAGCAAGGTTTAAGCATGGGGTAATTTGATCAGCGCTACTTTGTAGGATTTAACTACGAGTGGTTACCGGAGTTTTAGGTACCATTTGGATATGTTTAGAGCATAATTGTGGAGATTGGAGTTGAGAAAAATAAGTATGATTTTGGTGGTTTGGAAGAGCTAAAATGAAGACTTAAGAAGATGGAGAAGAAAGCCACCAAAGAAGACCACGACTGGAGAAGAAGAGAAGCTACAGAAGCTTTTCCGCGGTCGCAGAAATCACAGCCGCGATTGCGGAACAACACGGAGCGAAGAGAGAACAAGAAGACGTGAGAGCTTTACAGTAACTTTTCCGCGGTCGCGGAAACCGTTGTGAGACGCGCGCTAGAAGTTTCGTTCGAAGATCTACTTTTTACTTTTATTTCCTATTTCTTTTATTCCATTTTATTTCTTTTTGGAAAGTTATTATTTCCTATCTTTAGCATTAGGTTTTGCTAGGGTTTTATAACCTATTAGTTGGCAGCCTACTTTCATGATGATTCAGGCATTATCTAGTTTACAATTATCGTTCAGTTTTTCCCTTTGGAGTTTTTGTGTTTCAAGACTATGAAGAACTAAGCAACCTTTGCTTACTCCGATGATTGAAGCCTTCGTTTGTATTTGGTTGTGAGATTATCACTCTATTTTTTTTCCAATGATTATATCTTTTCTCTTTGAGCTTCATCCCATTGATTCTTGCTGATTTGACTGGCCTGATCATCTAGTTGATATTAGTAATTGTCTATTGCTAGGATTTGGATATTTCGGGTAGAAATCCCTTATCTTGTGTAGCAAAAATGATATTCTAGGACTGGTTGGACTAGTTTATTGTGAAGAGAATTGATTATGTGTTAAATGCTGCGAGTTGTGGTGTTGCATGTATCTTGGTTAATTCCTATGCTTCATGCTGCTATTGTTCTAAATCTTGATAGTTTCTTGTGCATTCGATAGTTAGGGTTACTGATCAGCACTACTTTGCAGGGTTTAACTAGGAGTTGTTACCGGTGTTTTGGGTACCATTTGGAGATGTTTAGAGCGTATTGTAGAAATCGGAGTTGAGGAGTAAATGTGTGCAGATATGGTGGTTTGGAGAAGCTTAAATGAAGATATATTGAAGAGAGAATGAAGCCACACAAGAAGACGAAGAAGTAGAACCAAGTGGTTGTACAGGAGCAAAACCGCGGGCGCGGAGGCCATGGCCGCGGTCGCGGCAAATAGACATGAGGCGAAGTGGAGAAAATCGAAGAACACAATCGCGGAAGTCCAAGTGCCTTGGTCGCGGAAAAGCCGAGAGCAAAATTGTATTTTCCGCGATCGCGGAAGCTGTAGCCGCGATCGCGGAAATCTATGTCATCAGCGCGTCCGAGGATTTTCCGAAGTTTTACTTTTATTTTATTTTATTTTTCTTTAAGTCTTTATTCCGGTAGGATTATATTATTTCCATTTAGATTAGACTTGTTATCTTTTTAGCTTTAGGTTTTGGGTTAGGTTATTTAACCTAATTTTCCCAGCCACTTCCATTGATTATTCAGTTTTAGTTTTACAGTCAGTATTGTTTTCCCTTTGAGTTATGAATAACTAAGCACCCTTTTCTTAGTCCGACAATTAAAGCCTTCATTTGATATATGATTGTGAGGTTATAATTCTATTCCTATTCCTTTAGAGAGCCCCGTTCCGATAAACAACTCTCTTAAGATAAACACTACACATAAACGACAGCCTTAGGATGGAGAAGATGAACGGCCACGATTGAAGGAGAAGCAACACGGGATAAATAGCGAGTTGGAGACGCGGTGGCAGCATTGTAATTTAAAGTAATTTGAACGTTGTATTACAACATTACCCTTACCCCTAACCGGTGCCAAAAGGCCCAAAACCATCTCAAATGCCTCAAACCCTCTCAGACTCTCTGAAAGCAAAAACCCACACTAGCTGAAGACGCGAATACAAATCGAGCGAAACACAGAACTCGATTGAGAAAGACGATCATAGTTGAAGAGAAGAAGACGAATCCACGCACTCAGACGCTCTCAATTGCACGAGTACAAGCAAATACAAACAAAAAACAACATGAGCGACACAGATTACAGTCAAGAGGACTTGGGAGGTGCGAATAACACATTTAGGGTTTCAATTTCACATAGATTACTCAGAAATCAAGTTTCGAAACTTCGTTAAATGTTGTTGCACCATTACAAACACATAGCTCAATGTTACGATTGTTAGCGTTGCTTCAGTATTTTTTTTCGTTGGGACATTGTTCTCCTGATCTGAATTATGTGTTCGTGTCATTTCCTGAGGTTCAATTGGGACTTGGAGGATCATTATCTTCTTAAAGAGTTCATCCCTTTGTGATGAAAAACTAGGTTTACATGAGGTTCATTTTAGGTGTTCGGGGTTCATTTGCTTTTACGTTAGTTCATGCCTGTGTTTACGTGAGATGCATTTTTCAGTGAGGTTCATTATCGAGTTAGAGGTTCATTTTCTTCTTCCAGATTGCATGCCTTTGAGATAAAAAATTAGGTTTTCCTGAGGTTGATTTTATGAGTTGGTGGTTCATTTGCTTTTACCAGAGTTCATGCATGTGTTTCCCTGAGTTGCATTGAATCCATGAGGTTCATTTATGACTTAGAGGTTCATTTATGAGTTGCAGATTTCATGCCTTTGTGATAAAAAATTAGTTTTACCTGAGGTTCATTTGCTCTTACCAGAGTTCATGCATGTGTTGTGGGTTCATTAGATTTTTCTGAGGTTCATTTTAGGAGTTGGGGGTTCAATTTAGGTGTTGGGGGTTCATTAGGTTTTTCTGAGGTTGGTCTTACTTCATAGTCTGAAGTTGGTCTTACAATTGTCCTGTTTCTCTTAGCAGGCTCAACTAGACAATCGCGACAACAAAAAAGGCTTATACACAAAGACATTGAGGTGCCGTATGAGAGTACAGAGAGTACCAGCAGCGATGACATTCCACTTATAAGGAAAATCTCTATGAAGAAATCTGTTGTAAAGAGAATACAACAACAAAAGAGCACAACACCAGCTAAAAAAGCCACAACAATGCCTAGACAAAAGAGGAGGAGTACTAAGAGAGAGAGACAGCCAGGCAACAAGGATTTGAAGGGACAAGCTTCAAAATCAGAACAACCTCCACAAAAAAAGCAGTGTACCAAAACAGCAAACTCTGAAGATGAGAAGTTTTCTCAGTATTCTACACCAGGCAACACAACTGCAGATACACCAAACATATAAGCAGATGAATTGCATTTAGAAGTAGAAGGCAAGGGGAAAGGAAAGGAGGTTGAAGACATAGAAAGCCTCAGCTCACAGGAAGAGAAGAAGAGCAGTTCGTCTCAGAGTTCTGGGAAAACAACACCAACCACAAGGACAATGACTGCAATTCAGACAGATGAAGCAGTTCAGTTAGAGAGTTCCAGTGAGGTGGAGATTGAGGACAACTTGAGGAACAAACAAAAGACTACACAGATTGAAGAAATGAAGGACAAGGGGAAGAGGAAAATTGACATTGATGAGGAAGAAACTGCAAAGAAGAACAACGAAGAAAAATGGGCTGTAGATAAGGGAACAGGAGAGATGAAGCTATTAATTACCAAGAAAAAAAAGGAGAAGCAAAGAGAACCAAAGGAAAGCAAGCAGTTGGAGATAATCCATGCCAACCTCAAGATAAAGACAGAAGATGATGGCACACAGCACATCTGGTTGGCAACTAGGAATATCCCAAAGGTGTTTGTCAATGCGCTGGAATCCATCCCTGAAAACAGGAAGGCACAGACTAAGGTCTGGATTAGGGAGATCGGATTTGAGAGCATGCTCGATTTAAAGATTAAAGGAGTGCCTCATTGTCTTGCTTTCTGGATACTCGAACACTATGACGAGGTCAAATGTGAGATAAAGCTGAATGATGGCAGCATCATTAATGTGACAGAGGAGGAAGTCTAGAGGGTGCTCATGATCCCTAGAGGCCAGAGGATAGTGGAAAGGAGAGGCAAAGAGGCTGCTGATGACGCCATTATAAAGGAATGGAAAGAATATTTCGACATCAAGCAAATCAGGCCAAGTCATGTGGAAGCCAAACTCAAAACCTGCACTGACAAACTCTGGTTCAAAAGGATGTTCCTTGTCATGTCTATGTCTGTGCTAGTCGAGAGCAACCAAAAAGGAACTATTCCTCAGCACATGATGATCAGCGACGTTGAGGATGTAAAGGGATACAACTGGTGTAGGTTTGTCATGAGTGTCTTGCCTCATACAACAACTGAATGGAAGGCCAAGAAAGAGAGGTTCTTCAGAGGCCCAATCGTCTTCCTCGTGGTAAAAAACTCTTGTTTATTATTTTTTTGTAAAAAACAGTTAGTAGTGAGTGTACTCTGTCCAAGCATTGGGTTCATTGGTAATAACTACTAGGTTCATCATTTACAACTAATAGGTTCATTGAGTATAATGAAAAGGTTCATCAGACAAAGAATAGGTTATACACTACAAAAATCGACCAGGTTCATTGGTGCTGTCTTGCAGGTTCATTACTTTTCTCATGGAGGTTCATTTGTTTAACTTGTAGCCACAATTAGTAGTGAGAGTACTGTGTCCAAGCATTGGGTTCATTAGTTATAACTAGTAGGTTCATCATTTATAACTAACAGGTTCATTGAGTATAAGGAAGAGGTTCATCAGACATAGAATAAGTTATACACTTGAAAAATCGACCAGGTTCATTACTTTTCTCATGCAGGTTCATTTGTTTGACTTGTAGCAACAATTAGTAGTGAGGGTACTCTGTCCAAGCATTGGGTTCATTAGTTATAACTACTAGGTTCATCAATTACAACTAACAGGTTTATTGAGTATAAGGAAAATGTTCATCACACATACAATAGCTTATACACTTCAAGAATCGACCAGGTTCATTGGTGTTGTCTTGTAGGTTCATTAATTTTCTAATGCAGGTTCATTTGTTTTGACTTGTAGCAACAGTTAGTAGTGAGTGAACTCTGACCAAGCATTTGGTTCATTAGTTATAACTACTAGGTTCATCATTTACAACTACCAGGTTCATTGAGAATAAGTAACGGGTTCATTGAGTATAAGTAACATCTACTACTGTGTATTACTTTCCATGTCATGTGTGTACTAATGTATGTATGAACTTCTATGCAGTTGTTGTATTTAGACAGGGTATCTGTCTTCGGAAATACAAACCCGAATAATACACCAGTTTTCCTAGGATGGACAAATGAGAGTTTGGAAGAAAGGGAGAAGAGGGAGATAAAGAGTGGAGGATTTGGGTTAGGAACTCTTCAAGACCCAAGACCATCAAAAGAGGGAAGAGAACAACCATACATGAACAACAAGCTACATGTAAACATCAAGCTTCGTGTCCAAAAAATAGTATAGTGGGTTCATCAGGTTACACAGCAAGGTTCATTAATTTACAGATTGAAGTTCATTTATAGTTAAGGTTCACATAAACTTGTTGTCTTGTATGCAGGACTGGCTTAATAACTTCACCAAACAACAGATTGTAGTGGCCAACGAAATGTTGAAACTCACTGCCATGATGGAAAACTTGCCAAATGAATTCAATGCAGAGCCCAAGGTCAAGAGCATGATCAAAACAGCCCAAACGCTGATTGGCAACAAAAAGGCCGAGGAAGAGGAAATAAGCGAATTTGACAAGATATGGAATGATGCCGACCACCCTTTCTGGAGCGATCCACAACTCATAGAATGCTTGAGACAGGTGGAGAAGGCTGATGCTTCAAAAGAAAAGATCCACTTCTCAAATGCTGAACCTTCCACTTCTAAGGCAACACAGGGCATTGATACCACACAAAATTGGGAGGATGTAAACACAGTTATGAATGAGTACATTGACGTGCTCAATGACAGAGAGGAGGAAAGGGATGAAGTTCAATAGCTGGAGAAAGAGAGGGCGCAAGGCACTGTGCAAGAGACTGTTGTTGGTACTAAGGACAAGGAACCAACACCCCCCGCACCAACACCCCCAGCACCAACACCCCCCGCACAAACACCCCCAGCACCAACAACAAGGAAGAACGCCAGAAAGTCTCCAGATTTGACAATTCCATCATTCAAGCTGATAAGTTCAGAGGAGATGGATGACGTTGAAACTGAGAAAGACGATGATGAAGAACCTTCAGTGCCTAATTCACACAACGAGAAGGAAGTTCTCATAGGGTCAGAGGAGGTACAAGAAATTGGTGTTGCGGAAGCGATGGATGAAGAACAAACAGTGGCTGCTGCACAGAAGGACAAGGAGCTCGCTGAAGCGGAAAAGGCAAATGAAAAGGGCAAGAGGAAACAAGTGGTGGCTGATGCTGATGTAGTTCACGGGCCAAGGCACAAGAAACTTGGGGAAAAGCTCAGAATCCCCTACAAAAGCCGCACTGTCGACATCTTTGCCAATAGACCAAAGGAGGCAATCATGATGCACAACTATTGTAACCACTGCAGCATAGGAGGGTAAGATATACATACATTCTGACATATTTTATTTTATTTTATTATTATGCAAAATATTAGAGATAAAGGTTTACTACTGCATAACACTTTTGTTCCTATGCAATTGAATAGTGAGGCGCTCTTCAAACACAAGTCGCTGAAAGTCTCCGGAATGGAGTTGGCAATGGATGTGGACATCCACTACAAAGCAATTGATGCTTGGTCAACCATTCTGAACACTAATGAGGAGGTAAAAAGCAGCAACAAGCCCAGCAGAGCATTCCTGTATGTATACCAAATGGTAAGTAAAAATGGTTAAAAGTTAAAAGAATAAGCTCTATGCATATATACTATGTGGTTCAACAGTAAATAAAATGAGGTTCATCATTTTATTTAGATAGCAATAGGATTGGATTTCACACTAGGCGCATCAGTTTGCATACGAGGTTCATCAGTTTCAACAGAGAGGTTCATTCAATATAACTAAGAGGTTCATCATTTACAACTAACATGTTCATTGAGTATAAGTAACAGGTTCATCAGATCTAGAATAGGTTAGACACTTCAAAAATGCACCATTTTCATTGGTGATGTCTTGCATGTTCATTTGGGACCTCAGCAAACAGACTGAAATATGTAGATAGCAATAGGATTGGATTTTACACTAGGTTCATCAGTTTGCATACGAGGTTCATCATATGAAAAGTGAAGTCCTATAAGTTCAACAATTTATCTGTCCACATTGTGGCTTGAATATATAATTCCCGTATATTAACAAAAAATCGTGAAATGTTGAAACAAAATATAACCTTGAAAGATCAACTGGGCGAGTTCATGAGGAACTTCAACAACGCCGTGGCTGATGTGCATGGACGAAAATTAAAGGGCATAGACATGGTAAATTTATTGCTATTCTAAGCTTGTCTGTTTTTTGTATTTATTCTGTTCATAATTTTTTGTGAGTTAATTTCAAACGTCACTAACTAAACGGATTATTATAGGTTTTTGTACCGGTCATAATCCACAATGACCGTTACTTTCTAATTGCCATGAACATTAAGAGTAAAACCCTTCATGTGCTAGACAATGTGCCGAACAGCGGTGATACGCAGCTCTATCAGGAAGCGATTCACAAGATTGTAAGTGTACAATAATTGATTAAATTGTCTTGTTACTAGTGAGAGTACTCTGCCCAAGCATTAGGTTCATGACTTATAACTACTAGGTTCATCATTTACAACTACCAGGTTCATTGAGTATAAGTAACAGGTTCATCAGACATTGAATACGTTATACACTTAAAAAATCCTCCAGGTTCATTGGTGTTGTCTTGTAGGTTAATTAGTTTTCTCATGCAGGTTCATTGGTTTGACATGAAACGAACAGTTAAATTGTGTTGTTGACAACATTTTTTTGACTGTTTGGGTTAAAATTCATTTGTTCTCTTTATGCTTGTGTGCAGGTACACATGACTGAAATATACTTCCGCCAGAATCACTTGGCCAGGAGAGCAAGCGAGATTGAATCTGCACAACATAAGCCACAATTGATTCCTCTACCGGTCCAGTCTGATGGAGCAGAAGAACAAGACTCTGGCGTGTTTATCATGAGATACATGGAGAAGTACATGGGCGTGCCAAATGAGAAATGGGAGGATCAGATGAACAACAAGAACAAAAAAAAGGGCATTGAAGAGTTGAGAATCAAATACGTGCATGCCATCATCACCTCCGAAGCTAATGAAATATGAGAAAAGGCACTGTAGATCATAAAAGACAACCCTGAAGGGCCGTATGCATGAACATTAGATGATTGACTTTTCGTAAGAATGATAATAGGTTGATTGTATAGATTGGGTAAATATATGACTGCTGAATTGGGTACAATGATACTAACAGATAGCACTAATCACCTGTGTAATTGCCTAAATTAGGATCAAGACTTCAATATATTAGCAGGTTCATTGCTATTGTCTTGTAGGTTCATTAATTTTCTCATGCAGGTTCATTGGTGTTGACATGCAGGTTCATTAATTTTCTCATGCAGGTTCATGACTTATAACTACTTGGTTCATCATTTAAAACTAGCAGGTTCATTTAGAATAAGTAACAGGTTCATCAGACATACAATAGGTTATACAATTCAAAAATCAACAAATCAACCAGGTTCATTAGTGTTGACTTGCAGGTTCATTACGTTTCAAAGGCAGGTTCATTGGTTTTGACTTGCAGGTTCATTTTAGGGATTGGGGGTTCATTTGCTATTACAGGATTCATTAGGTTTTTCTGAGGTTCATTTTAGGTGTTGGGGGTTCATTTGGTTTTACAGAATTCATTAAGTTTTTCTGAGGTTCATTTTATGGGTTGGGGGTTCATTTTAGGTGTTGGGGGTTCTTAGGTTTTTCTGAGGTTCATTTTAGGTGTTGGGGGTTCATTAGATTTTTCTACGGTTCATTTTAGGTGTTGGGGGTTCATTTGCTTTTACAGGGTGCATTAGGTTTTTCTGAGGTTCATTTTAGGTGTTGGGGGTTCATTTGCTTTTACACGGTTCATTTTAGGTGTTGGGGGTTCATTTGCTTTTACAGGGTGCATTAGGTTTTTCTGAGGTTCATTTTAGGAGTTGGGGGTTCATTTTAGGTGTTGGAGGTTCATTAGGTTTTTCTGAGGTTCATTTTAGGTGTTGGGGGTTCAATAGGTGTTGGTTTATCATTTAACTACTTGGTTTATCATTTAAAACTAACAAGTTCATTTAGAATAAGTATCAGGTTCATAAGACATACAATAGGTTATACACTTCAAAAATCAACAAGGTTCATTGATTGGAACTAACAGGTTCATTGGTATTGCCTTGCAGGTTCATTAATTTATACATGCAGGTTCATTGAGTATAAGAAATAGGTTCATCATGTATAACTAACAGGTTCATTGAGTATAAGTAGCATGTTCATCAAAATTCTTAAAAGTTCAGCAAAAGTAAGCAAAAAAAAAATGGAATCGAAAAATACTGAAGAACACTAAGAGTCCAGCACTTCAGTGCAAGTGCGACTATTGTGAAGGGCCGTATGCATGAACATTAGATGATTGACTTTTCATAAGAATGATAATAGGTTGATTGTATAGATTGGGTAAATATATGACTGCTGAATTGGGTACAATGATACTAACAAATATCACTAATCACCTGTGTAATTGCCTAAATTAGGATCAAGACTTCAATATATTAGCAGGTTCATTGCTATTGTCTTGTAGGTTCATTAATTTTCTCATGTAGGTTCATTGGTGTTGACATGCAGGTTCATTAATTTTCTCATGCAGGTTCATGACTTATAACTACTTGGTTCATCATTTAAAACTAACAGGTTCATTCAGAATAAGTAACAGGTTCATCAGACATACAATAGGTTATACAATTCAAAAATCAACAAATCAACCAGGTTCATTAGTGCTGACTTGTAGGTTCATTACGTTTCAAATGCAGGTTCATTGGTTTTGACTTGCAGGTTCATTTTAGGGATTGGGGGTTCATTTGCTATTACAGGGTTCATTAGGTTTTTCTGAGGTTCATTTTAGTTGTTGGGGGTTCATTTGGTTTTACAGAATTCATTAAGTTTTTCTGAGGTTCATTTTATGGGTTGGGGGTTCATTTTAGGTGTTGGGGGTTCTTAGGTTTTTCTGAGGTTCATTTTAGGTGTTGGGGGTTCATTTGCTTTTACAGGGTTCATTAGGTTTTCCTGCGGTTCATTTTAGGTGTTAGGGGTTCATTTGCTTTTACAGGGTGCATTAGGTTTTTCTGAGGTTCATTTTAGGTGTTGGGGGTTCATTTGCTTTTACAGGGTTCATTTTAGGTGTTGGGGGTTCATTTGCTTTTACAGGGTGCATTAGGTTTTTTTGAGGTTCATTTTAGGAGTTGGGGGTTCATTTTAGGTGTTGGAGGTTCATTAGGTTTTTCTGAGGTTCATTTTAGGTGTTGGGGGTTCATTAGGTGTTGGTTTATCATTTAACTACTTGGTTTATCATTTAAAACTAACAGGTTCATTTAGAATAAATAACAGGTTCATAAGACATACAATAGGTTATACACTTCAAAAATCAACAAGGTTCATTGATTGGAACTAACAGGTTCATTGGTGTTGCCTTGCAGGTTCATTAATTTATACATGCAGGTTCATTGAGTATAAGAAATAGGTTCATCATGTATAACTAACAGGTTCATTGAGTATAAGTAGCATGTTCATCAAAATTCTTAAAAGTTCAGCAAAAGTAAGCAAAAAAAAAATGGAATCGAAAAATACTGAAGAACACTAAGAGTCCAGCACTTCAGTGCAAGTGCGACTATTGTGAGTGGCTAACTTGTTGCATTTGCCGCAACGCCTTTGCCCCGCACGGTTCGAAGCAATAGAAATTTCTCTTCCACTCCGGATACGCGACCCGCTTCCTTTGTTTTTGGCTTGCTCTGGTGGCAGCACATTAATGACTGAAGGTACTTCAACTCCGACATAAGACTGAAGTTGCTCTAGGTTCGACACGCCAGAACTAGATGAAGCACCACTTCCACACAGCAGAGACGCCTTTTTCTCCTTAAGCAGAACCGAAAACTGTTTCATGAGGTCCGGCTTGTCCTCCAATAGCCCCACACAGCTATAAAAGTCAGAAATCACCTCATTCATGACCGCCTCACGCTCTTCAAGGGCCGCACACTGAGTCACAACGGTGTTGTCGATAGTGAACACAGGTGTAATACTGGCATCCATGGTCCAGCGCGCAAGGACATACCTATCCGGAATCCTATCAAACCCGAGGTTCCTGAACACAAAAATGAGATGACAACAAGGCAGACCAATCCTTTGAAACATGCGACAGCTATAAAAAAAATCCACACCTTCAGCTGACTGCTCCACTGTGAAACTCTTGGATAAGCAATCCTTGATACCGTAGAATTTTGTAACGTTGACATCAGACATGCTCACCATAAAGCATGATAGACAACATTCCATAATCTAATCCTGAACAAGTTTGAAAATCGAGAGCGTGTACATCTCAGATGCGTGCTTCTCCAATCCTAAAGGCGTCTTCAAATCTGGACGCATAGTAGAAGACTCAAAGTTCAGCTTCGCCTGCTTGTGTCTCTGCGTGTCCATGGCTATGTCAAAGTGCATCACCAACTCAACTAGGCGGTAGTATCTGTCACTGAAGTGACCAAAGTAACTGTTTGCAGATTCCGAAATAGAAGTAGTTCTAAGCAGACCGCCAAACATCACATCCCTGAAGTAGGCTGGGATCCAAAAATGTCGGATTGCAAACATGTCATCAAACCACCTCCGCTTCACCAGTGGGAATTCATCAAGCAACGTAGCCCATTGTGTCTCAAACTCTGAGGGTGAAAGGTCATGGGTCCACACAATGTTGTCCAGCCTAGCCCTAAATTCTGAACCAGCGGTAGTGTCGTACTTGGTCTTTGCGGGCACTTTCTTCATGATGTGCCACATACAAAGCCTGTGGCGCGAATGCGGGAAAACTTGTTCAATAGCCGATTTCATGGACAGGTATTGGTCTATAACTATAACCTTTGGCTCGTGCACCATTGCTGCCTTGAATTTCTCCAGCAACCAAACGTATGATCCCGCATCTTCCTTGAAAATTAAACCAGCCACAAAAGTGACACTCGACTTGTGATGGTCTAGCCCGGTGAATGGTATGAAAATCAGATTGTACCTATATGAAACAGATGTACACAAAGCCAACTATGTATAAGAAAAAGGGATAAAAACACTCAAATAAGTGTCTAATAAAAAGAGCAATCAAATCAGGATACATAAGTACACAATGAGGTTGATTAGAATGAATACACAATGAGGTTCATGCAATATAACTAAGAGGATCATTTACAACTAACAGGTTCATTGAGTATAAGTACCAGGTTCATCAGAAATAGAATAGGTTAGACACTTCAAAAATGGACCAGGTTCATTGATGCTGTCTTACAGGTTCATTTAGGACCTCAGCGAACAGACTGGAATATGTAGATATCAATGGGGTTGGATTGCACACTAGGTTCATCAGTTTGCATACGAGGTTCATCAGTTTCAACAGAGAGGTTCATTCAATATAACTAAGAGGTTCATCATTTACAACTTACAGGTTCATTGAGTATAAGTGATAGGTTCATCAGAAATAGAATAGGTTAGACACTTCAAAAATGGACCAGGTTTATTGGTGCTGTCTTGCAGGTTCATTTGGGACCTCAGCGAACAGACTGGAATATGTAGATAGAAATGGGGTTGGATTTCACACTAGGTTCATCAGTTTGCATACGAGGTTCATCAGTTTCAACAGAGAGGTTCATTCAATATAACTAAGAGGTTCATCATTTACAACTAACAGGTTCATTGAGTATAAGTACTAGGTTCATCAGAAATAGAATAGGTTAGACACTTCAAAAATGGACCAGGTTCATTGGTGTTGTCTTGCAGGTTCATTTGGGACCTCAGCGAACAGACTGGAATATGTAGATATCAATGGGGTTGGATTGCACACTAGGTTCATCAGTTTGCATACGAGGTTCATCAGTTTCAACAGAGAGGTTCATTCAATATAACTAAGAGGTTCATCATTTACAACTTACAGGTTCATTGAGTATAAGTGACAGGTTCATCAGAAATAGAATAGGTTAGACACTTCAAAAATGGACCAGGTTCATTGGTGCTGTCTTACAGGTTCATTTGGGACCTCAGCAAACAGACTGGAATATGTAGATAGCAATAGGATTGGATTTCACACTAGGTTCATCAGTTTGTATACGAGGTTCATCAGTTTCAACAGAGAGGTTCATTCAATATAACTAAGAGGTTCATCCAATGAACTTAACATTAAAAGAACGAAAAACATTAAATTGAAGGCTGGTTGCACTATAAAATAGAACAGGAACAATGCAATGAAGAAGGATAGAAAATAACCTGTTGGTACGGTACGTAGCATCAAACGATACAACGTCGCCGAAGAGAGAGAAGTTCTTGCGAGACACAGGATCAGCCCAAAATAAACGTGTCGTCATACTCAAAGAAGAACGCAGGGCAGAGTTCTTTTTTGTTGAACAAACGGTTGATCGTCATCTGAGCATCGGAACCACCTATGTAAGCCAACATATCTCGCCGGTAGTTCTTGAAGTCAACAGCTGATGCACCTACTTTGGAGTAGCCGCCCACGAGTTCCATGAATATCCTATGAGACCTCACTGGACCGATGTGGGCTTTCTCACAATCCATCACAAACTTTTTATGTCCAAAGTCCAGCTTCCTCATAGACTTCATAAACTGTTTATCCTTACCAACAACCATTTCATGAGTGTGGCGATCTTCAAACGCTATTACTTTGTAGCCCTGGATGCCCGCAAAAGTGAGGGTGAGTTTCGCCTTACAACCAACTCTGTTTGAAGGACGTCGGCGCATGCGCTTTGTGTTGTTCTGGCCAGTTTTAAAACCCTGTCTGGTGCAATGCAAGTACTTCAGTGCAACCACATCGCCTGCCATGCGTGATCCGCCGAGCCTCACAACAAAGCCACATTCCAGTGCATATGCCTTGTAAAAATCAATCGCTTCCCCCAATGACCCGAACAGCATACCAACAACTGGTTTCAGAGAATCAACACAGATTGGAATGTGGTACACCGATCCACCTTGAGATAATCGCGTAACGGATAAATCCGACGACATCTCAGTGTCCGAATCACTTGGATATGAACTAGGAGAACTCTGATCCAGGGATACACTACCACTAGCACCAGCAGAACCACTACCAGGCACTGCAAACATAAATAACATCCAGGTTCATTTCTATAAGGCATAGGTTCAAAACAATCGCCCATAGAAAGGATGGAAAATCTAATGATGAAAAGGTTAATACGAATCTGTCAAACAACATCCATATTAGAAACGCCAGATAACAACCAAATTGAAAAGAATCATACTCAGATTACTAGCAATCGGAGAACATAAGTAGACACAGCAAGAAATTCTGGAACCCTAAAACAAAACGAAACAAATTGACTTACCAGAATCCATAGAAACGTCTATGCCAGTCAATCCAATAGCAATGGAAGATTGAAGGAGGCGAAATCGATGAAGAACGTGAACTGCAACGAGCGAGAAGCAACAACTCCTCCAATGGCGATTCCGACGACAGCGAATACGGAAATAGATACCAAATCGATCGAGATCAGAGATGCGAAGAACGACGGATATAGATATACAATAGCGTTAATACATCGAAAGAGACGAGATCCATGAAGAACATGAACTGAAATCATCAATAGCGAACATTTACCTCCAATGGCGATTGCGAGAAACAGAGCGAATCGAGAGAGAGGCAAGGAGAGACGGCTACAGTGAATGCGTGGAAAATGACCAAAATGCCCCTCCGTGTGTTAAATGAAGGATCACTACCAATCGTCAGATGGAGACACGTGTAAGAAGATCTGGAGTGCGCACGGATTACTTTAAATCCGATGCTCATTTGATCCTCTCTCTTCCTTTAGATTATATCTTTTCTCTTGAGCTTATTCCTATTGATTTGACTGGTCTGGCCAACTAGTTGATATTAGTAATTGTCTATTGCTAGGGTTTGGATATTTCGGGTTGAGATTCCTTATCTTGTGTAGCAAACATGATATTCTAGGACTGGTAGGACTAGTTTATTGTGAAAGAGAATTGATTATATGTTAAATACTGCGGGTTGTGGTGTTGCATGTATCCTGGTTAATTCCTATGCGTCCTGCAGCTATTGTTCTAAATCTTGATGGTTTCTTGTGCGTTCGATAGTTAGGATTATCAGGACTGGTAACTAATTCAGAATAGGGACATGAATAATCATAGGAAGGAATAGAGATAATCTAGGATCAATCAATCAAATGAATGGTGGATATTTGTTTGGCTAAGTGTTGTTCCCAATTAGATTACAAACCTTTGCTTTTGTTTCCTTTGTTTACTTGTTTACAAACAACCAACCGAAACTCCCTTTTGTTACTTTTGCATGCAAATTTACATAAAGAAAGACAACTTCTCCCTGTGGGATTCGACCCTTGCTTGCCTATTCTACTGAGTTAGGTTTGTTTAGGATTATTTTGTTTAGGTGTCACGACAACGCTTATCAAATTGGCACCGTTGCCGGGGAGGCAAGTTTTAATTTTTCTTTGTGTGTGTTTGTGTGTCTATTTTTGTGTGGACCTATCTTATGGTCCACACCCATGCTACTGACATTCCATTGTTAGATTTTGATTCAGAGATTGAGAGAACGATTTCCAGAAATCGTGTGGCAGCCCGTACACAACAAGAGATGGATGACGAAGCACAGACGTTGAGGCAATTGACTGCCCCTAATCTGCAGCAACAACCGCTGGCTGTGCAGTTCCCTGAGCTGGAAGATGGAGTTAAATTCGAGCTGAAGTCCGGGTCAATCCACCTACTCCCCCACTTCCATGGGATGAGTGGAGAAAACCCCAACAAACATCTGGCTGAGTTTCATTCCGTATGTACTACCATGAAGCCAAAGGGCGTGACTGAAGACCAGATCAAGCTGAGGGCCTTTCCTTTCTCTCTAAGGGATTCGGCCAATGATTGGTTCTACTACTTAGCCCCAGGGAGCATAGACACATGGGCCAAGATGACAAAGGCCTTCCTGGAGAAGTACTTTCCTGCGACCAAGCTCAACAACCTGAAGAGGAGCATCAGCAACATTGAACAGCAGGCTGTTGAGTCGTTATACGACTACTACGAAAGGTTCAAGAGGCTGACTTCTAGCTACCCCTACCATGGGTATTCAGAGCAAGACCTCGTACTCTATTTGTATGGAGGACTTCTTGACGAGGAGCTTCGAATGGTGAATGCAGCCTGTGGAGGAAATATTTTGAACAAGACGCCTGCTACAACTTTTGAGGTATTGTTTGAGCTATCTGAAGGCTCAAGTCAGTTTAGTAAGAGGGCGAGCGCCCAATCAGTCAAGGCTGCAGACTCCCAGCCAAATTCCTCACTAGCTTCTGAGTTGGCTGAGATGAAGGAGATGATGAGGAGATACATGATGAAGGGTGGCCAGCAGCAAGTTAAATCATGTGGGATATGCTATGACATAATGCATCCAACCGATGCATGTCCCACGCTGCCGGAGCCCACTGCTGAGGTGAATGCTATTGGAGGATACGGCCCTTCAAGGCCAAGATATGACCCGTACCCCAACACGTACAATCCAGGGTGGAGAGATCACCCCAATCTGAGATACGGGAATCAGCAGAGTACTCCTCAGGGCCAGGAGAATCAAGAGTATCAATAGAGGCCTCCACAATTCCTGCCCCACCCACAACAATATCAGCAGCCTGAGGGTCAACAACAACAATTTCGAGCTCCATATGACCAAAGACCCCAAGGCCAATGATGAAGATCAAGGATCGAGAATGACGCGGTGCAAGGAAAGGCTCAAAAGGTCTCCGTGGAAGCGTCAACCCAAGGCCAAAAAATAGGCCTGACTTCAACCGGCTCGTTCTCCTTCACCTGAACTCTGAATTGGATGATTCCGGCGACAGTAGTTAGATGGTGAAGTCTAGTTTCTGTCCTCCAAATTTTAGAATTTTCTGAGTGGTGAAGCAAAAGATATGGTATTTTTACTGAGGGGTCGCTGAAAGTTCCGAGAAGGAATTCAACGAAATGGTTGTTGTGGATGTGGGTGACCGAATGGTGAATGAAGATGGACGTTGTTGGTGATGGATAGGTATCTTCCTAAGACAAGATATGACACACTGGACCAAGGAATACAAGGCAATGAATTTGAGATTTGACTCACTCAAACACAATTACCGAACAATTGATGTAACACACAATCGCAATCAATTGATATAACTCACAATTGAAGAAGGAAGAGAGCACAATGGTGCAAACTAATTCTGCATTTTCATTTAGTCTTGGACGTGCCTTACAATGAAACAACCTAGCCTACAAGGCACTAGTGAGGATTTTAGGGAATTAAAACTAACCACTAACTCTAAACACTCACCCACTAACACAAGGCACTAGTGAGCATTTTCGGAAATTAAAATTAACCACTAAAATGTCTTAAATTCATTAATAATAGGATTAAAATAAATGGCCCTAAAATGGCCAGCCTTGTGCTGAAATGTCGTAAAGACAACGGTTTCTGGGTTTCTTTGCCGGGAATTTGAGGAAGACCTTAACATGATAGTTGTAGATATTTTCCTTAGCTTTCCAATGACCACTCATGGGCCTCCATTGGACGTTCTTAGCTCCGGATATGGCCAGAATACTGAGTAGGTGTCGACGCGACAGATTCTTTGATTTTGACACCTTCCAAGTTTCGAACCATTTTCTTGGGACAAGCTTTTGACCTTCTTCAAAAATGACGATGTCCATAGTCACATCATCCTCTCCTACTTTAAGAGGATTCGTCCTCGAATCCAAATGATAAAGAAAAAATTTCTTATGAAGAGGTACGAGAGATGACTTGTCTTCCCTTTCTTGCATGGCACGAGTAGTCTTGGCAAGTGATCCTGGGTTAGTGGACTCGACCTCCTCTTCTTTCGGTTGTGGCTTCTCCTCCACAACTCTCAGGGTTGGCTCATCATCAAGCACTTGTTTTTCAACAACAATGCCAACGGAAGATTCACACACTTCTTCCTTAGACGATTCATCCCCTTTGACTTGTATTTTCTGTTGTGAAAAATATTGACGGATCATCTCCTCAACCTTCTTCCAAGGGTCGGGGTGATACATGACTCCTTTCGAAACCTCCTTGCGTGGCTCTGATACCAAATGATGAAGATCAAGGATCGAGAATGACGCGGTGCAAGGAAAGGCTCAAAAGGTCTCCGTGGAAGCGTCAACCCAAGGCCAAAAAGTAGGCCTGACTTCAACCGGCTAGTTCTCCTTCACCTGAACTCGGAATTGGATGATTCCGGCGACAGTAGTTATATGGTGAAGTCTAGTTTCTGTCCTCCAAATTTTAGAATTTTCTGAGTGGTGAAGCAAAAGATATGATATTTTTACTGAGGGGTCGCTGAAAGTTCCGGGAAGGAATTCAACGAAATGGTTGTTGTGGATGTGGGTGACCGAATGGTGAATGAAGATGGACGTTGTTGGTGATGGATAGGTATCTTCCTAAGCCAAGATATGAAACACTGGACCAAGGAAGACAAGGCAATGAATTTGAGATTTGACTCACTCAAACACAATTACCGAACAATTGATGTAACACACAATCGCAATCAATTGATATAACTCACAAATGAAGAAGGAAGAGAGCACAATGGTGCAAACTAATTCTGCATTTTCATTTAGTCTTGGACGTGCCTTACAATGAAACAACCTAGCCTTTAAATAGGCTGCAAAGGAAAATAAAGAAAAACTTAAAAATAAACCACTAACACTTACCCACTAATACAAGGCACTAGTGAGCATTTTAGGGAATTAAAACTAACCACTAACTCTAAACACTCACCCACTAACACAAGGCACTAGTGAGCATTTTCGGAAATTAAAATTAACCACTAAAATGTCTTAAATTCATTAATAATAGGATTAAAATAAATGGCCCTAAAATGGCCAGCCTTCTGCTGAACTGTCGTAAAGACAACAGTTTCTGTGTTTCTCTGCCGGGAATTTGAGGAAGACCTTAACATGATAGTTGTAGATAATTTCCTTAGCTTTCCAATGACTACTCATGGCCCTCCATTGGACGTTCGTAGCTCCGGATATGGCCAGAATACTGAGTAGGTGTCGACGCGACAGATTCTTTGATTTTGACACCTTCCAAGTTTCGAACCATTTTCTTGGGACAAGCTTTTGACCTTCTTCAAAAATGACGATGTCCATAGTCACATCAGCCAAAGCTCAAATCCATCTATGCCCGGTGATTGCATGATCAAATCTCTTGCTCAGAGCGTATCAAACAACCAAGACATGATCAAATCTCTCGCCCAGAGCATATCGACATTGGCTAGTACTATGGTCAAATCAAATCAAAAGATGAGACAACGTATTCAAGATGTGGTCAAACATCAGGAGACTCTAGCTCAGAATATGACAACACTTGGAAACACTATGTTCCAGCAGACTCAAGAGATGCGGTCTAGCATTCAGAACTTGGAGACGCAAGTGGGACAAATCTCCATCGCAGTGAGCAGACTGGAAGCCCAGGATTCGGGGAAACTACCATCTCAAACGGTAGTAAACCCGAGGGAGAACGTATGCGCCATGACACTGAGGAGCGGAGCCCAACTGGAGGCCAGTCGAGACCAACAGAAAGTTTTCCGCGACCGCGGAGAAGAAGGCTGCGACCGCGGAATTAATTCTGGAGACCAGGAGAAAATCGACGCTTTTTCGCGACCGCGGACAATTTTCCGCGATCGCGGAAATGTCTCTGCTGAGGAAGATTTAATTGATGAGTTCCGTGATCGCGGAAAGGAAGTTCGCGATCGCGGTTTGGACTCTGACGTAGACAATGCTTATGTGAGACCCCAGTTTCCTCCGCTCAGTTCACTAAAGCCTCCCGCTCCCTTTCCCGAGGCTCTGAAGAACACTAGAAGGCCGGCGAATGACAAGGAATTATTTGAGACCTTCAGCAACTGCGAGGTAAATATTCCTTTGATAAAACTTGTTCAAAGTATCCCTCGCTATGCCAAATTCTTGAAGGAGCTGTGCAAAATAAAGAGGAAGAAGGCTGTGAAGGAAAAGAAGAAGGTCATAGTCAGTGAGAACGTATCCGCTATGCTGCAAAAGCGATTACCTAAGAAGGCCAGTGATCCAGGCATGTTCACCATTCCCTGCAAGATGGGTGGCACCTTGTTCGAGAAAGCTATGCTGGATTTGGGTGCCTCCATCAATGTGTTGCCTCTTTCACTTTATGAATCTTTAGAGGTCGGGCCGTTAGAGAAGACGGGGATTGTGATCCAGTTGGCGGACAATTCCTATGTGTATCCCAAGGGAGTGGTGCAGGATGTGATGGTAGAGGTTGATAAATTGCTCTTCCCTATGGACTTCTTTGTGATGGATATAGGACAGGACAAGAATGCAGCCCTGTGATGCTAGGAAGGCCGTTTATGAACACGACGGGTACAAAGATTGATGTAAGCAGCGGTTCGCTCACAATGGAATTTGACGGGGTGAGGGTCGGATTCAGCATAGATGATTCAAAGCGACACCCTCCGGATGGAGACCCCGAGTGTTCAGTTGTTGTGAGCAACCCAAGTTGATTGGGAGAGTACCATGTCGAGCCACGACAATAACTAAGGCGCTGCTCGGGAGGCAACCCGAGGTATGTTTTCTTATCTTTTCATACCATGTCTTTAATTATTTTTTGTTTTTATCTTGTGTTATTTTGTTTTGCGTTTGTTTCTGCATTAGACTAACCTGCAGGAAGGCGACCCGAAGCCACATCGCGGCCCACCTGTCGGCGTTTAATTTTGAGAGATGGTGCGCATCATGCTGCCAAGGAGGAGACATTCGCCCCACATTTTTATTTGGCACCGATGATGGCCCGACATTTGACAGCTGTGGAGGAGGAGGAACACTAGAGCCCACAACACGATTACATCTAGGCTCCACCATGTGTTCGTTGAGAGCCATGCAACCCCGATTCCTTGATATACCACTACACCTTACAGTTGTTTCCTTTTGGTTGCCCGATGGAGATTGTTTGAAGACCTGCGCCACACTAGAGACATGTGCTTTATTGATTTACCGCCAGCAACAACTTCCGTGTCCAAGCCAACTCGGCGACGGTTGTGAGTAACTTTTCTGCCTTTCCATGTGCTTCATTCTTTTTTGTCTATCATTACATTGAGGACAATGTAATGTTTAAGCATGGGGGAGTGTTCTATACTTGCTAGTCACTGAGGAGAAAGAAAGAAAAAAAAATGAAGAAAATGAAAAAGCCAAAAAATTTGAAAAAAGGCAAAAATAGAAATCCTGGGATAAGTCGAAAACCCGAAAGGGCGGCTTAGGTAATAAGAAGGTGGCTTGGACCAGCATTAGGCTGGGATAATAATTGATCAAGAGTAATGTGAGTTTATGTGAGCCCATCTATTGAAAAATGAAATGAGTGGCTTGGTGAAAACCCGAAAGGGCGCCTTGGCAAAATGAGTGAAAAGAAGAAGAGTGATTATTAGGATTCCTCATTTTTCCTGGAGTGGTGACATAAGAAGAGGTGATATAAGGAGGATTCAGGTAGGTCACTCTGGGAGGCATAAGAAGATAGATGGAGGCTAGTATTAGATTTTTATTCACTTTATGGTGTTCGGGTTAAGCTTGGGGAAAGTACTCTGCTTTCCTTTAAGCTTGGTTGTGTGTTGTGTTGTGCGTATTATGTTGGTGCCTTGAAGATTCATGTTTAGGTACAATTCTTAGTGGAGAGAGTTTTGCTATGCTTCCTGAGACCTTGGGAATTTGATTGGAGGAGTAGGTTTACATTAGCTTACTCGAGGACGAGCAAGGTTTAAGCGTAGGGGAATTTGATCAGCGCTACTTTGTAGGGTTTAACTAGGAGTTGTTACCGGTGTTTTGGGTACCATTTGGAGATGTTTAGAGCGTATTGTAGAGATCGGAGTTGAGGAGTAGATGTGTGCAGATATGGTGGTTTGAAGAAGCTTAAATGAAGATATATTGAAGAGAGAGAAGGAAACCACCCAAGAAGAAGAAGAAGTAGAACCAAGTGGTTCTACAGGAGCAAAACCGCGGTCGCGGAGGCCATGGCCGCGGTCGCGGCAAATAGACAAGAGGCGAAGTGGAGAAAATCGAAGAACCGCGATCGCGGAAGTCCAAGTGCCGTGGTCGCGGAAAATCCGAGAGCAAAATTGTATTTTCCGCGATCGCGGAAGCTGTAGCCGCGATCGCGGAAATCTATGTTATCAGCGCGTCCGAGGATTTTCCGAAGTTTTACTTTTATTTTATTTTATTTTTCTTTAATTCTTTATTCCGGTAGGATTATATTATTTCCATTTAGATTAGACTTGTTATCTTTTTAGCTTTAGGTTTTGGGTTAGGTTATTTAACCTAATTTTCCCAGCCACTTTCATTGATTATTCAGTTTTAGTTTTACAGTCAGTATTGTTTTCCCTTTGAGTTATGAAGGACTAAGCACCCTTTGCTTAGTCCGACAATTGAAGCCTTCATTTGATATATGATTGTGAGGTTATAATTCTATTCCTATTCCTTTGGATTATATCTTTTCTCTTCAGCTTATTCCTATTGATTCTTATTGATTTGACTGGTTTGGCCAACTAGTTGATATTAGTAATTGTCTATTGCTAGGGTTTGGATATTTTGGGTTGAGATTCCTTATCTTGTGTAGCAAACATGATATTCTAGGACTGGTAGGACTAGTTTATTGTGAAAGAGAATTGATTATATGTTAAATACTGTGAGTTGTGGTGTTGCATGTATCCTGGTTAATTCTTATGCGTCCTGCAGCTATTGTTCTAAATCTTGATGGTTTCTTGTGCGTTCTATAGTTAGGGTTATCAGGACTGGTAACTAATTCAGAATAGGGACAGGAATAATCATAGGAAGGAATAGAGATAATCTAGGATCAATCAATCAAATGAATGGTGGATATTTGTTTGGCTGTTGTTCCCAATTAGATTACAAACCTTTGCTTTTGTTTCCTTTGTTTACTTGTTTACAAACAACCAACCAAAACTCCCCTTTGTTACTTTTGCATGCAAATTTACATAAAGAAAGACAACTTCTCCCTGTAGGATTCGACCCTTGCTTGCCTATTCTACTGAGTTAGGTTTGTTTAGGATTATTTTGTTTAGGTGTCACGACAACGCTTATCAGGTACCAGGACTGGTTGGACTGGTAAATATTTCAGAATAGGGACAGAAATATTCATAGGAAGGAATAGAGATAATCTAGGATCAATCAATCATTTAAATGGTTGATATTTGTCTGGCTAAGTTACTTTTCTCAATTGATTACAACCTTTGTTTTGATTTACTTTGTTATTGCAAACAAACCAAAAACCCCCCTTTGTTACCTTTGACATACAATTTGTGCACTCAGAAAGATTACTCCTCCCTGTGGGATTCGACCCTTGCTTGCCTACTATACTTAGTTAGGTTTTTAAGGATTACTTTGATAAGGCATAATGACTTTAGCCCTCATCAGGAGTCGGGTCAGAAGAAGGTTAGGGCTCGAGCGGCACAGTGTCGCCAGAATGGGCCCCGTCTTCACCAACGCTTTCGTCTAGAGACTCTTCCCCGACGCCGGCCAACTGGAACAGCTCTGAACCAGGATTCCCCTTCGGAAACAGGGTATCCATGGTCTCCTTCTCCGCCTTCAAGTCCCAGGTCTCCTGTTTTCCCTCTTCAAACTCCTCGATCATCTCGACACATGACTTCAACGCGTAAAAGGCGCCTACGTCGCCTATGACCCAACCAGCCTCGATCTTAGCCTGCTTAACCCTCTCTTCAACACTTGCCTGACTCTCACTGAGCTCCCTCTGACAAACATCCAACTCGTCTTGGCAACTCTTCAGCTCCCTAGCGAAGCGGCGCTCAGCGTCCCTAAAGCGGCTTTCGGCTCCTTCCACCTTGGTCTTCAAAGATGCCAGGTCGGACTCTGACCTAGCAGCCCTATCCTCAGCCTTAGCAACCATCTCTTTGACTCCAGAATACGCACCCAAGAGAAACTGAAAAGTCTAGAAAAAGAAAGACAAAATCAAAAAACTCAAAACCAACCAGTTCTACGAGAAAGAAAAATTTTAGACTCGACAAGGCGAGTTACCTTCCACGCAGAACACCCCGCCTCGCCGATACAGTCCAAGGGAGAAACGCCATCAACTTCAGACTTTAGGGTCGGGTCTTGAGCATGGAACAAATCGGCGATCGATCGACCGACCGAGTCGATCTTCTCGACTCCGCGGGCGACCGTCGATCTCTTCTTCAGAGTGTCCGCCACTGCCTTCCCGGCGTCGGGAGAAAAGCCTGTCTTCCTTTTCGAACCAACTTTGGTCGGAAGCGACGACTCGGACGGCGTCGACTTACTCGACGAGGCCCTAGCCGCCGCCAACCTTTGCTCAATCAGACCCTTCCCAGACACTCCTTTCAAGCGAGCACTTGACCGACCAGCTGGAGACGCTGACATATCAGACAAAACGTAAGACACAAGCACACAACTAAAGATGCATGACTCAAACAAAAAACTTACACTTGACCCGGGATGACGAAATAGTCGACATGACGTCCTGAGTGGTGGGGGCGATAGACAACAGGTTGACGTTTACGAATTTCCGCTCCGACACAGGGATACCAAGGATAATATTGGTCAGACCTTCCGACTGAGCATCCACCTCCAAGTCTTCAGCCTTAGGGACTACAAAAAAGATTAGTTAAGCAAAAGATTAAAACATTAAAAAATGGGCAAAGAGAAGTCGAATACATACTCTCGACTCGCCACTCCGACAGCAAAAACGAGCAGTCACCCCCTTCTCCAGAGACGAACGCTCGACGAAGAAGAACTTCGACTCCCATCCACGGTCGTTTACGTCAAGGTTAGCCACCAAAGGCTTTCGACCTGGACGAATCCTCAACTGGACCCGAGAGGAACTCTTCGACTCCAGAGAGTAATTGTACCATAGGGCGTCAAAATTGAAACCGGACCCAGACTGAGAGTTCAACAGATCTAAAACCCTAAGGATCTGCCACGCTTGTGGCATGACCTGACACGGCGCAAGCGCTAGAGTCGCTAGGAAATCCCTAACAAGAGAAGAAAACAGAAACGTATGACCTATCCGAAATGGGTAGGCATAGAAACAAATCCATCCCTCATAACGAGTGTCGGCTCTCTCGTCCTGATGAGACAACCTTGCGACCATCTCAGGAGGAAAGCCTCCGACTTGGAGGATCTGCTCCAACTCCGCCTCCATCAACATCCCCGTCAGAGCATCAACCTCCTTCAACAGGAAAAGGGGGGGAGCCTCATTCTTGCTCGAGTTCGAGTGAGTAGCAGACGACTCGGAAGAATCACTGGAAACCATTTCCAGAACAGAAAGAGGGGGAAATCGAAAAGCAATTTTTTGAGAAGCCTAGAAAGCCTACCAAGTTAGAGAGCGAAGGGAAAGAGATGAACTAAAACCGCCAGAACTTAATTCGGATTTATGGAGGGAATCGTCAGGTTGCAGAGACGTCCCATCATGTTGCGGGATTGTTGCCACGTAGCCCTCGCCTGTCATGCCCAGATCGGAGGGTAGAGATCGTGTGGAAGGGAAGTGTTTGGACTTCCGTTTTGCAGCTACCTTCAGCCCAAAACAACTTGGGGCTATTGTTGGGCCAACATGCTCCAAAGGGATCGGTACAAGCAGATTGGGCCAAGGTCCAAGTGAAGAAAAAGGCCGAAAGAGACTAGAGGGAAGCGTCAGACACTCCTCAGACGCATGGGATCTGACCAGCCCCGAAGATTTCGCCTAGAGCATTAATTGCTCGATCAGAGGCAAACGGTAACTAAATCAAGCCCGAAGAAATGACGTTATGAAGGAAGGATCCCGGAGATTACATATAGGAATCAATAGGAGGATATCAAGAAGATAGTAACGGACAAAAGGAGAAGATACCATAAATAAACCACGGAGAAACGATCGACGGAGGACACGCCTATGAGCAACACTCACCTACTCAGTTCTCAGAAAAACTTGTTAGCATATTGATCCCCGTTCAATTCTCCTAGATCATTGTTTGATTACCTCCGGTCGAGCCATCAGAACAGCCGGTCGGACAAGACCTGATCTCTTATTTCTCAAGGATAAGTTGTACATCGATTCGATCCTGTTATCATTTGATCAATATATCATACTATAATTTTGCATCTATTCTTTACGTGGTTGATTGTTTATTTGGTTTGGATTTATTTTATATTATCCGATCGACTCGTTACCCCGTCTAAGGCGATTTAGGTCGATTGATCTTTTCGCCCCAAAACAGTTACCATCAGTTACAAAGTAGTTACAACCGTTATGGCGGTTAAGTCACAAAAAAATAAGCAAGTCTTTAACCCCAAACTCTATGTGTAAACAAAAATGTCACAAAGATTGAATTTCCGCTTAGTTTAATTACACATTCCAAACATCCGAGAATCGTGGTATTCTAAGGATTAAACCAAGCAACCTTTTTGGGTTCATAACGATAGCACACATAAGAGTTGCTTTACATCTCTAAAGTTGTACTTGACTCTATTAAGGGCCTTGATTCCATATCTATTCATGAACGTATGTGAAGCCAACATGAAGCGGCCAAACTTCACATTCATATACATAGATCATTTAGGGGAACGTTACCCTAATCATGCACCTACAGTTTATACTTTTTCAAAGGAACTATTAAGAACACTTCAACTTCAACCTCTCAACTTATAGGAACTGAGCACACACTTGGGGACATGTATGGTGTGCTCTCAGTTTCTCGGTGTGGGCTTTTCACATTGAATTTGTCCCTAACATTAATCATGAAGGAATTGGGTATCCCGCCACTAGAAAGCTATATGGGTCTTAAATCTCACCCCCTTACGGCCAACCCTTTCATCAAGTGGTTAGACAAAATTATTTGAATAAATTAAGACAACTGAAATCACACTATGTGTCACGAGCTCATGAACTATGCCATACCCCACATCTAAGGAATGTGACCTCTTATAGCACACATGACAATTTCTCTCTGACTAGAGATTTTATACTCACATAGATAAAATCAGTTTCGGTCTCAATGAAATTAGTTAGAATTAGTTCCCTAGTCATTTTCCATTGAACTTGGCTATAAGTAACACTATCAATCTCATTTCCATTCAAACTCAGGATGCTAGATCATTCCTTCCAAAGTCCATGTAATGGCACTTCTTTCATGATGAACTAATCATGTCTCGTTACCTCATGGGAACTGAAAAAGTTCATAAGGACAGTTCACTCCAAGAGAACTAGCCTCTATCCATCTTTTGAAGATTAATACTCTAACTTGACGATCAACTAACATCCAACAATCCCTTCATATCCAAGAACAATTTTGACATAAATAAGACCATAAAACATGGTCCAATTAGTATCTACCGAACCATCCTAAACAAGACGTCTAATTCACTATGAACATAAGCCATTGTCAAGTACTTGAGCACTCGTTGAACCACCATGTAAAAAGGTGTATCTAACGTTGCATCTTGCAGTGTACCCTTTCTTGTACGATCAGAGTTCCCTAAACTCGTGAGTACTTGATCCAAGATACCTTCATGCCCACACATATCACAGTTTATAAGCTCTAGTCCATGTCTCCGTGAGAGAGGAAACAAGAAACAAAGGGACTCATTTCCCTACAAGGAATACATTTCCCTCAAGGGGTACTTCCCTTTATTCTTGTTTTGATCCTAATTCTATGGATCACCTTGACCTCCCCTATATGATGCATAAGAAATCCTAATGCAATGAATCCATAACAAGATCCACTAGTTTTGTACTATTCATATTGAACCAGCAAGACAAACAACATCTAACTTGATGCCACCACATTGGTGCTTTATTTTTCTCTTCAATAACCAAATTGCTATGGGTTTTATTTCGGTTAAGGAAATATAATTATCACATAAATGTTGACCTGGTGGAAACTATGCTCAAATGCGTATGTCCATACCCATGAGATAGCTCATCTCATTCACCATCAACCTTTTCCAAAAGGCAATAATTGTGTCTTATAGTTTTCACTTAAGGTCCTATGATTATACTCTCAATCTTGAGTAGATTTTCATCCTCAGTTCCCTAGCCAAGTAAAGTTGGAGTCAGAAACTGGACAATTTTTCCTTCTTGCTCTCGCATTACTACGCATCACAAGTGACATGTTTTCTTGAAGAATCAATCCCACATTCCGTTTCCATAAAAAATAGAAAACATGTCTTTTGATCCAAGTCTAAGGAATTGGAGTTCTACCAAAAATGCATCTCTTCACTTGATTACGACAAACATCGTTCTCAAGTCATTCAACTCAATAACATTGATCCAAAAATTCTTGGAATGCTTGACACACCTAATGATGCAATCCACACCTATCCTGCCCAAGGTTTACCTCTTAGGCTTGGGTTGTCCTTTGACAACCCTAGATTTAAACTCGATTAATTCAAGTTTAATATTTAAACCCAAAGTTGTATTGGATAATCTTGTTCTCTTATGCCTAACCCTATTTAATAATAGAAAAGGACTTGGTTTACTTCATGGAACAATCGCTTCCCTTTTGGGAATACAATTCCCGACAAAGAACAATCGCTTTCCTTCAGGGAAAACGATTCCCTACAAGGAATTTATTTTCCTCCATGGGACATATTTCCCATCATTTGTCACTTATACCAAGTAAGGAATATGGATTTCACCATAATTTCAATGACTTAATTCTCTTTCACACACCATTATGTTTTCAAGTGTGAAAACGACACATTCACCCTTTTTAATAAACTATAATGTTGTCATGTGTGAATAACACGTACCACATGTAGATTTCCCATCATTGTTGATGTACAACATTAGTTATAAAACGTCAATCATGTCTAGCTCTTCATGATCTACATGCCACACAAATATTAGATATCATCAAATGAATTAAATAAAAAGCACGAATAAAGCAAAAACATGACCAATCTACACACAAAGTATAGTAGGGTCTAATTCGACTAATATGAATGAAATACAATAGAGTCAAATAGGCAATCTGTGAAAACAGTAGGGCCTGAATGAGTAGACGTAATAAGTAATCTGTCAAGGGAACAATAGACTTAAATTAAGTAATTAATATGATATCTAGTAGACATTACCCAAGTAATCTGTACAAAATACAGTAACACTTGGAGTAAGTAATCTAGATTTAACCATGAGTAATCTATACACGAGGCATAGTAGACTCAGAAGACCAGTTCCCTTCAAAACTTATTCCCTAGTAGGGAAATTAGCCCTGATTGGTAACAGTTCCTTCCAAGGAACTTTTCTCATTCTCCGGCATGTAAGATGCCTTGGAAATAGTACACAACATTCATATTTGAATTTGTATTATTAGTACAATCCAACCATAGTGAATTTTATCATCTAGGATTCCAAATTTTAACGCTTTTATTACGTATCTTTACTCTTTAGACCCTTGCAACCTTAACCATGAATATTCATGATCAATCCATGATCATAGCTTTGATCATAAATTATATGGTTATAAGATACCATAAATTATCATATGTGGAAACATGTTTACATAGTACAACACCCTTTAATGAAAACAAGTACCCAATAAGGGAACTCTTAAAGGACAAGTTTTAGCAACAAATCAATACTTTAGCGATTGATGATGGAAACATCAACAAATGACCAATAATATGTAGCAATCAATACTTGAAGATACAAAGATCCTTTCAATACATAGTTTCCCTAAGTGGAACTACCGTTACCCACCAAAGACTAGATCTATTCAAGGGAATTCCCTTCCAAGGTCAGAATTTTTGTATAAAGAATTCTCCATCATCTTTGTATCCAGGATAATTAAGATATCATATGTCATAAGTTTATTTCATATAGCCAAAGGTTATGACACCTTTCATTCACCCAAATAAATGGTGAATACATGATCATGTATTAGTTCCAATGGTCATATATCCATTAACATTATCTAAATGTCTTTTTACTTGAACCACATGACTCTAATGGAGTCACTCTTGCATCCAATTGCAATTACCGAATTCTCATCATTTTCCATTTACAGAGATGTCGCCACATTGGACACATTTAAATATCAATGGACCATCATCCGAAATTTGCTTGTCAATTTGGCTTTATATGATCATACAATATACTCTCATATATAATGTATTAAAACAGGGTTTACACCTATTAGGTTCTCATTGAATAATCATGAGAAAACATGGACATGTTTACATAACAATTCCATCAATATAAGTTCATTATCCCATGATCAAATGATCATGCATGGTTTACATCTAACCATTTGTAACACCCCCAAATATATACTTGAAATGTATTACCGCCAGTGACCTCGGATTTCACATCCAAAGCCACCACAGGCTTAACCCGTTGATATAATTCATCAAACAACAGTTATAATACAAAATATCATAACTTTCGATTAAAATCATTGTCTTGGCATTACATCCATAATCCGAAATACAACTGAAATACAGAGTAGTCTTGATATAAAATATGTTTAACACATCGGAAGTCTTTAAAATAAATGACATAAGGGTCTTGATCTAGCGATCACATGCCTAGGATCTCAACCTGATAAAACTCTTTAAAATTCCATCTGCCTTCCTCATCGTTTCTAGCCTTCATGGAACTGCAGTTTATCTGATGTGTCGTATGAGACGGATGACACCAGCCAACCATGCAGGGAAATATAACCGGTTGGTTAGTCTAATGAAAGACTATGCAAGGGTAAAACAGAAAGGTTCTAAGTAGTCGTATTAGGTTAGACTCATCGCTTCTCGAATAAAAGTCGATGACGATAGTCAACCACCATACTCCTACTGAAATATACGAAAAGGCATGATCAAGAGAAAAGACTCTGAAAGAATGAGTCTTATGGAAACATATCAAGAGAAGACTCCAAAAGGTTGAGTCTTATCGGAAAGTATGACAAGTGCTTGGGAACATCAATTTCACACAAGCGTTTTAAAACTGACTTGGTGTTTCGGTTCACGACCAACCTCACCGCACAATGCGAATTCAGATTGGAAAGAGAACTTTACTCTGACCAAAGTCTAGACGAGTTTTCCTAGCTGCACTACTCGTCTGAAGATATATTAATTATGTGCACTAAAGCACTTATCTTATTTCATTCCAAAACGTACATTTATGTTATAAGCTTTTAAGATCTCCTCACAAGAGATATCGGATATCCTCACAAGAGATATCAAAGGGAATAAATCCCAAGGAATACATCCCAAATGGCGGCACCAGCTGTGTGCACATACCCTGAGTAAGGGTAATGTCATGACCGAAGATACTAGGGAAAATCCTCCTAGCACCATTATCAAGAAACCACTAAATCTCGCAAGGTATATAGTGTTCCTACGAATACTCGTTCTAACTAAACAGTTAAAACATAATAGCAATAATTCACATCAAAGCCATCGAGGCCAATAACAGATATAATAGCGTTGTTTCTAGCAATATATACAACCTATTATAATATCTGTATCTTAAACATATATATATAATAGCGTTGTTACTAACAGTATATACAACCTATTATAATATTCTTTTTTAAATCACATATAGTTATCAAAATTGTTCCTAGACGAAAACAATATTCATCCCAAATTAATTAACAATTAAGCAATTGATAATCAATATAAATATGGAATGATAAGCAAGAGTGAACCGCCACTTGTCTTATATTAGACGAAGCTCAAAGACAACGGGTTTCCGGGTCCGAAACGAGAACAGAACTCGGATTTCAGATCCCTATGGAACGACCCATAACGAAACCCTAAGTTAGATTCGATAATAAAATATACGAATCTAAGGAAAGACGAGCGAAATCGAAGGAACGGAAGTCCTAGTCAAGATCACAAAGCCTAAGCCACAACCACGAGTGCCCAGGCACACCGCGGGTGCGGTGGCTCTGCCGCGGGTACGGTCATCGGGGACGAAGAACTCCGACGACACGACGGGGCTCGATTCGTGGTGGCTCCGACCTGGATTCCTTGGACCTCCAAAGAACCTCCTTGAGAGCACCACCAACACCAACGAGAGCCCCGAAGAAGACCTTGAAGAACTCCGGCGAGAGCTTGCACTTTCCGGCGACAATGGAAGTAAGAGGGACAGAGAGAGAGATTGGATTGGAGTGCCCAACACTTCAGATCTTCCTCCTTAAATAGGGCCCAAGCAAGCAGGAGAGTCACCCCGACCAAGGAGCAGGCGACCGCCACGACTAAGGACACACGGCACCCATGCCGACGAGCCTCGTCCAGCACACGACCGCCACCGCGGGGTGCGGTGCCTAACCGCGGGTGCGGTCAAGGCCAATTTCGGCCTCTTTTGCCCACTTTTGTCCGGGAACATGTATGGGCGTGGTTTTAACCCCGGAAATTATATGTTTGTACCCAAACAAATATTCTAAGTCCCGAAAATACATCGAATGTATTTTATATCACTCAAGGAATTATTACGGAGATCAAGGATTTTACAGAAAATCCGAACTCCTCTGAAAATAATCCGACTACAGTACGAGAGTTTGGAAAATTACCAAAATACTCTTTACTAAAATGAGGGGTATTACATCACCTCCCCCTTAAAAGAAGTTTCAACCCCGAAACTTGGCCGAATAACCTAAAAAAACGAGGCGTTACAACACTACCTCCTTAAAAAGGTTTCGACCTCGAAACTAGGCCGAAAATAGCTCGGGAAAGCGTCTAAGCATATCCTCCTCAGTCTCCCAAGTAACCTCGAATGATTGAGTACACAAGATCTTAACATATCTTCCAAGGTCTGGATGGTCCTCTGTTAGGAAACGGAACTCAGGAACCTCAGTTCCCATGAGAGTTTCTTTCCTCAGTTTCTCTACTTTTGAAGATGACAAATACTTTGATACTAATGTTTTATTTCAAAGATGTGTTTAAAGGAACCATAGGACAGTTGTTGAAACCATGGAAGCCAAACAAGATAAAGAAACCAAAGAAGCAAGCCAAAGGAACCCAGAAGTGCCCATAAATGCAACACGTGACTTTGCTCTTCCCGATGAAGCTGGGAACACAGAACCTCGGACAAAAGATGGTGAAAGCGACTTGAGAAAAGCTTCTAAAGCCTGCAACCATCCAAAGGAAGGCTCCAAGATGTCTAGAACGCTGAACCTCGGACAAAGGTTGCTGAAAGCGACATGTCACAAGGCTGTCACAATCCAGAAGATAGTTCCAAACTGTCTAGGTTGCTGAACCTCGGACGAAAGGCATTGGACAACGACATGACAGATTCGTCTCAAGCCTTTGACCAACCAATGTGTATTCTGAGTTGCCTAGGTTATTGGTACATGTTTAAGTCAGTGTGAATTAAGGATAACCACACAGCCTAGGTCAAGCATGCTCTGTGGGAAGCAAAAGAAGACTCAACCTCGAGAATACACTATATAAGGAAGATAAGCTTTAGTGTTATCTTCAAGCATCACAACAGAATCACACTCCATAGCAAACATCAAAGTGTGAAGCTTCAAACAGATCGTCAACTCAAACCAAGATCGAGAGGAACCAGTCAAGGAATCTGAGAGCTGTGTGCTAGTTCCTGTGACTGTAAGTGAGTTAGTTCCTTAGTGGTTAGGACTGCTTCTGTGATTGATTATACTTGCTGTTAAGTTTACCTAGGATTGTCTAACTGTGTGTAAGACAAAGAAACTGTGTGTTTGTTCCTAAGGTAATCTGTAACCGAAGTGATAAGAAATCAAAAAGTAGACCTTGAAATCCTTTCAGAAGAAAGGTAGTGGTTTTTATCCTAGATTGCTAGTTGACAATCGAAGGTTTCCACTATAAGAAACTTGTTCATTTATTTTGATTGTTTATTTCCGCTGCGAAAGGGAACTGATTATCTGTATTCTTAGTTCCCTTATTATTAATTTAACAATCACGATCCTACAATTGGTATCAGAGCAGGAAAAGCTCTAGATCTTTGTTTAAGTTTGCAAATCTAAGATGTCTCAGTCAAACAAGTTCGAGCTCGAAATCTCCACCAACAAACCACATCTCCGAAAGAAGGGAGAAGAAACATGGTGGGCCAAGTGCATGGAAAGCCACATAAAGACCAATGACTACCAATGCTGGAGGATAGTCGAGAATGGAGATGACCATGTCGATCTCAACCAAAAGGAAGAAGATTGGAAACCTGAGCACTATGTCATCATGGAAAATAATGCCAAGGCTAGACAGTTCATTCTCAATGGACTGGATAAAGAAGATATGAACAAAGTCATAGAAATCAAGATGGAGAAAGAAATGTGGCAAGCACTCAAGGACATGCATGAAGGAAGTGAGGAACTAAAGCAAAGCCAGAAGTTTGCTTTAGAAGGAGAATACCACACATTCAAAATGATGGAAACTGAAACCATCTCTGAGTATTACTCTCGCTTCAACAAGCTCATTGGAAAGCTAACAGCGGCTGAGGTCACCCTTGATGAAGTCTCCAAATCACTATTGGTCATCAATGGACTTAACTCTAAGTTCACCCTCAACAAAGGAATCATAAAGAACACCCTAGGCATTCAATCCCTTCCCTTGACTCAAATCATAGGGAAACTGGAGGTTGAAGAAGGAGAACACACCAAGGTCAATGCTGACAAGAAACTGGAGAAAGGAATTGCCCTCAAAATCTCCAAAGCCTTCACAAGGCTTGAAATAGAGCAAGAGAACTCAGACCTAGAAGATGAAGAGGACGAACTTACAGCTCTCTTCACAAAGAACATCAAAAAATTCTTTGTGAAGGGAAAGTTCTAACAGGGCAGTTCCTCTCACAATGGACCGAGGAGATCTCAAAGATGTCTCTTGCTATGAATGCAAAGAAAAGGGGCACTACGCTAAGAGTTGTCCCAACAAAGAAGACTCCAAAGAAGATGAAAGACCTCAAAGGAACAAGGCTCTTGTGGCCTCATGGGGAGAAGACTCAGATGAGGAACTAGATCTGAGTGGATTCTCTGGAGGAAGATGTCTCATGGCAAAAGGAGATTCAAGCGACTCAGAAGAACTTGAGGTAACTTCTGATGACTTCCTAAAATCTCTAGTTGATTGTGATAAGAAACAACTTCTAAAAATCATAAAGAAACTAGGAAAGGAAATGAGTGCTCTTCAACAAAAACTTGATGATTGTGAAGATGAGATTACTTGCCTGATTGTTGAGAACTCTGTGTAGAGTAAGAAACTTGATGAAACTGAGAAAGATCTAGCTGAAACCCACTCCAAACTCATTGATATTAGGAATGTGCATGCTAGTCACCTTAAAATTTGCCAATCCTGTAGTGAGACTAAGATAGAATCTGTTACAGTTCTTATGCATGATAATCTATCTGGAAATGATTTGCTTCAATCTATAATTGATAGGTTAGATACTCTCACTGACTCTATAAATGAAAAAATGATCAATCAAACTGTCTTTGTGAAACAACGTCATGGAGTTGGATACATTGACAACAAGATCAATGATGATGCTGAAAATGAAAAGGTTAGACGTGAACTTGTTGAGATGAATGATAACCGCAGTACTTCTCTTGCGACTTCTCGAGAGAGGAATCAGTTCCTATTAGAGAAGATCATGGTGCTTGAGAACAAGGCAGAGGTTGCCAAGCGTCTCAAAGAAAGTTCTGAAAGTCCAAAAAGGGATCCTAAGGCCTTTGAAAGGGAACCTAAGGGAAAGGAGAAAGAGTCTCCTACAGACAAGTGGTTCACTAACTCCTTTGCTCATAGAAGGTACGTGGACATGGCCCATGGTAAGGTTAGAAATAATGTTGATTTCAATAAAAAAAAAAGGAAAAACCTTTTAGGCCAGGAAAGGGAAAATATGGACATGTTATGTACAATCGTCTGTGTTTCTATTGTGGTATGAATGGTCATTACAACACTGAGTGTCCTAAGAAAAGAAACTATGATAATGAGAAAAGTGCTTATTACCGTGAAAGGAATCAGTTCCCTAGTCATTCACAGAGTCGCAATGATAATTCACATGTTAATCCCCCAGTAAAGCCAAGCTTCACTGGGTTCGTGCCATATGACCGGAAGAAGAAATCAAATGACTTCTCTTCAACCTCTCCAAGGAGGGAACATCTCTTTTGGAGAGAAAAACAAAGGGAAAATTTGTGGAATAGGAACTGTGAATCTCAATGACCACATGAAGGTAAACAAAGTCCACCTTGTTGATAATCTCGCTTTTGATCTAATTAGTGTGTCACAGCTGTGTGGTCAAGGAGACAACAAAGTTAGATTCAAATCAAATGAATGCACTGTCCTTGGCTCCTCGGGACAAATCATCTTAAAAGGTAAAAGGTTCAACAATGTGTATGTTGTTAACCCATCCTTTATTCCTAAGGAGAAACTCTGTCTCTCAACTGTGAATGATCAAACGGACTTGTGGCATCAACGTCTTGGTCATGCTAGCACTAAATTGATCCAAAAGCTACACTCAAAGGAGCTAGTCAGAGGCCTCCCAAAGTTAAGTGGTAAATCTGAGGAACCATGCTCAGACTGTGTAAAAGAGAAACAAGCTCGAAGTTCCTTCAAATCCAAAAATATGGTAAGTTCCTCAAGGCCCCTTGAACTCATCCACATGGACCTTTGTGGACTCATGAGAGTTCAAAGCCTAGGAGGAAACAGGTATATCTTTGTTCTTGTCGATGACTTCTCTCGTTTCACTTGGACAATTTTTATAAAATCTAAGAGTGAAGTCATTGGACGATTTAAGGATCTGGTTCCCATGTTAGAAAAATCTCTCGATTGCCCCATCATTTCTATTCGTTCTGACCATGGTACTGAGTTCGAAAATGGAGAATTTCTAACCTTTTGCAGTGAGCATGGCATTGATCACAACTTCTCTACACCATACACTCCTCAACAAAATGGAGTAGTGGAAATGAAGAATAGAACCTTAGAAGACATGGCTCGAACTATGCTCATCTCAAGTGGACTCTCTCAATAATTCTGGGCTAAGGCAATCAACACAGCCTGCTACATCATCAATCGAGCTATGCTTCGCCCAATCACAGAGAAGACTCCCTATGAACTTCTAAGAGGAAGAGTTCCCAACATCTCACATCTTAGGGTGTTCAGATGCAAATGCTTTGTGCATAACAATGGAAAAGATAATCTTGGTAAATTCGACCCAAGGAGTGATGAAGGGATCTTCATTGGATATGCCTCAAGAAGCAAAGCATACAAGGTCTTCAACAAAAGGACTAAAAAGGTAAAAGAAAGTGTTCATGTTGTTTTTAATGAGAAATCACTTGGTAGAAATATGCAGAACACCACCAGTCCCTTTGAAGATCCATTTCCCAAGCCACCTCAAGAAGATCCAGATGAAGATATCACACCTCCCAGTTCCTACCCAGCTGCACAAGTTGTTCCGCCAGTTCCTCCACCAGTTCCCATGGACAATCAACAATAATCCATCTCTAGCAACCATGAACATGAAGATAATACTTGTGGAGACATCAATGATTCATCCTCTCACATGTTCTTAAATGGAGAAGGTGATCCCAACATAGAAGTTGAGGCTGAATGTTCAAATCAAAATGCCTCCACATCAAATGCTCTAGCTCCCAACAGAGAAAGAAGAACCATCAAGCCTCCAGTCAGGTTCAAACATCTAACCTTCTTTGCTTTCAATGCTTTCTTATCTATTGTGGAACCAAAAAACATAGGTGAAGCACTGAAGGATGTAGACTGGATCCAAGCCATACAAGAAGAACTTCATCAGTTTGAAAGGAATAAAGTGTGGCATCTAGTTCCCCGCCCCAAGGATAAGCATATCATAGGAACTAGATGAGTTTTCAGAAACAAGCTCGATGACTCAAGAGCTGTAATTAGGAACAAAGCAAGGCTTATTGCTCATGGATACAATCAACAAGAAGGAATCGACTATGATGAAACATATGCTCCAGTGGCAAGGATTGAAGCAATAAGGCTGTTGATTGCCTTTGCATCACACAAGGGTTTCAAACTATTCCAAATGGATGTAAAGACCGCCTTCCTCAATGGCAATCTTCAAGAGGAAGTCTATGTCAAGCAACTACCCAGTTTTGAAGACAGTGATCATCCAGACCATGTCTATTTCCTAGACAAAGCCTTGTATGGTCTCAAGCAAGCTCCTAGAGCTTGGTATGATCGTCTTGCCCAGTTCCTACTCTCCAATGGTTATAGGCGTGGAATCATTGACAAGACTCTCTTCATTCTAGAGGAAGAAGGTAACATCTTAGTGGTTCAAATTTATGTTGATGATATCATTTTTGGTTCCACTAACCTGTCCCTTGTAGATAACTTCAAAGACTTGATGAGTAGTGAATTTGAAATGAATCTAATAGGGGAACTCACTTTCTTCCTCGGATTGCAAATAACCCAAAAGAAAGATGGCATACAAATTCACCAACAAAAATATGTCAGGGAACTGTTGAAAAAGTTCAAAATGGCAAGCCTCTCTCCACACCTATCTCTACAATTGCTCATTTGGACAAAGATCACTCAAGTCCTCTTGTGGAAGAAAAACTCTATAGAGGTATGATAGGCTCTCTCATGTATCTAACAGCTAGTCGTCCAGACATTGTGTTTGTTGTTTGCTTGTGTGCTAGGTTTCAATCATGTCCAAGAGAAACACATTTATCTGATGTGAAAAGGATATTTCGATATCTCAAGGGAACTGACTCACTCTGCATTTGGTACCCCAAAGAGTGTCCCTTTGAGCTGATGAGTTTCACTGATGCTGATTATGCTGGATACCTAGTGGATAAGAAGAGTACTTCTGGAATGGCACAGTTCCTGGGCCCTTGCCTTGTGTCATGGGGCTCAAAGAAACAAATCTCAGTCTCCCTCTCCACCACAGAATCTGAATACATTACAGCCGCCTCTTGCTGTTCCCAACTCTTATGGCTAAAGCAACAACTCGCGGATTTCGGTATGTCTTATGGTCCTCTTACCATTCTTTATGATAACACCAGTGCTATAAACATTTCTGAGAATCCTGTGCATCATACTAGGACCAAACATTTAGATATAAGGCATCATTTCCTTAGAGATCATGTTGAGAAATGGAACATCATTATGAAATTTTGTAGAACTGAAGATCAGGTTGCAGATATATTCACCAAAGCCTTGAATAGAGCTCCCTTCGAGAACCTTATATTAGAACTGGGAATGATTCCTATAAACTAAAAGTTCCTTTAGTTTAAAGTTCTTCTCCAGTTCCCTTGATTGACTAGTTCAGATCTCTTTACTTGTCTTTGTCTTGGAATCTTCGTGTTATTTCTCTTGCGTTAGACCCTCATATCCATAATGGTTACTCAAAAGGCTTTGACAAATTTTTCTAGTTCTTCCCCTTGGATGTTCATTTCTTATTAAAATTCAATCATTGTCCAAGTTTCTTTGTTGGCCCAAAAGTCACAATCTGATCACATTCTAACCCCACAATACAAGCCAAAATGATGATTGTGTACTATGACCCTCCCTTACCTCATTGCACAATCTAATTCCCTATGATTCTTCTCTTAACCCTCTCTGGGAATTAGTTTGTGATGCGATAAATGGCCTTCCCCGATTTATTTTATGGGAACGTACTTTCAGGTCCTATGTCTTAAAACCCCACATCAAAGGTTCCCATATATCCCTCTAGCACACTGAAAAAATCGCCAGAAAGAAACTAGGTCAGGCTGCTCTTTAAACGGCTCGTAGAAACTCACTCCTCCCAAGACAGCATTTATGGCAATTTCACAGCGTCAGAGATGTCTTCTCAGCTTTGAACAGTTTCCATTTCTGAGTATTTGATTTTTGAATTTGTGACCGTTTCACTGTCGATAAAGCTGCAAGAAAATTAGCCGTTTCAATTCTTCAGAGTTCCCAGAATCTCTCTCGCCAACGGCTTGATTTCTCCAACGGCTCGAACAATGCTCAAGGGTTATTTAAGGTCTCCTGTTTAATTGAGCCGAGCACTCTGCTTTCTCTCAATCTCTTGTTCACCTTTTCTCTCAAAACACAAAGCTCCTCAAATGGCCAAAAAAAAACCTCAATCTTAACTTTGCCCAAGACGAGGAGGAAGCTGCCCTCCTAAGAGCCTTCAGAGAGAAGAAAGCAGCCTCTTCCTCCAAATCCCCTAATCTCACACCCACAAAAGAACCCTTACCCAAGCATACAGAAGAGGTGGAAAAGGAACTCCACCATGGATCTGCATCAGCTACTCATACTATCTCTGAGGGCGGTTCCCATGATTCATCTCCAGACAAGGATACCCTGGAGGTTCATAGCTCTGATCCCTCGCCTGTCAGCCTCAAATCCAAGTCTGTTCACACAGTTGCAACCAGGCTCAAGCTTCGCAAGCGGACTTCCCAGGCCCTGGTTCCCTTCAACCCGGCCCCCTCCAAGGAGCTCAAGCGGGCAAAGAAGAGGAAACAGAGGAACAGAAGGATGTTGACGAGGAGGCCACTGCGCTGCCATAGGAATGTCTCTCCTTGTTCCCAGTGCTATAACATCACAGTGTGCTAGTAGTTCCCTAGGGTTCTACTCCCCTCTTCTATCCTTATTTTGTCTATGTCAAGCTGCTTGTGATCTTTTGTTCCTCTTTCCACTTTGCATCTCTGGACAATGTATTGACCTTAATGATTAATGAACTCTTTTGGTAATGTTTCTACTGCATCATTTGTCTTTGCCTTAAGTTTCTATTATGGTGACTGTCATGGGTTTAACGAAATTATTTATTTCACATTGATATCCTATACTTGATAAGTAAATTAATCTTTTCGATGATGTCAAAAGGGGGAAGATTGGATAGGAACCTTGAACTCTTGGAAACTACTAGACTCATAGGAACTCTGAACTCGTTCTATTTCTAAGGGAGAACTCGAATAACTTAGTTCATTTGCTTAGGGGGAATTTGCAACTATTGAATGTTCTCTCATTACTTTATAAAGTTGTAAATCTCTTAGCTCAACTGTTCTCATGAATCTCATGTCCTTATTATGTTATCAGGTTCCTTATATTTGTCATCATCAAAAAAGGGGAAATTGTTAGGAAATGGAACTTAGGAACCTCAGTTCCCATGAGAGTTCCTTTCCTCAATTTCTCTACTTTTGAAGATGACAAATACTTTGATACTAATGTTTTATTTCAAAGATGTGTTTAAAGGAACCACAGGATAGTTGTTGAAACCATGGAAGCCAAACAAGATAAAGAAACCAAACAAGCAAGCCAAAGGAACCCAGAAGTGCCCAGAAATGCAACAAGTGACTTTGCTCTTCCCGATGAAGCTGGGAACACAGAACCTCGGACAAAAGATGGTGAAAGCGACTTGAGCAAAGCTTCTAAAGCCTGCAACCATCCAAAGGAAGGCTCCAAGATGTCTAGAACGCTGAACCTCGGACAAAGGTTGCTGAAAGCGACATGTCACAAGGCTGTCACCATCCAGAATAGTTCCAAACTGTCTAGGTTGCTGAACCTCGGACGAAAGGCGTTGGACAACGACATGACAGATTCGTCTCAAGCCTTTGACCAACCAATGTGTATTCTGAGTTGCCTAGGTTGTTGGTACATGTTTAAGTCAGCGTGAATTAAGGATAACCATACAGCCTAGGTCAAGCTTGCTCTGTGGGAACCAAAAGAAGACTCAACCTCGAGAATACACTATATAAGAAAGATAAGCTTTAGTGTTATCTTCAAGCATCACAACAGAATCACACTCCATAGCAAACATTAAAGTATGAAGCTTCAAACAGATCGTCAACTCAAACCAAGATCGAGAGGAACCAGTCAAGGAATCTGAGAGTTGTGTGCTAGTTCCTGTGACTGTAAGTGAGTTAGTTCCTTAGTGGTTAGGACTGCTTCTGTGATTGATTATATTTGCTGTTAAGTTTACCTAGGATTGTCTACTGTGTATAAGACAAAGAAACTGTGTGTTTGTTCCTAGGGTAATCTGTAACCGAAGTGATAAGAAATCAAGAAGTAGACCTTGAAATCCTTTCAAAAGAAAGGTAGTGGTTTTTATCCTAGATTGCTAGTTGGCAATCGAAGGTTTCCACTATAAGGAACTTGTTCATTTATTTTGATTGTTTATTTCCGTTGCGAAGGGAACTGAATATATGTATTCTTAGTTCCCTTATTATTACTCTAACAATCACGATCCTACATCCTCTCAGACTGTCCATCCGTTTGAGGATGAAACGCAGTACTGAATCTCAATTCGGTTCCCATGGCCTTATGGAGTTCTTTCCAGAATCTCGACATAACTCTGCCATCACGATCCGATACAATGGTCTTTGGAGTACCATGCAAATGGATAATCTCGTGTAGGAACACTCCCGATAGCTTCTGGGTTCCCCAAGTTGACTTGATAGCCAGGAAGTGGGTACTCTTCGTGAGCCTGTCAATGATTACCCTTATAGCATCCGTTTGACTTTGAGTAACTCTAGCCAGCGACATTGTCTCATATTCAGCTCCTTCTGAGTGAGCACGTACTTGAGACTTTTATGGTCAGTGAAGACTTGGCATCTCACACTTTAGAGATAGTGTCTGCAAATCTTCAATGCAAACACTACTACTACTAGTTCCAGATCATGCATCAGATAGTTTTCTTCATAGGTCTTCAATTGTCTAGATGCGTATGCAATAACCTTGCCTCTCTGCATCAATACGCATCCTAACCCACTCTTCGAAGCATCACTATAGACCACATAACCATCATTCCTTCCAGTAGTGCTAACACTGGTGCAGAGGTCAGATACTGTTTCAATTTCTGAAAACTGGCCTCGCACTTGTCATCCCAGACAAACTTCTTATGGACTTTGCGGAGCAAATCGGTCATAGGTAGAGCGATTTTAGAAAATCTCTCCACGAATCGTCTATAATATCCAGCAAGTCCAAGAAAACTGCGCACATCCTTCACATTTTGAGGCCGCTTCCAATTTGTTGCCGCTTTAATCTTCTGGGATCTACCATAACCCCATTTTCATTGATCACATGGCCTAAAAAAAAGCCACTTCTTTGATGCAAAAGTCACACTTAGACAATTTTTCATACAGCTGATTTTGTCTAAGGATTGACAAAGTGATCCGAAGATGTTCCTCGTGAGTTTCCTCACTCGGGGAATAAATTAAAATATCGCCGATGAAGACCACTACGAACTTATCCAAGTAATGGTGGAAACATCGATGCATTAGATCCATGAAAATTGCTGGAGCATTGGTAAGTCCAAATGGCATGACTACGAACTCGTAGTGACCATATCTCGTCCAGAACGCAGTCCTCGGAATATCCTCCTCACGAATCCTGAGCTGATGGTAACCAGACCTCAGATCGATTTTGGAAAAGACCTTTGCTCCCTGCAGTTGATCCAATAGATCATCAATCCTCGGCAACGGATACTTATTCTTGATCGTGACCTTATTCAACTCACGATAGTCGATACAAAGTCGGAACGATCCATCCTTCTTCTTGACGAACAAGACCGGAGCACCCCAAGGTGATGCGCTCGGCCTTATATAGCCCTTCTCAAGAAGATCTTTGAGTTGCTTCTTCAACTCTTGTATTTCAACAGGAGCCATCTGGTACGGTGTTTTTAAAATCGGCATGGTACCAGGCTCGAGATCAATAGTAAACTCTACGTCACGATACGGGGGTAAACCAGGAATCTCCTCCGGAAAGACATCCGGGAACTCACAAATAACAGGAATATCAAGAACTGATGGCTCATCTATATTGGGCTTGTCCAGATAGCACAGGTACCCGACACATCCTTGTTGAAGTATCTTAAACGCAACCATCGCATTGATAAACCTGCCGTTATCAGCGTCATTCCGACCCCTGAACTTGCATACATACTGGCCCCCAGATGACACCATCACAGTCCTTGAACTAAAATCAATTACCGCCCCATGACGCATCAGCCAATCCATACGGAAAATAATGTCGTATAGAGCCATGGCTATACAAATCAAATCTTCTTCGAACTTCTTACCCTGGATGGTAATCGGAAATTCTGACAGACGCTTGGTGCCCACTAAATGTTCACCATTAGGAAGATTCACAACGAAAGACTCACAAGCCTCGTTGCATACTAAGCCTACCTTACTAACACAACTCTCCGAGATAAAAGAATGGGTAGCACCCGAATCAAACAATATACATACTGAAGTAGAATGAAGGTATAAAGTACCTTAAGAAATTAGAGCATTGGGTCCATCCGCTTCACGCATCTCGTAAAGGCGTTGACCTTGACTTCTAGAAGCAATTGGGGCTTTCCCCTTGTTTTGCGCAGTCGTCTGCATTGAAGGACTAGGAGCTTCCACTGGTCTAAACCTGGGTCGATGGTTCTGATTAACAGACCCTTGTTGTGATTCAGCTCCTTTCTTCCTCCTCTGCGGACAAAATGTTTGCATATGCCCCACCTTTTCACAGCCAAAACACGTCTTCTTCTCCTTCGGACACTCATTGCTCTTGTGCCCGTATGTGCCACAGTTGTAGCACTGGATCGGATTCTTGTCCTGACCCGAAAACTGCGTTGACCCTCCTTGAGTCATGTCCGTCTTTGCTTTGCCAGACTTGACAAAATTAGATGGTGGCACGGGACGCTTAAATCCACTCGCCTGAGACCGGTTCTGCATTGACCTCTGGCGATTACGCTTCTTTGTTGACTCCTCCAGAGTCAATTCCAACTTGTAGGCAGCGTCCACGTACTGCTCCAAAGTAGAGCATCCGTGATGTACTATCAGTGGCTTAATATCTGGGTTCATCCATTCATGGAAATGCCAGATCTTTTGCTCATCGCTGGACACCTCCGGCCCAGCATACTGCAGTAGATGATTGAACTTGGCCGCAAGCTTAGTCACTTTCAAACCATCCGTCTTTGGATAGAGGAACTCCTTATGTTTTTTTCCCTCATAGCTCGGGAGAAGAAACAATCAGTCATTTTGGCTTTGAACATCCCCCAGTTCAAACCAGGGTGATCAGCTAGACCAGTACCTTCCCACCACTCGCTAACTACCTCCTTCAGCTGAAGAGAAGCAATGTGCACCTTCTCAGCTTCAGTGCACTCAACATTGCGGAACAATCGCTCTATGTGTGAGAACCAATGTGCCACCCTGACTAGCTCTCCTTTCCCATCATAGCTATCAGGCCTCATAGAGCTTATGGCCTTCAGTGCTCGGCCATAGTCACCTCTATTCCTGACCGCATCTTCTCGGGGTACATGGATATCTGGCTCCTCGAATCTAGGAACCGCTGGGGAATTGGCACAGCTTGTGCTTGAGGCGCGTTTGGTCGCATAATATCGGTGAATGCCTGTATTACAATTCCCCGAATAGCCTCTATTGATGCGGCATCAAATACCATTGGAGCGTTGACCTGAGCTTGGTCACTGCCTCCAGGATTGTTGTGAGAAACCGACTCGTGTTCCTCCACAGGGTTCGCGACATTCCTAACATTTGTCTGGGGTCATTGCTTGGCCCAACACCCGCACGAATGGTGTTCCTGGTGTTCATCATCTGTTTACCGATCAAATTCCAAGTATTTTATTACATTAATATTATTCCAATATACTCAATGTAATAAAATCAACTTAGAATTGATCAAACTTGGTAATTTTCATTGATGAACTCATACTGAGTTACTAGGTTCTACAAAAGGGATCTCCCGAGCGACAAGACAAAATTGCTCGGAGATTACCGTTCCATCAAAACGAACACTGAAATACTAGGAAGGAAACTGTTAATTCAGCATTGGCCCTAATCATGGCGCCCTGAAACATTTCATGTAATCTCAACTCCTCATACACGGTTTCTTCGAACGGGGTTTACCATCGGAGTCTGGCAATGGACTTCTCACCCTGTTCAGTCCTGGAGCACTCGGCTCATCCCTTGGTCCTGGTGTCCTCGGCCTTACTCTAGGCACAGAAACACTCTGACCAATCTCATCAGATCCCAGTGGGTAACAAAACTCTTCCAGAAATCCTGGTTAGAAGTCTACCCTATTCACCCCATACAAAGGATCGAGTAGCAATCTTGCTTGGCGGATGTACTCCTGGAGTTCACGGACGTCCCCAATCATTCGGGTGAGACCGACCTCAGTCTCGAAGGTCCTCTCCTCCATGTCGTTTAGGGCGTTCGACCACTCCTCCAATCGTCCCTCCTATAATTAGGGTCTTGGCCTGGTCTATTGAATCGGGACTACAACTGGTGTACCCATCGACTCCCATGGCCTTGCCCTCAAACGAGTACGTTCAATCATCTCATCCACCTGGCGATGCGCTTCAGCACTAATCGCCTCCCAAGTGGCAGGAGATAATGGTAAATTCTCCCGCTCAAGTGGCAACTCCGGACTAGGGGGAACGAACTCCACCCATGGGTCCTCATAGTCTACCAGCAAGTGTTCTAGGCCATTGGACTCGTAGCTCTGACCCTCGAGGTCCTCCTCCTCCGGATCCTCCTCCGGATCTTTTCCAGGATTCTCTTCCTCCGGTTCCTCTTCCGGATCTTCCTCGGGATCTGACTCGATCATGAAGTCATCGTCGTAGTACCCTCTTGCGTACCTTGACAACTCCTCTTCATCCTCAGTGTCTTCCCTTGGATCCTCTTCGGACTCTGCCACAGGAACCTCGGTTTTATCGGACACTAGTACTACCGACTCAGGGAGTACGGTCTTCACCTCCTCGGGTGGACTACTAGGTTCTCCGACCTCAAAGCATCGTAGGGGAACCGGGAATTCTAGCCTTACTGGAGATGGCGGAGCCACCTCGGCTTCTTTCGAGTTTCTCTGAAGAGAACAGAATGCACCCATATCTACGGGCAACGAGAATAGAATTAGTCTTTCTAAATATAGAAGCTCGCTTCCATATCAGACTAAAGAAAAGGCACGACTAGATTGGCAGAATAAAAAATTTACTTGGAAATTCAGATCCTTCGAAAACATTTCTCAGTTTCAAATGAGTAAACGGTTTATAAAAAAATTCGTTCCAAGAAAATGTTTTAAAACCCACCCATTTTTAAAAAAAAAAATCGACTCTGATACCAAATCTGTAACGCCCCCAAATATATACTTGAAAGGTATTACCACCAGTGACCTCGGATTTCACATCTGAAGCCAACCCAGGCTTAACCCATTGATATAATTCATCAAACAACAGTTATAATACAAAATATCATAACTTTCGATTAAAATAATTGTCTCGGCATTACATCCATAATCCGAAATACAACTGAAATACAGAGTAGTCTTGATATAAAATATGTTTAACACAGCGGAATTCTTTAAAATAAATGACACAAGGGTCTTGATCTAGCGATCACACACCTAGGATCTGATGTGAATCCTTCACATCAAGTCAAGTCCTCCGAGCCAAGGCACTCACCAAGGCTAGCCAACCATGAGCCTAGCCGAGAAGAGCCATCGAGCCAAGAAGAGGGCGCCCCCATGAGGCTCACACGAGCTAAGGCTAGGGAACTACAAGCCAAGCTCCACCTTGGTCTCGCCACACTTGGGCCTACATCTAGTCGTCTAGGAGACTTCTTCTCCTTGAATCCCCTTGGTGCGTCACATCCAAGCTAGGATCCAGAACCCCTCCACGACGTGGTGAGTCATATCCACCTAGTGAAGGTTATCCCTCGGCTCCTCCATCTTCCACCGCCGCCACTTCCACCCCTCAAAGTACACTCAATACGCCACCCAACCACCACCAAGCACCACCTCCAACGCGCCAACGCCTCCCTCAAACTGAAACCCTAATCGCTTTCCCATCGCTAGGGTTTCCTCCAACATCGCCTCACTTCCACCCTCCATAAATCGAGGCCCACGTCGACGCCACCAAGCCCCTCTTGCACCACCATTCCTAACATCCTCCTCCACCATTGGAGACCAAGACCGCCGCCAACCTCATCCAGCGCCTCCCTACAGCCCGCTTCAAAGATCGCCTCCCCGGGTTGCCGAAGGTTATCGTCCGGCCAAACTCTTGCACTAAAGCTCGCCCAAGTCGATCCTTGTCAAGTGGTATCAGAGCCATGCGAGGTTTGGCCTTATAATCTGTCCTTTTTTAGTGCAAATTGTTCATTAGAAGTGCAAGCTTAGGTTTCCTAGTCTTTCACTTCCGATTTTGGCCTTGAGTTGTGTTTATCTCCATTGTTGTCTTGAAATCTTTTGCTTGCTTCGACTTCTGAATTTCCTGAGGTTGAAGAAGACCGTTGGCATACTAAAATCCAGTTACAAAACAAGGAAAACCGTTACACAATTCTGCCATCATTTGCTAGTGAATTACTTACCATAATTGGCTTTTATTTCCTTATTTGCTAGCATTCATTGACCCCTATTTACAGCCAATCCTTAGCCACGTTTGTTACCTTGCTTTTGGTGTATATTCTTGCTTACTAAGTTGCTGCATAAATCAAGTAGTGGACTTAGGTTAAGGGAATTTCACTTTCACATACCTTGTGGCTAAGACAACACCGAAATTATGCAAAAAGGAAGATTGTTGGTGTGATTGTTCTCGAAATTTTGTGAGATTTTGTTTGCTATTTCAGTATTGTATTAAGCTTCAAATCTTGTAGCTTTGCTCAAAAAAAAAAAAAAAAAAGAAGAAAAGTGCTCAAGAAAAACCCGGCCTAAATAGGAGAGGCCATAGAAAAAGTGAGCCATTGAAGAACAATTCCGTTTTCTTCTCTTTCTTTTGTTTTACGTGAGGTGTTGGTTTGTTTGTGGTTGCTTGGGTGTGATAGTGGTCGGTACCTTCCTTGCTATTGCTTGTGGCTCCGACTTGGTAGTGAAAATATACACCAATTTTTGTCTTCCCCACAAACCCTAACTCGTAACCTCACTTAAGCTTGTTATTTCTTGTGGATACTTTGTGCTTGAAAATTACAGATTTTGAGGACCCTTGTGTGTGCTCGAGGGACCATTTTCTTTGATTATCTTGTGGTTGTGCTTTGAGTGCTTTTGCTAGGTTATCATGGGCGACAACCTCAAGGAATCCGGCGGGGGCAAAAGTGCCTTAATCATCAACGAGCCCCCCACCCTACAATCTGTCATGGAGGCCCTAAGAGGGATAGAAAGCCGTCTTGATGGGCAATTGATGGAAATCCAACAAGAAAACCAAGCGAGCATGAGAAGGCTAGAGGCTAGGATAGAGACCTCCGAGCACAAGTTGGACGACATGTCAAGGATTTGTGTGAGCATTCTGCCCTCACAAGTGGAGGCCCAATCTTCACACAACAAGCCCGGTGACATGGCCATGCCACTCTTGCCCGGCGCCTCCACCAACCAAGCACCGGCCATTCCTTCCTTTAGTGGCGTCCAAGGTATGACTCTTCCTATTTCCGCGCCTATAACTTCTATATTTCCAGCCATGGCCACTAATTTTTCAGGCCAAGATGTGAGGAGGCTCCATGAAGAGGTGAATGCCACCTATGAGCCACAAGGGAGCCAAACTAGGCTCACGGCGCCTCTCACCCTTCCCGTAAGAAATGTCCAAGGCCGAAGGCAAGGCCAAGGCTTGGGGCGTGCAGCTGGGCAAGGCGCAAGGAATAAGGAGATGTTTGATCAAGGAGATAGGTATGGGAGGCAACAAGAACCCTTCCTACAAGGAGGCCGAGGCTACTACCCGCCAAGGCAACATGACTATGATCAACCAAGGATGCCCAAGACCAACTTGGACGTGGAGAAGTTTGGCAAGTCGGCTGACCCGGAAGAGTGCCTCCATTGGATTAACAAGACCGAACAAGTCTTTGATTTCCAAGGCCTCAATGATGCCCAACGAGTTATCGTGGCTAGCATCCGCTTTGAGAGCTTTGCGGACCAATGGTGGGCCGAGGACAAGGAGGAGAGAGCACAAGCCGGCTATGACCCCATAGACACTTGGGAAGAGCTCAAGTTGGCACTCAAGCATAGATTTGTTCCGGAGAACTTTGCAGCCCGGATTCATGAGAGACTACAACAACTCAAACAAGGTACTAGAACCCCGGATGAGTATTACAAAGAGTTGAAAACTTTATTGTTTAGATCCGGTATTAAATTTCCTAATGAGTATGTGTGTCTAAATTTGTTGAGAATTTGAATCATGAGCTTAAGGCAATTGTCACATTGCAACACTTTGCAAGAGGTACCTCGGTGGAAGAGGTCCTCCATTATACTAATCATGTTTATAGGACATTGCCCCAAAAGAAGAGCTATCCACCTAGTTCAAGCTCAAGTCCGTGGAGTAATGCAAGCTCAAGCAACTCCAACTACACTCCAAGGCGCCAAGAACCAAGGCAAGAAGTCGGCGCCATGCAGCCAAGAAGAGAACCACCGAGGCTATCCCCACAACCGAGAAGGGAAGGCAAGCCAAGGACAAGTGAGATCAAGTGCTTTAAGTGTCTAGGCCGTGGGCATATGGCCAAGGACTGCCCCTCTCGCCGCCAAGTGTTGCTCAACACAATAGGGGAATATGAGTCAGATGATGAGATGCTTGAGGAGCCCGGAGACGTAGAGGAAGAGGATGAGGAATTGCATGTCAAGGCCGAGACACCAGGAGAGTGCTTTGTGGTTAAAAGGTCACTTATAGCCAATGAGGCGCCAACCCCTTCCAACCAAAGAGAAACCATCTTCCACACAAGATGTCTCATCCAAGGTAAACTTTGCAACCTTATTATAGATGGAGGCTCTTGTTGCAACATAGTAGATCAAGAGGTAGTGAAAAGGTTTGCTCTCCCTACTATTCCTCATGCTCAACCTTATACTCTTTGTTGGCTGAATTCTAACACTCCTTTGAAGGTTAGTGAACAAGCTAAGATAAGATTTTCCATAGGGGGATACAAGGATGAGGTCGTGTGTGATGTATTGCCCATGACCGCATGCCATGTCCTCTTGGGAAGGCCTTGGAAATATGATAGGGGTGTGATCCATCAAGGGGTCACTAATGAGTATTCTTTTCATCTCCAAGGTAAGAGAATTACTTTGCACCCTATGGCTCCTCATGAAATTATGGCTGACCATGTTGCTAGGGAGCAAAGAAAGTTGCAAAGGGAGAAAGACGAGAAGAAGCTTGTTTTGGCCAAGCCGAAAGAGGTGCTCAGTGCAATCAAGGGAAGTCAAGCTTGCTTTCTTATCATTAGTAAGGAAGTTATGATTTTCAAAGAAGAACTAACTAGTTTTCCACCTCTTATTGCTTCTCTTTTGCAGGATTATGAGGACTTGTTCCAAGAGGAGGTGCCGCTTGGATTGCCACCAATTAGGGGCATAGAACATCAAATAGACTTTGTCCCCGGCGCCACCCTTCCAAACAAGGCTGCATATAGAGCCAATCCAGCCGAGACAAAGGAGCTACAAAAGCAAGTGCAAGAGCTCCTTGACAAAGGTTATGTGCAGGCAAGTTTGAGTCCTTGTTCGGTTCCTGTCATTTTAGTCCCTAAAAAGGATGGGACTTGGAGGATGTGTATGGATTGTAGGGCTATCAATAACATTACCATCAAGTATAGGCATCCAATCCCTAGACTTGATGATATGCTTGATGAGCTCCATGGTTCAAGCATATTCTCCAAGATAGATCTCAAAATGGGATATCATCAAATCCGCATGAAAGAGGGGGATGAATGGAAAACTGCATTCAAGACCACCTATGGCTTATATGAGTGGTTAGTTATGCCATTTGGCTTAACTAATGCTCCAAGCACTTTCATGAGGCTTATGATCCATGTGCTAAGAGCCTTTCTAGGCAAATTTATAGTGGTTTATTTTGATGATATTTTGGTGTATAGCCATGGGCTAGGGCAACATGCACAACATCTCCAACAAGTCTTAGAGGTCATAAGGAAAGAGAAGTTGTATGTCAACTTCAAGAAATGCCATTTTTGTTCGGATCATGTGGTTTTTCTTGGTTTTGTTGTATGCAAGGAAGGACTCAAGGTAGATGAGGAGAAGGTGAAGGCAATCAAGGAGTGGCCCACACTAACCACCATGACACAAGTAAGGAGCTTTCTTGGATTTACCGGCTTCTACCGCCGGTTTGTCAAAGATTTTAGTACATTGCCCCCCCCCCCCCCCCCCCCTCACCGAGATTACAAAGAAGAATGTGCCTTTCCTTTGGAGGGAGAAGCAAGAAGAAGCTTTTAGTATCCTTAAGCATAAGCTAACTCACGCTCCTTTACTATCCTTACCTGATTTTACAAAAACTTTTGAGATTGAATGTGATGCATCAGGAATAGGACTTGGAGGTGTGCTAATGCAAGAAGGAAGGCCAATAGCTTATTTTAGTGAAAAGCTCAATGGGGCCGAGCTGAATTATGAGACATATGACAAAGAGCTTCTAGCACTTGTGAGGGTCCTTCAAACTTGGCAACACTACCTTATTCCAAGGGAGTTTGTCATTCACATGGATCATGAGGCCCTAAAGTTTCTAAAGGGTCAAAGGAAGCTCAACAAGCGTCATGCCAAGTGGGTGGAGTCCATAGAAGCCTTTCCCTATGTCATTAAACACAAGAAGGGGAAAGAGAATGTAGTGGCGGATGCTTTGTCAAGAAGGTATGTTCTCTTAACCACTTTAGATGCACGCATGCTAGGGTTTGCTTTCATGAAGGATTTGTATGCTTTAGATGCTGATTTTGGTGACTTATATAAAGCATGCTTAGACTTAGAAAGTAAAGATCAATTCTATGTGCATGAGGGCTATCTTTTTAAGGGTCCTAGGTTGTGTATTCCTAGTGGGTCTAACCGTAGGTTGTTGGTCCAAGAGGCTCATGGAGGAGGTCTTATGGGACACTTTGGTGTAGCTAAGACTTCCCTCACCCTCAAGGAACACTTCTATTGGCCACACATGCAAAAGGATGTGGAGAAATATTGTGCTTCATGTGTGACTTGTAGGCAAGCTGTTGAATTCCTTAGGTTTTGATAGTGACAAACATTCAACTAATCTGGGTACTAAGCGTTTCAGGAACAAAGACAGTTGTCTTAGGGAACCTTCGCAGCAAAGGATTGAAGTGGGAACAAAGCTCTGTTCTTGTGCTTTGTTACCTCTGAAGGAACAACAGTGACGAACAAGATCGAAGCTGCGAATGGAAACAAATCAAGGCGCACACGCGGTCAAGGATTGAAGAAATCGGCTGGAAGGATCTAGCCGTTGGAGGAGATATGGAGAGAGATGCTCGATTCCTTATCTTAGGGATTCTTTCCTTAGATAAGCGGATTAGAGAGAGAAGAATCTTATCACATCCGTTTATATTAATTTAAGGGAATCCTTTCCTTGTATTAATATATACGGCTTGGGATATTATTCCTCCAGCAAAACATATCTTCGTGTTACCATATTTGAATAAATCTTATCTTGTTACATTTAGGGTTTGCCGAGTTGTATTTAATAGAAGTATATGTAACCACGACGACGGAAAACAGAGAGAACGAAAAGAAGAAAGAAAAGAAGTGAGGTGTGTGTAAGTCTTTGAGGGTTGAGTTTGATTCATCGTTGTAGAAGAGGTTTCGAGTCTAGCTGGGTGTTTAGATGTCGAAGTCCAGGATACAAGTGTAATCAAGAAAGATATCAATAAGACAAGTACACACTTCAAAATCCTCTCAAGCGGAAGCTTGAAGGTAGTGGTTTTTCCTTGAGAAGCTAGTTTTGTTAATCAGGGTTTCCACTATATATTGTGAGTTCATTCGTTATCTTTCTTGCTATATTATTCCGCTGCAACTTTTGTGGGAACAAAGCCTTTGTTCCCTCAGACGTAACTCTAACGATCCAACAATTGGTATCAGAGCCTGGTGCTCTAGATTGTTTGTTTTAAGTTACAGATTCTGCAGGAAAGATGTCGTCAGGAAATGCCTTGGATAGAGACTCTCAAGAAGGTGATGTAGATGTGGCTCTCATCACTCAAGCCATGAAGAAGATATGGTCTCGAAGCAAAGGCACTAAAGGTTCGGTCATGGTTCACAATGACATGAAGAAGGTTGTCTGCTCTCACTGCTATGACAACGGACACTTCGCAAAAAGGTGCCTCAACAAAGCGGCAGGTTCTTCTGGTCCTCAACAAGGAATAAACGAGGATTGCGAAGTGGGGTGACTGCAGCTCAAATGATGAAGCATCTCCTCTCTCAAAGGATATCTGCTTGATGAGCTCAAAAGGTCACAACGTATCAGAAGGTGGTTCTCATAAATCCGAGGAGGAAGCAAGGAAAGGCTCTTGGCACCTTGACAGTGCATGTTCAAGTCACATGACAGGGAACAGTGACTGGTTCACCTCTCTTCAGCCAGCCTCAGAGGCATCGATAACTTTTGGAAACAAGAGTAAGGGTGAGGTTTGTGGTATCGGTATGGTAAGACTCTCTAAACACATCACTGTGAATAATGTGAATCTAGTGAATAATCTCAAGTTTGATCTGTTCAGTGTGGCTCAACTATGTCAAAACAGAAAAAATAGGGTAGTCTTTACCACTGATGATTGTCATATTAAGTGTCTAAGTACAGGGAAAATCTTACTCAAAGGGATCTGCGACAACAACGTTTATAAGGTCGACCCTGCTTTCATCCCTGACAAGGACCTATGTATGTCGTCTATTGCTGAGACGACAGACTTGTGGCACAAACGCTTTGGACATGCTAGCCTTCAACTCCTATCCAAACTTCATAGACAAGAGTTGGTGAATGGCCTTCCCAAGGTTGAAGTAATGAGAAGTGACGTGTGTGACGCATGCATTAAAGGAAAACAAGTGAGGTCTTCCTTCAAGTCAAAAATGGATGTAAGTACAACACGTCCTCTGGAATTAGTCTACATGGATCTTTGTGGGCCTATGCGCACGAAGAGCCGTGGGGGAAATGCATATGTCTTTGTTATTGTTGATGACTATTCCAGGTACACATGGACTCTATTTATCTCCACAAAGGATGAAGTGTTCGCGGAGTTTGAGTCCTGGCTTAAGGCAGCCGAAAGGAGCACTGGACACTCCTTGGGGTCTATTCGCACTGATCATGGAACTGAATTCGAGAACTCTCAGTTCCTATCCCTCTGTACGAACAGAGGTATCAACCACAACTTCTCTGCTCCCAGGACCCCACAGCAAAACGGTGTTGTTGAAAGAAAGAACAGAACTCTGGAAGACATGACGTGTACTCTTCTCATCTCAAGTGGTCTTCCAAGGAGTTTCTGGGCCGAAGCCTTAAATGTTGTGTGCTACGTTCTAAACAGAGCAACCATCCGTCCTCTTCTGAACAAAACTGCCTATGAGCTTCTGAAGGGAAGGAAACCTAATGTGTCTCATTTGCGCACATTTGGTTGCAAGTGCTTCGTCCACAACAACGGGAAAGATTCTCTTGGGAAGTTTGATCCCAGAAGTGATGAAGGAACTTTTGTAGGATATTCACAGCAAAGCAAGGCCTATAAAGTCTTCAATAAGAGAACCAGAAAGGTAGAGGAAAGTGTTCATGTTGTATTTGATGAAACTGTTATGGCTGGTAACAATGTGCGGGATCTATCAGGCAACATCGAGCTTTCCGAAGATGATTTCTTTCAGCTTGTAGATAGCAATGGCAGCGGTGGGACCTCTGAAGATCAAGAAACTCAAAATGATCCCTCTACACCAAGAACTCCCAATTCTGCCAACTCAGGGGGCAATGAAGAAAATGCTTACACCCCTGATGTATCTCAGGCACCTCAGGGGGAACAAAGCCCAAGTCACGGCACAGCGGAGCCCTCTGAGGACTGCCCTTCTGCTGAAGGAACGAGGGATGTCAATCCTAATGCTAATGGCACAGGAGGTGAAGGCTCAAGTGCTGGGAACGCTGATTCAGAGGAATTCGACATCAACAATATCCAAGTCCCCAACTACCAGCAAAAGTGGGCTTATCCAGTCAAGCTAATCGTCACTGACTATAGAAAGGGAGCACCTCAGAGCATTCGTTCCTCCCTACAAAATTTATGTGCTTTCAATGCTTTTCTCTTTTTGCAAGAACCCAAAACTGTAGGAGAAGCATTGAAGGATCCTGACTGGATAAACTCCATGCAAGAGGAACTTCACCAGTTCGAAAGAAACAAGGTCTGGTGGTTAGTTCCTCGTCCAAGGAACAGAACAATGATTGAAACCAAGTGGGTGTTCAGAAACAAGTTGGATGATCAAGGTCAGGTCACAAGGAACAAAGCTAGGCTGGTGGTGAAAGGTTACAACCAGCAGGAAGGCATCGACTATGATGAGACCTTTGCTCCTGTTGCCAGGTTAGAAGCAATAAGACTCCTAATTGCGTATTCTTCTTTCCATGGGTTCAAGCTGCAACAGATGGATGTCAAGACTGCCTTCTTGAATAGAGTTCTTAAGGAGGAAGTCCGTGGAGCAAACACCCGGCTTTGAGGACACCACTCAACCTGACCATGTCTACATTCTAGACAAAGCTCTGTATGGTCTCAAGCAAGCCCCGAGGGCCTGGTATGAAAGGCTCTCACATTTCCTTCTGACACACGGATACGTTTGAGGAAAGGTCGATAAGACTCTGTTCCTTCTGAAGTAAGGGAAGCATATTCTGGTGGTTCAAGTCTATGTGGATGATATCATCTTTGGATCCACTGATGATAAACTGGTTCAGAAATTCTCTAAGCTGATGGCCAGTGAATTCGAGATGAGCATGGTTGGAGAACTCAAGTTCTTCCTAGGTCTGCAAGTCTCTCAGGGAGATGAGGGAACCAAAGTGCACCAACAAAAGTATCTCAGGGAGTGCGTCAAAAAGTTTGGTATGAATGAAGCGAAACCCTTCACCACTCCCATATCTCCAAACAATCCAATGGGAAAAGACGAACATGAGCAAGGAATTGATCCATCTCTCTACCGAGGAATAATAGGTTCGCTTCTATATCTCACTGCCAGTAGGCCTGATATTATGTATAGTGTATGTCTTTGTGCTCGTTTTCAGGCCGATCCCAAAGAGACACATCTCAAAGCAGTGAAGAGGATCCTGAGATATTTGAAGGGAACATATGATCTTTGTCTGTGGTATTCAAGGGGAGGAAGCCTTGATCTTGTCGGATACACAGATGCTGACTTCGCAGGGAACAAAGTGGACAGAAAATCTACCTCTAGAATGGCTCAGTTCCTTGGGCCGTGTCTGGTTTCCTGGGGGTCAAAGAAGCAGAACTCCGTGGCTCTCTCCACTGCGGAAGCTGAATACATAGTCGTTGCTGCTTGTTGCACTCAACTCCTATGGCTCAAACAACAACTCAGCGACTACGGTATTCTTCTTAACTCCATTCCCATTCTCTGTGACAATACAAGTGCCATAAATATATCCAAGAATCCGGTGCAACACTCACGTACCAAGCACATTGAGATAAGACATCACTTCTTACGTGACTGTGTGGAGAAAGGGTTGGTGATAATGGATTTCTGTGGAACTAAGGATCAAATCGCCGACATCTTCACCAAGGCACTAAACAGGGAACCATTCGAACAGTTCCGTATGGAACTAGGTATGATCTCTCTAAACTGACTGTCCACATGTTATGTTCCCTCGATGATTGGCTAAATTACATGGTAAAGTATGAAAGGTGAATCATCATGTCTTGGTCTGCATTACTTCTCTTGATCATTAGTTGATTGACTTGCTTAGACTCATGTTAATACTTCACTTATGTGCACATTTCATGCATGCTCTCTATGCTATCTTGCTAATACATGAGTCAGATTTCCTTCGGCCCAAAAGAGTCAACTTGTTGCATTGATCCCTCATTATAAGCTCAAATGATTGTTGACTCTACAGCTTACCTTAGCCATCATGTTTGATGCTCCCTATGAGCCCCTCTAATCATTCACATCTGGGAGTCTCTCATTCATGATTACACATTATTGAAAAATTCTCATATATGTTTTGTGTGATGTTCTTTGTACCCTCTCTGGTAACATTACCCCCGCATCACACTCTTCTACTTTTTCGGAAAGTCAAGATTACGAATTATCGCCACTGTGGTCTGTGGATAGGGTTCGACTGGTATGTGTGTGATGTTGGCTTACAACTGCCTAAGGAAGGTTCGTGCTCGAAAGCTAATGTTACGCGTGAGAGGTAGTGGGCTCTGAATGAATCCCTGGTGAAAGAAGGCAAGCTGAAGTTTGTGATGTTCAAAAAAAAAAAAAATTGAACATCACAAGACACACAAAGAAGGGAAAAGACGACACTACAGATTCACTCCTCTACAAGTTGAGGCTATGGTGGTTGCTAACGCCAATCAGGGGCAACAGCTCTGTGTGGGAACAAAAGATGAATTCCATTGCTAATCATACTTCTGCTCTAGCTGCTGGCCCCAGTGGTTCTTAATTCGTACTTCTCTGGCTAACCCACACCTCTTTTGTTCCCTAGCACATCTACTCCTCTCTTTTCGTACTTCCTTGTCTCTGATTCTTGTATTTGCACTGACTGGCATGTTGATCATGAATGTTATCCTTGCATATCGTGTTGTCGTCTTAACATGCTGTATGCGTTCGTGTGTTTCAATCTACTGCGATTGAGAATGATGTTCATCTGGCTATTATCTTTCATCTCTGACTCTTCACTGTGCTTTTGATGATTCCAAAAGGGGGGAAATGACAAGTAGCTTTGGTTGAGGGGGAACAGCACATGGTTTCATATGTTGCTGTGTTGAGGGGGAACTATTATGGTCTTGTGTAGAGAACCTTTCCCCATACAACTATCTTTATCTCGTATGTATATGCTTTATTGTCAAGGATGTGTGTCACCATCAAAAAGGGGGAATTTGTTGAATTCCTTAGGTTTTGATAGTGACAAACATTCAACTAATCTGGGTACTAAGCGTTTCAGGAACAAAGACAGTTGTCTCAGGGAACCTTCGCAGCAAAGGATTGAAGTGGGAACAAAGCTCTGGTCTTGTTCTTTGTTACCTCTGAAGGAACAACAGTGACGAACAAGATCGAAGCTGCGAATGGAATGAAGAAATCCAGCGTGTTATTTATGGAAACAAATCAAGGCGCACACGCGGTCAAGGATTGAAGAAATCGGCTGGAAGGATCTAGCCGTTGGAGGAGATATGGAGAGAGATGCTTGATTCCTTATCTTAGGGATTCTTTCCTTAGATAAGCGGATTGGAGAGAGAAGAATCTTATCACATCCGTTTATATTAATTTAAGGGAATCCTTTCCTTGTATTAATATATACGGCTTGCGATATTCTTCCTCCAGCAAAACATATCTTCGTGTTACCATATTTGAATAAATCTTATCTTGTTACATTTAGGGTTTGCCGAGTTGTATTTAATAGAAGTATGGATTTATTTCTATGTAACCACGACGACGGAAAACAGAGAGAACGAAAAGAAGAAAGAAAAGAAGTGAGGTGTGTGTAAGTCTTTGAGGGTTGAGTTTGATTCATCGTTATAGAAGCTACCTGTCACAAGCTAAATCTCGGTTGAACCCACATGGCTTGTACACTCCTCTACCTATCCCTCATAGGCCTTGGGAAGACATATCCATGGATTTTGTGCTAGGTCTTCCTAAGACTAAGAGGGGAAGAGATTCCATATTTGTTGTGGTAGATAGGTTTAGCAAAATGGCACATTTCATTGCATGTCATAAAACTGATGATGCCCCTAATGTTGCTAGCCTATTCTTTGAGCATATTGTGAGATTGCATGGCATACCACATACCATTGTTTCTGACCGTGATGTGAAATTTTTGAGCTATTTTTGGAAGTCCTTGTGGGCTAAGTTGGGAACCAAGTTACTTTTCTCTACCACATGCCATCCTCAAACCGATGGGCAAACCGAGGTAGTGAATAGAACTCTTGGTTCCTTGCTTAGGTCTTTGCTTAAGACTAACTTGCGTAGGTGGGAAGAATGCTTGCCCTTCATTGAGTTTGCATACAATAGGGCCGTCCATTCCGCAACCAAGAAGACACCATTTGAGGTAGTTTATGGACGCAACCCTACTACTCCCCTAGATTAGGTGCCTTTTGCAATTTCAGGTTCACAAAGTGAAGAAGGCATGGATCAAGCACTCAAGATCAAGAAGCTCCATGAAGAGACAAGGGCCGAGCTAGAGAAGAGGACTACCCAATATGCCAAGCAGGCCAACAAGAAGAGAAAGGAGCTAATCTTGGAGCCGGGAGAGCTAGTGTGGGTGCACCTAAGGAAGGAGAGGTTTCCCACCCTTAGAGACTCCAAGCTCAAGCCAAGGGGAGATGGACCATTTCAAGTCCTTGAACGCATCAACAACAATGCTTACAAGGTGGACTTGCCTCCTACTTATGGAGTGCATGATGTGTTCAATGTTGCCGACCTCACTCCCTACTTGGTAGATGAAGAAGAGCAAGAGCAAGGGCCAGATTCGAGGACGAATCCTTCTCAAGGAGGGGAGGATGATGTGAATCCTTCCCATCAAGTCAAGTCCTCCGAGCCAAGGCGCTCACCAAGGCTAGCCAACCATGAGCCTAGCCGAGAAGAGCCATCGAGCCAAGAAGAGGGTGCCCCCATGAGGCTCACACGAGCCAAGGCTAGGGAACTACAAGCCAAGCTCCACCTTGGTCTCGCCACACTTGGGCCTACATCTAGTCGTCTAGGAGATTTCTTCTCCTTGATGACTATCTCGGCGCCAAACGAGACCTAAGGCACTTTTCAAGGGCCTTTTTGAGGCATTTATTTCATGACATTATGAGACTTTAGCTTTGCATTTTATGCATGATTTTAGACGTTATTTTCTGCAAACAAACCATTGTGGGACGGCTTGCTAGGGTATAAGGCCGCCGCCTTCCTCATTTGTTTCGTTAGCTTATCTTTGAATCCAAAAACACTCTCAAGAGAGAATTTTCATCTTTAAGCTCATGCAATTCAGCCTTCTTTGTGAGTCATATCAAAGCAGCCTTAATCGCTCCTTGAATCCCCTTGGTGTGTCACATCCAAGCTAGGTTCAAGAACCCCTCCACGACGTGGTGAGTCATATCCACCTAGTGAAGGCTATCCCTCGGCTCCTCCATCTTCCACCGCCGCCACTTCCACCCCTCAAAGTACACTCCATACGCCACCCAACCACCACCAAGCGCCACCTCCAACGCGCCAACGCCTCCCTCAAACTGAAACCCTAATCGCTTCCCCATCGCTAGGGTTTCCTCCAACATCGCCTCACTTTCACCCTCCATAAATCGAGGCCCACGTCGGCGCCACCAGGCCCCTCTTGCACCACCATTCCTAACATCATCCACCACCATTGGAGACCAAGACCGCCGCCAACCTCATCCAGCGCCTCCCTACAGCCCGCTTCAAAGATCGCCTCCCCGGGTTGTCTAAGGTTATCGTCCGGCCAAACTCTTGCACTGAAGCTCGCCCAAGTCGATCCTTGTCAGGATCTCAACCTGATAAAACTCTTTAAAATTCCATCTGCCTTCCTCGTCGTTTCTAGCCTTCATGGAACTGCAGTTTATCTGATGTGCCGTATGAGACGGATGACACCAGCCAACCATGCAGGGGAATATAACCGGTTGGTTAGTCTAATGAAAGACTATGCAAGGGTAAAACATAAAGGTTCTAAGTAGTCGTATTAGGTTAGACTCATCGCTTCTCGAATAAAAGTCGATGACGATAGTCAACCACCATACTCCTACTGAAATATACGAAAAGGCATGATCAAGAGAAAAGACTCTGAAAGAATGAGTCTTACGGAAACATATGAAGAGAAGACTCCAAAAGGTTGAGTCTTATCGGAAAGTATGACAAGTGCTTGGGAACATCAATTTCACACAAGCGTTTTAAAACTGACTTGGTGTTTCGGTTCACGACCAACCTCACCGCACAATGCGAATTCAGATTGGAAAGAGAACTTTACTCTGACCAAAGTCTAGACGTGTTTTCCTAGCTGCACTACTCGTCTGAAGATATATTAATTATATGCACTAAAGCACTTATCTTATTTAATTCCAAAACGTACATTTACGTTATAAGCTTTTAAGATCTCCTCACAAGAGATATCGGATCTCCTCACAAGAGATATCAAAGGGAATAAATCCCAGGGAATACATCCCAAATGGCGGCACCAGCTGTGTGCACATACCCTGAGTAAGGGTAAGGTCATGACCAAAGATACTAGGGAAAATCCTCCTAGCACCACTATCAATAAACCACTAAACCTCGCAAGGTACATAGTGTTCCTACGAATACTCGTTCTAACTAAACAGTTAAAACATAAGAGCAATAATTCACATCAAAGCCATCGAGGCCAATAACAGGTATAATAGCGTTGTTTCTAGCAATATATACAACCTATTATAATATCTGTATCTTAAACATATATATATATAATAGTGTTGTTACTAACAGTATATACAACCTATTATAATATTCCTTTTTAAATCACATACAGTTATCAAAACTGTTCCCAGACGAAAACGATATTTATCCCAAATTAATTAACAATTAAACAATTGATAATCAATATAAATATGGAATGATAAGTAAGAGCGAACGGCCACTTGCCTTAGATTAGACGAAGCTCAAAGACAACGGGTTTTCGGGTCCGAAACGAGGACATAACTCAGATTTCAGATCCCTACGGAACGACCCATAACGAAACCCTAAGTTAGATTCGATAATAAAATATACGAATCTAAGGAAAGACGAGCGAAATCGAAGGAACGGAAGTCCTAGTCGAGATCACAAAGCCCAAGCCACAACCACGAGTTCCCAGGCACACCGCGGGTGCGGTGGCTCTGCCGCGGGTGCGGTCGTCGGGGACGAAGAACTCCGACGACACGACGAGAGGGAAAACTCACCAGGGAAAACGACGGGGCTCGATTCGTGGTGGCTCCGACCTGGATTCCTTGGACCTCCAAAGAACCTCCTTGAGAGCACCACCAACACCAACGAGAGCTCCGACGACGACCTTGAAGAACTCCGGCGAGAGCTTGCACTTTCCGGCGACAATGGAAGTAAGAGGGAGATAGAGAGAGAGAGATTGGATTGGAGTGTCCAACACTTCAGATCTTTCTCCTTAAATAGGGCCCAAGCAAGCAGGAGAGTCACCCCGACCAAGGAGCAGGCGACCGCCACGACGAAGGACACGCGGCACCCATGCCGGCGAGCCTCGTCCAGCACACGACCGCCACCGCGGGGTGCGGTGCCTGACCACGGGTGCGGTCAAGGCCAATTTCGGCCTCTTTTGCCAACATTTGTCCGGGAACATGTATGGGCGTGGTTTTAACCCCGGAAATTATATGTTTGTACCCAAACAAATATTCTAAGTCCCGAAAATACATCGAATGTATTTTATACCACTCAAGGAATTATTACAGAGATCAAGGATTTTACAGAAAATCCAAACTCATCTGAAAATAATCCGACTATAGTACGAGAGTTTGGAAAATTACCAAAATACTCTTTACTAAAATGAGGGATATTACACAATTATCATATTATACATACCGCTATATGAATAATATCAAAGCCAAGTCATTCTTTCATTTTTCCCAATCTAACTTGGGACAAATCATATGAAAGTTCCTTGAGATCAAGGGTTGTAATTTCCCTTTGATGGTAAGGTGACAAACTTCCTTTGATCTCCTCGAACTTCAACATGGTTGTCTTCTCATGCGCAGTTTTCATATGACTTGATCTCAATATATTGATTTTGAATGTAGGAATTGGGAACTCAATCTTGGTCAGTTCCTCTAAGATGTTGAATCTGCGGATTGAGGGAAATGTTCTCTGGAGGCACTGAGTTCCTTTCCTTGATGTTGATGTAGACGACGACACATTGGTAGATCAATAATAGGCAACAAGATCTTGATATCGGTTTGAATCATGGCGAACCACTTTCCAAAATCAATATTTTTTACCCGTTATATAGCCTTAGGGAATCCACGAAATATGAAGTGAGATAAGACAAACTAGCCAATTCCTAACAAGGCTCCTGAAAGGAATTGAACATTAAAGTTCATGTAATAATGGATTTGAGACTTAAATCAAGTTCAAGTATTAAGAGAGACACTCTTCCAAGTGATTATTCGAACCAACCCAACACCACTGACCAAAACCCTTTTATATAGGCATTGGAGAACAATTCCAAAACAGTTATGGAAGTTTAGGGATGTTACAACGACAGTTGGAAATAGTTACCAACTGTTTTAAGCGGTTATCAACCGTTCCAACTTGTTTCTCAATGGTTCTAGATGGTTACCATTAGTTATAAGGTAGTTACAACGGTTATGGTAGTTAAGTTGTTGGTTTCACCAACAGTTACTAGCATATAGAACACATGCTAAAAAGATTACCCAGTCATAGCGAAGAATTCAATCCCTTTAAAAAGAAATAACGTCCAGTTCCCTTTTACATAAACAAAATAACGTTCTTTTCCCTTTACAAAAACTTATAAAGTTGTTTCAAGGAAACTTAACCTTTTACAAAGTTGGTTCAAGGAAACTTGACTCTTACATGTAACATATCCTTTTGTTTCCATCTGAAACTCAAGTCCTCTTACACAAGCATGTACTCCACACACCCGTACTTGTATTATATCGAAATGAGTTCCTATAATATTGTTTGGATCCCAATCACACTAAATAGCAATAATTTCACTAAAATCACAAATTTGCACTTCATCACTCCCCGACCGTCGATGGCTACCGCCAGGGCCGAGGCGGAGAAGGTCATGTTCCATGCCCTTATAAGTTATAACCTCTTCACGGCCACCAAAGTCAACCCCAAGAACATCAGTATACTAGTGGTCAACTGCTCTTTGTTCAATCAGACGTCGTCTTTGTGGGTAATGATTGTTAACTAGTATAAGCTTTTGGGCAATATCCGGAGCTTTAATCTCGGTGGAATGGGATGTTTCGCCTATGTTATTGTCATCAACCTCACCAAAGACATGCTCCAAGTAAGTTTTTTGACTGAAACATTATTGGCTATTATGAATTTGTGACATTAATATGTTCAAATGAATGATGTGTAGGAATTGTGAACTTTGTCTTGGTCAGTTCCTCCCGAATGTGAAATCTGCAGATTGAGAGAATTGTTCTCTCGAGGCGCTGAGTTCCTCTCGTGGATATTGATGTAGATGACGACACATCGATAGATCAATCATAGGCAACAAGATCTTGATATCGGTTTGAATCGTGGTGAACCACTTTCCGAAATCAATATTTCGCCCCTTACATAGCCTAAGGGAATCCACAATATTTGAAGTGAGATAAGACAAACCAACCAGTTCCTATCAAGGCTTATGAAAGGAACTGAACTTTAAAGTTCAAGTTCAAGTATGAAGAAAGACCCTCTTCCCAATGATAATTCGAACTATCCAACACCACAGCCCAAAAGCCTTTTATATAGGCATTGGAGAACACTCCAAAACGGTTATGGAAGTTTAGGGAAGTTATAGCGGCATTTGGAAGCAATTACCAGCTGTTTCCAGCGTTTATCCATTCCCAACTGATCCACAATGGTTACTAACAGTTACCATCAGTTACAACATAGTTACGACAGTTATAGCGGTTAAATCGTTGGTTTTACCAACAGCTACAAGCACATGAAACACGTGCTAAGAAAATCAACCAGCCATAAGCATGCTTCTAGTCCCTTAAAAGGGAAATGATGCCCAATTCCCTTCACAAGAAATGAACTAATGTCTAGGTCCCTTTACAGAAACTGTTTCAGCTGTTTCAAGGGAACTTGAGTTTTTATAAAGTTGTTTCAAGGGAACTTGACCCTTACATGTAACATATCCTTTTGTTTTCCTCTGAAACTCAAGTCGCTTACACAAGTGTGTACTCTACACACCCAAACTTGTGTTATAACGAAGCGAGTTCCCATAGTGTTGTATGAATCCCAATCATACTAAATGACAATGATTTCACTAAAATCACCAACATGATAGAGTTGACAATTAGTTGTGACATTATAATGATCCAATATTGGGCAGGGGACATTTATGAAATTTTGAGATTGGGATGAATTGAATCATATGAGAAGCTTGTGTGATTTGTGGTTTGATGATGGCAAGTTCATATGAACACCTATGCAGTTGTGGTGACCACAGACTCCCTAGAGCTAGGAGTTTCAACACTAATATCTGAAAGCTCCATAGAGCTAAGAGTTTCAACACTGAGATCTGAAAGCTCCATTCCTTCATTTTCTTAACTTCCCGGTGTGCTAGTTTTGAAGATATTGAATATGTCTTATGCAGTAAGCAGACAATCTTTTTATTCCTATACAAGGTTACTAGCCATAACGGATTCATCAAAGATAACATGGATGATTTCCTTTACCTTCTTTATCCTTTTGTTGTACACCTTATAGGCTTTGATCTGAAAAGAGTATCAGACAAAGGTTCCTTCATAACTCCTTGGATCAAACTTTCTCAAGTTATCATTACCATTGTTGTGGATGAAACATTACAAAGGTCCTTAAATGGAAAATATTTTGCTCATTTCCCCTCAACAACTAGTAAGGGATCTTGTTCAGTAGAGGACGAATCATTGCATGGTTCGGAACATAGCATGAAATGTTAAGTGCCTCAATCCAGAAATTTCTTGGCAGACCACTCACAATCAGTAGAGTACTGATTATATCTTCTAAGGTCTTATTCTTTTGTTCTACCACACCATTTTGTTGTGGTGTCCTGGCGGGTGAGAAGTTGTGACTTACTATGTAGAAGGTTTGGAACTAAGGATTCTCGAACTCTATTCCATGATTTGTACGAATTGTACCCAACGATTTTCCTAACTTATTTTTGACATAGTTCAACCCAGTCACAAATTCTGCAAAAACCTCATCCTTGGATGACAAGAGGATAGTCCAAGTATATCCAGAAAAGTCATCAAAAATAAAAAAATACATACTGGTTTCCACCACGAAGCAATGTGCGCATAGGTGAACAATTATCGATGTGGATTAAATCCAAGGGATGAGAAGTATTTACCTCTTTTTTGGATTTGAAGAATGCTTTTACCTACTTACCTATTACACACGCCTCACAAAACATCTTTCGGCATTCGCACCTTAGGTACCCCAACTATCAGCTCTTGTCGATGAAGTTTATAAAGCAATTGAAGGCTAGCATGTCCAAAAAGTTTGTGCCAATGATTAGAAGCATCTTCAACCAACGACAAATATAATCCCTCCCTAGGGACAAAAGAGGGATAAACTTTGTAGACATTGTTCTTACAGATTTCCTTTCGTAGCATCTTTCCTGTACTAAAACTCTCAATTTGACAATCATCAATAGTAAAGACAACCTTATTCTCTCTATTCTGGCAAAGTTGTGCCACACTTAAATGATCAAGCCTAAGGTTGTCAACAAGATTTACATTGTCAACTTCTATGCGTATAGAGAGACTTACCTTGCCTAATCTATAAACAACTCCCTTAATTCTTGTATCTAAAGGTTGTATAACCTCCTGTTGTTGTTGGTATTGTCGGCTTCATAGCTAGTGAACTCTTTGTTTGTTGTAGTTGTTCAGCGTTTGGTGCTTCATTCTAAATGTGGTTTTTTACCTTCATTATGTTGTGCGCGATTGTTGTTCAAGCGAAATGCATTATTCGTACAGATTAATGTTGCGTTGTATTAGCTACAGACATGTGTCCGTAGGTGGCATTAATAAATGTGGTCGTTTTGTTTGTCAAATTGCGTGGTGATATTTTTTCATATTGTCGTTCTAGTTTCGTGACTTATCTCATAGACGATTGTATTTGTGTGTGTTTATGCTGTGGGAATTGGTTGATAGTGTAATAACCCTCAATTTTGAGTAGGGATATTTGGGTAATTTTCAAACTTTCGTTTTGTAAACAAAACGAATTAGGCATTTTCTGTAAACTCAATAAGAACCTTTTGAACATGATAATATACGTTTAATAAAATATTGGGTCTTAAAATTAATTGAGGAATGCTAAAACCAAAGTTTAGCAAAGTCCGCGATCAAACCCGCGAGCAAGGACCAGGAGCGCGAGGGCGGCAGATCCGCGACCGCGGTTTTGAAACCGCGGGCGCGGTTTTGAAACCGCGGGCGCGGTTTTGCTTGGGTAAATCGTGATCAGGGTTCTGAAACAGCGATCGCGGGAGCCTCTATTCGCCAGCTTCCAGAAGGCCGACGATCGGCTTTCTCCTCGTGCTCCTAACGCCAGGGAGTAGAAACAGTTGGCTTGCTCGGTGTGGGATGAACTCCTTCTCCTCCATGCCTATAAAAGGGGGGTTGTGGCAGCCATTCTCCTTCATCCTCAGAGCTCTCTTCCTCCTCTCGATTAAACTTGTTGTCGTCGGAGTTGTTGCTCGTCGCCGGAGTTTTAGTGGTCGCCGGAGGAAGTCGTTGGCAGCCTTGTGAAGCCTAGTGTGGTGGTGATACGCGGTGGTGGAGTGCAAGCCTCGTCGTCGTCGTCGGTAAGGCTTCGAATCCACCTAACCTCGTGTCGGGATGGAGATCCGCGACCACGGCTCCATCCACTGCGACCGCGGCTCCATCCACCGCGACCGCGGGCTTGGCCCAGAAAACCGCGACCATGGTTATGCTAACCACGACCGTGGCTTTGCCCAGGAAAGCGCGATCGCGGCCATGGTAACCATGGCCGCAGCTCAGGCTCCATCCATCACGACCGCGGCTCCATCCACCACGATCGCGGCCATGGTAACCATGGCCATGGCTCCATCCACCGCGACCGCGGGCTTGGCCCAGAAAACTACGACCGTGGTTATGCTAACCACGATCGCGGCTTTGCCCAGCAAAGCGCGACCGCGGCCATGGTTACCATGGCCGCGGCTCAGGCCTTTTTCCCTTCGTTTCGTTTCGTATCTTCATATCGTATCTAACTTAGGGTTCCGTCTTATAACTCGTCGTCGTCGTAGGAGTTCGTACTCAGATTCAAGTTCCAGATCTCGAACCCGATCTCTTCGTTCATCTAAACTAAAGGCAAGTGGCGGTTTGCTCTTGCTCATTATTCCATGTTTCCCTTGATTATAAATTATTTGATTGTTTAATTAAGATGGAATAAAATTGTTGTTTTGTGTTTGGGAACAGATTTAATAAAATGATGTGTTAAAATATGAAATTATGATAGGTTGTATATATTGCTAGAAACAACGCTATTATATATATAATTCTATATGATATTATCATAAATGGATAAATGGATTTTGGTGTGGATTTATATGTGGACTTTACATGCTTAGTTAGCACGAGTATTCGTAGGAACGCTATGTATCTCAAGAAGTCTAGTCGTTTCTTTATAACTTTGTGTTAGGATGATAAATGCCCTAACACTTTCTGGTCATGACCTACCCCTATCCGAATATAGGTGGTGGTGCACTTAGCTAGTGCCAAAAATCGGGATTCGTCCCATGTTATATATCTCATTGCGAGATTATTGTGGATTAAAAGCTTTAACGTTGAATGTACGTTTTGGAAGTAAATAAGATAAGTGTTTTTACGCACATAATTAATATACCCTCGGGCGAGGAGTACAACATGGAAACGGCATGGACTCTTGTTAGAGTAAGTCCTCTTTCCAATCTGGATTCGCATTGCGCGGTGAGGTTGGTCGTGGACCCAAATAATCAAGGTCGTGTTTTAAAACTTGTGTGAAAACTTAACGTTCCCAAATAATTGTCATACGTTTCCTATAAGACTCAATTCATTTGGAGTCTTCTTTTCGTTGCATGCCTTTTTCTATAATTTCGTGAAAGTTCCGAGTTATGTATCGTTCCTTCGATTATTATTCGAGGGACAATGATAGTAAACGGTTATGATCACTTGAACCATTCTGTTTTCACCCTTGCATAGTCTTTTATTAGACTAACCAACCGGGTTTTATTCCTTGCATGGTTGGCTGGTGTCATCCGTCCTATACGGCACATCAGTGGTTGGTCCCCGACGAGTTGAAGTAACCAATCGAAGAGAAGGCTTACAGTCGAAGTTTGCGTTTTAAGAAGTAATATTTCCAAGGCGTGTTTGTTTAATTTGAAATAAATGTAATACATAGTCATGTAATTATGACTACTTTAAAGAGTCTTCCGCTGTAATTTAAAAGTCTTCCGCTGTCACTATATTTTGTTGTAAAACCGTCCTTCTCATTTTACAAGAGGAATCTTAATAAAAGGTTGGGTTTATTAATTTAAAATGTCTTGCGCTGACTAGTCTTTTGTTACTTAATATTTATGTATGTATTTAAGCTTAATTGTTCCGATTAAAGCCTAGGGTGACTTTGGACATTAACGTCTGAGGTCACTAGCGTGTGGCACTACCGACATAAGTCGGGGGTGTTAAAGATAGATGATAAACTGTTTGTTCCATCTTCGACGTCTTTTATGGTATTCATTGTTCTGTTTCTCTGCTTTGTCTCTATGTGGGGGCTTTTTCAGCATGTCACACATGCGTTTTTCGTTGACTTCAATGCTATCGGTGTGGCGTTTCGTATTTTCAATGTTGTGTTGTTATTTATTTTGTTGAGTGTCTTTTATGTCATGATTTTTCCTATGAGAGGGGGTTCTTCCCATGATCTGACTGGTGATGCGTTGTAGGGCAAATAGTTTTGTTGCGTCATTTTTTACTGTAAGAATATTAGTGCGATATTATCTATAGACGGGGGTCCGCATGTGGCATTAATATCTATGGTGTTTTTTTTGTTAAATTGCATGGTGTTATTTTTGGTATTGTCATTTTGGTTTCGTTGATTTAGCATTTGGAGTTTTGTTGGGAACGTAGTGCTTTTGACTATTTTTTTGCATGTAGTTCTTGAAGTGGAAAGCATTGTCGTTTCAAGTTTTGTCGCGGTTAATGTGACTTTAAGAAGTTGAATGTGATGGTACCCCGTGGATGATTGTATTTGTGTGTGTTTCTTTGGTGGGAATTGAATGATACATGAAATACAGTTTCTTCCGTCTTCGATGTGTTTTATAGTATTCCTTATTATTTTCCTCTATTGTGTTTTTGTGTGGGGCTCCTCATGTAGGCCGCATTGTGTGTTATCTGTTGTTGTATATGTTACTGGTGTGGCATTTGGTATTTCGTTGTTGTTCTTTCCTTCTTTTAGTTGTTTTTTTCACGGAATGACCTTTGAATGGGGTGCCCTCTATTAGTCGACTTGTATCGCGTTGTAATAGGATTTGTAGGTTTCATAGTAGGTGTTCATGTTGCTTATTGCGTTGTTTATTGTTAGGATTTGAATGCAGTTTATGAAATAAATCGAAAAAAAGAATACGAGAATTGTTAACCTAGTTCGCCATAAAGTGTGACTACGTCTAGAGGCGCTGCCAAGCAAGGATTTTTCTACTATTTTTTATACGATTACAATACATCAAGTGGGTATAAATACTGGTAAGGGACCAAAATCCTAGTCCTACCCAAACTCGGACTTACACAAAAAAAGGCCCAAAATTTTTTTCCCATCCATAACCCAACAATCTCCCACCTAGAGACTGATTCCAATCATAATCGTCTTCCACTCCAATAGCAACCCACAATTGATGGCAGTGCAATGCCTTTAACTCAAGTACCAAGGCCAGTTGAAGCCATGCAAAGCTTCAACATCTCTAAGGTCACAACCTTAGTCAACATGTATGTAGGATTTTCACTTCCTCGAATCTTCATCAGCTGCAAAATCTTTCTCTCCAAGAGATGGCGTATGTAATGATTCTTAAGCTCTATGTGCTTAGTCCTCGAATGAAAAGTTGGATTCTTATCCAAGTGAATGGCACTCTAACTATCACTATAGAGAATGTTATTCCCCTGCTCCTTCCCCAATTAACGCAAGAAATTTTCCAACCATACCATCTCATTTCTAGCCTCAGTCATTGAAACATACTCAGCTTCTGCAATAGACAGAGCCATAATTTTCTACAACTTAGAAGCCCAAGATATCGCAGTACCACCCACTGTAAAAACATACCCAGTGGTACTTCTTCTTTTGTCAAGATCACTTGATGCCAAATCTGCATCAACATACCCTGCTAACTCGATTTTCTTGCCTTCAAAGCATAAGGTTTGCTTAGTAGTACCCCTCAAGTAGTTCAGGATCCATTTTACTGCTTCTCATTACTCTTTCCCATGATTGCTTATAAATCGACTAACTACTCCTACCGCATGTGCATTGTCTGGCCTCGTACACACCAATATATACATCAAACTGCCAATTGCGAAGCGTTTGGAGTCCTCTACATATGGGCACGTTCTTCTTGAGTTTTAGGCGAGTCCTTATTAGATAGCTTGAACTAGATACCCAATGGGAATTTAACTGGCTTAGCATCTTGCATATTGAACCTCTTCAAAACCTTCTTCTTGTACTCAGCCTGCGAGAGATACAACTTTCCAGCCACCCTATCTCGATCAATCCTCATACCCAAAATCTGCTTAGCCTCTCCAAGATCCTTTATAGCAAACCATTCAGACAACTGCTTCTTCAACTGGCCTCCTATCAACAAGTGATCTACATATAGCAGCAATATAATGTAACTGTTGCCAGACTTCTTGAAATAGCAACAATGGTCAGCTTCACTACTCACGAACTCAATTTTGTGCATGAATCCATCAAACTTCTTGTATCACTGTCTCGGAGCTTATTTCAGACCGTACATGCTCTTCTTCAACTTGCACACAAGTTCAGCGTTACCCTCTGACAAGTAGCCCTCTGGTTGCTTCATATAAATATCTTCATCTAAATCACCATGAAGAAAGGCCGTTTTTACATCCAACTGCTTTAACTCTAGGTTTTCTGCAGCCACCATACTCAACACTAATCGTATAGTAGTCAATTTTACCACAAGAGTAAAAACATCGGTATAGTCAATACCATATTTCTGCTGAAATCCTTTCATAACCAGCCTTGCCTTGTAATGTTTGCTTCCATTAGCCTTCTCCTTGATTTTGTTAACCCACTTGTTATGCAATGCCTTCTTACCCTTTGGGAGCTCAACTAGTTCCCAAGTTCTGTTGGCCATCAACGAATCCATCTCATCATCCCTTGCAAGCTTCCACTTGCTCACATGCTCACCATGAGACACCTCTGCATAACCCTCCGGCTCACCACCATCAGTTAACAACAAATGTAGTTAGAAGGAGTAAATCTATCAGGCGATCCATGCTCTATAGTGGACCTTTGTAGCGGAACTTCCGGGGTGTGTGGTTCTTCTTCAACAACCTCCTGGTCATTTCGAGCCACTTGCTCCCACCCGAGTTCGAGATATCTAACTCCACAACCTCAAATTCTGAAGTACCAAATTCTGATGCACCCACCCTATCTTTATACAAAACCTGCTCATTAAACATAACGTCTCGACTATGAATAACCTTCATGTTCCGTTCATCCCAAAACCGATATATGAAATCATCACCGCCATATCCAATAAACGTGCATTTAATAGACTTAGTGTAACACCCCAAAATAACCACCAATGGGGAGTCACAGCGCTAGGAATTTCCTGCAGAAATTCCCTCAGGCAATTTAAGGAAGAAACTCGACCTGTAAAATCTAAAACCTGGACAGGGATGGCTTCCTGATTTTTAAACTTATTCTATGGAGAGTTTTCCTACAAATTTACTATGCATAGGGGTCGGCGTACGGAAACGCTTCCAAGACCTGCTTAAATCAATCAGGTAAGGCATAACAGACGAAGGGCCTGACAAACACATAAAATCCCCATCCTAGAATTTGCATCATGTCGCATGACCTTCTCCATTCTCTTGCTGCGCTACCTGAAATACAACCAGTTTTTCCCACATAAAGGGATTAGTCTACATCCAGACTAAGCAAGTTATAAGCGAATTGATTACGTACTATAGCATAAATAAAGGAATTACTCATATGCAGATACCACAACAACCTATAACCTAATGTTATAATTGACTATATATGAATGAATAAATAACCCAGATGCCATAATACGCATCCAACTGAGCATAGATTCCATCACAGATCTTGTCATAGTAAATTCGCTAAATACCCAACTGGACCACATATTATATTACATATCAAATTACAGTAATTCCCATAAGTACCTAACTGGACCACATATCACATTATAGATCACGTCCCAGTAGTTCCTATAAGTGTCCAACTAGATCACAGATTGCATTACAGATCACATTATAGTAGTTCCCCAGTGGCTATAGTAGTTACATTTGAAAGTATGCAATCTCCAGTATCACCCAGAATAATCACTAGATGTAAATAATTCAAACTGCATGTATGCCATATCAAGTACCAGATAGAATATTAACCCAGATGCAACTATCACATTTCAATGGTTCTATTAAGTATTTATCTAAACCACATATTACGTCATAGATCACATCACAGTGGATCCTATAAACATCCAATCCCCATATTAAATTACAGATCTCATCACCGTAATTCCCTTAAGTATCCTACTGAGTTACAGATCATCGGGATTAAAATCCATTATTCAAAACCTATACCCGAGGCATACATCTTTTAAGGAAAACTCAATCAAAATAAACATTTACGAAAACGTTCGAAAACATGCCCAAGCACTTTTGGACACGAAGGTACCTTCTATTCTCATTACATACCTTTACCTGTGGGTCGGAAACGGCATCGTTAGATAGGCGATCTGGCCTCCCCAATACAGGTAAAGCACCTCCCTTGACATACGCAACCCGGACTCCGGGGGTAACAAGGGATGTATCCAGTTAAAACCATTTTTAAAATCAAGCGGGGCTCGAAACATCCTTACCCGCAAAAGTATAAAAATTATAAATCATGAACGCATCATCACATGGATCAATCCCAATGATTCACAACAACTCATCATACAAATTGTACACCCGCAATATCACACGGCAAATCCATAATACGACCTACCCGCACACATTTTTAGCATAGTAAGCAGTTCTAAGCATGACCAACCATACCCCAATTCAAGACTAGGAACGACCATAGCATGTCCCTATAGATGATATAAACTCCAACAAATATATACTTTCAAATATTTAATATGGAATCTATACCTAGCATACGAAGACGATTACCAACACAACATCGCATTACTACAAGATCAACCACAATAATTCACATCAAATCTATATTATCACTTAACTCACAAACATGAATGATCCTAGCATGTACTCATTAATGAAATAAACTCCACATATATATATCAAGAACACATACGTATCATGAAATTCTTATCTAACCTACACAATACAATTACCACCCAATTCTCATATATATATATTCCTATTTACGGTATTCCTGCACAGTCTGACAACCTAAACTTCTACCAAGTACGTAAACATTCACAAATAACTTGCCTTAGTGGATTTCTATGCCAAGAAATTCTCGCGTTGTAGCTATCTGTGCGTCTGACGTCCCCCGTTTTGCAAAGTCGTAGCGAATACCTGATTCTACAATACAACACAGATTTGGGCATAACTTTTTATATACATATCCAAATCAAGATCTGTAAAGTTCCTCATACTCGTAAGATAATTCGTCACCTTATGAACCCAGCCACACATTTTCGGCAATTACAGAATGTGCTCAGAATTTTCCAGAAGTGCACAGAAATGCCAGATTTCAAACTTCCACTTCCAATCTTTCCAATCCACCTAAGCCTCTCACAACATCAATTAACCTCTAATTAATCATCATTTGCACCCTAAGTACCTCTTTTACACAAAAGCATCCCAATCATGGAATTAGGTCTAAGGAAGCTAAGAAGGTGTTACCTTGCAATTCCTTGGCAAGAAAGGATGCAAGGCTTGAAGAGGGAATTGAAGCTCCTATGGAAATGGTTGGACCACACCCACTGTACAACAGTAGCAACAGCCCCCCCAGCAGCTCAAAACACCGCTGAACAACAGCCAAGGGCGGAGGAAAAACAGAGGACGCGACCTTCTCCGGCAGCGGGCTGCATAGCTCACAAGGAGAAGGGTGTGGAGAGGGAACCTCCATGGCTGCTGCTGCACGTGAAAGAAGGAGAGGAGGGAACCGTGAGGGAGGTGTGTATGGCGGTGGACATGGAGGAGGAGAGGAGCCGTGAGCATGGAGGAAGAAAGGAGGAGAGTGGTGGTGAACGCCATGGGAGGCGGCATGGTTTTGGTGGTGCGTCCCCCCAGGGAGGGAGGAGGCAGCCAAGAGGAAATAAAAGGAGGGAGTATGGCGGTGGAGAGGGAGTAGGAAGGAGGGAGGAGAATTCTAGAGAGCTTAAGGAGAAATATCTCCTTAAGAGATAAACATGCTCCTATATAGGTAATTATAAAAATTCTATTTTGTCTTCTAGTGGTTAAGGTTATTTTAATTATATAATATATGTATATATTTATATGTATGTATATAGTATTAAAATACCATACTAATTACTCGAAAATAATTCTAGCGTCGATACTAAACCGTTATCCGTAATGCTCGCCAACATTTATATTACAACTTGTAGTAGGAAATATATTAGAATTAATAATCAAAACAAAATATTAATACACATCTTATAATGATATTTCAAAAAATATCTAAGTCTATTTATGTGTACCCATCTATACCCACGAGACAATCCTAAACGGAACTTATAGCACACGAGACGTTCAAATACCGCTATTCAACGAAGCGGCAACAACTCAAATATTCAAATCATACCATCAATTCATAATCATAGTAAACATAAAATATATTGACTCCACTAGAATAAGTTAGAAAGACAAAATTGTAAGTAACCCAAACTCGTCTTCTAAAAAAAATCTCGAGTATTACACTTAGCATCCAATTTGCTTCTCTCTACAGAAGCTACATGAACTTATAAAATCCATCCAAATTGATATACGAAGAAAGGACAGATTTACCTCTTTACCACTCTAAGCCTCCTCTGGTATTCCATTCTCCAAGGGAGTCGATGGTCCTCGATTAATCAAGAATGCAACAGTGTTGACTTCATCCGCCCGCAACATCTACGGGAGTCCACACTTTAACCGCATGCTCCCGTTCATTCAAGGTCCTATTCATATGTTCTGCCACACCATTTTTGTTGAGGGGTTCCTCTCAAGGTTTTCTCTATGCGAATGTCATTCTTAGCACAATACTCCTTGAACTCACAAAGCTCATACTCCCCACCATTATTAGATTTGAAACACTTCACTTTAAGACCCGTCTCAGTCTCTACTAGGGCCTTCCACTTTCTGAAAGAGTCAAAGGCATTAGACTTTTGTTTCAGAAAGTAAACCCACACCTTTCTCGTGGAGTCATCAACGAAGGTCATGTAATATGACACTCCACCAAGAAATGTCACATGTGTTGGACCCCATAAACCATTGTGAACTAACTCGAACTTATGCTTCCTCAAGGTTTTGGCACCCTTCGAAAAACTCACCCTTTTTCTGCTTCTCGAGAACACAATCCTCACACAAACCGATTTCAATAGATTTGAGGCCTGGTAGCAAACCTTTCAAACACAACACCTTGCATCCCGTTCTCACTTATATGGCCAAGACGACAGTGCCATAAATCTACATCACCATTCACTCATGCAACAACAATACTATCACGGGCGTTGCTCGTCATGTACAATGTCCCCTCATTCTTACCTCGAGCTACTACCATAGCTCATTTGGTTATCATCCAGTTCCTACAGCCGAAGGTTACAACATAACCCTCGTCATCCAACTGCCCAACCGAAAGCAAATTTCTTTTCAAACAAGGAATATGCCTTACTCTATGCAACTGCAACACAAATCCATTTGGTGCTTTGATTCGAACATCTTCTTCCCCCATGATTTCTAAGGGCTCATCATCAGCAAGATATACCTTTCTGAAATCTCCAGAAGTATAATGTTCCATTACGTCAGCACTGCTGCACGAATGAAACAAAGCTCTAGAATCTAGCACTCAAGACTCTAATGGGCTGCTCACGCTCAAGATCAATGCATCTGCAATGTCTTCTGTGGTTGAATTCACTTATTTATCCTTTGACGGTGCCTTACATTCACTCTTGTAATGATCGAACTCATCACAATTCCAGCACTTGATTTTACTCTTGTCTTTGGGTTTATCCTTCCCTCTCGACTTCGACCTACCACGATTCGATTTAGAATCTAACCTGCCATTATTTCCCATACTCAAAGCTGATCCCGAAGTACCCGACTGCTTCCTGCGAATTCCTTCACTAATAATCAGATCTCTAACTTTGTCAAATGTAAGCTTCACCTTCCCCACTGAAGCACTAACAATTGTAACCATTTCGTTCCAACTATGTGGTAAAGAGGATAACAGTATTAGGGCTTGCACCCCATCATCGATATCAATCTCAACAAAGCTCAATTGTGCGATTGTCATATTGAACTCGTTTAAGTGATTGACCACCGCTGTACTCTCCGCCATCTGTAAGTTGAACAACCGCCGCATCAGATGAACCTTGTTCGCCGCAGATGGTTTCTCATACATCTCTAATAACATTTCTAGCATTTCTTTCATCGTTTTTTACTTGACCGTATGATGCGCCAACATTTCTGGACAACGACAAGCGGATCACGCTCATTGCTTTCATGTCCAACAATTTCCACTCATCATCCTTCATGCCCAACGGTTCTCAGTCAAAGGTTGGTATAAATCTTTATCGTACAGATAATCCTCGATATGCATCCTTCAAATCCTGAAATCCGACCCATCGAACTTCTCCACCGGAGATTTTCCTTCTCTCATCATGACTGCAAGGACCAGGCTCTGCTACCAGTTAATAAGCTTTGAACGCATTTTATGAAAGAAATCAAAACAAAGAAAACGAGGATTGTGAACCCAGTTCGCTACAATGTGTGACTACGTCTAGAGACGCTGCCAAGCCAGGGTTTTCCTACTATTTTTTATGCGATTATAATCAATGTTCTAAAAGTCGCTAGGCGGGAGTTGGGCGGTGAGGGGGGGCCTAGGCGGGGCCTAGGCGGACTAAAAATTAATGCATGATCCATGTGATTATTTGATTATGTTCTCCCAAATCCATTAATCTTTATTAAACTATGTTGGGATGAGATTTGATATTATATTATGGGCCTTATTGTACAAAGCCTAACCCAAAATTATGTTAATGCATCCGTCATCTTCTAAGATATTGTAGCTTCCACAATATTTGAGGATTCTTCTCGCCTAGGCGGGTCCTAGGCGGAAGGTGACCGCCTAGCGCCTAGCCGGGGCCTAGGCGGCCCTAGGCGGGGATTTTTAGAACATTGATTACAATACATCAAGTGGGTATAAATACTGGTAAGGGACTAAAGCCTTAGTCCAACCCAAACTCGGACTTATACAAAAAAAGCCCAAACCACAACAATTATTGCATAAGGCTCCATAACCCAACATTTATTGCATAAGAATCGACACTTGGTGTTTTCTTGGGAATGTAGTGTTTTGACTATTGTTGTGTTGTGCACAGTTGTTGCTGAGGCGGGATGCGTTGTCCATATCGATTTTTAATGCGTTGTATTTGTCGATATGGTGTTTAGCCTCTTCGTATTTTCATAGATGTGGTCAGCTGTGGAATGTGGACTATGTTTTTTATCGCATTTTATGGTAAGATGTGTGGGGTTTAGCATTATTTCGTGTGTTTGCTTGGGCATTTGGGATGGATTGAATCTGTATATGTGTTATTCACTGACTGCGTGTGGGCATTTGTGGTTGCATTGGCAATGTATGGTTTCTCTTGTTGTGGTGGTGATCGTAGACGTCGTCAACGTGGATGTATTGTTTCTATTGTTATTTGTTTCCTCGATTTTGAATTGTCCACTCGGGAGAAATGGCCCGAAAAAATTCATGTGTTGAGGTGCCTTCCTATGGGATTGGTACCAAGGCCTCTTGTCATGTGCATTCGATGCATATTCGCTTAGGATATTTTCGGTTTTAGCTTGCCACATTGTCGAATATGGTATTTCTATTGATTTTTTTAATACATCATTTATGCATTGTGGTTACGAATGATAATCATCACATGGGCTGTTGGTTTGATAAAGAAGCTCGTATATATATTAGTGTCTTGTAGGAGGTGTTGCCGTTGTAAGCCTAAATGTTAATTGTCCAAGTTATTTATATGGGTACTTGGAGGTGAGCTTACTTTACATGTGATGTCATTGTGGTTGTTGATTTTCCATGTGGTATTTGTATTTGTATTTGCATGTTTGGTTGGTTTGATGGGAGATGACATGTTATTTTATGAGGATGTAATATGTTGTGTTGTGGTACTGTTTTAAAGTTGGATTTTTTGGTATTTCCTTTACTATCTCTTTTTTCCCTTTGGGATGGAAAGTGTCTTTCATTACTTTATTGGTTTATTGTTTGTAGTTGGTGTTAACTTATTTTTTCATATGCCACATTTCGTTACAACATATAGTTTTAACTTTACATATGGGACTGTGACATTCTCATGTGAAATATGCCAACCTGTATGAATTTGTGTTTATTATTTCTTGAAAAGATAGCACACTGATCAAAAGTATGTTCAACCAAAAGATAATTTATTTACAATATATGTGTTTCATGTGTCGAAGTTATCTTGTGTCGAAGTTTGTCATTATCATGTGAAACTAGAATTGGTAATGTGGTTCATGTGTCGAAGTTTCATGTAATTGATGGCATGTGCATGTTTGTCATTATGTCAACGTTTTTCTCTATTTGTATGGATTTGTGTTTATTATTTCTTGAAAATATAATTTGTTTGTAATATATGTTTTTAGATGTGATAATGTTATCCTCGTCATTCTATGGGATGATGTGGCCTATGACATAAAGAAATCAAGCCTTTTTTCTACGAAGAATGGTATTGTTGCTTTTCATGGACTAACAGGGAATATTTATCGAGGTATTTTTTACTTGTTTCCATACTGTGAGGCATTTTTGGTGTTTAATTTAAAGTTTATGCACACAAATTAGTACTTTACGTGTATGAATTATTGTATTCGAAGGAGAGTATTCTTTTACTGGTTAATAGGAATGTCGTGTGTGTTATTGACCCGGTGGTCATCGTGCAATGCGCTTGAAATAGTTGTAAGAACTCTTGTTATTGTTTATGTTTGTTTTTATTCAATTTGGGCTTGGTTTTCTAGATGTGATGTATGTGTATTTGACGTTTAGGTAGGCTACAAACATTGAGGTTGTTTCCTCTAGGCGAAGTGTGGTCATTGGGGTTGAACATGTCAGTTCTGATTTGAAAACTGATACGATCGGACAAGTCATCGATTTGAAGGTAAACTAACTTTTTCTATATTTTTCTTGTATCGTATTTATATATATATATATTTTAATGTGTAGATATGCAAGTGAGGTTGATGTGCGCGATATGGTTAAAAATATTGCTTATATAAGCAACTTCAAGGATCATAGTGTGAGGACTGCTATTAGATGTGGTCATTGTGGCAAGAGCTATAATGGTGTATTGGGTGATAAATATGTTTGTAGATTATGTGAAAGGCTCTATATTGTTGTTGCAAAGTGAATGTGATTATGATTCTTTACATGTGTTCTTCTGATTAAATCTACTGATTATGTGTTTTGTTATTGTTTTATTTTTTCCTCCTTTTTCACTTTAAGTTTTTTTCCTCCTTTTTCACAGTAGGTTTTATTTCAACTTTGTTGCTTCTGATAATAGTGGTGACATTTCCTTAATTGCCTAGTCATTGATGGCAAAGTACATTATTGGTACTCGAGTTTATAATTTCACAGGAAAACGTTACATGTGAGTTGTCGAAGTAAAAGTGTAAAGAAATATAGTTATATTTGCATGGGAATGAAACTATGTGTTTATGTGGCTTGATAATTATACTTTTTTCATAGCGTAGGAGCGTAGTGCTTTTCTTATAGATTGAGGGTCTCTGCGTATGACAACCTTTTATTTTGCATTATATGAAGGGCTAGTCAATCCATATTGGAAACCCAGTCTAAACATTAAGATGAGGTCCTCATAAAACGTAAAAAAATCAGTGAAATAAGCCAAGTCTATACTTCAACCACCCACCCCATAACTAGTATACATATAAATGTCTATTTCTCATCATGTTGTAGAAGAAACATCTACATTCATATTTTTGTTTTCAATCAAAATAAAAACTTATCATTTTTTTGGGTATTAGTTGCATGATTCAAAATGTCGTATACCAAAAATTTTTACAACATCATTTTTAAATTGCTCGCTGGCTGATTAAAAATCCATGCGTTTGATGACTCATTAAATTTTGGGCAAACGAAATATCAAGATGCACCACAATTTCCGTATTTTGCTTAATCATATATCAAATTAAATTTTTTACACTCTAATTGTACATCATTTCATGTACCTTTAAGTTTTACTTAATTATTTTATATTTTAAACTTTAAATTAGAGTTAATAATTAAGATTTAGGGTTTATAGTTTAAGATTTAGGATTTATAGTCTATGGTTTAGGGTTTAGAGTTTAGGGTATAGGGTTTTAAGGTTTAAGGTTTAAGGTATAGGGTTTAGGATTTAGGATCTAGGGTTTATGATTTAGGATATAGGATTTATATTTTAGGATTTAGGGTTTATATATTAAGATTTATATTTTAGGGTATAAAATAAACAAATTTAGTCTATAAGATACACAGAAGGATGCATAGAAAGGGTGTAGAAAATTTAATCTCATCATATATATAGTCCTCTTTCTATTTATAAGGGACTCCACCCAGGATATTTACTGAATATCATATTTTTAAGGCGATTTCTTTTAGTGTATGTGCAGCACAACCCAAGACTCCCACTTCTTTTGTAAGTATATTAGTCAATAGCCAAAACTAATTTCCTAAACTTTAGCGATTTCAATCATAATTAACACTACAGCAGTAGCCAAACTGAAATTGAATTAGCCAATAGCTAAAACTACCACTTTCAAATTGAAATTTCAACTAGTTCAGTCCGTAATCATATTCACATTCAATTACAATAGCCAAGAGCCAAAATTCCAACCAAATCCAAATCCAATAAAAAATGCAAACAAATTTAAGAACGAACAAATAAATTTAAGAACTTACAGTGAGGGGTAAGAGGATGGTTGAAAGCACTTGAAGTTTGGTACATATTGATGAATTGCCTACAAAGACAACACACCCAAATTTGCAAATTACTGAGAAGGAACTCAAAGCAGTCAGATAGAGAAGAAAACAAAGGACAATCCCAATGAGAACAAAGAGATTTGTTAAACAATATAAAGGAAAAGAATAAATGGCTAATTATATTCAAATACCTCTCAATCGACAAAGGAAAGATAACTCCTTCTCTAATCTCTAGACGAGGATTTAGAAAATTGGAAAAAGATGAATTATTTTGTGGAGTTCCAAAGCTATAGCCTATAGGTGCAGCACAATCAAAACACGTTGCGCTTTAAAAGCCATGGGATTTAGAGAGAAGGCCTCTGCCTTCTCTCTAAACCCCCCCAAAACTACCAAACTCAACTCCCTTATACCAAACCCTAGAAACTGCCGTCACCAGCCTCATTCTCTCTCTCCGATCAACCTCGGCACGCCCTCAATCATCTCCGATCAATCTCGGCCTAAGAAATACTTCCCCGACTTGGGGCTACCGTCTCCAGCGGCCGCTCATCTTACCGTCTCTAACGCCCACCCCAAAAACTTCACCGTCTCCCCCTCCCGTCTTCGTCCGGAGCTTCTTCCCGACCTGACCCGAGCGCCAACGACAAGATCCCCACCCACGTCTCTGTCCACGACGGCGGCTTCTCCTTGCTCTCCCCCTTCTACCCTTTGTCCCTCTACTACGGCCAGTTGCTTGTCGTCGACGCTGGCGCCTTCGCTGTCTCCGGCGACCACGGGCTCTACCTTCGCAATCCCTCTTCATCGTTGACTGGTTTTATGGGAACGATTGGTGTCGCTCTCATCCAACCCCTTCGATTCACCTTGTCAATGGAGCTCCACGACTTTGTTGTGGCTTTCCATTTGTTGGGGTCATAACCTTCCCCCACCTTCAAGATTCAACCCAATCTTCAATGCCAGGTGTTTTCGTGTGGGTGTTGCTCCTAATCACCAGTCATCCTAATCCGAGCAATTTAATCTGCATCAATCTCACAAAACAAATAAATTTATGTTCTTATTTTATTTGGTGTTCCGAACACAAAACAAATAAATTTACCGCTTATGGGTAACCCCCAAACAAAATCCCATGGGTAACCCCCAATATTCAACAACAACACAAGCAAAACCAACATGAGACTTCAGATCTGAGTTCCATTTTCAATTGGTTACAATTTGAAAGTAAACTCAAATCTGTTAACGTCTAAATTTCCTAATACTTTTCCATTTCTTTTTGTTTGGACTGTAAAAACTTTCCATTTTTTGGAGTTTTTCAAGTCCAGATCTAAAGGGATTGCACATAAGGGGGGAATGGAGAAATGAAACCAGATACAATAAATTCAATACTCTTGACCTTTTCACCTCCTACTTGCAGATCTGCAAGCTTGGCCACTGTACTCCAAATCTACAGCTCTTCCTCTAGGCTGAACCAAAACCACCACGCACCTTACAATTGCCGGTTCCACCATCTCTTATCCTCTACTCGTTCTATTTCTCTATCGCCGGTTGGCACCGGTGGAAATCTCCGCCGGCCGGCCTGCTCATCCGGCTCTCGACGTCGTTTGATTTGTCCCGGCACAACACACCAAGTCTTATGCGTGAGAGAAGAAACACCCGATTTCGAATCTCAATTTTTCTTTCGAACTTTCATCTCCAAAACCCACAGATCTACCAAGTTATTGCTTCAAGAAGAATAAGTAGTAGAACAGCAAAGATGACGCTTATTGGGAGCTTTATGGGTGCTGTATTCATGAGCAGAAGGCGTTCATCGTCACCATTGCTATCACATTTTTTAACTTAATATTAATCATATTAAAGATAACCAAATTTTCAATAAGTTATTAACAATTACCTCATATTATCACTTTTATTATCAATTTGTCTGTTCAAGATATTTTTCAATTTGATTAAGAAGCATATATTCGAACCTCTCTCTTCTTCTTAGAGAGAGACAACGAGAAGAACACAACTGGCAACCCCCGACTGACGACTGCCACCACCACCGAGTAACCCCCGATACCACTGGTAACCCCTTTTTCTGGGCAATCCCCAACATCACCGGACAACCCCCAACCACCTCTAGATAACCCCCGTCTCCCATCACCACCGGGTAACCCCCGACACCACATCAACAATAATATCAATATACCCGTCTACCACTACCAAATTTGATCATGATTTGGGCTCCTTCACAGATCTGGTGATGTTGGTCCCCTAGGGGGTGCACCAACTCCAAACCATTACTAATTTCTCAACTTTTGTCAAGTCCAAATTGATGGTTTCAATCACATCAATTTCACCCTTGTTGACCTTTGTTATTTTTGTTTGATCAAGTATGGGTGGCAAAATTCTCGCGGCTTTTGTGGAATAAATCTTGGGTTCTGGCTGAGTCGTCGGTCATGGTCGTGGTCGTGTCTGTGGCTGAATGAAGACTCCTCTCGAACGAGGGAAACGTCATGGTTGAGGCTCCTGAAGATCCTTCATCTAGGTGAAGGCAACGTCAAGGTAGCATGTTCAACACTTTCGCAGGTGTTCCTGTTTGACCCTTTTTCGGTGGCACCCTTGAGTCTGTGCTGACTCTTTGTCTGTCTTAGATTGTTGTGTTCTCATTTGCTTCGATGAAATTTATGTGCTTGTCTTTGGTTCTTTCTGTTCGGTTTGTACCGACGCCGATTCTATCGGCCTCTCGAGCTACCCAATGTGATTATGCCGGGTATCTTAAAATATTTCCTCATCAAAAAAAAACACGTTGCGCTTTTACTTTTCATTTATTAGCAAAGATTTTTCTTTTTTTTAATTACTTATATTTGAAAGGAATATGGGCTATGGGCCAACAAAATTTTGGACCCTCTAAATTGGGAGGCCATGTGCAGGTGCTGATCTTGCATCTGTATAGGGTCGGCCCTAATTATATGCTTTTACTTTGCTTTTTCTAGGTTACGGTGTTGTGAAGTGAGGCTTGGTATATGTTGATAGGAACTGAGTCAACATTTATTTGGGTGCCCTGATAGGCATGTGTCTGACGAGCAGTCTACGATGACATGTGTCTGTTTGTCATTTTGTCAACGTTTTTTCTCTATTTGTATGGATTTGTGTTTATTATTTCTTGAAAAGATAAATTGTTTGCAATATATGTGTTTAGATGTGATAATGTTATCCTCGTCGTTCTGTGGGATGATGTCGCCCATGACATAAAGAAATCTAGCATTTTTTCTACGAAGAATGGTTGTTTTTTTTTATAAACAAGCAAACATAAGGTATCCTTACAAACAAGAATGTATATCTAAATCATCACAACAGATGATTTTTACAAAGGATTTACAAGCTAACAGAACGGTCGAGCTCGAATCTAAATAATGGAGTCGAGTTCGATGTTGTTGAGCATGATAATGATGCGGCGAGAGGAACTCTGAAATAGCACTTCGAAGAATAGTGGAAGGGATGTTAGAAGTAGCCAGGAAATCAACGGCTTTGTTAGACTCTCGATAGCAGTGATGAACCTGAAAATAATCCGAACCTTATAACAATAATCTAATTTCCGTAATTATAAGAGAAATTTTCCATGGAATTTTCCATATTCCACGGATGGAATTAATGACTGAAAAATTATCTCCTTCAAGAACTATCCGCATAAACCGATGCGAAATAGCCCTACGAAGGCACTAAAGAGCGGCCAACGCCTCAGCTTTAATGGGTGAGGAGCAGAGAATCTGTAACACCCCCAAATTTTAACCCATTTGAAAAGGTATTACCGCCAGTGACCTCGGTTTCCACACCGAAGCCACCCCAGGCTTTACCATTGAAACACAATTCATAAAGAACAATTATGATATAAAATTATCATAACTTTCATTTAAAACATAGTCACGGAATTTCAACACAATTCCAAATGCGACAAAATACAGAGTTATTACAATACAGCGAAAGACTTAAAATAATTTACAAGAGTATTGACTTCAGTAGTCAACGTCCAAAGATCGTAGCCTGATTAAAACATTGTCAAAATACCGTTCATCTTCATAATCGTTCTAGTCTTCATGGATCCTGTAACCTATCTGATGTGTCGAAACGGACAGACGACACCAACCATGACGATGCAGATAACAAAAATACAGTTGGTTAGTCTACTGAATAGACTAGCAAGTGACCAAAGCATAAGGTTCGAAGTAGTCGTGCTAGGTTTAAACTCATCATCCCTCGAATAATTACCGAGTATGATAGTCAACCTTCACACTCCTACTGAAATACAATAAGAGATATGCAGAAGAGACGACTCTGGAAGACTGAATCTCCACATAGACCGACCCGAAAGAGACTCCAAGAGATTGAGTCTTAAGGAAATATGACAAATCTGGAATGTTTACAAAATCAAACAACAGCGATTAAAAGCTGACTGAGATGCTTCGGCTCACAACCAACCTCACCGCTTACAGCGAATCCAGATCGGAAGGAAAACGTACTACATTCAAGTCTGGATCTTACAGAACCACATAACGATGATTTAAAAACTGACTAAGATGTTTCGGTTCACGACCAACCTCATCGCTTACAGCGAATCCAGATTGGAAAGAGAACGTACTCTGATCAAAAGTCGAGACGAGCTTTCCTAGCTGCACTATACTTAGTTGCACTACTCGCCCAAGGTATATTAATCATGTGCGCTCGGGCACTTATCTTAAATAAATTCCAAAACGCTCATTCACGTTTCAAGCTTTTAAATCTCCTCACAAGAGATATCGGATCTCCTCACAAGAGATATCAGAGGGAATAAATCCCGAAAGATTTGGCACTAGCTAAGTGCACCAACCCTGAGTAAGGGCATGGTCATGACCAGAGAGAGTACTGTGGAAAAATCCACCAAGTACTAGTTATAAAGAAACAGCTAAACCCCCACAAGGTATATAGCGTTCCTACGAATACTCGTTCTAACTAAACAGTTCAGAACTGTCCAAAATCATATCAAAGCCATCAAGACCAGCATCATAGATATATTTCAATCTAGATATATATATATATATAATAGCGTTGTTCTAGCAGATATACAACCTATTATAATATCCATTTTTATTTCCAAAACAGTTTCACAAAACCGTTCCCAGACAACAATAATCATCCCAAATTAATTAACAATTAAACAATTGATAATTAATGAAAATATGGAATGATGAGCAAGAGCGAACCGCCACTTGTCTTAGATCCGACGAAAGCTTGAACAAGCTTAGAGACGACGAGTTCCTGGATCCGAAACTGGAACAGATCCTGATAACAAATCCCTAAGAAACGACCCATAACGAGACCCTAAGTTAGATTCAAATCCAACTCGAACGAACCTGCGAAATCAATCCGAGCAAATCCTTGACATTAATTAACTCGTCCAATCCATTACTAACAAATCCCCAATTTTCCAATTCTTAATTAATCATTCCTTAATTAATTAACCAACCATCCAAATTAACCCAATCTCAAATCAAGTGCTGCACAATACTACTCCACTGAATCAGTCCAATAATCAAATATATATATATGTCCAAGGCTTTGAGTTCGTCCATCTGATTTCAACAACTCGGTCAAGATAATTCAGCAATTTATATATATATATTCAGCCAATTCTTATCAATTGAATTCAGTCCAAATTTGTCCACCAATTTCCAGTAGCAATCGACGTTCCCAAATCGGATCGAAGGAGAGCCTATACTCACCTCGTCGACGACCACTGCAAGCCACGCCGGGGAGGTTTTCGTCGTCGGCGATCTCAGCCACCACAACCACCACACCGCAACCACTACCCAGCAGCCACGCAGCCAACACAACAACCAAAGGCAGCCAACACGGACAGCAATGGAGGAGCGGCGGACGAGCTCGCCGAAGGGACGCGTGAACAGAGGGAGCTCGCCGGAGAAGAAACAGAGCTGGGTTCTGGTTCGTGCTCCTCTGTTCGCGTTTGCCGGCGTTGGTTTGGGCAGCACCGAGTTCGCCGGAGGGAGACAATCAGCTGGGCAGGGAGGCGGTGCACAGAGAGCTCGGGAGAGATGACGAGAGGAGAAGAGAAAATGGAGTTTTGATGCTCTGAATTTCGACCCTCTATTTCCAGCTTCTTAAGCAAATCCAAAATCTGATGAAACAGCTACACGTAGCTGTTGATGAGGGATATGGTCACACGTAGCCTCTTTGCAGATATTTGGAGAAATTCAATCCAAAAATATCCCAAATCAAGTCGGTAAGTATACACGTAGACTTTGGTATGAATTTTAAACCCCATAAATTATATGTTTGTCTCCAAATAAATATTCTAAGTCCCGAAAATACATTGAATGTATTTTATACTACTCAAGAAATTATTTCGGAGATCATGGATGTTACGGAAAATCCGAACTCCACTGAAAGCGAAATAATTATTGAACGAAGGTTGGAAAATTACTCAAATATCCTTACTAAAAATTATGGGGTATTACAGAATTTGCCTATGGTCTAAGAAGACCACCTCGCCGGAATGATTACGAAATACATATCCAATATGTGTAGAACCATTTTGTTTGACTGATGCGTCAAAATTTAATTTAATACAGTTAGGAGGAGGTTTTTGCCATCGGGAAAATTTTCTAGAGCCCTTCTTTTTGTTGGTAAAGAAAGGTTCCTGCGAAAAAGACCGGGTCCAATCCTTGTAAGAAATGAAAGCATTGTTGAGTGTTGTGTGAATATTGAAAGGAACATTTCTAAAGATTGAAGCATTACGGTCTTTCCATATAGTCCACCAAAGAAAAATAACTGGAATTATATCTCTGTTTCTGGAATGGAAGAATTCCAAATTAGTGTAGAAGTCATTGTCGAAGTCAAAGCTATACGTGTGACCAATGATGTTTTGAAGTAATTGTAGGGATCGTAAAGTGAAGGGACAGTAAAAAAATTAGTGGTTGGAGTCCTCGAAAGGCAGATTACAAAGGACGTAGTGAGATGGAACCCTGGAGAAGTGCCTATTTAGGCGTTATGTTGTAGGCAAAGAGTCGGTGAAGCATTTCCAAAGGAAAATTTTAATTTTCGGAGGAATGTGCAGTTTCCAGAACCAAGTTGGAAAACTTGGTGAGGCAGTATTGTGAGTAGTTAAAGAGCGAGCACTTTTGACAGAAAAAATACCATCAGTTGATAGATACCAAATAAGTTTATCAGGTATGTAAGTTGTAGGTATAAAAATGTTCAAAATTTTAGGGATTAAGTGAGATGGAAGAAGACGTTGAAGAGCTCCCAAATCCCATTTTTTACCGGGGGTTATGTATTGGGAAACAGTGGTCCTACGGTCATGGTTTCCTATGAACTGTGAAAGAATACAGTCAGAGATCCAGTGGTCTTCCCATAAATTGATATGAGAACCATCACCAATTTGCCAGAACAAACCTTGTTGGAACTGTTCTCGTAGTTGCAGAAGTTTGGAGAATTGCCATGAATCTGAAGGCTTCTTTTTGTAGGGAAAAATATTTGAATGCCGTCAATACTTTTCTGATATAAGACGAACCCAGAAGGACAGAGGGTCTGATAACAATTTCCAGAGAAGTTTCATTTGCATAGCATTATTTGTGTTCTGAGATAGTTCAAGATCAAGACCCCCATAACACTTAGGCTAACAAATAGACTCACACCCAATAAGTGAATGATAATTTGGTGTTGAATGATTCCAGAAAAAGTTTCTGTTAATTTTATCAATCTCTTGGCAGACTCCTTTCAGAAGAAGGAAATTCTGCATTAAGTAACTAGTTTGTGATTGTAAATTAGATTGAATTAGGACACAACGTCCAGCTTGAGACATTGTGTTTGCTTTCCAGTTCGAGAGTTGTTTTTTTAATTTTGAAATAGCATCAGAGAACATTTCATTTTTTACCCGTCCCCTAATAATAGGAATTCTCAGATACTTTTCCATAGAGCGAGTAACCTGTAAGTTTAAAATACTTGCAAGTGAAAGAGATTGTTGTCTAGAAATATTACAGGATGTTTGGAATGTACTTTTATGGTAATTTATAGAAAGGCCAGACTTGAGAGAGAAGTCATCAAGTATGGATTTGATGAAAAGCATATTATCCTGGCTAGCATTTCTAAATATTAATGTGTCATCAGCAAAATTTAAGAAAGGAATGCATGTTCCTTGTTTCGTTATCTGAATGCCAACCTTTCTGTGACAAGAACGGGATTTTTGAATGAGGGTACGTGCCATATATTCCATTGCAAGAATAAAAATAAATGGAGCTATAGGGTCACCTTGTCGTAAGCCACATAGAGGATGTAACACATATCCCAGTTCATTGTTGACAAGGACTGAGGATGAATTACTTGTGATACAAGTCATAACCCATTGTACACATAGATATGAAAATCCGAAATTGAGGAGGACATGCGTAATGAAATTCCAATTGAGTTTGTCGTAAGCTTTTTTCCATATCTAGCTTAAGAGCCATCCATCCGTGTCTTCCCTTTTTTTATGGAAGGAGTGAAAGATTTCATGAGCGATGAGGATGTTATCCTGGATAAGACGTCCAGGAACAAACGCACCCTGTAGAGGACTAATTAATTTATGGAGAATTGATGATAGCCGATTTGACATAATTTTAGTTATAATTTTGTAGGATGTGTTACAAAGACTAATAGGCCTGTAGTGATTAATAGTGGTCGGGTTTTCTATTTTAGGAATTAAAGTAATGAATGACTGAGCAGACTCATGAAGTAAATGTCCTGAATGAAAGAATGATTGAATAGCAGAAGTAAGTGAATTGCCAACTATATTCCAATATTTTTGGTAGAACTCAGCAGTAAATCCATCTGGACCTGGCGTCTTGTTTGCAGGCAATGTAAAAACAATTTTTTTAATTTCCGTGGTTGTTGGAGGAGAACAAAGTTGGTGGTTATTGTATGCATAAATTATTGAGGGTATTATAGTAAAATTTGTTGGTGTTAAGGGAGCATAATAAGATGGTTTAAAATGAATTGCTAGTTTATCCGTGATTGTATTTCTAATTAAGGAGTCATCAAATAGATGATTTCCATTTTGAGAAGTAAAGGAAGTGATTTTTTGTTTGTAAGTTCTTATTTTAGCAATAGTCTGAAAGTATCGTGTATTCATATCTGCGTTGAGGTTATGTTTTATTTTAGCAAGCTGTTTCCAGTACTCATGTTGAAATTTTAGAAGCTTGTTATATTTAAGGAGGTGATTGTCGTAAAGATGTATTGTTCGAGAGTTTGTTGGATCATGAAGAAGTTGAGTTTGAAGGTTAGATAATTTATCCTGTGTCATCTGTAATTGATAAAGCGTATTAGTAGTGTTATTCTGTTTCCAAGATTTGGAATAAGATTTAAGTAGCTTTTGTTTCATATAAATTTTGAACATGTAGGATCCTTTATATTTATAATTCCAAACTTTGGAAACTAATCTAGCAAACAAAGGTTGATCAAGCCATGCATTTTCTAGTCGAAAAGGAACCTTTCTAAATGTCTGAAAATTATCCAAAGAAATTGTAATGAGGCAATGATCAGAAGTGGTAAAGGGATGGTGGTGAACGATGACGTTTTTGTAATTTTGTAAAAAATATGGATGTAAAAGTACCCGATCAAGTCGTTTAAATGTGGTGTTAGTAGAGGTAGACGATCGACGCCACGTGAAAGGGAATCCAGAAAACAGAGCGTCTACCAAATCAAACTCATTAGTAAAGGTTGAAAAGTCTTTGAAATCTACCGTTTAAGACGATAGGACCTCCTAGTTTATCTAAAGGCGAAAGTAAATCATTAAAATCTCCTATTATGAGAACAGGTAAATTGTAATTTGTAATCATCATTCGAATATTGTTCCAAAAAGCGGACTTATTGTCTTCCCGTGACGGAGCATATATAAAAAATAGAAGCAAAAAGCGGACTTATTGTCTTCCCGTGACGGAGCATATATAAAAATAGAAGAAAATGAATAGTCAAAAGTTCAAATTCCAGAAGAATGACATTGTCAATGTTGTATAAGAGTGTGGTATGTGGTCGAAATGTAGAATTGGAGCAAAGAAGCCAAAGACCGCCTCTAGTTCCGATTGATGGGCACATAATGAGTGATTTGAAGCCTGCTTTTATTATAGACTGTTTGGGGTGGCATGACATTTGATTTAGTCTCGGAGAGACAAAAGAAATCCAAGTTATTAATATGTCTGATAAATCCAATTTCAGTCCAGAAGTTAGGTCTTTTGAAACCTCTACAATTCCAGTATCCTATTTTTATTTAATTATGTAATAATACATATAGGTAGTTTGTATGTGATAGATAACTGTTACAGGGATGAACAGAAATAATATTTGTCTTGGACTTAAATACGTACATATAGCCAATTTTAGAGATGAGTTCATATTGATATTTCATGAGGGGGTCATAAGGCAAGCTAAAGAAGCTGCCAGGTCGAAACAAGAGAAGAATAAAACAAGAATCCACCAAAATAAAATGTTGTAAAATAAAAATGAAAACGTTGTAAATCATAACGGAGATAGAAACAGAATTAAAGTAGACATTCAAACTATTGTAATCATACAAAGTAAATGAAAGATGAAGGAAGCAGCACTGAGCATGTGCTGAACTAAAGCTAAAGAATAAATAGTAGTAAGTACTTTAGGCTAGACATAGATTGAACTGCAATACATAAAATAGATTTCATGACCATAAATATGCAGATAAAAAACAGTAAAGATGTATTGAACGACATAAATTGTGGTATGAATGTTTGGACAAACGAAGCAACACACATAGTATAGATTTCTGTAGTAATAAATTGTTTGCTGAATTAAGAATACGGAGTATATAATCACGTAGAACTTGTAAAAGTGCCAGCAAAGGAAGAAATGGGTTATGAAAGGGACACGTGTAGAAAATACTCTGCAAGACTAAATATGAAATATACAACAAAAGCAATAAAGTAAAGAAGAATATGATGTTAAAGATAAGAATTTTGACTGAGAGAGCATGGTGTATGTGAAACAAGAGGCTGTCGCGTTTTGACCAAAAAAAAAAAACAAGAGGCTGTCGCGTTGTGCAAAAAAGATAAGGAATGGGTCATGGCTGACATATGTTTTTTGAAACAAAAAAAGAATAAAAGTACCCATATAAGATTAGGAACTAATAAAGTCATATTAGGTGTAATATCAAAATTCCTGTAGAAGATGCTAGTAAAAAAATTTAAGAAGTTGAGAACAATAAAATCAGTTTGGCTACAGCATATAAAATCAATATAATAAAAGTAAAGATCAACATGAGCACATGATAAGTGAAGGATTAGCAAAATTAAATTGAGATGGGAAGGAATACCTGCACAGGCGATGAAGGGCCACTGGATGGGCAAGAATCCACTAAGTTCATGGGAGAGGTCACAAGGAGGATACCGATCTATGGTAAAATCACCAACCAAGGGATAGCCAAAAACACATGCGGATCCTAAACCCACAGTATAAAACAACGCAAATCCAAGGCCAACACCAGTGATGATGAAAGTTTTATAAAATCTACTAAGTTCCACCAAGGTCAAAACAAAAGGCAAAGCACAACCACTAGAAAGTTTACACAGCGGTCGATTTAAGATGTTTGGATTTGGTGGATGACGGTGGGTCGAAGAGATCGATGGTGAATTCTCGTCATGAGGGCCTAAATGTCCTGAACTGTTGTGAAACAGAGAAGGGGATAAGTATGTGCGATGAGCTGAGCAGAGGTGGTGAGTAAGGCCGAGCAAGAGCCGGTTAGAAAGGACAGATCCGTGGAGCTTAAGACTAGATGTAGGACCGATCATCAGGGTGGAGAGGATGAGCATACATATGGGGTGAATCAGATTCTGATACGAAGATGGTGATCGTAGTAAGCGAGGATGGGCGATGGCGAGCAGCGAAAGGATTTGCATCAACTTGTGTTCAGACAACCGGCTGGAACTCGCAAGTATGAGCAGAATGAATTGGTCGGATTCTGTGGATACATTCGATCGGTCGGTGGTTCGAATATATATGTTATCATGGTTAATTGTAGACAGAAAGAAGATGAAAAGGAGGAGATTGATGCTGCAGTTTAGGTGAAGTGGAAGATTTCAATTTGTAAATTTCATGTGATAGTTTATAGTTGATTTCAAAATTGATTGAATAATTACAAGAAGAAAAAGAGAAAAGAGAAAGAAGATAAGATAGAAGAATACTTACAGGCTTACAGCAGAGTGAAGAAACCCAGCAACAAAGGAAAACACCAAAAACACGCTAGAGAGAAGTCCTCTAAAGGCAGCATCCTATTACAGGTATTGTAATTTTTGGGTGATTGAATAAAAAATTTGTATTGTTGCTTTTCATGGACTAACAGGGATATTTATCGAGGTATTTTTTACTTGTTTCCATACCGTGAGGTATTTTTGGTGTTCAATTTAAAGTTTATGCACACAAATTAGCAATTTACGTGTATGAATTATTGTATTTGAAGGAGAGTATTCTTTTACTGGTTGATAGGAATGTCGTGTGTGTTATTGACCCAGTGGTCATCGTGCGATACGCTTGAAATATTTGTAAGAACTCTTGTTATTGTTTATGTTTGTTTTTATTCAATTTGGGCTTGGTTTTCTAAACGTGATGTATGTGTATTTGATGTTTAGGTAGGCTACAAACATTGAGGTTGTTTCCTCTAGGTGAAGTGTAGTCGTTGGGGTTGAACATGTGAGTTCTCCTTTGGAAACTTATACGATCGGGCAACTCATCGATTTGATGGTAAACTAAATTTTGCTATGATTTTTTTTGCATCGTATTTATAATATGTTTTTTTTAATGTGTAGATATGCAAGTGAGGTTGATGTGCGCGATATGGTTAAAAATATTGCTTATATAAGCAACTTCAAGGATCATAGTGTGAGTATTGCTATTAGATGTGGTCATTGTGGCAAGGGCTATAAGGGTGTATTGGATGATAAATATGTTTGTAGATTATGTGAAAAGGCTTTATATTGTTCTTGCAAAGTGAGTGTGTTTATGAATCATTACATGTGTTCTTATTAAATCTACTGATTATGTGTTTTGTTATTGTACTATTTTTTCCTCCTTTTTCACTGTAGGTTTTTTTCCTTCTTTTTCATTGTAGGTTTTATTTCAACTTTGTTGCTTCTGATAATAGTGGTGACATTTCATTAATTGCCTAGTCATTGATGACAGAGTACATTATTGGTACTCAAGTTTATAATTTCACATGAAAACGTTGCAGGTGAGTTGTCGAAGTAAAAGTGTAAAGAATTATATTTATATTTGCATGGGCATGAAACGGTGTGTTTATGTGGCTGGCATAATAATACTTTTTTTCATGGCGTAGGAGCTTAGTGCTTTTCTTATAGATTGAGGGTATCTGCATATGAAAACCTTTTATTTTGCATTATATGCAGGGCCAACCAATCCATATTGAACGCCCGTTCTAAGCATTAAGATGAGGCCCTCATAAAACGTAAAAAAATCAGCGAAATATGCCAAGTCTATACTTCTAGCTACCACCCACCCCATAACTAGTATACATATAATCGTCTATTTCTCATCATGTTGTAGAAGAAACATCTACATTCATATTTTTGTGTTCAATCAAAATAAAGACTTATCATTTTTTTTGTATTAGTTGCATCATACTGATTCAAATTGTCGTCTACCAAAAATATTTACAGCATCATTTTTAAATTGTTCGCTGGTTGATTAAAAATCCATGCGTTTGATGCCTCAATAAATTTTGGGCAAACGAAATATCAAGATGCACCACAATTTCCGTATTTTGCTCAATCATATATATAGTCCTCTCTCTATTTATAAGGGACATCCACCCAGGATATTTACTGAATCTCATATTTTTAAGGCGGTTTCTTTTAGTGTAAGTGCAGCACAACCCAAGACTCCCACTTGTTTTTTAAGTATACTAGTGTAATACCCGTGCCTTGCACGGAATTTTTTTATTTTATTTTACAGTTGTAAAAATTATATATTTTTATTATCAAATAATGATTGTTTTAATATATACTTGATTAGTTATTTAAATTAAAAATGACAAATTGACTAAACAAATTAAAGATATAAAAAATTTACATTATATAAAGAGAGACGGTACTCTCCATACCTTTATTAATCGTAAAAATTGGTTAAGTAGTCTTACAAACAGGAATAGCTATAGTCTTTTACATCAATACTTCTAAAACGATAAAACATAATAAAAAAGTCATTTAACTCTAATACATGAAAATGACATGCTAAACATAATAAATGGCGCGATGTTCAAAATTGCTACAAATTATCAAAAACTTTCTTGTATACTACATTAGTTGTAGTATTATATCTCTTATTGTCTTTGTCACAAATCAAGATCTTCAAACCTTTCTTGCTAGTCACCCTTGAAGAAGCAACATAAAACTGACCATGACTGAAAACAGGGCGTGGAAGATACAAACCAACATTGGCAAGAGATTGGTCTTGGCTCTTGTTTATGGTCATAGCAAAACACACACTCAAGGGAAATTGTCTTCGTTGAAACTTAAAAGGAAATGAAGTGTCTGACGGTGACATTATCATGCGAGGAATCAAAACCGTATGTCCAATATTGTTGCCTGATATAATTCTACCTTGTATGACATGACTGCCAAGTTGCGTGGTTATCAATCTCGTCCCGTTGCATAAACCTGAAGTCTGATCAATATTGCGAAGCAGCATAATAGGGACCCCAACCTTAAGTTTCAGTACATGATTCGGCAGACCAGAACATCTAATACTATTCAAGAAGTCAGACAAATAAATATCAGCATGACTATCTTTAACAGAACCTGTCTTGCACAAACTATCGGAACTGAGATAGACCTTTTCATCACCAGGCAACGAAGACAATATATACTCATTAACTTTGATGAGGAATCATCCCCGCCATTAGTGCCAACCTTTGATGGACCGATTACTAGGTCAAGATTGAAGGAACTACGTCAAGAGCTGGAGACGTTTATGGCACATGATGTATCACATGACGAAGAGGACAAGTCCAAAGTCAAGGCGTTGACTTTATTGGTCAACGTTACATATGTTTAATCTTATTAATTTCTGCATTGGATATTTTTAGGATTATTATTTATTTATTTTCAACTTTCTATTTTTGGGTATTTTTGGAACAATTATAGCCCGTTTTAGGAAGCTAGGGCCGGCCACCTCTTAGGTATTTAAGGCGCCCTTGTCTTCTTCATTAGTTAGATTTCTCATATTGTTAAAACACAAAAACAGAGCTTGGTTTTTGCTTTGAAAACTCGGCTCCCCGTGAGAGTCTCAATCGATTGTTCTTTCCTGCTTAGTTGTTTTCGTCTTTGTCAAGTCCCTCTGGAGTTGGTGATTTCGTACTTCATAAGCAATCCTCTCCGTGCTCCAAGTTCGTCAGCGATTCTTGGTTGTGTGGCGTTGTAGAGATCGGGTTGGTAGATCGTTCGACAAGGTTCCTTGCTATCAAGCAAGCGGGTTTTCTCGTCGTTTCTATTGGTTCTATCTATTATCCTATCCATTAGTTTCACTTCCGCCATTGTTCTAATCTTGTGTTTTCTTTTGTTTTGAGATCCGTTGCCTAGATCCATCTTCTACACGGCTAACCCCGTATCAATTGGTATCAAGAGCTTTGCGGCTTCGGATCGCCTTTGACGGTTCCAGATTCATCATCAAAAATTGGATCTTCCTGTTTTCAATCGTCAATTGAATTTCTTTGTTTGAGTCACATTAGTGAATTGTTAGTCTGACTGATTGTTTGCTCTTGTTTGTCTTGGAAAGGAGTTCGTTGCGGTTGATTGTGACTACGAGGATCCATAAAAACATACCAAAACCGTCCAAAAATCACCCAAAAAAAAAATTTCGGCCCCCCTTTCCACCATTGTTGTTCGAACCCTAGCTTGGCGAGCAAGACACGACGGCGTCCAGGTTCGTGCGCGCCAAATATCCGGTTGTTCAATTTTGGTAATCTTCAAGATACTTGCTTGATTTTCTAGAGATTTTATTTTATCTTTATGGTGTAATATCCCAGAAAAAACAAGTTGCCTAAAAGAAAATTATATCAAAAAAAAAAAGCATTATCGAAATTCAAAAAAAAAAAAGAGGAAAAGGCATCTGGGATTTTTGAGAATTTTTCAGAATTTTTTTTTCTCGAAATACAAAAAAAAAAATAAAAAAAAATTTGGGTTCCGTTTCAGATTTTTTTTCGGACCTCTTTGCCGCCGCAACCGTACCCGGCCACAACCCGACCGGGTCCAGACCGGGTGAGCCTCAGTTAACCCAACCCTCATGTAGCTGCCACCGACCCGGCCCCAACCCGACCGGGTCCTACCCGAGTTCTCCTCAGTCGCCACCACCCGGCCTCCACCCGACCGGGTCCTGCCCGGGTTCCGCTCAGTCGAGCCCCACCCGGCCTGACCCCACCCGACCCCAACCCGACCGGGTCCCACCCCGGGTTGCGCTCAGTCAGCCCCACCCGACCCCAACCCGACCGGGTCCCACCCCGGGTTGTTCTCAGTCCGCCCCACCCGACCCCAACCCGACCGGGTCCCACCCCGGGTTGCGCTCAGTCAGCCCCACCCGACCCCAACCCGACCGGGTCCCACCCCGGGTTGTTCTCAGTCCGCCCCACCCGACCCCAACCCGACCGGGTCCCACCCCGGGTTGCCCTCAGTCGAGCACTACCCCCCCTCTTGCCCGAACCCCTTCTCCCTTCCGTTCCCTCGGGTCACTCTCGGCTCCAATTGGCTTCGTTCCGAGTCGACAAAGGTACGTCTTTCTGACTTGCAATTCTCATTTCTTGAGTTCGAAACACATATATAGCCCCATCTTTAGTTGCATTTCATTCTTGTGACTATAGTTGTGTCGCTTTCCTTGTTGAGTCGTTCTCTAGTCTCGCTTTTGTTTGAGTCATTTTTCGTCGTACATCTACTTGTCTTGTCTACTACATCTCTGCTTGACCTTGATTTGATGCGTATCTTGAGCACATAGAGAACTTGTCATTTACGAGCCTAACTTCGCAGGTTGTACAATCACCGAGTGCAAACACTTGAGAGTTTTTTTGGTTTTCCTAACCTTAACGTCTTTCTGTGTTCGTCTAAGTGGTGATCATGACAGGTTCCGGTGATAAACAAGTTACTGCAAATGGTTCCCATGTCGATATGCAGGCGATGCTACAACAGTTGGCTTCTACAGTCGCGCAGTTGTCTGCGAAGTTTGACTCGTTGGAGACCCGCTCCAACCCACTCCCGGCTGCGCAGGAACACATTGGTCCATCGCGTAGCGCACCGCTTCCCGCCACCGAGCCCTTGGTCGACCAAGCCACGGCCTACCAAGCGGCGATGGACGAGCATCGCCAACCGAGAGCCACTAGCACCAACCGCATACGCCCGATTCGGCATCCCGCACCTCGTGATAGGTCTGAGTCCCCTCCTATGTCGATACGTTCTAGTTTATGGGGTGATGATGATATGCAGGACTATGAGCGCGAGGAGCGTAATGAGTGGCGTCCTTACCGCCCCCGGAATGACCGCGGACAGCCCCGCCGCCATGAAGCCGAACAAGACGGCATTGGACGGATCAAAGTGAAGATCCCGGCTTTTGATGGAAAGTGTGATCCAGACGTCTACCTTGAATGGGAGACGAAGATTGAGCAGATTTGGGGTTGCCACAATTTCCCTGAACATAAAAAGGTACAACTCGCTGCTCTTGAATTTACTGGTTATGCTTTGGTTTGGTGGGATTCTGTTGTGAAGGCTCGAAGACAAGCCATGGACCCTCCGGTCAACACATGGAACCAGATGAGAGCTATGATGAGGGCCCGCTTCGTTCCCCACCACCACAATAGAGTTCTCCGCAACCGTTTGGAGACTATGAGGCAAGGCTCTTTAGGTGTTGAAGAGGTCTACAACAATATACAGATAGCCATGGCACGCGGCAACGTCGTCGAAGATGAAGAGGCCACTATGTCTAGGTATCTACGTATCTTGCATCCTCATTTAGCTGACACTATAGAATTGTATCCCTATTCTACCATGACAGATTTGCTACACCAAGCAATTAAAGTGGAGAGACAATTCAAGTCCAGCTATACCCAACAACACCGCACGGTGCCACAACGCCAAAGCTGGCGTCCCGACCAGCAGCAGGGCCGCACCGGACACCAGAGATCCCGCCCAGCAACCGGTCCGCCTCGCGGCAATGAGCATAATTCCCGTGGTGCGCACCCCTCTACCTCCACCGCACCACATCAGCCCACACGGCCCGCCCCTGCAGTTACACGAGGTAACCCTGCTGACCCTCCTCCTAGAGCTAGAGATATCACTTGCTTTAAATGTCAAGGAAAGGGTCATTACATGAAGGATTGTCCTAATACTCGTGTTTTGATGATTAATCATTTGGGTGAGTTAGAGTCTGAGCCTGACACTGAGCATGAAAATTTAGTTGCTAGCCATGATATGAATGAGCATGCCAATGATGATGATTTGGATTTAATTGAATATGAGCATGGTGATTCATTGATTGTTAGGAGGACTTTGCATGTTAATCAGGCTCCTTGTGATGATAATCAGCGTGAGAATTTGTTTCATACAAGATGTCTTGTTAAAGGGAAAGTTTGCAACATGATTATTGATGGTGGTAGTTGTTGTAATATTGCTAGTGTTGAATTAGTTAATAAACTGCAACTCCCTACTTTTTTGCATCCTAGACCTTATAGACTTCATTGGATGAATGACTGTGGTGAACTCAAGGTGAATAAGCAAGCTAAGATTACACTTAAGCTAGGAACTTATGAGGATGAAATTTTATGTGATATTGTTCCTATGCAAGCTTGTCATATTTTGTTAGGTCGTCCTTGGCAATTTGATAGACATGTTATTCATGATGGACGTACTAACCAACATGCCTTTGAGTTTCGTGGTAGGAAAGTGGTGTTGAAACCGATGACGCCGCTTCAAGTGGCTGAGGCTTATGATAAGAAAAGAGAGGCCGAGCGTAAGGGTAAGTCCCCAGCCGAACCATCCACTGCCTCCACACGGACCGACCTCACCCTCGCCTCTACCCCTAGCTGAGTGCTCTTAGCATCCAGCAGAGACCACCTGGTAGATTACCTTCCCCCGGACGTCGCCCTCATGTCCCTTTGTCAGGCCTATACCCTGTTAGGTGACGACGACCGAGCTACACTCCCAGCTGCTGTCCAGACCCTTTTAGCTGAGTTCCTTGATGTTTTCCCGGATGAGATACCCCCTGGCCTACCCCCTATTAGAGGCATTGAGCACCAGATAGACCTGATTCCCGGTGCTACCCTACCCAACCGGCCTGCCTATAGGATGAACCCTACTGAGACCCAGGAAATCCAGAACCAAGTCCAGGACCTTTTAGATAAATGGTATGTTAGAGAGAGCCGATCCCAGTGTGCTGTGCCTGTCTTACTCGTCCCCAAAAAGGACAATATTTGGCGTATGTGTGTTGATTGCAGGGCTATTAATAACATCACGATCAAGTACAGGCACCCGATCCCCAGGCTCGATGACATGTTGGATGAGCTCCATGGCGCCTCCACCTTCTCCAAGATCGATCTTCGCAGTGGATACCATCAAATCCGGATGAAGGAAGGAGACGAATGGAAGACAACATTCAAGACGAAGTTTGGTTTGTATGAGTGGCTTGTTATGCCTTTCGGTTTGACTAATGCCCCCTCTACTTTTATGCGTCTTATGAATCATGTCTTGAGATCTTTTATTGGTAGATTTGTTGTAGTTTACTTTGATGATATTCTGATCTACAATAAATCTTTGGAAGCACATGCAGAGCACCTCAGGGAAGTTTTATCCACTCTCAGAGCTGTACAGTTGTATGGAAATCTGAAGAAGTGTGATTTTTGCACTGACAGAGTTGTGTTTCTTGGTTTTGTAGTGAGTGCTCATGGACTGCAAGTGGATCAAGAGAAGGTGCAAGCCATCCGTGACTGGCCGACCCCGAGGAACCTAGGTGACGTGCGCAGTTTCCACGGCCTGGCTGGCTTCTACAGGAGGTTCGTTCGAGATTTTAGCACCATTGCAGCCCCGCTGACAGAGATCACAAAGAAGAATACTCCGTTCCGTTGGGGTGAAGCTCAAGAAAAGGCGTTCCAGACTCTCAAGGATCGTTTGAAACACGCGCCATTGCTGGTTCTGCCTGACTTCACTCGCCCCTTTGAAGTAGAGTGTGACGCCTCTGGCATTGGTATTGGAGGAGTCATCATGCAGGAAGGTAAGCCTATTGCCTTCTTTTCTGAAAAGTTGAAAGGTGCATGCTTGAATTATTCTACTTATGATAGGGAATTATATGCCTTGTTTAGAGTGCTGAAAACTTGGCAACACTACCTTTGGCCTATAGAATTTATGCTTAAAACTGATCATGAGTCCTTAAAGCATTTTAGGAGTCAAGATAAGTTGGATAGGAGGCATGGTAGGTGGATGGAATTCATAGAAACATTTCCCTATGTGATTAAGTATAAGAAAGGAAAAGATAATGTTGTAGCTGATGCCCTTTCTAGGAGACATACACTCTTGACTACTTTGGATGCTCGAGTCCTTGGATTCGTTTATATTAAGGAGTTGTATGATATGGATGCTGATTTTGGAGTGATTTATAAGCATTGTGTGGAAAAGGGTTCATTTGATAAGTTTTTCTTGTTTGATGGATTCTTATTTCGAGTTGATAAGGTGTGCATTCCTGTTTGTTCTCTACGGTTGTTACTTGTTGATGAGTCCCATAGAGGTGGATTGATGGGTCATTTTGGTAGAGATAAGACTTATAACATGTTGCATACTCATTTCTATTGGCCACACATGCTTCGGGATGTAGAGAATTTTATCAAACGCTGTGTTGAGTGCTTACAGGCTAAATCTAAGGCAAAACCGCATGGTCTTTATACTCCCTTGCCTATTCCTTGCTTTCCTTGGGTTGATATTAGTATGGATTTTATTGTTGGATTGCCTAGGACTAATAAGGGGAGAGATTCTATATTTGTGGTTGTTGATAGGTTCTCTAAGATGGCTCACTTTATTGCATGCCATAAAACTGATGATGCTAGGAATGTTGCTGATTCGTTCTTTAGAGAGATTGTTCGGTTACATGGTGTACCTCGTACTATTGTGAGTGATAGGGATGTCAAATTTCTGAGTTACTTTTGGAAGACTTTGTGGGGTAAACTTGGTACTAAGTTGTTGTTCTCTACTGCTAGTCACCCCCAGACAGATGGACAAACTGAGGTCACTAACCGTACATTGGGTACTATCCTTAGGGCTGTTATTAAATCTAATCTGAAAAGTTGGGAAGATGCCTTACCACATGTTGAGTTTGCTTATAATAGGACTATTCATTCTTCTACCAATATGTCCCCTTTTGAATGTGTGTATGGTTTGAATCCCCTAACCCCTTTGGATCTTAAGCCGTTGCCTTTACCGGAACGAGCAGACTTTGATGCTGATAGACAGGTTGAGTTCATGAAGGAGCTGCACGAGCGGACTAAGGCTCGTTTGGAAGCTACTACAGCGAAGAACGCAGCCCGAGCTAATCACGGCCGGCGTCAAGTGTTGTTCGAGCCCGGCGACTTGGTGTGGCTACACCTGTGCAAGGAGCGGTTCCCGGAGTAGAGGAAGTCGAAGCTGTCTCCCAGAGGTGATGGACCATTCAAGGTGCTGAAGAGAGTAGGCAACAATGCCTATGTGTTGGAGCTGCCCGATGACTATGGCGTGAGCCCGATTTTCAATGTCGGTGATCTTGCCCCTTATGCAGCCGCTGATGTTGATGACTCGAGGACGAGTCCTTTTCAAGAAGGGGAGAATGATGAGGAATCATCCCCGCCATTAGTGCCAACCTTTGATGGACCGATTACTAGGTCAAGATTGAAGGAACTACGTCAAGAGCTGGAGACGTTTATGACACATGATGTATCACATGACGAAGAGGACAAGTCCAAAGTCAAGGCGTTGACTTTATTGGTCAACGTTACATATGTTTAATCTTATTAATTTCTGCATTGGATATTTTTAGGATTATTATTTATTTATTTTCAGCTTTCTATTTTCAGGTATTTTTGGAACAATTGTAGCCCGTTTTAGGAAGCTAGGGCCGGCCACCTCTTAGGTATTTAAGGCGCCCTTGTCTTCTTCATTAGTTAGATTTCTCATATTGTTAAAACACAAAAACAGAGCTTGGTTTTTGCTTTGAAAACTCGGCTCCCCGTGAGAGTCTCAATCGATTGTTCTTTCCTGCTTAGTTGTTTTCGTCTTTGTCAAGTCCCTCTGGAGTTGGTGATTTCGTACTTCATAAGCAATCCTTTCCGTGCTCCAAGTTCGTCAGCGATTCTTGGTTGTGTGGCGTTGTAGAGATCGGGTTGGTAGATCGTTCGACAAGGTTCCTTGCTATCAAGCAAGCGGGTTTTCTCGTCGTTTCTATTGGTTCTATCTATTATCCTATCCATTAGTTTCACTTCTGCCATTGTTCTAATCTTGTGTTTTCTTTTGTTTTGAGATCCGTTGCCTAGATCCATCTTCTACACGGCTAACCCCGTATCAAACTTTATCTACCTCTTCGTGTGTTGGAGCAAGAATTGCTCGTTCTTAGAGGAATATTTGACACTAACTACCATATAAACGAAAAAATTGAAGTAAATACATAATCTACTGTAACAAACATTACTAACCATTTGAAATATCGGACATTGGGATACGATCATTAACATAATAATTGGCAGTACCTCCAAGTGTAGATCCTGCATAATTAGTATTTATATTAAAGTTCATATTACTATTATTAGACAAAATTTCAACAAAAATGCAAAATATTAACCTGATCCATTAGAAACTGTTCGTTGTCGTTTCTCTCTAACAACAGACAATCTCAACGTTCTATTATGTCGGGTTAATTCATCCATAACAAAATCACCCTGACAAACTAAGATATAAATATTTAAATAAATATATCTACATAAGAATCATTTAAATATATCTACATGTTTACCGACATAATTTATAATATTAATTAAATAAGACATAGTATTTTACAAATCTAATATTGGATATTAAAAATAACAAATTAATACATGAAAGTACTTTAAAAAAATTATTCAACATTGCATTAATAAATATCAATATTTATTTATTATTTTATTCCTATATAATTGGAAAAAAAAGTGTAAAATAAATTATTGACTTATGGGCCGAATTTACTTATGGGTAGATGAGTTATTAATACATCATTTTTCCATTAAACCAGAAGCCCACACAATTAACATGTAACCTGGCCCATAAACTCACTCCCTCACTCTGGGCCACATTTCTCAACGAAGCCCATTAGTCCAAATCCTTCACCCAAACCCTAACCATCAAAATATGCCTCATTTGTCTCGGCCTCAAACCCTACCTTTCCAGAAACATCTCTTTCCTTTTCCACATCTCGTCACCCCGTCTCTCCTTCCATTTCCAGATCTCGCCATCCATGGCGATTTCAATCCGTGTTTTCGCCATTTCCAGACCTCTCGTCAACCTCTCTTTCGCTCCATTTCCAGAAAACTCTAGGCCAGATCTCCTTTTGATCCAACTCCAGATGTCGCCATTTCCATATCTCGTCATCCTCGTCGTTCCATTTCCAGATCTCGTCATCCTCGTTCGTTCCATTTCCAGATCTCGTCATCCTCGATCGTACCATTTCCAGATCTCGCCATCCATGGCGATTTCAATCTGAAAATCTCCTTTTTTCCCTTTTCCAGAAACTCTCTCTTCCTCTTTCTATTTCTCTCGAAACGTCAAATCCTTTGACTTTCGACTTGCAAATATTTCAGATCCAGTTCTAATTTTTGAAGATTCAGATCCATTTACAAAATCGGGGCTCATTTTGGGGGAGTAAGTTTGCTACAAATGGAAATCTATGAAATCACTGAAGCGAAACAACAGGTATGGTATTTTTTCATGAGTCTTTAGATGTATTTCTTTGTACGTTTTTTGACACATCAGAAAATGAAAAATATAGGTTATAATTCCAGTTTTCTGTTTATCATGTTCATGATTTGAAACCGACTTGATGAGGACATCGGAAGTGAAAATGGAGGGGTCGCATGCAAACCCACGACAAGCTTGAAAAGAAGATCTGGATGAACACAAAAATTATATCCAGATTACACAAAAGTAAGATTTCCTTCTCTATCGATAAATCTATATTTTTCTATTTCTCTGGATATAATTTGTTGCTTGATATCATAAATTTCCTTCTTTTAAAAATTTGTACATATTTTGACAAATTTCAGTGATTTTGACTGCTTTTTTGATTTCATTGTTTTCAAATTTTACAAACTTCGGATTGAGATATAGTATAATATGAGGCTCGCAATTAATTAGTTTTTTAAGTTCGAAATGTTTGCTTCATCTAGATTGTTCTTCATGAAGTTCATGTTCATGTATATTTTTCTTCCATTATTATTACAACCGAGTTAGTACAATATAATAAAACCGGGTTCAATTATTTCATATAATTGGCTTAGTTATTCATATAATCGGGTTCAATAAAATCTACTATATCTATTAATGAGTCTGAATATAGTAGATTCTTACCGGCCTACGTATTTTAATTAAAGAAAATGGGCTTATTGGCCCAATACTGCTTCTTCAATATGTAATTAATGGGCCTGGTGATATACTCCTTACACAGATTTGTTTATAATATCGGCCTTTATATAATGTGCTTACACAGATTTGGTTCTAATGGGCTAAAACGGCCTTTATATATTGGGCTATTGGTTATTATATCGGTCCATGACCGTTGGTAAATACAGACCATTCACTTTATAAAAATAAAACAGAAGCAACAAAAACCCTAAATCATTTCTAACTTTCCTTCTTCCGCCGTTTCCATTTTTATACTTGCCACCTTTACTCTTTCATCTTTCAATTTAGAAATCACACTGATAGAAACTAACTATTTGCTTTTCCACCTCTACAACTGAGATCTGTATAACACAAAGCAAAACGAAAAGGAGATCGATAGAAAAAATATTGATGAGAGAGTCTCAATGTTCAAGAGGAGACATGGAAGAACATAGTTCTTCTGAGATCCACAATCGATAAAGGTAAAATCTCTCTCTCTCTCTCTCTCTCTCTCTCTCTCTCTCTCTCTCTCTCTCTCTCTCTCTCTCTCTCTCTCTCTCTCTCTCTCTCTCTCTCTCTCTCTCTCTCTCTCTCTCTCTCTCTCTCTCTCTCTCTCTTGTTGTGTTAATCACTCTCTCTTTCATTTAACTATAAACCATTGAAAACTTTCGATTCAATTAATGGGTTGTATTAACATTTTTTACAATGGTTTTATGATTGTTCATTGATTTCATACTATGAAAAATAATCTAATTTCATCTAGATTAAACTGTAAGTTAATTTTTTAATAAACTATTAGACATTTTGCGTTTAAGTATTATACTTATTATTCATAAAATGTTATTGATGACGATTGTTCTTCATGTTCTTCGTTGAATATTATATATGTGTTTATTATAATGTCTTAAAACTATATAATAATTTCTTTGTAGTATTGAATATGCTATTTTTGGTATTAAGTAATTTTATGATATTTAATGTGATAACTTTGAATAATGTTATGATCTTAATACGGTCTAGTTAGTCTGAAAAAATTTAATGGGCTCGGCCCAACGACACTAAACAAATCATAACTTCAGCCCAATATATTTGTACAATAGAATACTGTACCGGAAGCATTAATTTCATATATGTTTATTTATAAGAAATTTAAACTTTATACTGGGCTTTAAAATGCATAGAGGCCCAATCACTTACTGGCCTTATAAAATTTACAACTTTCTTGGGCCCAAACACTAAGGTTTTAGTAAATCTGCAATGTAAAAGACAAATACTAAATCACCTATAAGCCCACGTTTAAATAAATCAAACTGGTTTAAAATTTGGCCCATATAAACGGCCTTATTAAATCTCTCTCTCTCTCTCTCTCTCTCTCTCTCTCTCTCTCTCTCTCTCTCTCTCTCTCTCTCTCTCTCTCTCTCTCTCTCTCTCGTTGTGTTAATCACTCTCTCTTTCATTTAACTATAAACCGTTGAAAACTTTCGATTCAATTAATGGGTTGTATTAACATTTTTTACAATGGTTTTATGATTGTTCATTGATTTCATACTATGAAAAATAATCTAATTTCATCTAGATTAAAATGTAAGTTAATTTTTTAATAAACTATTAGACATTTTGCGTTTAAGTATTATACTTATTATTCATAAAATGTTATTGATGACGATTGTTCTTCATGTTCTTCGTTGAATATTATATATGTGTTTATTATAATGTCTTTAAAACTATATAATAATTCTTTGTAGTATTGAATATGCTATTTTTGATATTAATAATTTCTGATATTTAATGTGATAACTTTGAATAATGTTATGCTCTTAATACGGTCTAGTTAGTATGAAAAAATTTAATGGGCTCGGCCCAACGACACTAAAAAATCATAACTTCAACCAATATATTTGTACAATAGAATACTTGTACCAGAAGCCATTAATTTCATATATGTTTATTATAAGAAATTTAAAATTATACTGGGCTTTAAAATGATCAGAGGCCAATCACTTACTGGCCTTATAAATTTACAATTTATTGGGCCCAAACACTTCAGGTTTTAGTAAATCTGCAATGTAAAAGACAAATACTAAATCACCTATAAGCCCACGTGTAAATAAATCAAACTGGTTTAAATTTGGCCCACTATCAACGGCCTTATTAAATCTCTCTCTCT